>JAEOAD010000004.1:56618125-57237187 GCA_036365145.1 Orientallactaga sibirica
TTGGCTTTTCTAAAAAAAATTTTTAACTAATTTCTGTCAGTTTTTAGCTGGGTATGGTGGCACATGCCTTTAATCCCAGCACTTGGGAAGCAGAGGTAGGAGGATCACCATGAATTCAAGGCCACCCTGAGAATACAAAGTGAATTCCAGGTCAGCCTGGGATAGAGTGAGACTCTACCTTGAAAATCCAAAATAATAATGATAATAATAATAATAATAATAATAATAATTCCTATCTGTTTTTAATTAAGTTTTTTACATAACTCTAGGTTCACACAGCATTGTGGATTATTCATATAATCATAGAGCTGACTTTTTTCATGGAAATTTTTCCTTCACCATCTATTATGAGGGATACTTTCACTGGGTACAGTAGTTTGGGTTGGAAGCCATAGTTTTTTAGACTTAGAAGTGTTCCATTCCAGGCCCTTCTGGCTTTCAGGGTTACTGAGAAATCTGAGATGATTCTGATGGTATTGCCTTTGTACATACTGAGTTGTTTCTCTCTTGCTGCTTTTGGCACTCTCTCTTTGTTTTCATGTTAAGAGGTTTAAATATAATGTGCCTTGGAGAATTTCTTCTTTGGACTGTCTATTTCATGTTCTGTGAGCTTCTTGTAGCTGGATGGGCTTCTCTTTTGCAAAATTGGGGAAATTTTTCTTCAATAATTTTGTTGAATATGTTCTCTATGCCTCTGGCCTGGATTTCTTCCCCTTCTGGTATACCCATGATCCAGATGCTTGGTATTTTTAGGGTATCCCACAGTTCCCTCATAATCTGTTCACATGATGTTTTGAACTTAACAAAGTTCTTGGACTCCTGATCAATTTTGTCTACTTGCCTTCTAGCTCAGAGGTTCTGTCTTCCACATCAGTCACTCTGTTAGTGAGGAGTTGTAAAGAGATTTTCAAAAGCTCTATGTGATTTTTGTTTTCTATTGTTTTGTTTTTTGTTGTTGTTGTTGTTTTGTTGTTGTTGTTGTTTTCATTGTATCCATCTCTTTGTTGAGGTACAATTTCAGTTAGAGGTCTGATTTTCTTGATACTTCCTGGAATTCATTCTTGCATTTGATCATGTCTTCATTAAGCTTAACCAGCTGGTTATTGAGGTACTCTACTTGTTGACTCACTTTCAATTCATTTATCTCTCCTTTGAGGCCTCTCTGGTTTTCTCCAATTAAGTTAAGCCTAGTGACAAAAGCTATGTGCCCTAGGAGACAATTCTGCTCAATTTCATTTACATGATTGTTGATTTTTTTCATAATTTGTTTCCAGTTCAGCAATTGTCTTGATCAGGCTCACAAAGCTTGTGTTTTCATTTTGGGAATCAATTTCTGTTGTCTTCTTTGCTTTCACTGGAGGTTTCCACTGTGGGACTAGGCATCCTTGATGGAGATTGCTCAGTTTTCTGACTTTTGTTGGTTTCTTTTGCATTGTAGTCTACCCATCTTGGGGTAAAAGTCTTATTTTGTTGAGAAGGAAGCAAGTATTTGTCCTTATAGGATCTTCAGTGAGTGTTCTGTTTTCAATGTGAACTGGAATGGAGTAGAATGGGATTGTAACCACACATATGCAGATTATGGAAATTGCAAGTGCATCAAAGGTACCTGGAGAATTGGGAAGTGGGAAACTGGGAGCCCAGGCCTACTCATTCCACTTGCATGCACTCTTTAGCACAGGGGATCCAAGGCTTTAGGAACCTAAAGCTTGAAAGCTAGTGAGCAAGAAGCAAGAGGCCAGCTCCTACAGTGGCCTGTGTACCCACTGGCTCGGGGGAAAATGAAGTTGGGGACCCAGGGGCTGGTCCGTCAGTAAGCTGGAGCAAAAGGTCTTCTTCCACAGCATGAATGCAGGGTCCAGATCATCCCAAGCCATCAGCAGGGGTACTGGGACTAGGGAACTGGGAGGTGGGGAATTAACTGAGAACTCTGGTCTACTCACTCCATGCATGTACCCCCCAGAGCAGGGGATCTAATTTTTTTCTAAATAATTTCTATCAGTTTTTAAATAAGTTTTTTATGTAACTCTAGGTTTACACAGCATTTAAAGGTTTTTTGTTTGTTTATTTTGTTTTATTCTGTGCTATGCATTGAACCTACTGCCCCGGGAATATTGTGCAAATGCTGTGCCACTAGGCTACATCCTCAGTCCCATATGCAAGTTTAAGAAATAATTCAGAGCAGTCTCATACTGTGTGTGTGTGTGTGTGTGTGTGTGTGTGTGTGTGTGTGTGTGTGTGAAGTAGGGTCTCACTCTAGCTCAGGCTGATCTGGAATTCACTATGTAGTCTCAGGGTGGCCTTGAACTCATGGCAATCCTCCTACCTCTGGCTCCCAAGTGCTGGGATTAAAGGTACGTGCCACCTCCCCCCAGCTCAACATTCTTTAAGCAGTTTTTTTTTTTTCTGATGATGATCATCCTACAGAACGTACAACATCACAACCAGGACACTGTAAAAAAACATAATGTATTTTTAAATATTTTATTTATTTATTTATTTATTTATTTATTTATTTATTTATTTATTGGCAAGTAGAGAGAGGCACACACACACACAGAGAGAGAGAGAAAGAATGAGAGAATGGGTGCTCTGGGACCTCTAGCCACTGCAAACAAATGTCACATGCATGTACCACTTTGTGAATCTGGCTTTCATGAGTACTTGGGAAATCAAACTCGGGTCATTAGGTCTTGCAGACTAGCTCCTTAACTGCTGACCTATCGCACCATCTCTGAAACATGGCATCTTCATTAATATAAGTTGCCCTTTCTAGCAGCACAAGTTGTAACCACTAATCTATTCCTCTGTGTATCAATCAGTTCAAGAATATTATGTAAATGAAATCATATAGTATGTTGCACTTTGAATTTTATCTCTTGAATTACTTAGAGATGCATCCATACTGTCATATGAAGATTTAATTCCCTCTTTCTGCTGAGTAGTACTCCATGGTATGACTATACCATACTCAGTTTAACCATTTATCCTTCTATAGATAAATGGGGCTATTATCCATAAAACTATTTTGGACATTCATTTACATGCTATTGCTGACTTAAGTCTTCATTTGTCTTTGATAAATATCCAACAATACCTTTGTTGGGTTGTATAGTGTTTGCATGTTTTAGTTTATAAGAAATTGTATTGTCTTATGGCACATGATAGTTCTTTGCATACTAACCATCATCACCTGAATCCAGATGATAGAAAGGAGAAAAGGCAATTCAATCTCATTATATATCCTTCCCAGAAGTTACACATAATACTTCTACTTGAGTTTTACTGCTGGTATTTGCCTGACAATATCTAGCTGCAAAGATTATGGAAAATGTAAACTCATCTGAGTTCATTGCTACTGGGGTACTATCAGTCAGTATAAACTCAATTATGCTACAGTAACAACCCTCTCCCCCTAAAATCTTGGAGGCTTATTCCACCAAGAGTTACTTTCTTCTGATTGCTTACTGTTTTGGAACAATTGCTCTGTGTTGTCTTCACTCTGAAGCCAAGAACTACCATCAAGAACAATGCTAGTCATTGTGGGGTGGGGAGAGTTGGCAGACTATGGTAAATCTCACTCTGTTTCTTAAAGTCCACATCTTATTGGCCAAAGCAAGTCATATGGCCACATCTAACTATAAGAGTTCAGGGAAGTGTAATTTTATCATTTACCAAAATAGGTACACAAAGATATGTCTAATAGATATGGCTAAGGATTTACAAGAGTCATGAAGGAGGGATAAATGGATGTGGAGGTAGGATAGGGCCTGCCATAGTCTCATGGATCCTCATGTTCTTTGTAAGCTGCTTTTGCATGGATTGGTTTTTGTGTGTTGATGGTCCTAGGGTTTTCATTGTCATTACCTATATACACAATGCCATTGCATCCTTTATTCCATTGGTCGATGAGGCTTAGTCTCTCTGGAATGTCTTTTACTATTGAACACCAATGTTCTGAGAACTCTGCTTAGATGCCCTTATCCCCGGACTTTTGTCCCACAGCAGTTATCTGTGCTCTTCCTTTAGATTAGAGACAACTGTGAATAACAGGCCCATGGTCCCCACCTGGTATATCAGCTCCACTCACAAAATCATCAGGATCCAGCCATTTCTTCCTTGCACTCTCTTATTGTATGCCACCTCATGTTCAACTTGGCTGCCTGAATTCTAGCCATTATGCCTTCACCACAGACCTATAGAGAGGATAAAAGGTCAAAGACTAGCACAAAAATCCCCTCCTTTAAAGGCCTTTATTGCTCATTGCAAAAACAAAACAAAACAAAACTCTTTTATAAAATCCCATTATTCAGAACATAGTCATTTAAACACTCACTCTGGAGAAATATAGTCTTTCTCCTAGCAAGCTTGTGAGTCTTCACCCTAACAGGTCAAAGTTGAGGTTCTGTTACAAAGAAGTGATGATACTGAGAGACATTTGGTATAAACAGTAAGCTCTGGTGAAAAGATGAGCATACCAGTCCATTGTTTTACCTTTATCTTCAGAGAGACCTTCTTCAACAAACTTCTTCACTGAGTTTCTACTAACTAACAGTAATCAAGCCAGGCATGACTCACGTATTAACAAACCTTCAGAACATTTAACACCAACCGAGAAAAGGCAATCACAAATTTGGACTAGTGCAATAAAGGAAATTTTGCCAACAGAGAAGCTGATGGAAGTGGGATCTGACTAGAGGGTGGTCAGAGGAAGGGAGCTAGGTCAGGAAACACAAAGATCATTGGGGGTACACTGGGGCCATTCCAAGGAAACAGAAAAATACTTACAAGGGCCCTGGGACAGAGAAACAATGAAAGGAAGGCCAAGTGATAATTACCTGATAAGGGAGAAGAAGAATGGTATGAGATGCATTTGGAAATGTGGGGAGAAGCCAGACCCCAGTCTTGCATGTCACACTAAAGCTCTGGGGTTTGTTGAGGAAGCACTGATGGATTTTAGGGAGAGGAGCTACATGACCACATACTGAGCACATATGTTGGGAGAAGCTAGGCACAGTGGCACATGCCTTTAATCCCAGCACTTGGGAAGCTGAGGTAGGCAGATCACTGTGAGTTCAAGGCCAGCCTGAGACTGCATAGTGAATTACAGGCCAGCCTGGGTTAGAGTGAGACCCTACCTTGAAAAACAAAAAAACATGTTGGGAGATAGTGACTTCTCTTTGATCATGGGTTATATTTTTCCATATGTTACCCTGCTATTTTTGTCATTCTTTGTCTAATCATTTCTTTTTTAACATTTTCCTTCCTTATTCAGATGCACAAAGTAGCAATTGCATTCTTCTGCATTGGTTTTAATAAAATTTATTGCTGTTTTATTTTTATTCCTTCTTTGGTCTCTGTTGATGACTTGTCTGTTTTCTAAAGGAGGTAGAAAAGCATGGAATAATTCACTCAGGAGAAAGAAATGGTCATTTCATTTAATACCATGGAAATCAGAACCAACCGCACTCTTCTTCCTAATGCAGCTATGTCAGTCAGGCTTGATTCATGATTTCACAGAAACATCCAGAGACACCACTGGTCTGCACAGCTCCATAGAAAGCATGGAAAGAATGGGCACCATGGCTTCCTGGGGCTGCTGCTTCAAAACTTCAGTTCTGCCACAGCTCCAATATTTCGATTTGGAGTGGATCCATCACTCTTGGCAAGTCTCTAAACTTCCTCTCCTCAGGCTTTCTCTATATGCCTATGTAGTTGGCCTGCTGCTGATCTGGGGACCTCTTTTCCAAGCTTTGAATCTCCTCTCTCTCTCTCTCTCTCTCTCTCTTTTCTTTGATGAATTTTGGTATATCTTCATATTTATTAAGGTATTGCCATAATAAGTCTAGGCAACAAAGAAAAGTTGTACAAAGAGAGTAAGATTAATGAGGATGGGACAAATCATATGGATAAAATACTGAAGTAAAGCCTTCAGACAGTTGCAGAGGGAGTGGCTAGGTACTCCCTTCAGTGGGATGGGACATGTAAGATTACCCACCTATTGTCAGCACTGTGATTAGGACTGGGATTCTAGACTACAATATCAGAGACAGGGAAGGACTCATGTAAAGATAGCCCTTTCATAGGCTTGAGTCATGAGAGATGATTATTAGGTGAATATGGCATGGAGGTGCATTTCTAGGGAAGACAAGCAGTATGGGCGCACGCGTGCGTGCGTGCACACACACACACACACACACACACATACACTGCTCTGGTAATTTCAAAAAGTCAATGTCATAGGAGGAGAAATAATGAGACTAGCACAGATGAGAAGAGTACTGAGACACAACAATCAAACGCAATGAATGAGCTTTGATTGGATTTAGTCTGAAGACATTACTTTAAAAAGCATTTGGGAAACAAGCGAGGAAATGTTACTATGTACTTTAGTGCCAGGGAACATTAGAGTTGTATCATTAATTTCTTAACTGATAATGGTATTAAATTTTATAGATGGATGTCCTTATTTTTAAGAGAAGCATGTTGAATAATTTAAAGGCTTGTTATTCAGAATCGAGAAAACAGAGCTCATACATACTCAGTGTTCAAAGAAAAAGAGAATTCAATACATAAAACTAGCTAAAATTGTTCTGGAAGAGTTGAAAAGGAGACAGAAAGACTACAGAAATTGGGCTGGAAAGATTGCTTAGTGGTTAAGGTGCTTTTGCCTGTGAAGCTTAAGGACCCAGGTTTGATTTTCTAGTACCCACATAAGCCAGATGCTCAAGGTGTCACATACTTCAGGAGTTCCTTTGCAGTGGCTGCAAGCTCTGGCGCACCCCTTCTCCCTCTCCCTCTCCCTCTCCCTTTCCCTATCTCTCTCTCTCTCTCTCACACACACACACACAAATAAAAATAAATGAAAATACAGAAATTAGCCAGGAATAGTGGCACATGCCTTTAATCCCAACACGTGAAAGGCAGAGGTAGGGTAGATCACCATGAGTTCAAGTCCCCCTGAGTCTACTTCCAGGTCAGCCTGGGCTAGAGTGAAACCCTACCTTGAAAAAACCAAAAAAAAAAAAAAAAAGGAATACAGAAATTAACAGAAGCAAAATGCCACGACTAACCCTGTGATGTGGGGACAGTGGTAGAAGCTGGTGTTGACAGAGCCCAAGAACCAGGGCTGAGCCTTGGGGACTGGCTACTGCTTCCCAATGGAAGCCTGGCTTGCAAAAGAAGGAAGGACAAGTAAGGAACTTCCAAGACTCATGAATTCTGAACAAATACAAATACCCAATGTCGAAACCTAAACAGGTTAGCTATCATAGTAAACACACACACACACACACACACACACACACACGTAAGGAAGTCTGGGAAATGTAGTTTCCACTGCCACCTCCATGAGCTATATTAGCACTGCAGGAGGGAGAACCAGGAGAGATCAGTTAGACACTCAAATGAGTGGTGCTAGAGGAAAACTGTCCAGTAGGTTGCAATGTTTTTGTCAATGAATCAAAGATCAAAATAAACTCACACATTCCTATGAAGCAAATTTGATAAAATACTGAATCTAGGTGGGTATATAGATGCTCCTTACAACATTCTGTCTTTCAGCTTTGCTGTATGTTTGAAATTTTAACAATAAAATAGTGAAAATGAGTCCTAATATACTATGAAAGAAATTACAGGAAACCAACATAAGTTTGTGGCCATGAAAATGGTAAAAGAAAATACCCAAATTGAATTTAACAATTTTTTTTTACTAAGTCCTTATAACTGATGTTGGGAGGTGGGGAATGTGGGACAAAGTACCATTTATTATTCTATTTCATCCACCATATATTTGATAGCTGATTTTTCTCAGGGACATATCTGTTACTATTCACATAACATCTACTTTATTTACAACCTTCAAGAAAGTTTGGAAGAAATGAGGATGAATACAAGTGGCTTTAATTTAGTGGTAATCTTTAGTCTGCTCTATTTTCTAAAGAAGTGAATAATGAAACATCTTACAGTAATTTACAACATGAAACATTTGTTAGAGTTGAGAAGCCTTCAGCTAGAAAACTAGCTTTATAATCATAAATCCTTACACACGATTGGGCTCTTCTACCCAAGCTGTTGATTAATGTACAAATGTCAACATGAAGGGCAGTTCCTCAGCACACATGAGAGGGTTTGTCTTACTCAGACCCTGCCCACTGGTGCATTTTATCAATATCTTGGATGAGACTTAGAAAACAAGCTGATTATAACTGGTCAATGGCATGAAACTTAAGATGAGAGTGCATGCCAGCTCAGGATTCATAAAGATTCATATAGATAGATAGATAGATAGATAGATAGATAGATAGATAGATAGATATATAGATATATAATAGAAATATGTTACAAGCCTTTTACTTGGTTATAGAAAAGCGAGTAGTTGTAGTGGTCTAATTAGGCAGCTTGAATTCATTCTCTGGTTCTTCCATCAGTGATTTATATAAACATCATCAAGGTACTTTATCTTTCATTAACTGCCTCAATTCTAGTTCATTGATAAAAGGAATAATAACAGCCAGTTGCTAGTAGCTTAACTGAGTAACTATATATACAGCTATTGAATAATCTCTCACAGATTAGCAGAAAAATGTTATTAGTGATAGAAGGGGAAGTGCTAGTGGCTATATTGTATAGGAAAGGGTATAAATATATTAAGTAATTAATACTAAACTCACTCGATTAAAAAAAAGTTTTTTTAAATGCTTTACTTATTTACTGAGAGACAGACAAAGACAGAATTGGGCATGCCAGGGCCTCTAGCCACTACAAATGAGCTCCAGACACATGCACTACCTTGTGCATTTGCCTTATGTGGGTACTGAGGAATCGAACCTGGGTCCTCAGGCTTCGCAGCCAAGTGCCTTAACAGCTAAGCCATCTCTCTAGCCATATATTCAGTAGATCAAAGTGACCATGTACAGTGTGTAATGGGAGTTGATCCTCAGATATGTGATTGGATTAAGCATCTTTTGAGATTGACCCCCAGAGATCCTGATATTTTATTCAAAGAAATTCTGAGGATTTTAGTCTGTTTTTTGCTAAATACATGCTTAACAACTTCCCAAACTGCCACCTCTTAAGCTCTTATTGGTTTTTCAGGCTCTGAGCCAAAGGGACTATACTGCTTTATTTTCTCACTGCCAAATAGGTTAAATATTCACTGTGTTCATTTTTTTAAGGAAATGAAGTTGAAATGATTAAACAGGAAATGTGCACTTAGCTCCTAATGTTAGCTACCTCAAGACAAAATCAATTCCATTTCAAATGGAATGCTATTGGAAAGCTGTTTAGAAATGTGTTGATAGGAAAGAAATATTGAAGGTGAATGCACCAGAGACAGGAAATGAGAAACTTAAAGATATCTTTTAAAGCTAAAAGGTACTCTGACTTTCCTGTCCTGAAAACCTTGAAGAAATCTTTAAAATGTACTGCACACTTGAAGCACTAATACACTGGGCTAAGAGCCAGTGACACCTGGATACAGAACCAAAGTTCTGTCTACTAGGTTTTCTCTACAGAAATTCAAACGTTTAAATTTTGCTGATGCCCAATTCAATAGCCACACTTGCATTATTAATTTGTTCCAATACTGGTTCTGGCACCTTTCTGTGAACAAGCCCATTGCTCATATCCCACATGGCCTCAGTTGTCAATCACTAAGTATCCTGAAGCCTGACCAGTAGCTCTCACGCATTCCATACAGCAGTGTGTCATTTCCTTCTCAAGGATCAGCTCTGCCACTTGGCAAAGGGAACATTTTTCAACTTTTTCAATGTCGTTTATTGGTTCCCACCAAACTGTAAGAATTTTTAAGTTGGTACTCTCCAATAACACCTCATTTTTATTAATGATCAAAAAGTATGTTTTGTCAGCCAGGCAATCCCAGCAATGGGGAAGCAGAGGTAGGAGGATTGCCATGGGTTCAAGGCCACCCTGAGACTACATAGTGAATTCCAGGTCAGCTTGGGCTAGAGAGAAACCCTACCTCAAAACAAACAAAACAAAACAAAAAGATATGTTTTGAATCTCTGAAGTCCAAAGATGAAGATAGAAGCATAAAATAGAAGTTGAATATACACCTTACTCTGTGTTAGGTTTTCATATTTTAATCATGAGGGATGTCAAATGTATACCCACATATATATGCATTTATTTTCAAAATCTCCACTGTTCCTTGGAAGGTGGAGATTTTGTAATCATGAAATTTAGTCAAGCTAATCTTTCCAATTTTCAGAACAAAGACTAATTTAACATAATTACCAGATATCAGTAATTCATGAAATGACAACTGTCAAAATTTGTCTTATATTAGTTTAAAATCTCATGTACTTTTATGAAAAATCTTTCCTCCATCCCCTCCCCCAGGGTTTAATTTTTCACTTTTGGATCTAAATTCAATTCACCAGATCTTGAACCCAGCTTCCTGATGAGAAAACATTCTTTCCTTCAGGCCTGAATGTCTTCCTAAAGAAAGATGAGATGTCTCTTTTGCAGGCATATTAAAGACATGGGTTTGGGGCGGGAGAGACGGCTTAGTGGTTAACGTGTTTGCAGGCAAAGCCAAAGGATCTTGGTTAGATTCTCCAGTACCCATGTAAGCCAGATGCACAAGGGGGCGCATGCATCTGGGGTTCATTTGCAGTGGCTGGAGGCCCTGGTGCGCCCATTCTCTCTCTTTCCTTCTTTCTCTCTCTCAAATAAATAATATATATATATATATATAAAATACATGGCTTTTGTTGTTGCCATTTATTTGGTTAGTGGGTTTGGTATGATTTACTGTGAATTTCATCACAAATGAGACAGAAATAGGCAAAATCAACAGTGCAATTGTTAGAGGAGGGATACTGTAGCGTTGGGGTGGTACCCAGAAGCCATGTCTGAGGGGGGCAGCTGCAGCAGACTGAGCCAGGCCATCCCCGCCACCCACAGGGTGGTCCTTAGCGATTGAGAGCAGCTTCCACCTGGGGACTACAGCAGCACCGCAGGTGGCCTGCTCTTCAGCACCACGCCCACTGGGAGGTAGGGACCAGGATCATCTATGATTAGAAATTCCTGATGTAGTGTCGGAAATTACCTATGGCCAAGACGCCCCCAAAGGACCTGCCCACTATTCCTGGGGTCACCGGCCCTGCCAGTGATGAACCTCCCATGCAAGCTAACCAGACCCACCTGTGCAACAGTCCAGAAGATTCGCGAGCAGGCAGTGAAGAGTCAGTTTAAGATGGACATTTAAGGGACCAGCCATAAGACAGAGTGATGCTTCTGGGCCCCTGAGGCTTTTCCTTAGAGGAGAGCCACAACATCCAGGCCTTGTGAAAATTGTCCCACTGGGCAGGCATCGGGTATGGGGTCAACCACGCAGCCGCGCCCCCTCACTCAGGGCACCAGCTTGCCCTTCCTCTTCATGAATCCCAGCACACAACTCCTTGTGCCTCCATGGAGATACCAAGCTGCTACTCCAAAGGGATTGACTCTTGCCCACACCCTACATCAAGTGCCCGGAAGTGGACACAGAGAAGCCCTTGAGAATGACTGCCCAGCTCTTCCAGCCCCAGTCTCCAGGCCACATCCTCCTTTCCCTTTGGGTGCCTGGGAAAGCTACCTTTTGTTTCTTTCCCAACAGAGGAAATAAATGCCACCTTCACTCTAGGCACAAAGGTTGGGCCCTGAGCTGTTAACAAGTGATCATACAGTTGCTGTCTGTTCAGTGTTTTCAATGCACTTGCCTTTACATTATCTCTGTGATTCTCATATTGGGTCTGTGGTTGAGGAGAGCAAGTATTATTGCCATTTTACAGCTGAGAAATAGGACTCAAGAGAAGATAGTCAACGTGGGACTGGGTTTGAGCTCCGCTACTCTGGATCTCTCGTTTTTCAGTGGCAAGTATGACTTGATCTCTCAGGCGAGTTGGTCAGCTCTCCCTTCAAGACCATTCCAGAGGAGAGTGAGAGGAAGAGCTTGAGACTTGGCCAGTGTCGAGTCTTTGATCCAACCACACGTGCCTGATCTTTGTCAAGTCATCTCTTTGCATGAGCTGTCATGAGGGATGCAAAGGACATAATTTCTGCCTTAAGGATTGTGTAGAGATGTGCCATTTATCCAATAAGAAAAGACAAGATAAAACAGATTATAGAAGATTGGTTACCATTGGTCCATGCAAATGTGAAATCCATGCAAAGGGTAGCTTCTCAAAGCTAATGCTATAGCTGCACCCTGATGATGAGGTGGAAGGAGGCAGGTGCCCAGTATTAACAGAGGTCAGATGGTCTTGAACCCAAATATGAAAGGATAGGATGTCAAGAAGATCCCTTGTTTGAACACAGCAGGCACATTTGGTGTGGGTGGGACTCTTTTAAATGATGAAGAGCCACTTACTAAGGGCCTTGAATTCCAGGCACAGAGCATTGCTGAGAAGCAGCAGGTGTTTCTCATTGTGAAATGTGCTGGGAGATGGATGCCTGGGACCAGGAGGCAGTGGGAGATGTACACATTATTAGCTCTGGGCTCATAGTATTTGCTAGCTCTCAAGTGGCCACATCCTTAGCTTTTCTTATTCGCAACTAAGTTGGAACCTCTTCCCATCACAAGAGTGCCTGGAATTCATATGGGGGAATGTGGAAGGACCCGTGCTTCGGTGTGCTGACTGTGCACATCTCTGGATGGCAGTGTGAGTCCAAGCAGGGGGCTACCATCAGAGCAAAAGAAACAGGAAATAGGGTAAATACGAGATCGAGTCAGCCTTCCCAGTCTATTTGCTTCCCAATGAAATCATCCCATTCCTCCTGACATCCTTCCAGAGAGCCTGCTCACGTCCGCTACACGAACCAGTCCAGTGCCTGTCTTGGTCCCGGGTAAAACCATTGACCTCTCTGGTAGCCCAGGAACAACAAAACCTGTTCAGGAGTTAATGGCTTTCCCACGGAGTAAAAGTACCTTCAGAAGATGCAGTGTCAAGAGCAAAAGTTCTGCCTGTATGCTGTGAAATGGCAAAACTCTATAATCCAGCCTTGTCCTCAAGGAAGGAGAATTGTGGAGATGAGGCCTCTCTTACCCTCTTAGCATCCATATGTGCAGAAGCTTTGCAGGGATGCTTACTCAGCCCACCTGCTCTCTGCTGTGAGCAAAACCATTGTTTTGCCTCTTTAAAGACCTCACTAGGGACTTTTGGACAGATACTGTGAGCCAGAAAATACAAAGAAGTTCCCCAGTTGCTTAAAACCTGACTGGAACACGAAAAGTACCGTGAACAGTAAAGGACCACCCAGAAATGTTGCCAGACAATGTTTGAGATGATCCAGTGAAGGATAGTCCATGCTGTGAATTAAAGGAACCTGAGGCTTACGAATCTTGGGGCTGGGGAGATGGCTCAGCAGTTAAAGGCACTTGATTGCAAAACTAGCTGTCCTGGATTTAATTCCCAGGCCACTCACATCAAGCTTAATAGGCATTCATTTGCAGTGGCAAGAGACTCTGGTATGCCCATACAGGCATGTGCACAAATAAATGGAAAACAGAATAGCCCAGTGGATAAAGTACTTGATATGTACATGAGGCTCAGAGTTCAGATCCACCACACCTATGACCTATGTAATGCCTGTGGGAATCCCTGGAGCAAGTTGACTAGCTAGACTGGAAGAATCCATGATCTCTGAGCTCACATGAGAGTCTACCTCAGAAAATAAGGAGACTTAAGAAGGCACCCAGTATCAGTCTCTGGCTTCCACACATACATGTACAAACATGCATATGCATCTACATGCCAAGAAATAGTTCACAGAGGTGGCCCTGAGAGAACCAAGTGTTTTGATTCAGGGAGGTGTTTCCTGGGCTATGAGTGGCCTATGTGTACCTGAGCAAGTTAGTAAATATTGGAGGTGTGAAATTTTCCATGCATGAGTAAAGAGGCTAAACCAGGCAATAGGAAAAGGGTTAATGGCACTTTATATAGACATGAGTCTTGGGGTTTGCATATCTGTATGGTCCAGAACAAACATCAGAAAGGATTGGTGCTGGGGAGATTGCTTAATAAGGTGCTATGCAAGCATGAGAAAGAGTTGGGAGTGGCAGCACGCACTGTAATATACCAACATTGGGAGAGTAGAAACAAGAGGATCCTTGGGGCTTGCTGGCCAGCTAGTCTAGATGAATTAGTGAGCTGCAGGTTCAGTTAGAGACCCTATCTCAAGCAGCAGACTGGACAAGGTGGCTTTGGTATTATTGACCTCACAGCGGCTGATGCTGCCTACACAAGACCTGCACATCAGAAGGTGAAAAATGACATCAAAATAGAAAAGAGGCTGGGTGTGGTGTCACATGCCTTTAATCCTAGCTCTCAGGAAGCAGAGGTAGGAGGATTGCTGTGAGTTTGAGGTCAGTGTGGAACGACAGAGTGAGATCCAGGTCAGCCTGGGCTAAAGTGAGACCCTACCTCAGGGAAAAAAAGAAAAAATAGAAGAGACAAATTGGAAAGTAGGGTTACTGGAGTAGGAAAAAAGGAATGGTGGTGGGAGGAGATTATGATCATGGCATGTTTATATGTATGGAGGTTGTCAACTAAAAAGTTTTAAGAAAGTGGAATGATTGAAAAAAGTAATATTGTTACAGATAATATAGTTTACACCATAAAGTAGATCTATATTTTATGTTTTGAATAATGGTCTACAGAATCCTAAGAAATAAATATTGGCAATAGCATTGAGAAAAATAGCTTATAATTCTGAAATTGTTGTTAATAGCTTCAGTATTTTTAATCTGTTAATGTATTATATTTCTTTGATGGTAAATTATGGATAAAACATTGGGCAAAGTGCTGAGCAGAATGAAGGGGAAAAAACACTAAACAAGACATTTTTCTTCTTGCAGTGGGATATTGGTGAAAACATTGCTTGTTTCTTAACTTATCCTAGGTTTTCCTTTTAAGATCATTCAAAAATGAAGTTATTTTAAAAATAGGTTGGTAGGGAATAAGTTATATTATAATTCCTACAGATATCATCCATAGCTTAGGTACATATGAATCCTAAGGAGAAAATAAGGGTGTCTGATTCATCTGAGATGTCATATTGAAATACAATGAATGTTTATTGAATAATCTGTATACATAAATGGATGCTTAACTGAAGAAAAATGGAAATATCACACTATTATAAAAGGCAAAAATGAAACTAAATATCCAAAATAAAGACTCTGTGGTAGTTTGAATAGATGGCCCCCAATATATTCAGTGTTTTATTAGTTTGTAGTTTGCATTTGCAGCCACCTGGCTGGAGGCAGTGTCACTGGGCAGACCTTAGGGTCCAGCCATAAGGTGTGGTGGTGGGTTTACAATTCCAATCTAACGCTATGCAAAGTGCCTAGTTCCATCTGGAGTTCCTAAAGTGTGCTGTGCTGTGTGGCTTTTGGTTTTTGGCTTGTGGCTTGGATCCCTGTGTTTGGTCCTGTGAAAGCAGGCCAGCTTCCTCTTCCATTATGGAACTTCCCCTGGATCTGTTAGCTTCAATAAATATCCCTTCCTCCATAACTTTGCCTGATCTGGAAATTCATCTCAACAAACCTGAAGCTGTCTGCTATAGACTCTGTAGGATTATTGCAGTGATTAATAAAGGCAAAGCACTACTATAATCCCACATCATTTTATTTAGGAGGTTTGCTGATTTTTTTTCCAAGTATATGCCAAACAAGTAGTATTCACTCACTCATGAATGTACAAAACTGATGTTTACACATTGCCTGGCTTTAGACAAGAAAATCTAGCTCTTAAATTTCTTCATCTGCAAGATGAAAAATACAAGGGCAGTAAGTTAAATGATTTCATATTCATGAAGTGCTTACAACAGGGCCTGGCACACAATAAACATAGCAATTAAAATTCTGACTATCACTTTGCTCTACAGATTCATTAAATGCAGAGAAAGTAATCTAAATTACTTCCAAAAGATTTTTAAGTCAGATCTTTTATGGCATGGTTTTAATTCACGTAAAATGTGATACATAATAGCAGGAAAGTCAGAGTCCATATGTCATCTAGCATTGTTCCTCCCATGCATCTTACAGACGGACACAGTCACAGGTCCAAAGCAACCAAGATCTGTTTGTAAAATACATGAGAGGACAAAGGCTCCCCTTACCTTGAGTCTTCACCAAAATTTTGTTTATGAAGTTTTATTTTCCATTTCTTTTTTCAGCAACTTCAAGAATTTCAGTTTCATGCAAGAGAATGAAAAGTTGATCCTCTGGGCCATAATTAGAAGAGGGAAATTTGATAACTGGACATAAAAGAGGAAGGTAAAGTTCATAGCTGACCTGGAGTAGAAAGCTCTGCCATGGAGTTTTTCATTTTTTCCCTTTTAAAAAATTGTATTTTTTAGGACACAGTGTTTTAGGCATCATTCTGGAATTTTCCAATGCAATACACTTCAGTATTCCAGCCTCCCTCTCTCTTCTTCCCTGTATCTTCCTCCACCTTCTGTTTATATGTCACATGTGTCTTGTCACTCTTCCCTCACCTCCTTCCTCGTCATCACTTCATACCCACTCTTTTTATTTTATCATTCTAGCTTCATGGTTTTTACTTGTGTTTTTCCACATTTATGTCCACACATGTAGACATTAGGAAAATGCATGCAGATGCTGGTGAGGATGTGGTTGTTAGAAAAGCAGAAAATGAAACAAGAGAGACGTGGCTCAACAACAGAGTCAGGCTTTATTTGGGGAAAGCCTGAGAAGGGCTCTGGTTAGTCAGGTCAGAAACACCTTCCCTTATAGACTAGGGATACGTATGGGGCAGTGGGGTCATTGGAATTCTTTGGTTGCAGGGATGTCTACCTTGCCACAGGGCTTGGGCCACATCAGGAAAGTGATAATCGAGCAGGTGGTTTGAATCATTCCTGGGAAGTGATCATTGGGATTAGTGGTCTGGGTCACTCTTGGGAAACAGAGAGTTACAATGAAATGACAACGTCCCAAAATGGAGAATTCTGTTTCTAGCATTTCAGCTTCGATCATTATAGAGAAATCTAGAGTAGGAATGTTTACAGGAGCAAGTTTGCTCCACATGATTTTGATTGTGGAGATTGAGGTGGATGCATGGTTTTGTGGTACTATAGCAGGATCATGGATTAGGTCTCATCCCAAGAGATAAAAAAAATCATAATGGGGGGGGGAGCCTCAGAATCCCAGGTATCAACAGGTAACTTCTGAAACCATTTGGAATTGGAGCTGCTGAAACAAATTGTATAAATAAACAAATAAAAGATTGATTCATGATATTGGGAAGGAGAAAAATCTCAGTAAATGTGATGGAGGCCTAGAAGACAAGAGAGTAAGTTTTACATTGGAGGAAATCATCAAGGCCTCATGTATAGGTCTAACTTAAGAGGAATATATCTATAAGAACTAAACTCAGCTACTCACCAAGATATCAAGTTATGCACAGAAAAAAAAAATAAGTTGACTATTTTAAAAGGCTAATATAGCACCAGTTTATTTTAGCTCTGGACTGGTAACCTTTTAAATATTTTATTTTATTTATTTATTTGACAGAGGCAGAGGGAGAGAGCATGCCAGGACCTCTAGCCAATGCAAACTCTAGCCACATGTGCCACCTTGTGCATCTGGCTTATGTGGGTACTGGGGAATCAAACCTGGGTCCTTAGGCTTCATAGGCAAGGGCCTTAACTGCTAGCCCATCTATCCAGCCCCTTGGACTGGTAACATTTATTTGTCCACAATTGCTATAGTCCATTGGTGAGCTTTAAATAATACAGGCATGATTTTTGGAAACCTCATGTTTTGGTTCCCTATTTGCCAAATATTACTTTGCACTTTGTGCACATAGCAGGCTATTCTCCCACATGGCTCAAAGGCTTTCTCTAAGAGTCCATTACAGATGATGCTGAATGGACAAGGAGGCAACTCTTCAGAAGAGTGATACTTATCAGAGCCATTATGAAAGAAACTCCTAGGTCATGTTAAATCTAATAGTTATCATGATCTGGTCACTATATATCTATATATGAATTTTTCAATATATGACATGACATCTACAGGTGACATGTGAGTATAATTTCTAATGTTGAAAATAGTTAACACAGGCAGTATGTTAAAAAAAAATGAGTAGCCCAAGAAGTGTGCATGCTGGGAGCAGAATCTGTTTTTCTTTTCCAGAAGGTAGCAAGAAGAAGCACACATTAGCCAGGACCACAGTGGAATTGGTGAGAGGAGCAAGGGTGCTGCTTCCATTGAAAGCCTGACAACCTGTGCCAAGGTGATGGTGACAGATACTGAGGTTACTCAAAGTGTATCAAAGCAGAAACCCAGAAACTGCTAAGAGCTCAACACTAAAGTAGACTTAAAACATACCCGCCATAGCTCAGGGAATTTTGTGGAAAAGGGGGTGGAAAGATTGTAAGAGCCACAGGGTGGGAGGCAATATCCAGAGGCATTGTCCTTCCCCACAATGATGACTGACTGCTGCTCTCACAGCTTCTAACCCACAGCCCCATGTCTACTGCTCCCTGGGTTGCAGGGGGGGTCACTACTCTGAGTGCCTATCCTGGGTTTCGACACTGTATGTTAGGAAAAGCAGAGATGAAATGATAGAGAAGGCTCGGCTCAACAGCAGAGACAGGCTTTATTCGGGAAAACCTGAGAAGGGATTTGCCCATGAGTATCAGAAAGTTCTTCCCTTACAAATTATGAAATACTTATGGGGCAGTGGGGTCATTGGAATTCCTTGGTAGCAGGAAGGTCCACCTTGACTCAGGGCTTGGGTCACTTCAGGGAAGTGGTAATTGAACAGGTGGTTTAGGTCATTTCAGGAAAGTAATCATTCAGATGGGTGATTTGGGTCACTCTTGGGGAAGAGGCAGTTATAATGAAATGTCAATCAAGAGTCCAAAAATTGACACATTTTAGTTCTAACAGTGGGACAAGGGGAATACTTACTCAATGCTGGTGGGAGACCAAACTAGATTTCTGAAAAAATTAAAAAACAGAACTCTCATACAACCCAGCTATACCACTCCTGGGAATATACCTTAAGCATGCCACATTCTACTACATAAATGCTTGCACATCCATGTTTATTGCTGCTATATTTATAATAGCTAAGAAATGGAACCAGCCTAGATGACCATCAACAGAATAATATATTACATATACAAAGGAATTTTACTCAGCAGTACAAAAAATTGAAATTATGAAATTTGTAGAAAATGGATGGATCTGAAAAGAATTATCTTAAATGAAGTGACCCAAGCTCAGGAAGACCAAAACTGTGTGTATCTCTCATATGCAATGGATATTTTTGTCAAAAAAAAAAAAAGAACGTTGATGGAAAGAAGACCCAAACTTGGAACTAAACTGGCATGTCAGTAAGGGAGGCAGGAAAGGTACGATAATGTTGAAAAGAGGCCAGCATATCTCACCATCTTTGGTGTGCAAACAGCTTCTTGCCAATGCTCATTGAGGCTTTGCTATGGCCCACACAGATAGCTGACTCCAGCCATTCTCGCAGCAACCCTGTGGAAGAAGCACTGTTAAATAGCTTGTACTCTATGCATAGAGATGCTGAGTCACAGAAGAGCTTGAAATGTGTTCAGCCTCATAACTATCAAACACTGGTACCAAATTTGAGCCCAGGAAGGAAAACCCATGACTCTATGTTTAAACAGCAGGGACACTGTCTTCCTGAGCAAATCTATATCTTCTATATTATGGCCAGATATGAGATATGCCTAGATGACTATGCCAAAAGATTAAATAAAAACCGAGCAAAGGATTTCTACTCCACAAGTTCTAGTTATTCACCTATGGCTCCAGAATGAGGAGAAAATCAAAAGCAAGTAAATAAAAACTAGAACAATAATGAAAAGTGGTAAAAACAAAACAAAACAAAAGATATCTTTTGGTATGAAGTTTATCCACAACAAAGGCAATGAACTTAGACTAATCTTACTCAAGCGCCAAAGGAAGACAATTCTGTAGAGCTTTAAGAATCCAAGGGCTGGAGAGATGGCCTAGCTGTTAAGGCGCTTGCTTGCAAGCCTGACAGCCCAGGTTTAAATGCCTGGTACCCACATAAAGCCAGATGCACAAAGTGCTGCATGCATCTTGCTTGCAAACAATAATAAATCAATTCAAAAAGAAAAAGAGCTCAAAGAGGGTCAATGGAAACCAGTGCACACTTCTCACTATGTCTTCTAAAAGAACTTCCTACTTTTCCTTGAAGATAGCACCCTCCCCGACTCTCAGGACAGACTCTGGGGTTGACTCCATAGCAATCCTGAGGAAGTTTCATCCTTCTGATCACTAGAGAGGTAGGGGCCTTAAATCAGTTGTGGGATTTTGAATGGAAGTATCAGGAAAGAATTTAGCACTTAGTGACAAAATGATGTGCTCTAGACCTTAACTTATTAGTGGGCACCTTCTGTGCCTCTGGGCCATGCCTGTCTCATCTGAGGACAACACAGGGGACATAGGTAAGACAGATGGGAGGCACACAGTTCTTACCTCAGTACATGTATCCTGTTGAGCCTAACAACTTGACAATTTAACTATGCGGTCCAAGAAAATTTCATGAGGGCTGGGGAGACAGTGTACAGGAGCACTTGCTGTCCAAGCATGAAGACCTGAGTTCAATCACCAACACCCAAGTAAAAAGCCAGGTGAGCTCATGAGTAGGGTGCTAGACATTGAGAAATCAAGCTGGTAATGAAGGGTAAGACCCCTGTCTGTTAGCCAGCTGCCATAGTGCTGGAGTATGTCCCTGGGGGAAAAAAAAACCTCAACAGTTTTAACCAACAGTGAACCCTGCAAACACTACAAATTGGCAAGCCAGGCAAGATGAACCCGCCAATGCAAAAATGGCATGATTGTTATGGAGGTAACTAACTGTTGTTCTCTGATTGTATCTGAGTCCCACTCCATGCAAGGGAATTCATACCTGAAACTGAAAGCTTAGTCAAAAGCCAAGGGCTTGGAAGGTCATAGAAGCTAGGAGGGAAGCTACTATGTTTTTTAAAATTAAATGGAAATGCTGTGCTCATCAAATTGCCCTCTAAATACTCATGTTTTTGCTCCTACAAGTGCTGCTCTCACTTTTGACCAGAAAACCTTTTTTCACAGATGGCATTGATGACTAGAGACTCAGATTCATCAAAGATTGAGAAGAAGCAACCTTTACATGTTCAGCATTAAATGAGACATCTCTGTCCCATCCAACAAGGCTCAGGGAACATTGTAGAGGTGGTGGCAGAAGAATGTGAGCACCAGAGAGTGGTAAGGAAGGTATTAGAATGTTGCATTCCAGATTCGTGATGGTCATGGCAATCACGACCTCACAGTGGCTAATGTTTACCTACACAATATTGGGTCTGTCAACATGTCATCATGGATAATGCAGGAAGGCAAAAATAAAATACAGACTTCAAAATAGTAGAGACACTGGTTGGAGGAAGAAAGCAGTTCAGCAGAGGAGATATGGGAGTGTGGAGGCAAGAGAGAAGGAGAGAAGTGGACTACAATCAAAGTACATTGTGTAAATATGTGAAAACTGTCAATAAAAATGTTTTTTTAAATATAAAAGCAATGGTGGGATCATGCCCACCTATAATTCCAGCACTGATGGGGGTGGAGACAAGAGGATTCTTCCAGCTTGCTGGCCAGTCAGTTTAGACAAATGAACAAACAAAGAGCTCCAGGTTCAGTGAAGGACCTTGTCTCAAGAAACTAGGATGGAAGAGTGATAAAAAGAGTATCCAACACCCTCAGTTGCCTCCACATGCATATACACACAGCACATGTACACATATCACATTAGAAACCTGAAAGTAATGACTTTAGGTGTAGCACCACCTTCTGACATCAAAAAGAACACCCATGGAGCTTGAGGAACTGAGGGTGCCTGAGTCCTAACTTAAGAAATAGCAATTTCAGCTGGCCATGGTGGCACACACCTTTAATCCCAGAACTTGGTAGGCAGAGGTAGGAGGATCACTGTGAGTTCGAGGATACTCTGAGACTACATAGTGAATTCCAAGTCAGCCTGAACTAGAGTAAGACCCTACCTCAAAAAGAAAAAGAAGAAGAAGAAGAAGAAGAAGAAGAAGAAGAAGAAGAAGAAGAAGAGGAGAAGGAGAAGGAGAAGGAGAAGGAGAAGGAGAAGGAGAAGGAGAAGGAGAAGGAGAGGGGGAGGGGAAGAAGAAGAAGAAATAGCAATTTGGAAACTGGCACAAAACCCAGATATCTAAGTTTTTATTAAGTTTTTTAGGTCATTCCAGCATAATTCCAGTTTTCAGGAAATTTTCATGTTCTCATTGCACATTAGCAAAGATACTAGTTTGAGATTACATGTTGGAAATTGGTGTCTCAAAAGTAATAAGAATCTTTAAGGATAAACCTGAAAATCCTTCTCCTCCCCCCACCTGCACAC
Source organism: Orientallactaga sibirica (assembly GCA_036365145.1). NCBI lineage: Eukaryota > Metazoa > Chordata > Mammalia > Rodentia > Dipodidae > Orientallactaga > Orientallactaga sibirica. The sequence goes on from JAEOAD010000004.1 coordinate 56,640,556, forward strand.
ACACATTTTTCTTTATTCTCATATGATCAGGATCAAGAAAGACAGTGTACATGAAGGATTTATGCAGTTGGTGTATGCTGGGAGCAATTATTTTTAACACACTTATTAAAAGGGAACTAAAAGGCAACAGACTTAAACATCCTAGTATTTTGCTATAGAAAACATCTCTTGAACCTTGCTAAAATATTAGGATTCAAGAAGGCTGACAACTTGCTAGTTTTTAGTTGTTTTTTTTTTTAAATATAATTTATTTATTTGAGAGAGAGAAAGAGGCAGAGAGTAAGAGAAAGAGAATGAGTGCACTAGGGCCTCCAGCCACTGTAATCGAACTCCAGACACATGCACCCCTTGTGCATCTGGCTTACGTGGGTACTGGAGAGTCAAACCAGGGTACTTTGGCATTGCAAGCAAACACCTTAACTGCTAAGCCATCTCTCCAGCCCTAGTTTTTAGTTTTTAATCCTTCACTGCCAAATCTTCTGGGCCTTGCTAGATTTTAGAGAAACTATACACCATAGTGTGTACATGGGAGTAGTTTCTTTCCATGTTGGTCACACTCAAGTTGATTCCTATTCTCCCAATTTTGACTTCTCCCAGTCTGGAAGTCTTACAAAAATACTTGCACCTAGAGACACACCCATTTACCAAGTGATTTGTAAGCTGCCAATTTAGGATGGGCCTTGGAGGAGGGGCTCTGCAGCAGGGCTAGTCTGCAGTGTGAGCTGCTCTGTCTCCTCCACTCCTCACCCAGCCAAGTTGATGGCACTGGAAGGGCCCTGATCCATCCAGGGTTGTCAGAACAAGAACTGCAAGGAGCCTCAAACCTCTCATTGCCTATCACTTGTTAAGCCACATTGGGTATTTTTCTATCTTTCAGTTGGTTTAAGGTTCTAAATTGCTCACAGGCAGTCCTAATATTTAAGATTGTTTCCCTTGAAAGTCACTAGATGTGAGATCATTCAGATATTGGCAAAGTTCACTAATCCACCTCTAAATTAAGAAGAAAGTCACTTTTTGATCTATGAAAGATCCAAGCAGAGTATGAGCCATGTCTTGATAACCCAGATTTGAAAGTCTGCTGTTTTGTTTTGAAGAACCTTCTAAATTTTTCTGATAATCCTTGCTTTGTGTTTATCAGTGTGGTAGAAGCCAAATGTGTTATCTCCAGAGACCTAATTGTTGCTACACAGCTAGTGTCATGCCACATACTTCAACAAGTGGTCATTCACCAAAGAGAATGAGAAGACCTGATGATTAAACAACTACCACTGAAAACACAGTTCCCAATTACAGCCTCCCAAAGAGCAGTGAAGATCCAAATCAGTCACATCCAGCCGAGATACTAGTCCATCTAGGAAGGGTGTCTGATGAAGCAAAAGCAACCACAAGAAGCCACTCTGCTGGTAGCTGTGAAAGGGTAGGTGAGCATTCAAGCAGAGACGACAGTCAGCAATACTGTGCTAAGACTCATGGAACACAAGCTGTCCTAAGCTGTGATATGCAAGACAAGCAAAGTAAACTCATACTCTTTCAACACAGTTAATTTAGACTTATCTGTTCCAAGATAAGACAACCATAAACTGATCTAATGGTAACTCTGCTAGACTCATGTGGCAGAGATAAGAGCAGTGACTATACCAGCAGTTTGGCTGGTTTCACAATGCTGACAAATCCTACAGTGACAAGGCCAGCCTTGGTCTAATTTGAGCTCCTTAAACGTCATAAATGTTCATCCCTGATTCATCCACTGTGAGACAGTACATGGTTCCTCATGTACATCCTCTTCTGCTATGGCAAGTTAATAAACCCAACGTTGGATTTAAGTGGGAATTAACATTAAACACCCACCACCCACAAATAGTTAGGATGACAGAAAAGCATATTGACCTCCTGATGATCAGTTATACCCCAGTTATGAGAAAATACCCTGACATGTTACCTTATAAGCTTTGATTCAGTACCATTTCTCCCATAGCTGGAACAGACAGGGATAGACATGGGAGTAGTTTCTTTCCATGCTGGTCACATTTAGTTGATGCCTATTCTCCCAACTTTGACTGCTCCCAATCTGGAGGTCTTACAGAAATACTTGCACCTAGAGACACGCCCATTTTACACTGCAATGAAAAGAGATGACACCTGGTTATTAAGTGTTCCTTTGCCACTGTTGAGCAGCAGAAGGAGGATTACTCTATTGACTTTGAGTGATGAACCCTACCTAACAAGGGAGTTAAGTGTACCCACAAAGTCGAAGTGTGACAGACAATGTGTAGAACTCAGGGTATTCTTGCAAAGGCCCCTTAGTGCTGCCCTTTCAATAGCAAAGGTCACTGGAAAATAATGGCACCTAAAGGTAGGCATGGCAGCTAAAGATCTAGATACTTTTATAATGAAGATCTTGGTCACCCACCAGGTCAAAGATTTAAGTCAGATAAACTGCTGGCTGAGAATAAAGCAAATATGAAATGGGAAGTTAGTGTCAATAAATCATAAAGAAAAACTGTGATAATGGTGTACATTTTCATTTTCTTCCTTCTTTCTTATATACATATAGTATGTGACATTATCTGATAATACAGTATCATATTTTATATTTTCATTTTATTGCATCTGTTATATTCTCTATTATAGGCAATATGGTGTGTGTTGAAATGCCTTTAGATAGAGTAATGTTTATTTCTACATTTCTTATATTTTTCCTAATTATTTTGAAAAGATTATTTGTAGTGATTAATTTTATAACTTAGTCAGTATATTACAGACTAGTTACACAGAGTCAGTATATTACAGACTAGTTACACAGCTTTAGAAAATCAATTAAAAACTAATATTACCTAGAGACACCATGGTTATCATCCATATTAAATATAAATATATTAAAATGTTATTCAATTGACCATAGTGGCTTTCAATAACTTTTCTGGGAGCTTGAAAAAAAAAAAAAAACAACTTTTGTAAGAAGTGTCCTTAACTATATTTGTTGTTGCTTTACTGAGAAATCTCAAGTTTGTTTACAAGGATGAAGATGGATATTCAGTATCCCCAAATTCGGACTATGTTCATATTTCAGCTTTTGTCTCTCAGGCCTCAACACATTGTTCTGTATTCTGCTTTCAAATTCTGGTGCTGAAAACTGTAAATCATCTTTCTCTTCAGCCAGTTTTGAAAGGCTGTATAAATAGATGATGGTAGAGGGTGACTAGCTGGCCACGAGAGGATAAAGAAAGAACTTCTGCCACTGTTCTTCATTCTGTCCATGGGACCTGGTTGGACTTGGCTGCCTTTTTAGAACTCTAAGAATCAACCAATCAGCATGGCATTGGGTATACCAGACCTTGCCGGTCAGTACCACATCCTCAAAGACTGGGCCCCAGCTGCTCAGCATCTTTGTTGTTTCTCAAGGTTATAATATTCCAAACTTTTCCTTCTCTCTATTTGTGTGACCCCCAGGTAGTGGTTTTTCCTGCTATTACTACACTTGTATAAATTCTGTTTGCTTTTTGATTGTCTAGCAACCATATGGCCAAGGTGATAGATTAAATTCTCTCTGTTGTTAACTAACATGGTTTATTTTTTTCTGATTAGACACAAATAGACACAAATACAAACAATATTGTTGGCACAAGACAATAATTTCTCCACTTAGAACTTTTTGAGTGAGGTCAGGGGGAAGGGGCAGGAGAGGAGGGGGTGAAGGGGAGTGCTAACCAAAACAAAAGGTGTTATGAGAAGGTCATATGAAAAGTTACTGCTTTGTAGCTAATTAAAAATATACAACTTATAAAAAGAGAGAATTTGAGCACAAGAACCCATTTGGGGTAGATAATGCTGTATCCAGAAGCCATCAGAGAATCCCACTGCTACGGATGGGATGCCTTCCAGCGAGTTGCTGGTCAGGGAGTTCCCTAAAACAATACAGGCCATTGACAATGCTCTTAGTAATCCACCAGAACTAGATATTAAGATACTATTGCTGAAGATACCACATGCTTTGGTGGCAGGAAATGGAGAAGTCAAGCTAGAACTGAGCTGGAAGCCTCCACCTTGCAAGCTGGCTATCACAGTCCTAGAAAATGCTATGTAGGGTAAGATGGTGGCATAGGAGCCATGCCAAACCAGCCCAGGGAGGGATTTAAGCAAAACCACAGTAATATGTATTCTTCTTCTGAAAAGTACAGGAGTATAGGTTTTTCTTAGACACAGAAGAAGAATCAGGAGAGACCAAATTCCACCAGAAAGGAGGAAAATGGCCAGAATCCCACTGAGGAGCTTGCGGCTTTGATCCTGGCAGCCACGATCTGCATGCCCAGCACCACCCACCAGGGGCACTGAGCAGTAGTAGAAGAGACCAAACAAGGGGACTTTCCAGCCTCATCAGCCTCTTTGCAGAGTCAAGAAATCTAAAGGAAAGTCAGCTGAGATCAACTAAGGAGCTACTGAAAGAGATACAGGTGGGACTGTGTGAGCAACTCCACGCTTCCTGAACACTCCCATCCCCCAACCATCAGAACCATGAACCTCCAGCATTCAGCCCCAGGCAGTAGCACATCCAGCACAGCTGAGCACAGCTCCAACTCCACAGCACAACACGGAGGGATCAAGGTGGACACTCACCATTGGTGAGATTGGAAGCCACACCAAAAGATAATGAGGCAAACTGAAAACAAATAAATAAAAACAGGTACATAGGCCTGCATTGGAAGTGCTAATCTCTCTTTCCATGTCAGGGCAGGTTATGGGTTACATATTTTTGGTTGGCTTTACCATTTTCAAATAAGCCGTACTTGAGGGTTGAACATTGCTTTTAGATTTATAGGGCCTTTGTCTTTTACTTCTGTGATTATTGGGGGCAGGGTCTGATCCAGATTCAGGCTGACCTGGAACTCAATTCAGAACAGAATTCTCTACCTCCTACCTGACAGGATTAAGGGTGTAGAACAACACACACCCTTAGGGATTTTGGCAATTTAAGACTATCTCTTTTACACTTGACAAATTGTATACTCTGTGCTGGTTTTTATTGAATGTGTATTTTGCTCTGTTGTAGTTTAGAATTTGCCAGAAAATTGTCCTACCCAGTCCACTGGAATACTTGCTTAGCAAGCAAACTCAACACCTAGGATTACTTCTGAGGTTGGATAGGGGCACAAGAGCTACACTTGGCACCTTAAACTCATATCCTGAAAGTATATAAAGGTGGATCACCACATCTAAGAACACTGCAGATAAGTAGAAAACCCAAGCATCAAATCAATTCAGGATGCAAAAATAACTACATTATAATACCAGAAACACAAAGAATCAAGACAATGCAATCCCATGAAAAATTATAAATGCATCAGAAATGTTCACCAATAAGACTGTTTTAGATGAAATTCCTGACAAAGATTTCAAATGAATGATGTAATCTATACTCAGAGAAATGAAAGAAGATGAAATCAAAAGAATCAGAGAAAAAAACAAAGGAATTAAAGAAGAAAACAAACTCCTGAAAGAGAACACAGGAAACCAGCTTAATGAAATAAAAAGGTCATTACAGGACATGAGTAAGGAAATAGGAATACTGAAGAAAAACCAGGCTGAAATCCTAGCTCTGAAGAATACAGTCAGTCAAATAAAAAACTCGGTGGAAAGTCTCACCAGTAGAATGGATGAAGAAGAGAACAGCATATCTAAACTAGAAGACCAGATTGCAGATGTAATACTGTCTAACAAAGAGAAAGACAAGCTAATAAGAAGGTATGAATGGGAATTTCAAGATATCCAGGACACTATGAAAAGATCAAACATAAGAATTTAGGGTATAGTAGAAGGAGAAAAATTTCAACCCAGAGGCTTAGTAGGCATTTTCAACAAAATCATAGAAGAAAAATTTCCCCAAATTGGGAAAGAAATGCTAATGAAGATACAAGAAGCTTTTAGAATGCCAAACAGACAAAATCTGGAAAGAACCTCTCCTCACCATGTTATAATTAAACTACTAAACACACAAGCCAAAGAAAATATATTGAAAGCAGTTAGAGAGAAAAAGCAAGTGACCTACAAAGGCAAACCCATCAGGATCACAGCAGAATTCTCAACACAAACTTTAAAAGCCAGAAGGGCTTGAAATAATGTATTCCAAGTTCTCAAAGATAACAACTGTCAACCAAGATTACTTTATCCTGCAATGCTATCTATCCAAATTGATGGGGAAATAAGGACATTCCACAAAAATAGGATAAAGGAATTTATGGCAACTAAACCAGCTCTACAGAAGATACTTGAAGGAATCCTTCATGCTGAAGAGAAAACAAAAAACACACAGGAGGAAATAGGAAAAGGTAAACTATTTTCAATGCCCCAACCAAAAGACAGAGGCTTGCAGACTGGATTAAAAGGCAGGATCCTGCCATTTGTTGCCTCCAGGAAACTCATGTCTCAATAAAAGATAGACACTGTCTTAGGATGAAATGATGGAAAACAGTAGTTCAAGCAAATGGGCCTAGAAAACAAGCAGGAGTTGCTATCCTAATATCTGACAGGAGAGATTTCAAATCAACATTAGTGAGGAAAGATAAAGAAGGTCACTGATTAAAGGAACACTCCAACAGGAGGACATTACAATCCTAAACATATATGCACCTAACATGGGGGCTCCAAATTTCATCAAACGAACACTATTAGCCTTAAGGTCAGAGATAACACCAAACACAATTGTAGTGGGTGACTTCAATACCCCTCTCTCATCAATTGACAGGTCATCCATGCAAAAAATAAACAGAGACATCTAGATTAAATGATGTCATGGAACAAATGGATCATACAGATATATAGTGAACATTCCATCCAAATGCTGCAGAATATACATTTTTCTCAGTAGCACATGGAACATTCTCTAAAATACAGGAAACTTGAAATAATCCCTTGTACTCTATCTGTCCACAATGGGATTAAACTGAAAATAAGCAACAAGGAAAACTACAGAGCATACACAAATTCACAGAGACTAAACAGCCTGGTTTTTCTTCAGTATTTCTATTTCCTTGCTCATGTCTTGTAATGACCTCTTTTGTTCATTAAGCTGGTTTCCTGGCTCTCTTTCAGGAGTTTGTTTTCTTCTTTAATTCCTTTGTTTTCTTCTTTGATTCCTTTGATTTCTTCTTTGATTTCTTTGAGTAGATGGAATAATTCTTTTGAAATCTTTTGTCAGGCATTTCATCTAAAACAGTCTCATTGGTGATCATTTCTGATGGATTTATAATTTTTGGTGGGATTATATTGTCTTGATTCTTTGTGTTTCTTGTATTATAATATAGTGACTTTTGCATCCTGAATTGATTTGATGCTTGGATTTTCTACTTATCTGCAGTGTTCTTAGATGTGGCACTCCACCTTTATATTCTTTCAGGATATGAGTTTAAGGTGCCAAATGTAGCTCTTGTACCCCAATCCAACTGCAGAAGTAATCCTAGGTGTTGAGTTTGCTTGCTTAACAAGTATTCTAGTGGACTGGGTGGAACAATTTACTGGCAAATTCTAAATTTCAACTGAGCAATATACACAATCAATAAAAACCAGCACAGAGTATACAAGTGTAAGGATTAAAGCAAACAGATAGTCTTATAAAGCCCAAATCCCTAAGGGTGTGTGTTGCTCTACACCCTTAATCCTGTCAGCTGGGAGGTAGAGAATTCTGTTCTGTATTGGGTTCCAGGTCAGCCTGGATCTGGATCAGACCCTGCCCCAAGTAATGACAGGAGCAAAGGACAAGGGCCCTATAAATCAGAAAGCATCAAAATCAACAATATTCAATTCCCATATACAGCTTATTTGAAAATGGTAAAGCCAACAAAAAAATAACCCATAACCTGCTCTAACATGGAAAGAGAGATCAGCACTTCCAATGCAGGCCTATGTACCTGTTTTTTGTTTGTTTGTTTGTTTGTTTGTTTTTGTCAGTCAGCTTCATTACCTTTTTGGGTGGCTTCCAATCTCACCAATACTGAGTGCCCACCTTGATCCCTCTGTATTGTGCTGTAGAGCTGGAGTTTTGTTTAGCTGTGCTGGATACCCTGCCACAGGGGCTGAATGGTAGAGGCTTGTGGTTTTGATGGTTGGGGGATGGGGGATTCAGGAAGCCTGGAGTTTCTCATGCAGTCCTGCCTATATCCCTTTCAGTACCTCCTTAGATGATATCAGCTGTCTTTCCTTCAGATTTCTTGACTTTGCAGGGAGGCTGATGAGGTTGGAAAATCCCCTTGTCTCTGCTGCTGCTGCTCAGGGCTCCTGGTGGGTAGTGCTGAGGGCACGGATCACACAGATTGGAGGCCGCAAACACCTCAGTGGGATCTGGCCGTTTTTCCTCCTTTTGGTGGATCTTTGTCTCTCCTGCTTCTCTGCTGTATCTAAGAACAACCTATACTCCTTCACTTTTCAGAAGAAGAGTGTATTTTGCTGTGGTTTTGCTTAAATCCCTCCCTAGGCTGGTTTGTCTTGGCTCCTATAGAAGCTACTACTCATGTTTGGCTAAATGGATATGTTGAGTCCATAAAATGGCCTCTACGTGTTTATATATATGTGCCCATAGATTAGTGCTGCTTTCAATTTTGGTCACTACATATGGCAGGGACTACTGGGAAGAGTCAAAACCTGTGAAAGTGCTGAGAGTGAAGATAGGTGCTTACTACCAAAGGAGACAGCTGTGTCACATCTTCCAAGGCTCAAGGCACTCTGTGAGCAGGATGGCACAAAGAATGTAAGAGCCAAAGTATGAGGAGAAACGCTTTGGAGTGCTACCAACACAAGGTGGCTGTTGTATTCCTGATCTCCCAGTAGCTGTCATTACCTACATAAAACCTAAATAACATTGAGCCCATCAACATGTTTGTCCTGGATGATGGAAGAGGGAAAAATGACATCAAAATAGAAGAGGGTCTACTTAGAAAGAAGGGGTTTGGAGGAAGGGAGATAAAAGAAAGTAATGGGAGGGGATTGTGATCAAAATAATTATGGATATGCATGAAAGTTGTCAATAAAAAATAGAAAAAGAAACAGGCATGTAGAGTACTTCTTCCCTTTCAGATTTTAATAGTAAGATTTTTTTTTTTTTGAGAGAGAGACAGAGAGTGAGGGAGAGGAAGACAGATAGAGATGGGTGCACCAGCAACCTCTCAGCTACTGTGAAAGAAATCCAGATGTGTGCACCCCCTTGTGGTCAAGTGTGGCATTGCGCCCTTGCATCACTTTGCATCTGGCTAAACGTGGGACCTGGAGATTGGAACTGGTGTTCTTAGGCTTAGGAGGCAGGTGCCTTAACCACTAAGCCATCTCTCCAGCCCATAAGACTTAATAATAGTATCATTTCTGAAATTGACTTAATGCTCTTGGAAAATGCTTATTAAAATCCTATCATCATTCCAAAGGAAGAGATAATATTTAGAACCCTACCTACTTGATCAATCAGATAATTCCAGTAATCACATTCCACTTACATAGTACTGACACCAGTCTTTTGTCTTAAGCCTTCAAGGGAAAAAATGTTTTAGAATTCTTCCAGATTTTGAAAGGCAAGAGTACAGAGGTATTGAATCATGTAGCAGTTCCAGGGGGATGTGCTGCAGCACCTCAGAGTTAAATACTTAAGAGAATAATTACTCCTTCACATCAATTCACGTCAGGTTTTGCCATGAAATGAGTTACCAAATAAGAAAAATCCACTACAAAAAAAAAGCACCAACTGAATTTAAATTTTAGAATTGTTGATAAGGCATTTTGAACCTATATTAGAAAAAGCTACCAATGACTAATGAAAGGGGCTGGAGAGATGGCTCAGCAGTTAAAGGTATTCGCTTGAACAGCCTGACAGCCTGGATTTGATTCCCCAATACCCATGTAAGGCCAGATGCATAAAGTGGCACATGCATCTAGAGTTTGTCTGCAGTGGCAAGAAGCCCTGGAACACCCCATACCCATACTCACTCTCTCTCTCTCTTTCTATCTGCCCCCTCTCTTAAATAAATAAATAAATAAATAAATAAATAAATAAATAAATAAATAAAAATAAAGACTAATCAGGGCTGGAGAGATGGATTAGTGGTTAAGGTGCTTGCCTACAAAGCCAAAGGACTCAGGTTCAATTCTCCAGGACTTACATAAGCCAGATGCACAAGGTGGCACATTCTCTTTCTCTCTCTCTCTTTCTCTCTCTCCCTCCCTGTCTCTTTCTCTGTATATCTCTCTCTCAAATAAAGAAATGAGTAAATAATTTGGAAAAAAATTAAGTCTAATCAAAGGGCCTGTTTGGTTGGTTGGTCTGTCTGTCCCAAAATCTCACTCTGTGCCAAAAGCTCAGGTTCATTTTGAATTTGCAGCAATCTTCCCACCATATCCTCCTGAGTGAGTGATGATTACATCCATAAACCAACACGTCTTGTCCTTGTGAAAACTATCTAAGATTAAATTCTTGTGTTTTCCAGAAAACTCAGCAAGTCTCAGGAAACAGTCTGACTTCAGCACAGGAGCATGACAGCAGAAGCAGAGATTTTGCAGGCCCTTCTAGTAGTCTGCAGGGAAAGTCACCCCTATTTACCTGTGTCTCAATGAGTTGGCTGTATGCTGGAGGAGACGATCTCCTCTGACAGCCTGACAGCAAACCATAAGGAGACCTTATTAGAGACTAAGCTAATGAAGTTGAAAGCAAGATCCAGACAGTGCAACTGTGTGTATGAGGAATTGTGATCACGTGGCATGGAGCATGTCATAACATGCCAAATTGTTATTTGGGTGTTTGATATGCTGCAAAATTAACCAGAAAAAATTAAATATAAAACATTACTGGTGATTTAAATATGTCTAGCTAGCTGCCAGGAGAACTCAAAAGAAGAACAGGTAGAAATTACTTCTCTTGGAAAGTGGGGATGAGGAAATGAAAAATGGAGGAGAAGCAGAAGGCTCTTTACATTACAGTTTCTATATAATTTGATGTGCAACTAGGTGAATATATTAGTTAAAAACATTTTAACTACTGTTCTAAAATGTATACACTGAAAAATGAAACACACCTGTGGTTTGTAAAGAACAAGCACATCTTTCATAGAAATAAATGTACAGTTTTGTACTTTTTGAATAGCTGTTTAAAATTGATTTGATGAAAATCATTTAAATGAAATTTATTCAGGTTACAGTTTCAAGTGAACTAGTAGAATACTTATAGTTATATTCTCCCTGACATCAGCTAAACAAAAAGAATAATTTTTTTAAGTAACAAAAACTTTGTTGGGGCTGGAGAGATGGTTCAGCAGTTGAGGCACTTGCTTACAAATTCTAATAACACAAGTTCAATTCCCCAGTACCCACATGAAGCCAGATGCACAGAGGTGTATGCATCTGGAGTTTATTTGCAGCAGCTGGAGGCACTGATGTGCTGATTCTATCTCTCTCTCCTCTCTTTCTCTGCTTGCAAATAAATAAATATATATTTTTAAATCCATATCTCTGGAAAAGTAATTGCAACTTCAAATCACTGCCAAAGACAGAGGATGGTGACCCACATTGAAAGGGCCTAGGAAGAAAGATACCAGATAACAGCACTTGTGCAGAATGTAGACCTGAAGGTCAGCAGGTCCCTCAGCTGGAACAATGAATCCTTAGGAGCTGGCTCAGGAATTCTCTGAAGCCTGTTCCGACATGCTAGCACAGGAGATGTGGTGCTGAGTGAAAAATGCTAAGATTAGACATTTTTCATGAGGTCAGCCAGTGGACAAAGATGGAAAGCAATAATAAAAAAAAAAAAAAAGTTGATCATGTAGCAGGTGGTCCCAGGTGGTTTAAACACTTGGTGTTTGCACTTTGTTGGGAACTGTTGAAGTTACCTTACAAATTTTAACACAATGCCAATTTACTCGAGGCGGGCATTATTATAATGACTATGCCCGTGTTATAGGTGAGGTACCTGAAGTACTGAAAGGCTCAGTCACTTGCTCTGCATCACAACTTACGAATGAGCAAATTCAATGCCAGACAGAATACCACCAGAGTTTGTGCTCATAGCTACAATACTATAGTGCCTCTTTGAAGAAAAACAATAAGGGAGGGAGGGAAGGGGAAAGGAAAGAGGAAGTTCAGGGAAGGGAGAAAGGGAAGAGGGAAGGGAAGAAGGATAGACAAAAGGAAGGGAGGAAGAAGCAATGAGGGAGTAAGGAAAAACACTATGTATAAAACCCAGTGTTGCGTGAATTTAAGTTAACCTGTACATCCAAGGACTATATATGGCGATCACGACACCAGAAAAAGGCTGAAGGAGATAAACACAGAGAACATCCAACTCCAACTAAGCCAGATATCCAGTGACACAGAGGCTCCCAAAACCTCATCACTGAAGCAGAACTAAAATGACCCCAATGTGGCCCAGGGAAACTTGTGGAAGAGGGGGCGGAAAGATTGTTAGAGTCATAAGTTGGGGCATTATGCACAGAGACTGGGGCCTACCCCCCAGAACTCTTGACTAACCTCACAATGTATGACCCACATTCCCCATTGACGAGGGTCCCTTTGAAAGAGGGAGGACAGGAAGGAAGACAATGGAACCAATACTATGGATGTAAAATCAGAATAATATAAATAAAATATATATTTTTAAAAAATTAAGAAATTTATCAAAAATCTCCCCCCCCTTCACCAAACACCAGACTCCATCAATCTCACTAATGACCTCAATCTAAACATCAAGGAACAGGAGCACACTATGGAGTCCTATGTGATCTGTGACAATGGAGAAAGACTGACACTGGAGCCTGAAAAATATAGTGCAACTGAGAAAATATAGAACAATATATAATTTATACATATTCACAAATACCATGAAATACAAGTTAGTAAGTTACTACACAATGATCAAAAGGCTTTCATTCTTGAGATACAAGGAACACTTCAAAATTAAATTATTTGTCTCTAATTACAAGGATAAATTAATAGATTAAAGGAGAAATCTCATTTATTCACCTCAACATATGGTGAAAACACATTTTGCAAAGCTGAATGCTTGATGGGCATGGTGCCATGCACCAGTAAACCCAGCACTCAGGAGCGGAGGCTGAGGCAGAAAGATGAAAAGTTATTAGGCTGGGCAAAAGCCAGCCCAGGCTATTTAACAAGACCTTGTCTCAAAACCAAAATTAAAAAAAAAAAAAATCAACAAGTAAAAAGGTCAAATATACCCCCAATTAAATAGACACAGTGTGTATAAACAGACACAGTTTCATATGCATATACCTGTAGATTCATATATGTACATAAACACATTACACACATATGTGTATATATATATAGACCAAAATCTAGTATCATAGAAGAATCATTAGAACTGTTTTAAATGCCTTAAGAAATGAGACTGAGAAAATCATTGCTGTGTGAATCAGAGTAAGTCCAGTGGCAGCTGGTGATAATGAGAACAGTTTCCGCATGAGGAGGGACACTTCATTGCCATCTAGTTCCAGTGTCCCACTCAAGGATAATGTCAGATGGGTGACAAGATCAGGAAATTAGCCACATGCAGGTGACTGGATAAATAAGTACATTTTCTAAAGATAATGAGAGAAACTAATGAAGGGAGAGGAGAAATCCCATGAATTTTGGTCAAACTAAATTCAATTAAGAGTTGACAGCCAGATTCCTTCACTGTCAGGCAGTTTTATTTTTTCTCAGCAATTAACAGTAAGGATATTTATGCACAGTGAGAGTCCTCTGCAACCAACTTTCATCTAATGACTTCAGTCACCCTGGCCTAAGCCAATGATTTCGCTGGGAATTGAAAAATTATGGTTATCTAGTGCTCTCCTCTGCATTTACTAGATGGTGTTCTTCTATAAGAGCAGTCCCTTATTGTCTGAAAAAGATAAATTATAAACTTTAAAGATTTTCAGAGTGAACATTTGACATGAATGTCACCATCAAAGTAGAAAATAAGCCAGGCTGGGTGGCTCATGCTAGTAATCCCAGCACTTAGGAAGCTGAGATCGGAAGATGATTGCAAGTTCAAAGGCAGCCTGAGCTACAAAGTGAAATCCAGGTCAGCCTGGACTAGTGAGATGCTTCCTCAAAAATCAGAACACAAGTAAAAAAATGAAAAGGTGAAAAATGAGGCATATTCTCACTTTCTTTCTCTGTCTCCTTCCTTCCCTCTTTTCCTCATTCAGTACCACCTAACCCCCTTTCTTCCTCCCACCCCTCTGTATTTATCTGTTACAGGATGCCCAGCTTTGGCTAGTGGGAGCCTCTTAAATCTGGTTCTTAGGTCCTCTTGTCACATGCTCCTTGATCCCTTCATTTTTAATATTTATTTATTTATTTGCTTGAGAGAGAGAAAGAAAAAGAGGCAGTCAGACAAGAAAAGAGAATAGGTGCACCAGAACCTCCAGGCACTACAAATGAATTCCAGATGCATGTGCCACCTAGTGCATCTGGCTTACGTGGGTACTGGGGAATTGAACCTGGATCCTAAGGCTTTGCAGGCAAGAGCTTTAACTACTAATCCATCTCTCCAGCCCCCTTCATTGTTTTTTGAGACAAAATATCTCAAGGCCTACTTATCCTGCTACAGGCCTGGGAATAAGTCATTATTTCTTTCATCTCCAAATGATTGAGAAGAGCTGAACAGAAGGCTTAGCAGTTAAGGTGCTTGCCTGCAAAGCCTAAGGACCCACATTTGACTCCCCAGAACCCATGTAAGCCAGATGCACAAGGTAGTACATGCATCTGGAATTTGTTTGCAGTGTCTAGATGCCCTGGCTCTCTCTCTAGAGATTAGATTTATCTCAAAGAAAGAAAGAAAGAAAGAAAGAAAGAAAGAAAGAAAGAAAGAAAGAAAAAAAGAAAGAAAGAAAGAAAAGAAAGTCAGGTTTAGTGGCACATGCCTTTAATCCCAGCCATTAGGAGGCATAGGTAGGAGGAACAGAGGAAGTTGTAGGCCACCCTGAGGGTACTTAGAATTCCAGGTCAGCCTGAGCTAGAGTAAGACCCTACCTCAGAAACCAAAAAGAAGGAAAGAAAAAACAAAAAAACAAGATTAGGACATGCAATACAAATACTACAATACAGATGTTGCTGCTGTGGTGCATTGCTCCTACACAATTTCAATGAGTAAAGTTTAATATGAAAACCAGGAGATTTATATTGATATTTCTATTCAGACTTAAATATTGCAAGTTTTTTATTTGCTTTATTTTATTTTATATTTTTATTTATGAGAAAGTAAGAGTGAGAAGAGAGGTGGGGGGAGAATTGGAGTGCCAGGGCCTGAGTCACTGCAAACAAAATCCAAACACATGCCCCAACCTGTTCACATGTGCAACCTGTGCGCATATGTCACTTTGTGTATGTGGCTTATAGGGAGCCAAACCGGGGTCCTTAGGTCTTATAGGCAAGCCATATCTCCAGCCCCATTGCAAGGTCTTTTAATCTCTTCACATGTTGAAACACTCTGCATCCAGCTTTAAGTGTGTGTTGAGGGACTGAACCCAAGCCACCAGGTTTTGCAAGCATTTGTAACCACTGAGCCATTTCTACAGCCTCCCTTCACATCTTTTTTGATATTTATCTTCTTTCACTTTTTATAAAAAATAGATATTTATTATTTGAAAGGACACAGGAGGTATATATGGGCACTCCAAGGTTTCTTGCCACTGCAAATAAACTCCAGATGCATGTGCATCTGGCTTTACATGGGTACTGAGGAATTGAACCCAGGCCCGCAGGCTTTGTAAGCAATAACCTTTAATCACTGAGCCATCTCTCCTGTTCCATCTTTTTTCTTATATTTGAAAAATCTTGATTACTAATAACATTAACAAATTATCTTCTTTGGCTTCCCCAAATATATATACAATAGTTTTGCTCTTAGAGTAATAGCATTACTACTGAGAATAAAACTAATTAAATTTAAATTATTTTTGTCCCGATACTCTTACAATAGGAATATTAGGGAAGTGCAAATCAAAACCACAATAAGGACCACTTCATACCCAATATGTTATCTACAATCAAAAAGAAAGCTAATAGCAAGTGTTGACTAGGATGTGGAAAAATTGGTACTCTCATATGTTAGTGATAGAAATGAAAATCCTTCGACTTCTTTGAAGATTCACACTTACTAACATGTTCAATGTAGATTTACTTTATGACCAAACAACTCTACTCCTACATATATACCAAAGAGAAATGAATGTTCACATAAAACCTGATTCTGGACTAGAGAGATGGCTCAGTAGTTAAAGGTTCTTGCTTGCAAATCTGACAGCACAGGTTTGATTCCTCAATACCCACATAAAGCCATATTCACAGTGGCCTCTCTCTTTCATCTTCTCTCCATCTCACTTTTTCTGAAATAAATTTTCAAAATATTTTTTAAAAATTTATTCAGGGCTGGAGAGATAGCTAAGTGGTTAAGGAACTTGCCTGCAAAGCCAAAGAACTCAGGTTTGATTCCCCAGTACCCATGTAGGCCAGATGCACAAGGTGGTGCATGCATCTGGAGCTCATTTTCAGTGGCTAGGGGCCCTGGTGTGCCCATTCTCTCTCTGCCTCCCTCTTTCTATTAAGTAAGTAAGTAAATAAATAAAAACTTATTCATAGAAGAATTATTCAGAATAGCCAAAATGGAGAAACAGCCAACTGATAAATAAAATGCACCACAATAGAATGTTGTTATTACTCACCAACAAAAAAGATGAAGTGCTATAACATGCTACAATTTGGATGAACCTAGATAGCATGGTTGGTGGAAGAATTCTGTCAGAATAAGACCACATATAACACATAGTTACATTTATATAAACTATCTGCCATAGATGAATTTACAGAGACAAAAAATAGACTAGTAGTTGCTGTGGGCTGAGGATATAGGGTTTCTTTTAGAGGTGATGAAAACACTATGCATTTCAGTTGTGGCAATAATTGCATAACTCTGCAAATATATTAGCTACTACTAAATTGCACACTTCAAATTTTAAAATATATTATTTATATCTCAATAAAGATTTTTTAAAATAAAAGAGCAGCAGTGAGTAGGCTTCCAGGGGTCAGAAAAGTAATGTGAGGGACTTCCAATGCAGTCAAGAAATTAGGCCAATCTAACTCCTGAAAGAATTCCAAGAGAATACAAACAACTGAATATGATAAGGAAGTTAATTAGGATATGAAAATGAAGTTCAGGAAAGAGATAGAAATGTTGAAGAGAAACATACAGAAATGATAGAACTGAAAAATTCAATAAGTCAAATTAAAAGCTTAGAGGATAGCCTCACCAATAAAATGGATCACAGTGTGCACAGAACATCAAGGCTTAAATGCATAGTGCAGGAATTGTAACATTCAGTCAAGGACAAGACCTAGTTTTTTTTAAGAAGAACAGAACATGTGATCTTTGGGACACCATACAAGACCAACTCTATGAATTATGGGCATAGAAGAAATGAGACAAATTTCATGCCAGAGGCACAGAAAACATTTTCAACACAATCACAGCAGAAAAATTTCCATGCCTAGGTAAAGAGGTGCCTATATAGGTGCAAGAGACAAAGGAAGTATATTGAAAGCCACAGAGAGAAACACTAAGTCAAATATAAAGGCAGGCCCATCAGAATAACAGCTCATTTCTCAACAGAAATTTAAAAGCTAGATGGGCTTGGAATGTTGTCTTTCAAGTTCTGAAAGATGACAGCTTCCAACCCAGACTACTATATCCAGCATTATTGATAGGGAAATAAAATCACTTTGTGATAAAAGCAAGATAAAGGAATTTATGACAATTAAAGCCTGCTTTATGAGAATTCTGGATGGAATTCTTCAGGTTGAAGAGAATAATAAACACCCAAGAGGCTACAGGAAAAAATAAATGATGCTAGACAAGGAGTTAGGCAAATGAAAATTATGAAAACACCAAACACTGAAAAATCAGCAAAATGACAGGAATTGATATGTAACTTTCAGCGATATCTCTGATTATGAATGGTTTCAACCCACTAATCAAAAGGCACAGTCTATCAGATTGGATTAAAAAAAACAAGACCTATCTATTTTCTGCCTCACCATCAATGGTAGACACTACCTTAGGATAAAAGGATAGAAAAAAAAAGGTATTACAAGAGAATTTCATGGAAGTAAGAAGACTTCATGAAGATATTCAGTTAATGATTAGTGGGAGAGAAGAGATATTTTCATTAATACTGTAGCCACTTGTAAGGTGCCCATATCATATTATACAACCCCTCACCCACTCACTTACAAGCAATCTTTGGGTTCTCCTACAAGAAGCTCAATGAGTCACCCAACATAAAAGACATGAAATTAGAAGAGGAACTAGGGAGCAGTAGGAGTTAGAAGGGGGACAAGAGGAGGTAACAGAAGGTGACTATGATCTAAATACATCATAAACATTTATAAAAATATAAAAATAAAATCCATTATGAATAATTAATATATGAGCTGGGTGGGTGTGGTGGTGCACTCCTTTAATCTCAGAATTTGGGAGGCAGAGGTAGGAGGATTGCCATGAGTTCAAGGCCACCTTGAGACTACATAGTGAATTCCAGGTGAGCCTGGCTAGAATGAGACCCTACCTTGAGAAAACCAAAATAAATAAATAACATATGCTGATAAAAATCACGAGGATAGTACTTTTCAAATAAAAAATAAGGGCTGGAGAGATGGCTTAGCGGTTAAGGCACCTGCCTCCTAACCTAAGAACGCTGGTTCCAATCTCCAGCGGTTCCAATCTCCAGGTCCCACGTTTAGCCAGATGCAAAGTGACGCAAGGGCACAATGCCGCCCTTGACCACAAGGGGGCGCACACATCTAGATTTTGTTCGCAGCAGCTGAGAGGCTGCTGATGCACCCATCTCTATCTGTCTTCCTCTCCCTCTCTCTCTCTGTCTCTGTGTCTCTCTCCAAAAAAAAAAAAAAAAAAAAAAAGAAGAAGAAAGTCCTCAACTTGATAAAGGATATTGACAGTTTTGATAACATATTTGTTGGTTTTAAAAAATGATTAGGGGCTAGAGAGATGGCTTAGCAGTTAAAGCACATGCCTGAGAAGCCTAAGGACCCTGGTTCAATTCTGCAGTCCCACATAAACCAGATGCACATGGTGTAGTGGCTAGAAGCCCTGGCACACCCATTCTTTCTCTTTCCCTACCTCTCCATGATTCTAATAAATAAATAAATAAATAAATAAATAAATAAATAAATAAATAAATAAAAACTGCCACTCAAGACATGAAAAAAAAATGATTAGTTTTCCCTTTATGATCAGGAATAGCTCTCAAATAAAAATGGATATCTCACCAAACCACTTTTTTCCAACATTGTATTTGAGAATCAGTGTCTTAAGGTGTGGTACTTTGAATGGACGCCCCAAAATAGATTCAGGAGTTTTATTAAATCTTCCTGGATTTCCAGCTACTTGGCTGGAGGAGGTGTCATTGGGTAGATCCTGGGGTTCAGACCTAAGTTGTGGTGGTAGATTTGGAATTCCAGTCTAAAGATAGGCAGAGTGCTTAAGCTTAGCCAAGAGTTCTTAAGTGTGCTTGCTTATGGTGCTGGTGTGTCTTGTGTTTTTTCTTTCTCTGCTTGGACCTGTGAAAGTAGGCCAGCCATTCTGCCATTACAGAACTTCCCCTGGATCTGTAAGTTTCAAATAAACATTGCTTCCTCAATAACTGTGCCTGATTTGTAAGTTCCTCCCACAGACTTTGGAGCTATCTGCTACATAAGGCAAATCAACAAGCAAATGAATAAATAATGTATATAAAGATAAACAAAAAAATAGAATAGGGATGAAGATATGACTTAGCAGTTGAGGCACTTGCCTGAGAAGCCTAAGGACCCAGTTTCAATTCCCCAAGACCCACATAAGCCAGTTGCACAAGGTGGTGCATGCATCTGGAGTTCATTTGCAGGGGATAGAGGTCCTGGCATGCCCATTATCTCTCTTTCTCTCTCTGCCTCCTTCTCTCTCTCAAATAAATAAATAAAATTAAATAAATTTAAAAGAAGAAATAGAATAGCATAACTAAAAAATACAACAGCAGTAATAGAACCAAGAAGTGAATTTGGCAACTTGCTAAATATAAGCTAATATACATATCAAATGCATTTTAAAATATAACCAAACAGCCAAAACTGAATTTAAAATACAAATTCATGGGCTCAATTCCCCAGGACCCACATAAGCCAGATACACAAGGTTATGCATCCATCTGGAGTTTATCTGCAGTGGCTGGAGGCCCTGGTCTGCCCATACTTTCTCTCTATATATCTTTCTCTTTCTCTCTCTCTCTCAAATTAATAAAAATAAAATATTTTTAAAAAGACAAATTCAATTCACAAGAGCATGCAAAAACATGAAGCACTTAGATATTTAATAAAATATGTGTATAAGCTCTATACTAAAAATGCAAAAAACGAAATAATGATATCTAAATTAACAAGTAAACGTGTTTTTGTTTTTTGTTTTTTTTTTAGTCAGAAGAACAATAGGGTTAGGGTATCATTTTTCACTGAAATTGGCCCGTTCAGAACATCAGCAGAGTTTTTGTATAGGAAATTACAATGATCTAGAATAGCCAAAACAATTTTGAAAGAAAACAGAATTAGAAAACCTATATGTGTGGTTTCAAAACATTTTAAAGTTAAAATAATTAAAGTTTACTATGATACATATAATCAAGATAGTATAGTATTAGCATAAGAAGAAACATAAATAATAGAGTAGAACTTTTGGAAATAAAATCACTCAAACATAGTAATTGAATTTTGACAAAAATGCCAAGATAACTCAAGGTAAAAATGATAGTCTTTTCATCAAATCCTGCTAAAACAAATAAATATCAAAATAGACTCTGTTTCTCAATGGATAGTGCTCTGGATTTCTAAATACCCATATAAGAAAAATCAATCTTTATGTTTTCTTTACCTACACCCACACAAGTCCTAAATGGATCATAGACCTAAACATAATAGAACTGCCAGGTAAAATATGAGAGGAAATCTCCGTAGCCTTGGGGTGGACAGAGATGGTTTAGAGATGTAAAATTCATAAAACCCAAAATGAAAAGTGGATAAATTGAAATTCATCAAAATTAAAGCTTTTGCTCTTCAAAAAAGAAAAGCCCCAGCATCAGAGAAAATTTTTGCAATACATCTGACAAATGCCTTGTATATAAAACATATATAGAAATCTTATAGCTCAATAATATTTTCTCTTATATAAAGTAACCAATTTTTTTTTAAAAAGGAATATTAACAAAATAAAAGCAGAAGATTAAAATGCCTACATCATTTATTAAGCCCATGGAGAGTGAACAACATTAATTCTCGGGGGGAAGTAAGTGAGAATCATGATAAAATAGCACAACACATTCATATCAAAATTACTAAAATTAAAGACTGAAAAGAGTAAGTGTTGACATACAGTTCTCATGCTTTTCTCTTGAAACTTCAAAATGTTACTGCCACTTTGAAATGCTTTGACAGTTTCTCCATAGAGTCAAAGATATACTTACCATAAGACCTAGCAAGGTATTTACTGAAGAGGAATATTAATATTCATTAATGTGCATAGCACCTGGTTATGTCTACTTTGGGTAGAAGGAGAAGTGTCCAAAAGTTAAAATATATATGATTCAGAGGCAGTAGCAAATAACTAAGCTTTTGGCCAGAGACCAAAATGGTAGCACAATTAGGAGCCCCACCCCCAAAAAAAAAGAAAATTGAAAGGTTGAATGCAATGAGGTCTAAAACAAAGGCCTTATAATGGACATATGGAAGAGGCAAAAGTGTGAAGATCTGCAGATCATATATCAGTAGCCCCTGAGATCATCCATTCCAGAAGAGATACCAATCAACCAAGTCGATGAAATGACCTGAATAGCTAACACCAGTTTTTGTACCAACTACATGGTCCCCTTCCATCCTGGAAGGACCAGAGATTTATCTCTCCAAATACACACATACTCTAGGTGTGAGCTTGCCTTTCTTGTTTATAGGATCTCAGGCAGCATCATGATCTTGAGGGTCAGTGGAGTCTGTGACCCACTAGCATAGTATACTCTGCATACAAGGAGACTCTTGTCAGAACAAAGAAGATTCCAGTCTTGCGTGGTGCAGGTTCTTATTGGTTAAATCACACTGGGTGTACTGAGAGGAACTGCTTACATAATTAATACTATCAAGGTTCCTTGTGAGGTCTTGGTTTCTCCACATAAACTGGACTGATCTACCCATAAATCAAGTTTGAATTATTTCCTTTCCTGTTACCTGGTTGTACTGAATCTCCCATAGCCATATATGTCAGCTAAGGTGTTTCTTCACACATTAATCCTGGGCTTTTAGATGTAACACTGACACACCTCTTATGGGATGGGTACTAGCTGGTTTGTCCTTGTGATTTACTTTAACTGGCAGAACTCAGATTGTGATGGGGTTTGAATGTACAAGCACTTAGGCACTTTTCCACCAGGACCTAGTTGTACCTGTAAAAAGATGACATTTTAAATCATCGCTCTATTTTTTCATAAAACAGTTTTGCAAGACTCATGCATTTTGGCTCACATCTATAATCTCAGCACTCAGAAGGCTTGGGTAAGAGAATCGCTGTGAGTTTAAAGGAGAGCCTAAGTTGCAGGTCAGCCTGAGCTAGAGTTAAACCTTGCTCAAAACAACAACAGGGGCTGGAGAGGTGGCTACGTGGTTAAGACACTTGCCTGCAAAGCCCAATGACCCAGATTCAATTCCCCAGTACCCAAGTAAAGCCAGATGCTCAAGGTGGCACATGTATCTGGAGTTCATTTGCAGTAGCTGGAGGCCCTAGCATGCCCATTCTCTCTCTCACACATACTTATTCTCTGCCTCTTTCTCTTAAATAAGTTAATAAAATATTTTAAAACAACATAAATAAATAAACAAATTTTTATCTTTATATTGAAGACTATGCAGTCTCCAGTTTCTACAGACAAAGAATTCCTGGAATAACACACACAGAAGTTGAAACCATGAAAATGAAGCAATTGGCTGACATACTTAAAGGGTGCTGATTCTCAGAAACCAGCAAATATAAATTGTACTCAGTGTCAGAATTATAATATTGTGTCTTATTCTTGGTATTAATTTTGTTCCTAAAATTGTAAACAAAGCCAGAGTTCAAATATGACCCAAGATTTCTGGTTTGGGGGCATGTGTTATGGTTTGCATCTTTGTCTTTATTTCATTAAGCATATTAAAAGCCCCGTGTTTAATTTTAGCAGTCTATTTTTTCAGTAAAACTGGAGCAAAAAGAAAAACCAAATATAATAGTTAACTTATTACTCAGTTTAAACTAATTGACAAAGATATCAATGCTGCCCAAACTGAAGTGTTGATTAATCCCAACATTGCCACAAAAATCTTAATATTCATTTATTGACATATAAAATATAAATTCAGATACATACACGGGTTTTGAGCACTGAAAAGTTTGTCAAAAAAAATCAACCACAAAGATCTATTACTTCCTGGATTAAATTTAATTTAAAATACAAATTGAATTACTGCCCTAATAAAGTGGCATTTGACAAGCTTTGACTTGAAACCTACATGAAAATCATCCAGTGGAAAGTGGTTGATGTTGTTTGAGTTTAGTATCCCCCAGGGGCCCAAGAGTTTACAAGCTTGGTCACCAGCCCATGGTACTATTGGGATATGGTAAGTACCTTTAGGAGGTGGGGCCGGGTGAAAGGAAGTTGAGTTACTGGGGTCATGCCCTTGAAGGGAATTTTGGGACTCTGGCCCCTTCTGTCTTCTTCCTGGCAGCCATGGTGTGAACAGGCCTCCTTCAACACAAACTCTTGACAGTATGTCCTTCAGCACCGTAGGTCCAAAAGCAACAGAGACAAACCTCTGAAATCATCAATCAGAGTAAACTTTTCCTCCTTATAATCCAATTTCTGAAGCATTTGTTACAGTAATGGAAAGCTGATTATCACACCAGCCATGATTGATTTTTTTAAAAGATTTTATTGATTTTTTTTAAGAGAGATAGAGAGGCATATATAGAAAGAATGGGTGTGCCAGGGCCTCTAGCCACTGCAAATGAACTCCAGGTGCATGTGCCATCTTGTGCATCTGGCTTTACGTGGGTACTGAGGAATCACACCTGGGTCCTTTGGCTTTGCCAGAAAAATGCTGTAACTGCTAAGCTTTCTCTCTAGCCTCTATTTCTTATAGATAGGTACCATGCATAGTAAATACTTGGGCACCCATCTCTCAGGCCTAACCACATCTAACCACCTCAGGAGTTCCAGCACTTTCAGATGCTAGCTTTAAGTGTATCTCTTTACCTAAGTCATTAGCTCCCTACCAGCAGCCATCAACCAAGAAGTAAGGGGATAATGTGCCTGCTTTCTTGGAATAACACTGGGAAATATGCTTTATACCATTTTTTAGGCTCTACTTGTATGGTTAATTTGCACCTACCCACAGTACGTGATCATGGGCTCTTGATAATGTCCCTTCACTGGCTGCCTTTCTTTATGGTCTCACCCCACACACCAGCATCTGCTGCACTTCCTCCATAATCTACATGCGTAAAATATTTCTATCAAACATGCTTTTCATGATTTGACACCTCACCACCACCAGCACCACAAGAATTGGAGCAGGAGTTGGCTGGCCAGAAGCCCCTGTGGTGACTTATTTTGAGACCTAGAAGGACACTGAATGCTAAATACACTGCCGAGCTCAACAGGCCCTCCCCTGGGATGACTACATGTGAAACAGTTGGAGATGGAGTTGATTGTGGCAAAAGAAATTCAGACACCTTGGTCAGGGGCCTGAGGAGCCAAGGAGTATAAAAGAGGGTGGCATATTGCCTTTAATCCCAGCACTCAGGAGACAGAGGAAGGACTATTGCCATGAGTTCAAGGCCATCCTGAGATTATATAGTGAATTCCAGGTCAGCCTGAGCTAGAGTGAGACCCTACCTAGGAAAAAAAAAAAAGAAAGGGTGGCACAAAACACCTTACATAGTTGTGAATATCAAGTTTTTTCATGGACCAAGGTACTATTTTTGAATGCTTGAACCTACAATTAAAACTTACAACTAGCCATGTAGTGGTACATACCTTAAATCCCAGCACTTGGGAGACAGAGGTAAGAGGATGACCATGAGTTCAAGGCCAGCCTAAGACTACATAGTGAATTACAGGTCAGCCTGGACTAGAAAGA
Organism: Orientallactaga sibirica; assembly: GCA_036365145.1. Classification (NCBI taxonomy): domain Eukaryota; kingdom Metazoa; phylum Chordata; class Mammalia; order Rodentia; family Dipodidae; genus Orientallactaga; species Orientallactaga sibirica. The sequence goes on from JAEOAD010000004.1 coordinate 56,665,786, forward strand.
GACTCTACCTACCTCAAAAAACCAGAAACAAAACAAAAAGAAAAACAAAACAAAAAAAAAACATACCTTCCACCTTTAATGTGACTTCTCACCTCTATATTCTCTTGGTGATAATCCAGCCAAATCATACTTGATTCAACTATACTATTTCAAGCATCATTGTATGGTTGAAATGAATTTTGTTACATACCTGACAATTCAAAGGTTCAATAAAGTCCATTAACTTTGTCAATTGTTCCAAGTGGCCCAAGGCTGGAGTTCAAGACATTAACAGCACAAAGTTCCTCTTCCTTTTGCAATTTGCTTCCTTTCACAGTTTGACTATTTTTTTTAAACAAAAAGGCTTCAAAATATCAGCAGTTTGTTTTTTTACTAAAGAAGGTATAATGCATGCCTTTCTTTAAGCCAGGGCCTAGATTATAACTTAAATCACACCACACTACTACAACTTGAGGCTGAAAAAATACAATAGCTTATTTCAATATAAAAAGCCAAAGCTGGAGAGATTGCTCAGTGGTCAAGGTACTTGTTTGCAAAGCCCAAGGACTTGAACCTGATTCCCCAGTACCCATGTAAAGCCAGATGCACAAGGTGGTGCATGCTTCTGGAGTTCATTTGCAGTAAATAGAGGCACTGATGCACCCATTCTTTCTCTTTCTCTCTCTCCCTCATTCTCTTTCATTCTTTTTCAAATAACTAATTAAAATTTTAAAAAAGCTAGCAAAGCTATTTAAAAGGAAAAAGCTTTTTGCAGCTTTTTTGAGCCCAATATTGGATAACATTATGTTATAAGTACTAGGAACGTGTCCAACCATTATCTTGTGCTCCTGGCTCAGGAATCTGTGATTCAATGAGGGCAAATACAGCCCCACACCTGAAAGATGTGAAAATGGATATTCATAGCAGTTAGACAACTCAACAAGATTCTAATGAACTGCCAGGAAAGCCAAGACCTGAGCCTCTGGGCCCAGAGACTATGTGTCCGCCATAGTTGGAAGGTTGGGTTAGCTGTCATCTGGGGTGTTAATTTTGTGGTTACCATTAGGGCAGAGGTTACATCTTCTGATTTAATGACTGTGGGCATTGTGATACTCAAGGAATGCATAAAATAGACATTTGTTGTGATAGCTGAAGGTATTTAAAATAGGGCCAAGATATGTTAAGAGTTTTTGAACACAAAATAATCTTTGAGACTCAAATCAACTTTGAGAAAGCCTGGAGTTTGATTTTTTTTTTTTTTTAAAGCCAGGAATATCTCGAAGTTCGGGCTTCCTTTTCCTGTATTCAATCTTACACTTTCTCTTAAAAGACTAAGAATATATATAATCATTCATTCTAGAAATGAAAGCTTCAAAGTGTATCTAAGCTTCATTTCTAGCTAATGCCAGCAACACTGTGCTACACTTTGTGTCACAACAGTGCTTGGCTACTGGTGATGTGATTAACAACTGTTATTTTAGTTATATTAGAGAAACATGTATCACAGTTTATTATGACTTTACCAATTAAGAGTCAATGTGTTCTATTTTGAAAATAAACTTGAAGTTTTCTTTCTGGTGCTTTCAAATATCTGCATTTTATTTCTAACTAATGAAACAACAGAGAAGAGCAGGGAGGCAGAAAGATTGCCACTAGTGCTTCCTTTTAAGGAATAAATTGGTGCATTAAAGCCCAGGGCTTCCTCTACTCTTGTTCCTTCATAACTCAGGACAGAGGCTTCTGGCTGAACTGTTACATGACCCTTAGTTCTCTGTAACAGTGGCATGGGAACTCAGGAATCTCATAATTATACCCTGTGGACCATCTCCAGACCAGCTTCTAAGGAGGCTTTAGGGAGGCACTTCAATGACAGTCTTTAGCTCCAGGGTAGCAGGAGCCAGCACGCCCTTTGACAGCAGTGAAATTTCACTGTTCTCTAAAGTCTGTGGGCAGGTACCCTTACTTGGTATCTACTCCCCAAATTCTCTAATATGTATACAGAGAAGTCAGCACTTAAAGCTCTCTCTAAAAGCCCAAAGCCGTGACCAGGTAAAATCTAACGTTCTTTTACCCTCAGATTTCACCTGGGTCCCATCCTAGGTGGTTTCTCATCCTATCTTCACCCAGTAAAGACTGCTTTTTCTGCCTTCTACACCAAGGTCACCTTTAAAGCCCCTGTGGAAATTTTTGAATGTGCTTTTGGCTTGGGCTGTCAAAGCATATTCTTTGGATCACAAATCATTCCTTTCTCCCTCTCCTGCACAACACCTAGAGCTCAGAACAAGCTGCATTTTGAGCTGAGAATTCTTGAATTAACATTGATTTTCAGTTTGGGCTCAGTATCCTGATAACCAAGAACAAATTCATCTGTGAAGGTTATCTGCAATCTCTGAGAATACTGTTTCTTAGGAAAGGTGATGGTAGCATATTTATGTGCGAATCTGCTTCATAAAATTTTGAACTCTTTGCCCTGTGAATGTATATTTACTTTACTTCCATGGGATATACTGGGTTGACAGAGATAAAATCTAAATGGATCCATCCATGATAGTTAAATCAATGATTCATGTCTGGTAGCAATTACAGAAAAGAAGAGATCAATAAATGAATGAGCAAGTAATGACATAATTAAGAGGTCATTTAACTATCCCACCTTTTAATTCTATAATGTATTATAATAAGCATAAGCACAATAATATGTATAAAACATTAAGGTGTCATTATAGATAATATTACAGTAGGCATTGATGATTTCTGTCTGTTTAGGGTCCATCTCTCCTTCCTGTCTGTCAAAGTTCTATGGACAGTGCTTATTTCAGAAATTAAATGAGTACTGGAGAGATGGCTTAGCAGTTAAGGCACTTGCCTGAGAAGCCTAAGGACCCATGTTCCACTCTCCAGATCCCACATAAGCCAGACGCACAAAGGTGAGGCAAGTACAAGGTCACACATGCCCACTAGGTGATACAAGTGTCTGGAGTTTAATTGCAGTGGTTGAAGCCCTGGGACTCCAATTCTGTGTGTGTGTGTCCTGCTCTCTCTCTTTATCTCTCATCTCTCACCCTCTAAAAAAAAGAAGAAAAAATAGAAATTAAATGATATACTTCCCCTAGGTCCTCTTCCAATCTCAGCCAGGATCAGCACCAAGATTAGCCTCTCCCTGAATTTAGCATGTTTCTTCAAGACTATAGTTGTTTGGGAAGTATTCCAGATTATCTCAGGGTTAGAAATGCGGGAACAGACCACCATGACTTCAGCCATGATCTTCATAATGGCTCCCATTCTGCTCAATCTTAGGCTTTCTTCTCAAGCTTTCAATTACCTCTCTGTCCCCTGAAATGTTTCCCTCAGGTTTTTGTTTTTAGAAAGACGCAGTTGATGAAGAAATAATGCAGTACATTTAGTGGGCTGAGCTCATTCAGAAGTACAGTGGTTAATTTTGACTGTCAATATGACTGGATGGAGACAAGGATGTGGGCCTTGAACTGAGGAGAGGAGACTCACAGTGGACATACTGGGCGTGAGGCCCAGATAGCACAAGAGCAAAAGAAAGAAGCCCTCAACTATGAGTGAGCCCCACCAAGTTCCTAGTCTTATTGCCACTGCTCTTAGACATCAAACTCTAGTTTCAAGTTTGCATATCAACTCCCATCAGATACTCCAGAAAGCTTCTAGATTATTTGGCTTTATGAGGATGCTGGGAAGGATCAAACTCATATTGACTGGCTTTGTAAGCAAGTGACTTTAACTGATGAGTCATCTCCCTAGCCCTAAGAATACGTTCTAAAAGATGTGAATAATCTCAAAATTGAACAGTTTGTAAAAAACAGGTCTCTATGAAATATTTTTAAATTTTTTAAAATTTATTTATTTGAAAGAGAGAGAAAAAATGGGCACCAGGTCCTCTCCAGACATATGCATCAGTATGTGCATCTGGCTTTATATGGGTACTAGGGAAGCAAACCCAGACCGATAGGCTTTGCAAGCAAGCACCTTTAATCACGGAGTGATCTCCCCAACCCTAAATTTATTTATTTATTTTTATTTTTGTTTATTTATTTATTTGAGAGCGACTGACAGAGAGAGAAAGAGGCAGAGAGAGAGAGAGAATGGGTGTACCAAGGCATCCAGCCACTGCAAACGAACTCCAGATGCATGCGCCACCTTGTACATCTGGTTTACATGGGTATTGGAGAATCGAGCCTCACACTGGGGTCCTTTGTCTTCTCAGGCAAGTGCTTAACCACTAAGGCATCTCTCCAGCCCCCTAAATTTATTTTTTAAGTTACATTCATTTGTAATTAAAATGTAAACAATTACATTTTGTTCATCACTTACTGGATTTTTAAATTTTTTTTATTGGTTTTTTTTTTTTTTTTTTTTTTTTTTTTTTTGGCTTTTGAAGGTAGGGTCTCACTCTAGCTCAGGCTGACCTGGAATTCACTCTAGTCTCAGGGTGACCTCAAACTCACAGACAGTGATCCTCCTACCTTTTCCCCCCCTAGTACTGCGATTAAAGGAGTGTGCCACCACACCTGCTTCTAAAAAGGTCTTAAAATAATCATTTCCAGTATTGAAGATAAGAACATTGCTAGTCCCGCATACATTGATACCAGCGACCCTGAAGGCAGTTTGGCAATGTTGCTGGCAGAAATCACCCGACCAAGAGCAGCTTGTGGAAAAAGAAAAAGGTTTATTTTGACTTATAGGCTCAAAGGGAAGCTCCATGATGGAAGGAAAAACTATGGTATGAGCAGAAGGTGGATATCACCTCCTCACCAACATCAGGTGGACATTGGCAATAAGAGAGTGTGCCAAACACTGGCAAGGGGAAACTGGCTATAACACCAATAAGCCTGCCCTCAACAATACATTGCCTCCAGGAGGTGTTAATTCCCAAATCTTCATCAGCTGGGAAACCTGGAATTCAGAACATTTAAGTTTATAGGGGACACCTGAATCAAACCACCACATTTGAATCCATAAACTGATAGCCATCCATGATGTAAAATAAAATGCATTCAGGCTCTATTCCAGGTAGGCTCATGTGCAGTAATTCGTTATGCTCAGCAAAAGACTGGCAAACCCTCAATGTCCCTTGAGAAGGAGCCAATTCATGGACTACAATACAGACACTAAAAGGAATAGACATTCTACGTGTTCAAAAAAAAAGTCCCCATAGTTTTTATCAATCCTAATGATGTTCAAACATCCCCCTAGTCCACAATCTTTTAACTGAGCTATAACAAACACACACAAAAAAAACCCCAAAACGTCCATAATGACACAGAATGAACATTCACACTGCAAAAGACGGTACTGGGTATAGCAAAGAAATATTCAACCAATACAAGATTTTTTAAAATATATTTTATTTATTTATTTAATTTGAGAGAAACAGGAGAGAGAGAGGGAGAGAGAGAGAGAGAGAGAGAGAGAGAGAGAGAGAGAGAGAATGGGCATGCCTGGGCCTCCAGTCACTGCAAACAAACTCCAGATGCATTTGCCCCCTTGTGCATCTGGCTTACATTGTGCCTGGAAAGTCAAACCAGGATCCTTTGGCTTTGCAGGAAAATGCCTTAACCACTAAGCCATCTCTCCAGCTGCAATACAAGATTTAAAATAGCCAGGGCAAACATCAAACTCTATAGCTCCAAGTCCAACAACTCTAGCCATTGACAAGTTTCCAAGTCCTGTTATTCTAACCAGCAAAAAGTCTCTGGAGTTCCAATTCCTCCCCTCCAGCTAGGCTACTCACAGTCCTGGAAAACATCATCCGGGGCTGTCAGCTATCTGGTGGTCCCGTATTCTCCCCTTGGTTCTTCACTGTACCCCTTGGTCCCTCCACAGGGCAAATATCAGATCTCCATGTAGGCAATCCTGTTTCATACTGCCCATGGCCATATCCAAAACACAAGGCCATGTTGCAAATTCAACTCTGACCAGAATGGTCCATCAAGCTGTACTTACAGCAGTACAAGGCATCTCTTAGGCAAAGATTTCAATCCCCCCACATTTCTCTTGAAATCAGCTCCAAAAGGCCAAAAGCCACACAGTCAGGTGTCTAGCAACAATGACCCCCATTTCTGGTACCAACTTAGTGTTGCAGTGAGGTTCACATTGCTGGCAGAAATCACCAGACCAAGAGCTACTTGTGGGAAAAAGGTTTATTTTGGCTTACAGGCTCGAGGAGAACCTCCAAGATGGCAGGGGAAAATGATGGCATGAGCAGAGGGTGGATATCACCTCCTCATCAACATCAGGTGGGCAGCAGCAATAGGACAGTGTGCCAAAAACTGGCAAGGAGAACTGGCTATAACACCCATAAACCCACCCCCAACAATACATTGCCTCTAGGAGGTGTTAATTCCCAAATCTCCATCAGCTGGGAACACCTAAGTTTATAGGGGACACCTGAATCAAACCACCACAGGCAGTATGTGTGGAAACCATGTTTAAAGTGTTATTTTCCTTAGGATCCATTTCTGGGAATTTGTTGTAAGAAAAATTGATGAAGAATATTCAGGAGATAGTTATCACTGTCTGTAAAGCAGGAATCAAGAATTCTACTGACATGAGTGTCCCTGCCTTGACCATCTGCCACCAGGAGAGTCTGTCTCTGTCAGCTGGTTGGGGTTGTGTGTTCCAGACTGTGGAAAGCAGGTACAACCAGAAAGGGAGAAGAGAATGTGGGGATAGTGGAAAAAAAAAAAAAAAAAACCAACAACCAGTAACTAGCTGGCCTGGTGGCACACGACTTTAATCCCAGCACTAGGGAGGCAGAAGTAGAAGGATCACCAGGAGTTTGAGGCCACCCTGAGACTACATAGTGAATTCCATGTCAGCCTGGGCTACAGCAAGACCCTACATCTAAAAAAAGAAAAAAAAAGAAAGAAAGAAAAGAAAACTAGCCAGGCTTGGTAGCACATGCCTTTAATCCCAGAATTTGGGAGGCATAGGTAGGAGGATTGCCGTGAGTTCAAGGCCACCCTGACACTTCATAGTGAATTCCAGGTAAGCCTGGGCTAGAGTGAGACCCTACCTCAAAAAACCAAAATAATAATAATAATAATAATAAATTAAATTAAACTAAAAAAGCAACTATCTTGGTTTGATGATGTTCTACTTGACTTTTATATGAAGCTTTCTTATTTTGCAATTTCTTTATAGTAAGCTGGATTTTTAATTAAACTATAATAAAATTAATTTTTAAAGGATATTAAATGGTGCCAATATTATGGAAAAATAGTAAAAAGACTAAAGCAGACCTTCATATATGAAGTTGCTGGTGAAATTCAATTAGTATAATTTTAATTTAGAAAATGAAATGAGAGTTTGGGCTGCAAAAATTTTTTAAATATATTGGAGAATTTGGTACCTGAGCCCCTTAACTTCCTGATACACATAACAGGAATGCAGGATTTGGAGAGAATGTAGCATTTGCCGTGCATGTGTGTGTGTGTTTGTGTGTGTGTGCTCTATGTACATGTGTGTGCAGATGTGTGCACACAGGCATCCACAGGAGCAGAGGCCAGAGGAAGACATTAGGTGTCCTGTACTGCTCTTCCTCTTCAGTTGCTTGAGGAAGTCTCCCATGAACCTAGACCTTGCGGTTTTTCAGTTAGATTGGCTGACCTGCAAACCTCCTCCCTCTGTCCCACTTCATGGTTGGGGTTAGAGGCATATATATCCACAACCACTTTTTATGTGGGTGCCAGGGATTGAACTCAGCTCCTCATGATTACACAGAAAATGTTCCTACCCATTGAGCCATCTCTTTGGCCTCTAAAGGATCTGCTTATTTAATCAACAAATACAATCCTATAAGAAAGAAGAGGAAAAGTCGGGAGAGATTTTTAGCTTACCAGGGATTTCTATGACTTTCTGGAAGATGAAACATTGATGGAAAAGTGTGTATTGATAAATAGCAGGGTGGGGAGCCCATTTCATCATGTACATGGACAGCCACAATCAGGAAGGGATGCAGCAGCAGAGGATGTGCCCTCACAGACAAACAAGCAGGCTCCAGGAGTAGGAACTCCCCTGAAATCGGGGGAACCAGTCATTTGTAGGCGAATATATGCAACAGCTAACACTCTTCCTGGAGGTAAGACCCCCACTGTCCAGGAGATAAGGTGAAGCAAAACCATTTGCATGTGCTTTTCTTGGGATTATACCCATATTCTGGACAGATTGATATTCCCTAATGATGTGGACACATTTCTTTTATTCAGCAACCATTTCTGTCATTAAAACAAGGCTTCTCATTTAGCAAGTCTTACCCACAGAAACTGAGCTTCCAAGTCAATCTTGGAGTGTCTCATTTTTAAAACGTGAAATTACAAGTTACCTTCATCAGGTACTCACTAGATGCTATATAAGTGTGCTCACAGAATGTGCTCTTCAAGTTGACAGTGGCTGTGTAAGTTAAGTGTACTATGTTCCAGGAAGCCAACACACAGATGCTTAAGCAACTTGCCCCAAATCACATGATTATCCCACATTACAGGTGAGATTTGATTTCTTACCTGTCTGCAGTGAAAAACTACTATTGTATATTGCTTCTCATGTTAGAAAGGTTACTGAGCCTAAAGGAAAGACGTAACTTAAATAGAAAAACAATAAATTATACATTTCAGAAAATATTATACTTTTTAACAAGAAAGGAATTACTACAGAAAAATAAGATCTTGAATTTTTATAATTATTAAAAAACACAGAGAATAGAATGATAAATCACATATATTCAAAATATCAGAAAAGAAAGATGGCAGCACACTAGCCATACCAAAGCAGCTTAGGGAAAGAAATAAGCAGAAACACAGTAAAATACACTATTCCACCAAAAGAAGAGAAGCAGGGGAGACCAAGATCTTTCAGAAAGGAGGAAACTGGCCGGAATCCCACCGAGGTGCCTGCAGCCCTGATTCACAGGCCCACCCACTCAGCTGGCACAGAGCTGCAGGAGCAGAAACAACAAAATTATATTTTTTGAACAGTGGCACACCCAGAAGCCATAGATTGTTACTAGAAAATTTTCAGTGCCTGGGATGGGATATCTTCCAGTGAGTTTTGGTCAGATTACTGGCCATTGCCAAGGATCTTAGTTTCCCACCAGAAATAGATAGTAAGACCCTATTGCTGAAGACTCCACATACTTGGGCTGCAAGGAATCTGAGAAATACTGCTAGAGCTGAGCTGAAAACCTCCTCCAGGTAGACCTTTTGACAGAAAGCTGGCAAAAGCTATGCTTCATGCAGCTCCATGGAAGAGAGAGAAGTAATCAGAGGAGAAAAACAAGAGTGGACACTGCAAGCCTTAAGTTATGCCATCCAGGACAAAAGAGCCAACAGGTACAATAGTGGCATACCTGTTATAGGGGAAAACAACTGCTCTCTACTTGGACTGGAGGCCCACTCCATGGGAGGGAATACATCCCTGATACTGAAAACCTATGATAGGGAAGTCATGAGCCCTAGAGGTGTAATGTCTACTGGTATCTGACTAAATATATATATTGTGCTCACCAAACTGCCCAGTAAAGCACTTCTCTTAATATTCATACCCATAAATTAATGCTACTCTCACTTTTGGCTAGAGAAGCTTCTCTTTTCAAATGGCAGTGGCCTTGGGATGTGTCAGAAGATACCATAGTGCTGAGGAGTGACAGAGGAGTGCTCAGCATTGAAACACCTCTATCACACTTTCCAAAGGTCAGGGTCCATTGTGGAAGAGGTGGTGGGAAGAATGTAAGAGCCAAAAGAAGGCTAGGAGTTATTAAAATGCACTCTTCCAGGCACAAAATGGTCCGAATACCCATGATCTCACAGTGCCTGACACTATCTACACAACAACAGGAGGAAAAAATGATGACATCAAAATAAAACAGAGACTGAGAGGGAAATGCATATGATGGAGAGTGGAATTACAAAGAGGAAAGTGGGGTGGAGAAAATTACCATGGTTTATTGTCTATAATTATGGAAATTGTCAATAATAAATAAAAATATAAGAAAAGGCTGGAGAAATGGCTTAGCAGTTAAGGCACTTGCCAGCAAAGCCAAGGGACCCGGGTTTGGTTCCCCAGTATTAACATAAAGCCGGATGCACAAGATAACACATTTGTCTGGAGTTTATTTGCAGTGACTAGAAGCCCTGGTGTGCCCATTTTCTCTCTCTCCCTCCCCTTCTCTTTCTCTCTCCTCTCTAATAAATAAAATTTTTAAAATATTAAAAGGCAAAAAGCAAGGGCAAAATTGAAAATCATCAGGAAGCCAAACATCTGTCCAACAGGCAAAACAGACCTAGAGAATAAAGAAAACTGTAAAAGGAAAATAATAATAAATAAATAAGGCAAAACAGTGGAAGGAAAATAATAAAATAAAGTGAATGCCATAACTGTTTTTCTAGAACCAAAATAAAATACATCTTCATATGAGCAAAATCTTTATCCAGCTAAGAAAATAATAAGGAGCAAGACTCAGTCTATCATTGTCTAACTTCAGAACCAAAGATAGGATCATACAAGTCCTCCAAAAAGAATAAGTAAGTTACAAAGTGTGAACATCAGGCTGGCATCAAAATTTGCATCAGCAACTAAAAGACTAAAATGCCTGCAATCTTTTAACAGAATCTTTTAAAAAAATATGTATTCTTTCCATCAAGATTCTGCAAAGAATTTATGGAAGATGGGTGGGTATATAGATTTGATGATTGATAGATAGATAAGTAGATAGATGATAGACAATAGAAGATAAATAGATACATATTTTAAGGCATTGACACACACTGTGGGAAATGGCAAGTCTAAGCTTGGGAGGACTGGCCCAGCAGGCTGGAAGATGAGACAGAAGCTAATGATGCTGCAATCTTGAGATAGAATCTCTATTTTGGTTATCAAGGCCTTTCAGTTGGTTACAAGGCCTATCCAGACTACTGAGCATAATCTCCTTTACTTAAAGTAAAATCTTTAAATAAAGTCAATTCGAAATGTAGAGTACATCTACAATACATTTTCACAGCAATGTCTGTCAGTTTTTGACTACATAGCTGAGTATTATAGCCTAGGAAATTTTGTAAGTAAAACTAACCACTATGGAAACTTTAACCTCCCTCTTCCATTAAAAATATTTAATAAAATATACATATGGTAAACTTCACTATTGCAGTGTGGGAAAGTTCTAATTTATCCACTCCTTGCAAAGATGTATTCCTTTTCTTTCTTTTCATTTTCTCTTCTCCTTTCCCCAAGACTTCCTGGTAGGAATAAAAAGGTATTTTACTATGACTTTGACTTGCATTTCCCTAATAACTAAAGGACACTGAGCATCTTTTATGTTTGTCTCAGTTACTGGTATGTCTTCTTTAGCAAATGTCTATGCAAGGCAATTTCTCTCTATGTCTCTATTTTTTAAAAACATTTTATTTATTGTTTTGAGAGAGATAGACAGAGAGAAAAAGGTAGACAGAGAGAAAGGGAATGCCAGGTACTCCAGCCACTGCAAATGAAATCCAGATGCATGTACCTCCTAGAGCATCTGGCTTATATGGGTCCCAAGGAATCAAACCTGAATCCTTAGGCTACACAGACAAGTGGCTTAACCACTAAACCATCTCTCCAGCCCATATTTGCCTATTTTTTAATTGAATTATATCTTGTTGATGTGTGAGAACTTTTTGTATATTTGGAACAATAGATCTTGATTAGATATTCATTTTGCAAATATTTCAACCCATTCCATAGGTTGTTTTTCACTGTCTTAATCACATTCTTTGATGTGTTAAAGTTTACCTTTAGTGAAATCCAACTTATTTTTTTTTTCTTTTAGTGCTTATACTTTTGTTGTTGTTTCTAAGAAATCATTGTCACACTATGGGGTCAATATTTTTCTCCTAAGTTTTCTTCTAAGAGCTATACAGTTTTAACTGTTATTTAGGTCTTTCATTTGTTTTGAATAAATGTTTATACACAAAGTAAGAATCTAAGTTCATTCTTTTGTATGTACATTTCCAATTATCTTATCATAATTTATTGAAGATTTTTTTTTTTCCTTCTTGAGTGGTCTTGGGACTCTCATCAAAATCAACTGACCAAAGATCTATGGGATATGGGATAAACTCATAATTCCATCCATTGATCAAAATGTATAACTTATTACAATATCACACTGTTTAGAATTCTGTGGTGTTGATGGAAGTTTTTTAATTAGGAAATGTGAGACCTTGAGCTATTTTTTTCCAATATTGTTTAATCTTAGGATTCTTGCAATTCTGTATGAATTTGAGTGATGTCTTTCCTATTCATGAAAACAAAGATTTAGAATTTTGTTAATGATCTGTAAATTATGTGGGTAACTTTTCCTTATTAATACTAAGTCTTCTAATTTATGAATATGTATGACTTTCAGTTTATTTAAATCTTCTTTAATTTCTTTCAGCAATGTTTTCTAATTTCAGTTTTCTATTTCACTTTACTCAATTAAATTTATTCCTAAGCGTTTTCTTCTTTGGATGTTATTTTAAGTGGCACTGTGTTCCTTATTTTCTTTCTGGAGTGTTCATTGGTAATGCATAGAAAATAGACTTAATAATTTTGAGGAATGTTTTTCAGATTTCCTGTGAGAAGATCAAGTCATGTGTGTATAAAGAGGTTTAATTCTTGTTTTGTCTTTTGGGTAACTTTATTTCATCTTCTTGACTACTTGCTCTGGCTAAAACACCCAGTACAAATTTAAACAGAAATGGAAAAGGCAGGCATCCTGTCTTGTTTCTGTTCTTAGAAAGAAAGCTTGCTGTCTTTCAACATTGGGTATGTTACTGTTGTGGATATTTATAGTCCTTTTAACATGTTATGAAGTTCTAAGGGAACTTTTTCCAACCTAGAATTGTACTTTCAAACTCTCAATCAGAGGTGAGAACACAAGAAAAGAGATTCACAAACTTGTATAGTCTCAGAACCTTTCACTGCATACATCTTTCAGAGGCAGTTACAGCAAAACAAAGAGGTTAAGTAATCAAAGGAAAGATGAAGGATCAACAAAGGAATAGATGCTTCCAATCCAGGAGCATTGATAAAGGTAGCCTGAACATCATAGCAATGCTAGAAATGAACAGTCAACATTATAATATGGGTGAGAGACAATGATTCCAGAAAGATCTGTGGGAAAGGCTAGGAGAAATACAAGTATGGAAATAGTACTCCATAGATGAAGAAACCAGACAAATTCAAACAGGAAGTCAAGGAACCTTAGGGAATAATAGAAAAATGGATTCCATGTAATAAAAATACTAAGGAAAGGACTACTTAAATATATAATGGGGAAGTCACCCCCATAAGAAACCCATCAGCACTAGAAATTATGAGATAAGCTAAACTGTGTAATGCTGGCTTTCAGTGCTCATAAAGCTCTAGACACATCAATGGAAGAGTTACTTATGATCAGAGAACAGCGTGAACATGTAACTGATGTGATGGGAAGAAACAAACATATGCTTTAAATTTTAATTCAGACAGTGATTCGTTCCCAATTGCTTATAATTCATATCAGGTACTTCATGGTAATGCACTCAACCAACAAGACCTTCCAGATATGTAAGAGAAATGGCACATTTATAAGGCAATGTGAAGACTGTCCATATGATGTCCTAAAAAGGACATTGGAAGGAAATATTTAAAAAGCATTGGCTTAAAAATTTAAGATATTCTTTATCCTCTAGAGAAGAAAAAAAAAACTGATGATAAGAATATTTGAGGTAGAGGAAAAGAAAATTCCCAGAGAATTTGCCACGCTACTTTGAAAATTCCATCACTATTTAACTAGTTTCTAACTTTTGCCTGAAAACTAAATCCAATTCATTTTAAGCATAAATTTGAATCTATGAATAAAGTTTTTCATTTTTACAGACACCACACCCTTTTCCTGTTCTCTAGTTCTTTTCAATTTTGTTCCATAAGACAATTGTGCCATTATGCTCCATGGAAACCATTCCATGCATTCTTGGCATCACTTTTGGTCCTCTTGGTATCTTTAACTCCTATTAATATGAATAGGCATGACATCAGTAGCAAAAGGTCATTTAGTTTGGCACATAATGTGAGATATGCTCATAATGGATTATTTTCTGTACATGTAATATATACACATTTAAAGCTTGCCCAGAATATAAATAGTTCTTAAGTATATTCTGTCTGTTTTGAAAAGCAATGCTTTATTTGTATGCATAAATCCCATGATTCTTCCTAGCCATTTTGGACATATGATATGTGACTTCACCAGAAAGGGAAAGTGGAAAGTTAAGCTATGATTCAATGAATGTATTTAATGGAGACAGTCAGTCTGAACCACATAAGCAGTAAAGCATTTTCCCAGAATCTCTTTTTGAAACTTGAGTTATCAATACAGACACCTCAGCTTCTCAATTATTTGTGTATATACTGAAAATTAGTTGGAATGAGAACATTAACTGGTAATAGTTTGCCTATTTTCATTAAAAAAAGAAGAAATGGGTCCTGTTTAAATAAATGTTAAAATTATTTGAGACAGACATGGTCAAAATTCATTTTTTCAATGTAGTAAATGATCGGCCATAAACTTTAGCTGAATTCTGAAGACTAGATGGTCCCCAATTAAACTTTACCTAACATTCTAGAACTGGAGCAGCAGGCAGTAAGGCAGGCACTCCTAGCTCATCCTAGAGGTCTTCTACAAGTCTACGTACTTGACACTAAGAATGTTGGGGGTCAAAATGCAAATAAGTAAAATGTGTAAATCAGCACCTGGAATCAAATTGAGGCATCCTTTCACTAACATCAAAATATGCACAAGCTCTCATTGCTCCTCTGCCACCTTGAACTCCCTCTCAAAGCAAGTGGGAAGAGTATTTTGTTTTCTTCTGGCCAACCCTGCAGTTCTATCCCAGGCAAAAGCAGCAGACCAGAGCTGTCCCAGCAGACCTGTTAAGTCTGAGATTGAGGAGAAAGATGCTTAGATCTGGGCTTTGTTAGTGACTTGCTTTCTGGAGCACAGTGTGGGTATGCTATGACTATGGAGAAGACATTGATTATAGGAGATAATTAAAAAATGTACTTAGCATTAAGTACAAGACAAAGCCAAGAAAATATTAGACTGGATACAGACCCTAACAACTATTTTCAGGACTGCTTGGATAAATAATGTAATTAAGAAAGCTTTGCAACATGCTTGTGTTCCTTGAGGACATCAGTCTTCCTTAGCACGTGTAAACATTTTATGTCCCACTCTCTCATTATCCTTCATAAAACTAACCCTGTCATCCCTTAATCAACTAATTTGCTGTATTCCTATCACTGTTCTATGATACTCATGAGCACATGTACTCAACCTCTAAAGTTCTCCACCTTGAAAATCTCAGCTCCAAATATCCTTCATTCCATCCATTCAACTCCATATGCATCGGGCTATCAACACACTTCAGATAGCTGGGCCACCACATTTTTAACTTTTCTGTTTTACTTGTCTAATTCATCTTGACAGTCATTTAAAATCTGTCACTTAAAAAATTATTCTTTCTTTTTTCTACTTGCATAAGTAAAATATGGTTATAAGCACCTTCTAATTTTACATTATCCATTGTATGGAAATGTGTTAGGTGGTTATCCATTTCAATAATGTGCTAATATGCACTTTAAATATTGATTGTTTTTGCCAACCACTGTCTACTCTTGATGACTTGTATTATGTTTTCGCCCTGTCCTCCTTCCAAGCTAGTATATGTCTTTAGAGGAAGTTGTAAACCTGTTCATGGAAGCAGTTTCTAATTTGTATTCTCCAAGCTACTTTTTTTCTTGTTTTATTTTTTGTTTTTCAAGGTAGGGTCTCACTCTAGCCCAGGCTGACCTGGAATTAACTATGTAGTCCCAGGGTGGCCTGAAACTCATGGTGATCCTCCTACTTCTGCCTCCCAAGAGCTGGGATTAAAGGCGTGCACCACCCCCCCCCCCGGCTCATGCTCATTTTTAATGCCATTATTGCAAAGCCAGAATTCAAACCTTGCCACTGCTGTTCCTCACTGGGTTCATTTTCCTGAAACCTAGTTATGGCTTGACTATGAAATGTTCACCATGTATTATGTATTCATGTATTACAGCTTGGTTCCCACCTTGTCAGCTGAAAGGCTTTGGGAAGGGATTAGATGATTATAAAGACTGCTTTCCACATGCTTGGGCTAAAAGAGCACTGAGAAATCAAGCTGGGCTGAGCTGAAAACCTCCTCCCTATAAACCAGCTGCAAGAAAGCTAGAAAAAGCTACACTGCACATAGCCCTATGGGAGAGAGAAGTCATCAATGGTGGTGAACAACAGTGGACACTGCAAGCCTTAAGTTTGGTCAGACAGGCCAAATGACTCAACTGATGCAATGGTGGCATGTCTGTTATGGGGGAAACCAACTGCTCTGTAATTGGACTAGAGGCCCACTCCATGGGAGGGAATACATGCCTTGTTCTGAAAACCTAGTCAAAAGCCTATGGTGAGGGAGGATCATGAGCCATAGGGGTCTAATGTAAGCTGGTGTCTGGCTAAATACATATATTATGCTCACCAAACTGCCTGGTAAGCACTTTTCTTAATGTTCATACCCATATATTAATGTTATTCTCACTTTTGGTTAGAGAAGCTTCTCTTTTCAAGTGACAGTGACCTCTGGGATGACACAAGAGGCACCATAGTACTGAGAAAATGTGACAGAGAAGTGTTCAGCACTGAAACATCTCTATCACACCTTTCAAGGCTCAGAGTCCATTGCGGAAGAGATGTCAGAAAGAATGTAAGAGCCAAAGGAAGGGTAGGACTGTATACAACACAATCTTCCAGACACAAATTGACCTCGATATCCATGACTTCGCAGTGCCTAGGAATACCTATATGAGACTCTCCTAATAGGAGGAAAAGATGATGACATCAAAATAAAAGAGACTAATTGAGAGGGGGAGGGATATGATGGAGAGTGCATTTGTGAAGGGGAAAGTGGTGGAGGGTAGGGAATTATCATGGTTTATTGTCTATAATTATGGAAGTTGTTGATAAAAATAAATAAATAAGATGGCTTTTCATTAGTGAATTAGTCATCAATGGGTTGAAAACTTTTGGCAGGATTGAAGATGGTTGAATGGTGACAGGTAGGGCCTGGTTGAAGATCGCTGAGGAGGTATCTTTGAAAGGTGTCTCACAAGGTCACAATGGTTCTCTCTCTCTCTCTCTCACACACACACACATACATACACACACACACACACACACATACTCACTTGAATGGCTCAGCCAAGAACACTGACAACTGCAAGAGTTGATAAATATGTGAAAAAATACTGTACATTGATTTTGGGAATACAACATGTTAAAGCCAATTGTAAAACAGCTTGGTATTTCTTACAAAGTTAAACATGCACTAAGAGATAACCCACTAATCATAGTAGGTGAATTTACCCAAGAAAAACACTGATATATGTTCACACAAAGACTTCTCAGATGTTCATAATAGTTCTATTCATAACTGCTAAAACCTAGAAACACTCAAATATCAGCTAACTGGTAGACAGATAAATATATGGTAGTATTCTTTTAAGAAAATGAAAACCATTCAATAGTATAAAGGAATTAACTAGGACACCTGCAGCACTGTGCTGGGAGGAAGGGATGTAAATTAAAAGGTATAAGTAATCAGGCTGGAGAGATGGCTCAGCAGTTAAGAGTTCTTCTAGAACAAGCATGAGGGCCTGAAGGGCCATGAGTGCAGAATTTGTTCTCAGAACCACATAAATAGATAGCAAAGGCCACACATGTCTATAACCCCAGTCTTGTGAAGAGCAAAGACTGGAGAATCACTGGAAAACTGTTAAAGCTCCAGAGTTAGTGAAGAGACTTTGTCTCAAGGAAAAGGTGGATGAGCAATAAAGGGAGACCTAATATTCTTCCTCACCTCCACACATGTGCATGGGCAACTGCATACATGTGCATACATCACACACATACACATCACACCTACAACACATTTGCTCACATACACACAAAAGGTATAAGGGATCATAAGCAGTTATGAAAATTTCTACATCATGATGGTAGTGGGGTTATAACTATTTATGAAAAATCAGCAAAAGTTCCTAAATGGGTAATCTTATTGTACTTCACAAAACAAATGAAAACTACAAAAGGAGAGGTGCTAACATCTGAAAAACATTAGCAGCTAGAAGACCTATATTAAACTCACCTGTTTCTTTACCCCTCATTATTCTCTTCTGAACCCACCGTATTCTTCTATAGTCCTTACCCCAACATTCCCATTTTTACTTCACATTCGATCAGCTTTGCATATTATCTGGTAATTTTCAATCATAGAAACTAACCGTTAAATGAACATGATAGGGACAGACTTTGTGGAACCACATGTCATAGAGCTTCTCAAGACTTAGATAAGCAAAGCTGTTTGAACAAGTCTGGAATATGACTGTGCTATCATAATTATGGCAGCCAGGAAGGCATAAGCCTAGTGCTCAACCACAGCACCTCTATCAGTCCTTGAGGATGGAATATTTGTTCTATTGTCTTTTCCATGATCATGATTTTCTATTTCCATTTCATTGTCCTAAATATACATCTCATTGCTGAGATGATAGCTCAATGCATAAAATGCTTGCCACAAAAGTGTGAATATGGACTCCCACAAGCCATATAAAGCCAGGCACTGGTGTTGTTTTCTGTGATCCCAGCACACCTAAGGCAAGATGAGAGATGGAGACAGGAGAATATACCATAAGCTTGCAGACCAACTAGCCTGGCAAAATGGATCAGTAAACAATAGGAGATTCTGCCTCACACAAGATGGAAGGAGAAGACTGCCACTCAAAAGTTTTCCTCTGCCAGGCATAGTGGTGCATGACTTTCATTCCATTATGTAGGAGGCAGAGGTAGGAGGATAGCCATGAGGTCAAGGTCAGCCTGAGACTACATAGTGCATTCCAGGCCAGCCTGAGCTAGATGGAGACCCTACCTCAAAAAAAATAAATAAATAAATAAATAAATAAATAAATAAATAAATAATAAATGGAAAAAGTTGTACTCTAATCTTGACATGCAGTACCTACATGCACACATAAATACACACACACACACACACACACACACACACACACACACACACACACACCAGAGAGAGAGTGTGTGTTACATCTCTTTTATTTGTGAGTACTTAAATGTGTTTTGGAAGAGAAATAGAATATAAATAAGGGAAATGAGATGATGATGAGGATGTATGGTAGTTTAAATGGGTGTCCCTCAATAGATTCAGGAGTTTATTAAAGCTTGTAATTTAGATCTCTAGCCACCTGGCTGGAGGAAGTGGCACTGTGGGAAGATCCTGGGTTCCAGCCCTAAACTGTGTTTGGGGCAGATCTGAATTCCAGCCTAAGAATGCAGAGTGCTTGAGGTCTGCCTGGGTTTCCCAGAGTGTGCTTACTAGTGTACTTGTGGTGCTATTAGTGGTTTTACCCTCTGTGTGGTTCTGTGAAAAGGGGGCAGCTACCTCTGCCATTGTAGAACTTTCCTTGGATCTGTAAGCTTCAAATAAATGCCATTCCTCTCATAAACTAAGCCTGTATTAGAGGTTCATCCCAGCAACATGAAGCTGACTACTACAAAAACTGGTACCAGGAGCTGGGTGTTTCTGGGCAAAGAAACTGACCATGTGGATTTTGGTCTTTTGGAAATTTTGGAGGAATGGACATGGATTTGGCACTTGCAACTAAAGATGCATTCTGGAGTGGTAAGCCAAGTTTTATGGGCTATTCTGATTAGAGTTTGAAAATGCTAAGTACAGAATGAATTGTATTTGAAGGGTTTGCTTGTGAATTTTCTAAGGGGAAGGTAAGACTACAGAGAACTTTGTTGGAACTGGGCTGCTGGCATAAAGGATGGCTGCATTCTGCTGCCCATGCCCAAAGAGTTCGATCAAAGTTCAATGTGTAATGGACTGATGTGCTTGGCTAAAAATATAGTTGAGAAATTTAAGATTTAAAATTGGAGAAATTCAAACAAGTTTAAAATTTACTGGCACTGAGACTAGTTTTAGGATACTGAAGCTGCTATTGTCAGATACATTAACATTTGGAAGATGGCCCAACTACTTTACACTGAAACAATGGAAAGGATGCCTCAGGAATGACTGAATGGTAGAAATGCAAACTCTTTTGAAAGGAGTTGGCTGAAAGGAAGGAACCTGCTCTTCAAGGTCATGATTTATTTCATCCCTGAATTAAGAATATGGCTCTGTCCTGCATACCTGGTATACATTTTGGAAATGTGGAAAATGCATAGAGTGGGTCAGGAAGTGCACACAGTTCCAGGAGCCACTGCTGAGACAAGGCATGGGGCAGGGCATGATGACCCTGATAGGCCAATGGAGCCACTGGAAGACAGATTGTGGTTTTCATGGAGACCTAAAGATGTTTTGGGTGTACCAGGACTATGCAAGGGCTACTATGGAGTGCTGTTGGCTCAGGATGGAAGTCTTTCCTGGCTACTCAGCCCAGCTGGATGGGCAAAATTGGAAAATCTGGAGACTGTCAGTCACTGGTTATGATATTGGATTTGAACTACAGATGTTGATGTTTGCTTGATGGTTATTGAGTTTGCATTAGTCCAGTCTCTCCTTGTTATATCTTATAGCTGGAAATGTTTACTTTGAGCAATTATATGTTGGAAGTATATAACTTGTTTGATGTTATAGGATTCATAGTTAAGAGACAGTCTTGAATCTCAGATGAGTGTTGGAAATTTAGAACTATCAAGTTGGAAAAGACTTTGGGGAACTTTAAAGCTCAATTGAGTACAATTTACAATGTGAGATAGTTATGAATCTATTGGGGACCAGGGGTGGAAAATGGTAGTTTGAATGAATGTCTGCAAATATATTCAGGAGTTTATTAAAGCTTGTAATTTACATCACCAGTCACCTGGCTGGAGAAGGTGTCACCGTGGGAAGCTCCTAGGGTCCAGCCCTAAGGTGTGTTTTGGGTGGATATGAATTCTAGCTGAAGATATGGAGAGTGCTTTAGCTCTGCCTGGTGGTGGTTTTCCCTCTGTGTGGATCTGTAAAAGGGGGCCATCTTCTTCTGGCATCATGGATCTTCCTCTGGACCTGTAAACTTCAGATAAATGCCATTTCTCCCATAAACTGTGTCCAGTCTGGAGGTTCATCTCAGCAATGTAAATCTGACTATTACAGGATGATTGTGCTTATGACAATGGGGCTCTTCTTATATATGGGAAGGACTTGGGTGTTTATACTGTATTTATGGCTCTTTACCCAAATTAGTATTTCTGAGTTCGAGTGTTTAATGGTCTGAAATTACACGAAATACAGAAGGGTTTGGGGAGATGTTTCAGTGGATAAAGTGCTTGCAACATAAGCATGTATATCCAAATATACCAAAACAAGCCCAGGATTTATGTAGCTGTAGCAGGCATTTGTCATTCTAGCTCTGCCTTTGGGTAAGAATGGAGGTGGAGACAGGAGAATCTTCCAGAAGCTCAGGGACCAGCTATCCTGGCAAAAGCAGTAGTGAACAATATGAGATACTGACTCAAAGGAGATGGAAGCCAAGCATCAACAGACAACATTTGTCCTCTGACCTCCACATGTGTGCTGTGGCACATGTACACCTGTTCTCATGCACATACAGTGCAACACACAAATTCACACACATACCAGTGGCAGATGCAGCACAATTAAAAAAATTTTTTTAGAAAAAAAACTGAATTTATTGCTATATATGTGAACATAGATATCCTCTTTGGCCCTCTAACTTGCGGACTTTCCCCTACTTCCTCAGGAGTGATAGTGCCCTGGAGTTCAAATTGTTTTCTGGTGGCCAGTCTAGATCTACTTTATACTCCTCTTTTACTGCATCAATGGGCATCTTTTTCTCAAGCGTCCATTTTGATTTGACTGGTGGGAGATACCAAAGGTGGGGAGAGGATGAAAGTGGGGATATATTCCCCCTTGGTTTTCCTTAAGCCAATCCATACATTAACTGTGCTCTATCAGAAGCCACACTACAATCTGAGTGCAGCGGTGCACGTCTTTAATCCCAGCACATCAGCACATAAGAAGCAGAGGCAGGCGGATTGATGTGATCTACACAGACTGAGTTCTGAGTTCCAGGTCAGCCTATGCTGGAAAGGAAAGGAAAGAAAAGAAAAGAAAAGAAAAGAAAAGAAAAGAAAAGAAAGAAAAGAAAAGAAAAGAAAAGAAAAGAAAAGAAAAGAAAAGAAAAGAAAAGAAAAGAAAAGAAAAGAAAAGAAAAGAAAAAAGAAGCCACACTGCTGTGAGGTACTTCCTTCCCTCCTCACCCTGCACTTCAGTGATTGGCCCAGCTTCCAGGAAGTGCTCCTTTCCTTTCTCCAGCAGGCCTAGGTGTGATAAAGAAAGGGCCTGTAGAGTCTCACTGTTGCATGCGGGTTTCCCTCAACTCTGTTGTAATGGGTTAAATGGTGGCCTCAAGCAGATATAACCACATCCTAAGCCCTAGAAACTGTGAGTGTTACCTCATTCGGAAAATGTGGCTGTAACTAAATTAAGGACCTTGAAGTGAGGAGATAATTCTTGGCTGTCAGGGTGGGTCCTAAGTCAATGACAAGTACTTCAGTAAGAGAAGGGTTAGAGAGAGATTTGATTTGATGGAAGACAAGATATAAACAGGGGAAAGGTAATAGGTAGTCAGAGACTGCAGAGATGTGTCCATGAGCCAAGGAATCCCAGGAATGCTGATAGCACTAGAAGTTGGAAGAGACTAGGAAAGGCTTCCCCTCCCCCCAGGCCGAGAGCCTAGAGCCTTGGGAGGGAAGATAGCCCAACCAAAGCTTTCATTTCCAACTTAGAGACTGTAGCGAAAGGTAAAAATATGTTTCTCTTGTTTTAAGCCATCAAGGTGTGATGATCTGTTACAGCACTCTCAGCAAACAAATTCACCTGCCCATACCTTCCTTTGTAAACAGACCCTCTTAAAATTCTTGCCAATTACACAGTTTGTGGGCCCACCTTTCTCCTGCCAATATCTTTCATCTACATCTGGAAATGAGTACCTCATTATTTTAACTCCAAACTCTGAGTGTTTCTAGTCACATAAGATGCAAAGTTGATATTTATAGCATTTGTTCTTATTAAATAGCTTTTAAATTTGTATGCACTAATTTCTTTTCAGCATGAATTAGCTTTAAAGTTATTCACATAACTTATAAGTTATTCACAAAGTCCCCAAATGACCTGACTGTAGGACTGCTTCTGATATAAGATCATTCTACTGTAAGGATTACACTTCTAAAATGTTTGTGAAAGTGACTGCACAGTGGGAGTTGATATCTGGGAAAAAAAAAACCCTTTCAGTTTCATGAATAATAATTTTTATGTCTAATTTCCACAGTGATGATCCAATAAAGAGCACAATTACTGGGTGGCCTCCAAATGTTGTTTATTGTCAGGAAGAGCCATGATACAGTTCAGGGGAAATTAGAGAAGGATACAGAACAACTTGTGGGAGCTTGTGGGGTACAAAAAGTAGGGGAAGAGGCAGAAAGTAATCAGAGCTCAGGAGGAGAACCAGGTGAGGAGTTTTGAGGTACCTGAAAGCATTAAGTGTCTCTGAGCAGTAACTTCAGAAGCTCAAAGCAATGAGTACCAAAAAAGGGTATTGGGAGTTTTCAGGAGAGTGCCAGGACAAAAGCCAGATTGAAAGAGAAGGTCTGCTGACTGCTGATAAGGGTCTACAATGCTAGGTCAACTTTCAAATACAAAACCATCAGCTTTTTCAGAGCAGTGGCTTTTGGTGCTGGCTATGGAGCTTGTATAAACTGCCAACACTGGAAGGCCATCCCAAACCAACCAGAAGAGTTTGAGGGAGAATGGAGTCCAGGCAATACCACTTTTCAAAACTTCCTAAGTTTTTCTAATATGCGTTCACAATTGAGAGTCCCCGTGGAGACAAGCTACAACTCGGGCTGAAGTCCAACATGCTGACTGTTTTCACAGATGAACTTTACTGGAAAACAGCTGTGCTATTCATCAGCTAGTGTTGTCTAATGGTTACTACTCGTAAGCTACAGAGCTGTGTAGCTGTGATGGGGGACTACATGGTCCATGAAGATAGATAACTATCCTGCCCTACTAGAAATACTTCCTCAACCTTTCATGTAAAGTAGTGTTGTTATTTATTCCCCCTTACTGATTTTGACATTCTTTTGTTTAAATTTATTTTTATTTATTTGAGAGAGAGAGAGAAAAAATGTGTGTGTGTGTGTGTGTGTGTGTGTGTGTGTGTGTGTGTACCAGGGCCTCCAGCAGCTGGAAATAAACTGCAGTTACATGCACCTCCTTGTGTATCTGGCTTACGTGGATACTAGGGAATCAAACCTAGGTCAGGTCCACAGGCTTCACAGCCAAGCAACTTAACCACTGAGCCATCTCTCCAGCCCCTGATTTTTGACATTCTTTATAGGGTCATTCTTCATTGCTGGGAAGTTTAAAAGCATTCTTGATTGTTGCACTAGATGCTTGTGGCACCCCTCCCCATGTCCACCCAGTCACCCAGCCATGGCAATTGTCCTGTGGGGTACAAAACACCCTGATAGAGAAACACACTGTGGCATACCAGAAAAAGCTATAGTCAATTCTTATTATTCGTGGTGGACACGTTCTATGCAGTCACTGTAACACTGAATGAGTGAAGACTGACTCATTTTTCCTTAGTGACATACTGGGTGGTTTCCTCCTTGTCACAACACTTACAAACCGATCAACTCATATCCTTGTTTTCTGTGTGTTTAAAGACACTATAATAAATATTTCTTAAAATAAATATGTATAATATTTCTTTATAATAGCACAGTAGTCGGTAGAGGACTAACTCTGTTATGACCCAGCATGTAAATTTCTTTGGTTATTAGTCTTACAATGAATCCCCAAATTCAACCCTTTTTCCATAGCTGCATCACTTATAGGGATGTTAAGTTAATTAAGCACCTTCCAGTACAGTCCCATATACTGATTCATGCATTTCCTCTGCAAAAATTTTTGTATGTACAATATAATTGATTTGATAACATGGAACTCACTGCCAACAACACTATAACACATGCTTGAATGAAGCTTATCTAATATGTGTGTTTTCTCTATAGCACACAACACAGTTTTATTGTGTTGAGGATCTCTCTCTCTCTCTCTCTCAAATAAATAAAAATAAATTGAAACAAAAGAATTTCAAAATCAGTAAGGTTGAATAAATAGCAACACTACTTTATACAAAAGGTTGAGAAAGTATTTCTAGTAGGGCAGGATAGTTATCTATCTTCATGGACCATGGAGTGTATGCTTTTGAGCATAACACTTGTGGTCATTTTAAAGAATGAAGTTCTATGAAAGTTTCCTATTCTCTGGGCAATTATTTTTGAACACTACATGATACTAGTAGTGACAATGAGATTTATATTTTTAAATTAGTAATCATAACTAATACACATAGTGGATTATGCTATTTATCATGCCTCTTCTCAATGATTTTACATATAAATTCATTTAATACAACTACTTATGAGTAAGAACAATTATCATCCCCCTCCTTGCATACAGAGGAAACTGAGGAACCCGAAATGGCTACATAGCAATTTAAAGCATGGGTCAACAATAACAACAGAAAAGTAGCTAAAATGAGGTGATGTGCATTATAATTAATTAGCATGATTATAGATTAAAAATATATTATACACCCTTAAATACATACAATTATTAATTGTTCATTATAGTTCAGTAACACTAGAAAAATTAAGTAGATACTTAGAAGTGGAGCAAGAGTTCAAAGGTAAGTCTGATCCAGACCCTTTCCTAGCAAAAGGCATCTGTATGTGCAGTTGTAAGAGACTGTACTATAATTTCATATGATCAGTCAGTTCATCTTTGGATAAGTTTGCTCAGTCCACAAGACCTATTAACCACTCAATAACATTAGTTGATCATATAGCCCCTGAAATACTGATAAAATACAAAATTTCATTGCCCTTGAAGAGTTTGTAGACTATTACCAGAGCCCAATAGGAAAAATATCATATTTTATTTTGTTTTGACTTTGTTTTTCTTATTATGTTATCTGATTCAGACTCCTATCTTCTCTTTCTCCTTTTCACTATTACTTTATTACAATATTACTTCCCTCAAAATTCCTTATAGCATGCAAAATAAAATGATGTTTTTGTTATAGAGATTTTACAAGTCAGAGGAATAGATCAAGACAAGCCAAAGTGATATTACCCATTTTCTTAAGAATGAAACTATGAACCTAGAAAGGCATAAATGGAGAAACCAATTGTTTCAACCATGACAGACTTTATTATACAGAAACAGAGATGATTTAAGAGCAGGAACAGCTTCCTACTGCAGCTGCCAGAGGAACCCAGAAAGCATATTCTATTTTGCTCATAACAAAATTAATCATGTGCAGAATGGTTAAATCTGATAGACATTTCTTATCTAGTACTTGTGGCTGCATATCAGTTCCAGTATAAAAAAAAATAGACAACAGAAGACAGGAACAAAGGGGGAATGTTTACAGTTTTGTCCATAGTCTTTAGGACAAGAATTTTATTTAAAAAACATAAGTGAAGGAAACAAGCCTTTAAGCATGTTTATACTAGAAGAAAAAAATCATGTATTTATTAAGGAAACTAGTCTACATGACAGTGATCAACACATGATGCTGTGGGAAAGCCAGTCTCACCAGTTAAGATCTCTATGTGGTACCAAAGAGGCACTTGGGACTCAGAGATGGCCTGGTGGCTAAAGGTGCTTGCTTACAAAGCCTCTGGTCATGGTTCATTTCCTAAGCCACCCACATAAGCTGTATGCAAAAAGTGATACAAGTGTCTGGCATTCATTTGCAGTGAGTGTCAAGAGGCCATGGCATATCCATACACACATAAATAAATAGATGATAGATAGGTGATAGATAGATAGATAGATAGATAGATAGATAGATAGATATAGATGATAGAAGGATGATAGGTAGGTGATTGATAAATATATACTACATAGACATATAATAGAAAATAAATATATAGTAGATAGACAGGAAAGAAAAAGAAAAAATAAGCACTTGAACTGAGGTTCTAGCTATGTGGAGAATAACAAAACAAAGGGAAGGCTCATCAGGTGTGGATTCAATATGCACTTCTTCTATCTTTTACTAGTCTTTGCCCTTTTAAACCCTCTCCAATTTTTTAGATTCTTGATATTTCAAAGAAGTAAAAAGCTGATTAGAAGCAATTTGTAGAAAATTAGCAGAACAGTAAGCAGTATTTTTTTTTTCTGCCCAAAGCAAGCTGACCTCACTGAACAACAATAAAACCACATCTTGAGTGTGGGAGAGCAAAACAGGGTTGCCATTATTATATGCCTTAAATTTAATCTAATCTCATTCAGCAAGAATAAAATCATTTTGGGGAATGAATAAAGGAATTTTGTCATCTTTTCTCTTAAACATAATCGTATATTTCCATTCAAATATTTCCAGACTCTTAAGATATGTATTCATACTTGCAAAAATTTGAGATTATTCATAGACAGAATTTGCTAGTGCATAATCTAGTGTCATAACATGACATTATGTTAGTATATCTGCTGTGGAAAATCTAAAAGGCATCTTGTTTTCTACGTTGTCTCTACTTATTACATTGTAAATTCATGAAAAATATCTACTAAATTAGATGCAAAGTTTTAAGAAACAAATAGAAGTTCTCCATTAGTAGTGCAAAAATTCAACTAAATGTGTGGCTAGGCTTTGAAATGGGCTTGCTGAGAAAAGAAGGGACACTCCCAGGCTCTGGATTTTGTTAAAAATAGTTTCATCTGTCAGGACTGGCTGGGGTGTGGTATCAACTAGAGGCAGAAGAATGGACTAGAATAGATGATTGCACACTACCCTTGACTTGCTGAAGATTCCACTATTCTAGCACTGAGAAAAAATTCCTTCTGAGTTGTGATTGAGCCACCAGAGCCTATGAAACAAACACATCTTCTTTCTCATGGGTTCCTGTAAGTGAATATCACCTAGAATATATTGGTAGCCTCATTTAACACAATTAATATATTAGCCATAGTCATTAGGATCTACAAAGAGTGAATTATTTCACTGAAAAAATAAAACACTTACTTTCTGTTTTACTTTGTTTATTTGTCCACAATTCTATTTTTTTCTAGATAAGGTATATTTATACTACTTAAATCTCACAGGTATATTTAAGATTGTATGTGAGTATGTGTGTAAAAGTATTTGGATGTGTGTGGGTTCACATGTGTGTGCAGGTGGGCATGTATGTGAGTGTGTGTGTGTGTGTGCATGTGCAGGTCAGAAGTTGATGTTGTGACTTCCTCAATTGCTGGATATCTTATTTCTCTTGACATAGGTCTCTCACTGAACTAGAAGCTCACTGAGTAGACAGCTAGCCCCAAGTATCCTTCTGTCTGTGCTTCTACAGTGCTGGAATGACAAGTGTCTGCTACCATATCGAGATCTGACATGGCTGCTGAAGGTCCAAATTCATGTTTGCAAAGCAAGTACTTTACCAATTAAGCCATCTCTCAAGCCATTTTTATAAAATGATTGAATGTTTACTGAGTGTATCTACTGTTCGCTTACAAAATAACTAAAACTAATTCAAAATGAAAACGAAATATTACATAAAAAGAAATAAGTAGGCAGGGACATGACTCAATGGTAGAGTGTTTGCCTTGCATGCACCATGCACAGTGGGTTTGATACCTAAAGCTCTCTATAAAGGTGGGGGTAAGGAAAACCTAAATATTATATGAGAATGATAAAACTTGAAATTCTGAAATTATGTATTTGTTATTATTACAACTATATAAAATCATGATTATATGTAAATTAAGGCCAGAAAATGCCTTTACAAGATGAAGGTAGAAAGAAATACAGTATTATGTAAAATTTACATGTATGCTAAGTTCCAAATTAATTTCAAAGTTAAACTGAACATTTATGTCTTCTGTTGGCTCTTTTCTTATTGTGAAATAATTAGGCATAATTCACTGAGTATGAACTCAATTCAAATCCTGATTTATCCACTCGGAAGCTTTGGCAAGATATAACCTTGCACATTTTTGTCTTCTAAATTGCAAATGTAAACACAGTAACTAACCTACATATCAGGGAGTGTATGAGGATTAAATAACATTTAGTAAATGGCTGACATTGTATGAGAAATGCTAAGTGTAAAACATCTAAGGAAATCAAGTGTGCATCAATCAGAAAATAGCTACTTGGGGGCTGGATTCGGATCAGACACGTTTTGGCCACTCTTTACCTGCACTAATTATGAGTAAACACAAAAGGAGATAACCTAGGCATGTACCAGCCAGTTCCTCTCTCTGCACAACACTCACTAAGGGGCACTAACTCCTCCCTTAGAGTACATAAAAGACCAAGTTTTCAGAGTGGGGGATGTCCTGATTATTGTACAGCAGCAAGCACCACAGCCACAATCACTTTACCCAGGCATCACGCTTGCTTCCTTCTAAGCACCAGGATGCCCAGACTGTTCTGAATGCTAGATTAGATTTTCTCCCCCCACCCCCGTAGGCCAAACCTCTTCAATGTACAAAAATTTCCATCAAAACCATCTTGAGCTGAGCGTGGTGGCTCATACCTTTAATCCCATCACTCAGGAGGCAGAGGTAGGAGGATTGCTGTGAGTTCTAGGCCAGCCTGAGATTACATAGTGATTTCCAGGTCTGCCTGGAATAGAGTGACACCCTACCTCAAAAAACCAAAACCAAACCAAAACAAAGCAAAACCGTCTTGACTGCTCAGGATTACGCACGTTTCATTATCATCACTATGTCGATCACAGTACACACCAAGCACAAAAAGTCCTGACAAAGATTGCATGGTTTATAATCACTGCATTCTGCATTGTGCATACAGGAAATGGAAACAATTGAGGTTCATATGAGATGGAATTTAGTCCTCTAGACAGATTTACAGTCTTGCTTATGCTCCAATATCCATTAGAGGAAGAAGGCTGCAAACATAAAATGGTTCATGCAATCTTGGGAGCATAATTTGATGGAGAATAATATCCCCCAAAGTGCAGGTGAACAGCTTAGTGTCAATCTAATTGAAAGCTACCACAGTAGGGTGAATTTTAGGTCCCCAGTGTTATTCAATATTCCCTATCAGTGACAAAATGGAATGGAGAAAATTCTCAATTTGGGTAAGATGGTAAATATGACATGATTATTACCCCTTAAAATATGGACAGAAAATTAACTGTGTTCTTAGAGATATGTATAAAACAAAGGATATTAATAGAAGAATGTGAGGGCTCCATTTAACATGTGTCCTGAAATTAAAATGGTGTCTAGTGATTTAATAGGAGGAATGATGATGTAGAAATAAATACAAATAAATGTGTTTGATATTATAATGAAACACAAGTTAAAGACACTGGTGAATCAAGAGGGGCTGTGTATTACTCCTTTGAATAATAGTAAAACACAGTAGTCCCTTTAAAGAACTTGGTAGAGCACACAGCTGATTGAATTTGAGACAGCACCTGACTAGATTATTGAACTGAATCATAAGAAAATACTATGTGAGTCTAAATATTAGAACATATTTAAAAGTTAAAAGCTCTAGGTTGCTCAGTCAATAGAAAAGATGTATGAGAAGATATTTATATCCTAGAGCATTGGCTAAATATTATCTGCCTTTTGTGGATGTGATTTCTTAATGCCATAAATCTTGGACTGAGCACTTAGAGTGATTTCGTGATAATAAAAATGATTAAATAACTTGAGTAAGTTATTGAAGGAACACATATGGTCTTACAAGGACAAGAGGTCAATGACAAGTGAGAATCTCTGTCTTAAGTGATAGGGTCTCACTATAGTCCAGGCCTGACCTGGAATTCACAATGTAGTCTCAGGGTGGCCTCAAACTCTCTGTGATCCTCCTACCTCTGCCTTCCAAATGCTGGGACTAAAGGCATGCACCACCATTGCCAGCCTGTGAAGGA
This sequence comes from Orientallactaga sibirica, assembly GCA_036365145.1. Lineage (NCBI taxonomy): Eukaryota > Metazoa > Chordata > Mammalia > Rodentia > Dipodidae > Orientallactaga > Orientallactaga sibirica. The sequence continues at coordinate 56,696,873 of JAEOAD010000004.1, forward strand.
TGATATCATGCTAAGAAGACCCAAGGTCTTAAGTCAGAGTGCCTAGGGCTTAAGCCCAGTTGAGTTAGCTCCTTCTTTGGTCCACTGATTTTGTGTGTGTGCATACTCTCCTAAGATAACCTCATCCCCTGTCTTAATTTTAACAAAAACTCATACCCTATGGCTGATGTCCCAGCCTATCTCCATCTCTGATCTTTCCTTTTAACTTCAGACTCACAAATATTGGGACCTGCTATGTTCATTCACTCAGATGTTCACTAATAGCTCAAAATTAGTGCTGCTCAAACATGCACTTTGGAACGAATATTTGTAGCTGCCCTATACAAGTAACCAGAGACACAAGCAACCCAAATATATATCAACAGGTGAATGGATAGATGAAATGTGAGATATATACAAATTCCATTCAGCCATTGAGAGGAATGAAGTATTGATTCCTACATTGTAGGTGAGCTTCAAAACCCTTATTCTAAGTGAAAGAAGTGAGACAGGAAAGGTCACATGTGCTGTGATTGCACTTGTATGAAATGTCTGCAATTGGTAAATCTAGAAAGGAAAAACATACTGTAACTCACCAGGGCCTTGAAGAAGAGAGGTACAGGGAATCACTGCTTAATTGGTATTTGAATTAACTTCCACATGGAATACAATGTGTATTGTATGAGTCAGTAGAGAGAGTAAAGCAGCTAAGTAATAAGAATGCATTAATTTGGAGAGATGGCTTAGCAGTTAAGGCGCCTGCCTGCTAAGCCTAAGAACCCGGTTCCAATCTCCAGGTCCCACGTTTAGCCAGATGCAGTGATGCAAGGGCGCAATGCCGCACTTGCCCACAAGGGGATGCACACATCTGGATTTCTTTCACAGCAGCTGAGAGACTGCTGGCGTGCCCATTCTCTGTCTCCCTCTCCCTCTCTCTCTGTCTGTCTCTCTGTGTGTCTCTCCAAAAATAAAAAAATAAAATAATGCATTAATTTATAGTTTCTCCACACATTGTTGTGATGATCAGCTTTCAAGATGGTCATTAATGCTCCCCACTTTCTGTTGGTCATCTTGCTATATTATGACTAAAGAATATTGCAGAATTGATGGTGTACCACTTCTGAGATAAGATTATAAGAAACATTGCAGCTTTTCCCTTGGTTAGAAATATACTCTTTCTCTAATCATGCATCCTGAAAAAAACCCCGCTGCCTGTCATGAGTGAGCATTCCTACAGAGGGTCACACACAGAGAACAGAAGCCATCAGCCAACAGCCATATGAATGGCCTGGAAGTAGATCCTCCCATCTCAGGCACACTTTCAGAGGGTTTTTCCAGGGAACAGCTTAATTTTATGAGAACCACCCAGCTTAGCCACCCCCAAATTCCTGGTTCTAGAAACCATGTGAGGTAATGAATGTTGTTTGTGACTAAATTCAGGGAGTAATTATTAAGCTACAATAAATAGCTAGTGTAATTACAGTATAATACCTCATAACTTTATCACACCCCAAAATAGTCAATCTTTTTATACCACCACCAATGGAATTAAGTTTCATCACGTGATTTTGGAGAAACATTCAGACCTTAGTAGCATGTTCCCAAGTCATAATGAATTGTTTGTAGTTTCTCAGTCATACTTTTATAAGCATATACTTTTACACATACTAGTTTTTGGCCAAGAATTTTTCCAACTCTAGGTTTATCCCTACTCTAGTCCAGTGATATCTCTATTTGCTAGGTGAGTTCGTGTAATACAAGTTCAGAGAGATTCTGACCGGGCATCATGGGAAGTGTACTCCATTCAATTTGGTGGCTGAAGAAATCTGAAGAAGTTTTGTCTTAAGGAAAAACTAAGAGTGATTCAGTGAAGAACTATGAAAGATACGCTAGGATTACAAAAGTTCATTTTTGTAATGGAGTTGTATAATATAAAGGTTGGAGAAAGCAAGCACTGATCAGAGAAGAGAAATATAAGCCAAGACATAACATAATGGAAGAAAGTAGATTTGGAAAACTATGAAGGGTTGAGTGAAGAGAGAGTTAGGAGTTGTGCTAAGCTATATGAACTAAACAGTCTTTCAAATTCTGCTGGAGGTAGTGAACACTGTAAGAATTCTTACATTTTGTGTTTTACCTCTTAAAGTATATATTACTATTTGTAAAGAAACTACTTTTCTTTAGCAAGGGCATATAAGGTATTTGGGAGCTTTGTTGTTTAGTTTTAGTTTTGTTTTGGGACATAATCTTGTGATGTAGCCCAGGTTGGGTCAAAGTTGCCATCCTGCTGTAGTTACCTCCCACGTGCAGGACTTGCAGGCATGGGTCATAATCTCTGGTGACATGTTAAGATTTTCATGTCTTGATTCGGGGGTCCAAAAGAAAAGTCTGAAATATGAGAAAGTGTAGGTTGGAGGATTTATGAATAAGCTTTCTTGAAGACTGTAAAACTATGATAAAACCTCATTGTGGCATCAAAGCATTAATTTCTTTTATCCACATTCTTATTTTCTTAACCCTCCTACATATATGCCAGTCATACTTTCATCTCATAGAAAGCCCGTTACTTTTCTGCATAAGTAATACATAAATGTATTGTAGACATCACCTCATTATGGAGTATGGAAGCAAGACTACTCACACATCAGTCATTTTCCAGTTCTGCATGAGGTCTTTCTCAACAGCCTAAAGCCTATGTACAACTCATCGATGTTCAAGCACAGGGGCTTTTTGTAGCAAATGGCTAATATTATCCTTGTGTTATTTCAGTGCTCATGCAGATGGCATCAGAACAAAAGCATTAGTAAAAAATTTCAGTCCACTTCTGATTATGTAATAGAAAATATTTACCTTTGTTAAAAGAAAGAAAAGAAGGAAGGAAGAAGGAAGGAAGGAAGGAAGGAAGGAAGGAAGGAAGGAAGGAAGGAAGGAAGGAAGGAAGGAAGGAAGGAAGCAGGTAGGCAGGCAGACTGGAGATTGCAGAAGGAACAAGGTCATCTGTAGCAGGAACACTACCTTCAACTTTTCTTCTCATACAAGCTTCTTTTGGCTGGCTCATTCTTACTGGATCTCCTTAAACAACTTTTCCCCATGATGACTTTAAATTCCCAACCCAGCTCCAACATTCAGTCTCTTGCCTTTGATCTGTTGCTCTCTTCATAGATTTTATCTTGACTTATCATTTTATCATCTTTTTCACTATCGCTGGATCCTAAGTCTCATGAAAGCAGATGCCAAGTCTTCAGTATACCCAATATCCTGCTAATAGAAAATCCATCTTCTATGTTGATGAAGATGCACTATAAAAACTCTTGGGGAAAATCACTCAGTTTATAATTCTTTTCTAGGAGTCATCTTTGCTCAAAATTCCTATAAGAGATTTTCATGAGCTCTTGGCTCCACATGTAAAAAGTATGTAGGACACATTTTAATGATTTTGTTATTATTTTAACATTTTTGAAAAAAATGTGACCTGGTTTTCTTAGATAAATGGTTGCTTCAGGTCTGAATAGAGTCATGTAAGAACCTGGGATAATCTAATCATACAAACAAGAAAGAAAGAAAGAAAGAAAGAAAGAAAGAAAGAAAGAAAGAAAGAAAGAAAGAAAGAAAGAAAAAAAGAAAGAAAGAAAGAAAGAAAGAAAGAGAGAGAGAGAGAGGGGAAGGAAGGAAGAGAAAGAAAGGAAGGAAGGAAGGAAGGGAGGAAGGAAGGAAGGAAGGAGGGAAGAAAGAGGAAGGGAAAGGAGAGAGGGAAGGAATGAAGGAAGGAAGAGAAAAAAGGAATGAAAGAGAGAAAGAACAAAAAAGAGAAAAAAGGAAAGGAAGGAAAAAAGAAAAAGGATTTATGTGTGTCTGATACAAAGGACAAGGAGCTAATTCCAAGGGGCCTCTATGTTCCCATGGTCAACAGTGGGACAAAGTAAGCATCAACAGGATGATGATGGGAAAGGACTGACCTGAAGCAACTCAAATTGGTTCAATTCCATGGGTTTAAAATGTTCAAAATGGTTCTGCAACTAACTCATTATCCTGAACTTGGCAAGTAAGGGAAAATTATTCTCTTTGCTGTGCTCGCTGGATTTGAAGTAACCTAAGCATTGAAGAGAGAACAATCTTCTCCATAGACAAGTTCCAACTAATAAGTGCAAGATGGAATGGTAAAATTAGAAAAAACACAATTTGGTAACTATTATTGAAATCATGGATTTAGGTAACACTTCTGAATGTTAAAAATTATATATAAATGGTTGATAGGAAACTTTCTAATGGATAAATCAGATTGGACCTGGACTTCTGATCAATATTAATAATATCATTGGGAAAAACAGATATTATATGATTCCTGATGCCACTCATTTCACATTCCCTGTATCTGTTTAGTACCATCTAGGTAGGAACTGTTCTTTGCCTAAAAAGTGAATGTGTATATAATCAAACCTAGAGAACTAAAACCACTTGAAACAGCATCCTGAGATGGCAGTCAGCCATATGGAATACTATAGTTCAAATGATCCACATCCTGAAACAAATATTAATTTAAAACATGAGTACAGGTGAACTTTCATTTGTTAAAAGAGACTTGGGCTGAAGGAATGGTCCGTCTGTTAAGTGCATTTCCTGTGCAAGTATGGGGGCCTGAGGGAATCTGAGACAACCAGAGTTGGAATGTTCAGAACCCATATAAACAGCTAGGTGTGTACAGTAGGAAGCAGAGACAAGAGAATTTCTGGGGCTCATGAAGTGCAAGCTCAGGAATCAGTGGGTGAGTGATGGATGAAAAATCCAGTGTTCTCCTCAGGCCACAGCAGATGAGCTCACGGGGGCATCACATCAGCACATATACATATGCATAAAAAACACACACACACACACACACACACACACACACACCACTTATGCTACATACATGGAAAAAATAAAAAGAAGAGAGGCTTAAGAGGCACATAAATATAATTTAGTATGTGACATTATTTCATATAAATTTAAATAAGCAAATTATAAAAGGTGATTTTTTTTACCATGGAAGAAATTAACTGATGACAATAATTTATTATTAAATTTATGAAGTGTGATAATTTAGAAAAATTCTTCTTTTTAATTAGTGATACTAAAAATTACTAGTCAAAAATAATGTTTGCAATTTTTTAAAAAACTGCTCCAGGAAAATAAGTGTGTGTGTGGGGGTGTGCAAGCGCATGTGTGCACATGCATAAGTAAGCATATGAAACAAAAATAACAAAATCAAAACGTTTAAAATGAGTATTAGGAACAGTGGGACCTCTGTTAGGGATAATGGAATATTCCTGTTAGGAATATTGCTTTTGTATTATCTGGAAAAAATCAAGGTTAAAAGCCCATTTTTGTTTTAGCAATGTATTAGGACGAAATGCAACAGGAATACAAAAAAGTTTATGGACTACTTGAAGAAAATGTATTGAAATATATTCTTGTATATCTATCACTCAGAACAAAACATGGAACATTATAATTCCTGTTTGTCATTTTTGGTCCTTTTCTGAGCCCCTCATCTTTCTTGTCCTGAGAGAATCACTATTCAGTGTTTTGTGTTCATGTCTCTTTGTTCTTATGTTCATTTCTTTCAGTCATATATACCCATTGTTGTTCAACATACTGTTTATTTTTTCTAGTTTTTGAAGTTCATAAAAAGGAATTGTGTTGTTGGCTGCTTTTTTTTTGTTAGATGTTGATCTTGAAATGATATGTATTGATGTTTTTAACTGGCTACCCACTATGGCCACTGCAGAGTTCCATTGTGCACATATGCCAAAATCTTTTCATCCATTCTTCAATTAGGAGTCATTTTCAGTTTATCATGAACATTCCTGTGCATTTCTCCTGGCGTATGTACAGACTATTCTTTACAATGTATATGCCTGTAAAGTGTATGTTCCTAATTGCATTGCACAGTACATACCAATAAAGTTGGGTTATGACAAACTATAATCTGTGCTTCCAATTTTAGATTATGTGCTGCCAAAGCAAGCACCAAAACTATATTCTAAGTTGATGATTGTACCAACTTAGCCTTCCAATAAGCTGTGCTTTAAATTTTTTCTTCTTTCTTCTTTGCATACTCTTATTACTTTCAGACTCATTAATTTTTACCAGTCTGCTAGTAACAGTGGAGTGGCATTTTATAATTATTATTATGATTTGCCTTATTACTTGTGAATATGTTAATTTCTCTTCATGTTTGTTTATTGGACATTTGTGCTTCCTCTGGTGTGAAATATACATTCATTGTTCATTTGCTTGGTATTCTAACAAGTTGTTTTTCTTTTTCTTTTCTGATTGATTGCAAGCGAGTCTTTATATATTCTGTATATTATCCTTTTGTACTTATTTGGTCTTCAAGTAACTATTGTATGGCTTGTTTTCTTATCCTTTATAAACATCTACAGCAAAGGTTTCTAATAATTTTAAATTATTTTTTAAAATTTAATTTTATTTATTTGAAAGGAGAGAGAGAAAATGAATGGGTACATCAGAGTCTCTTGCCACTGGCAGACAAACTCTAGATGCATGTCACTTTGTTCATCTGGCTTTATGTGAGTACTCAGGAATCAAACCTGGCCTAGCAGGCTTTGCAAGCAAGCACCTTTAAATGCTGAGCCATTTTCCTAGTCCAATTTTACATTCTTTTATTATTTTTTTAAATTTCTTTTTGAAAGAGTGTGTGTATGGGTACATCAGGGCCTACTGCCATTGCAAATGAACTGCAGATGCATGTGTCACTAAATGCATCTGACTTTACATGAGTAATTGGGGGACTGAATCTGGGCCATTAGGGATTGCAAGCAAGTGCCTTTAATTGCTGAGCCATCTCTCCAGCCTGATTTTGCTTACCGTGTTAAAGCAGTCTTCTTTCCCTATATTAGGATCAGAAAGCTACCCTCCCCCCCATTGTCCTTTAACAGCTCCATGGTTTTGTTCTTGTACCTCAAGCTCTTTCATGTGGCTGGACTCCCTATACCTTTGGTATTTTATCACGCAGGGCTGTGATTTCTTTTTCTTTTTTTTCATGTAGCTTGCCAATTGACCCAAAAATCATTTATTGAAAAGTTCATTCTTTCTCCACTGCTCAGTAATACAAACTCAGTCATAAATCAAACATCTATCTAAAGCTGGATCTGCTTTGGGGCACTTGAAAACAGGCTGGGTTTTCATCATCAAGAAAAAAAATAGTAAGCAGAACAGGCTAAGTTTGGCAATTTCCTGTGTCCTTCAAACCTAGACCTTCTGAGCCTGTTCATAACTTTTATTTATTTATTTATTTATTTATTTATTTATTTATTTATTTATTTATCTATCTATTTGAGAGAGATAGAAATAGGCAGGGACAGAGAGAGAGAGAGAGAAAGAGGGAGGGAGAGAGGGAGAGAATGGGTATGCCAAGGCCTCCAGCCACTGCAAACGAACTCCAGATGCATGCACCCCTTTGTGCATCTGGCTTACGTGGGTCCTGGGGAGTTGAACCTGGGTCCTTTGGCTTTGCAGGCAAGCGCCTTAACCGCTAAACCATCCCCCCAGCCCAATAATAACTTCTTTCTTTCTATTCAGTCACTGCTCCAAAAGCCATTATTCCTGGGCTCCTAAAACATCACTTAGTTCCTATTTTCTTCTTGAGAACGTTAAAAGGTCGCATTCTAGAGTACTATGCAGCATGTTTTAAGGTCTTGTTACTAACACTTCACCTCCCCAGGTTGGCATTAGCCTTAACAGTGCCCATCATAGAGCCATACAGCAGAAATTCAGTCAACTTGTGTTTCCTCATAGGATTTCACGTGGATAAATGAGGGTGAACACAATTTGCCTCTTGGCATGTACAAACTGTGTTCACATGAGCTAGATCTATTTTGTTTTTGTCAAGAATGTATGGCCTAGAAATTTGTCTAAATCATATAAAGATGAAGGAGGTTTTAGTTCCCTGTTATATCAATTTTTAAAGTTTTATAAAGCAGATCACTAAACTTGTCTCAAAATGTAATCACATGGAGATGTGACTGTTAAACAAAATCATGCATTCTTGTTCAGTGTGATTCACCTTGTGCTAACAAGTGACTTGCAAAAGGTAAAAATAACAAAACAAAATAATCAAGGGCTATTTAATGCACATTTTCCTCATTGTCTTTTATTAGCAGAGCAAGGACACCAATTCCTCATCCTATTGTACATTTTGGTATCATCTCTTTTGGAGCTCGATTATAAAAGTCTTCTGCAGGCAACTTCAGGGACCAATTAACTCCATTAAATTATATCCAGTTATGTAGTGAACTGAACCGCTGCTTGTCTGGGGCTGTCTAGAGCCAAGACAATTAGGAGATGGAGAGAAGCGATGGGAGAGAGAGAGAGATTGATTTTATGTGTCACTGAAACACACTACAACAATATGCCAGTGTGACTTTCAAAATGGCCTTAAAATATTCCAAACTCAGGGAGTTTCCTTGCTCCTGAGTGGGAGTTGACAGACTGTCTGGCAGCATTAGAAGGAGGCAGAGAGAAAAGCTGATGTCTATATTGTGTCCTCTAATAACATTCTGTCTTTTAGCGGCGGCATCTTCCCCTTAGAAGGATCTGTCACTTTGTTGTACACCCCACCGTGAGTGTGTGTGTGTGTGTGTGTGTGTGTGTGTGTGTGTGTTTTGTCGTCCCGTGCAGGGGGCATGATTTCACCTTTCACATCTATGAAAGCCAAACTGAAGGACACTAACCCTCTCCCAAGGTCACTTAGAGAATTAGAGTTGTGGCCTTGTGTGTGGGTGGAACGGAACCCAGGTGTCCAGACTGCAGCCTTGTGGTTGGACACCACAGTATATTTTTTCTTCCCTTGTGAAGGAAAAAAAGAAAAAAAAAATCAGAATCACAGGGCGGGGGTTTGGTGTGTGTGTGGGGTGGAGTGAGAGACTCATCAGATTTCCCCAGACCTCCCTTCCCCCTTACGAAGATAAAAAGTCGGGAAAGCAAGAGGTGCCCTCTAGCCAGTTCATAAGCTGGATCCCGCAAAGCGACCCCCTAACACCCTACACACAGCGATTAGGAGCCAGGGAGGTGAGGAGTGGTTAAAACTCAGCCTTCACCTCCAGCGGGTCCCGGGCTCGGCGCCGCCTAAGCCCCGCCCTCCCCCTCCTCCCTCCCCTCCCCCCCGCGGTCTCGGCCCGCCAGCCCCTCTCCCCTCCTCGCTGTCGGGCGCACCCACCCCAGATGCCGCCTGGCACCGAGCGCAGCCGCCGCCGCCACCGCCGCCGCCACCGCCGCTGCACTTTCCACTTGCATTGATCCAACCTCCCGGCTCGACCGAGCCTCTCCCGAGCGCCCCGCGGCCAGAGAGCCAGCCTTCGGCCGCCCGGGAGCCATCGGGCTCCGGGAGGAAACTCCTTGGGAGCGCCCTGTCCGGGGTGTCCTCTGCGCTCTGCAGTGTCTTTCTCTCCGCCTGGGAGGAGAGGGAGGAGGAGGAAGAGGAGGAGGAGGAGGAGGAGGAGGAGGACGTCTGGTCCCGGTTGGGAGGTGGAGCAGCGGCAGCAGCAGCCGCCGCCGAGGCAGCTACCGCCACCGCCGCCGTCTCCGGAAAGGGAGAGGCAGGAGAGCTCGGGACTTGGAAACCCCAAAGTGTCGGCGACCCTGCACGGCAGGCTCCCTTCCAGCTTCATGGGCAAAGTGTGGAAACAGCAGATGTACCCTCAGTACGCCACCTACTACTACCCCCAGTATCTGCAAGCGAAGGTGAGGGGGTGCGAGGGGCGGGGGAGTTAGGGTGGGCGCTGCCAGGGACCGCGCGCCGGGCGGAGCTGGGCCGGGGAGGGTCGCCCCCCGGGCGGGCGCAGTCGCTGGAAGGTTGCTAACTATAGATCGCGCCGGCCTGGGCAGAGCCGGGCTGCGCGCGGGGCGGCGCTTCTTGCCCAGCGGATTGCGGTGATCGGGTTACAGACAGCCGCGGGGGGGAGAGACTAGACAGGAAAGAGCCGTCAGCCCCTTCCTGGCCCGCGACGCGGGGAGGGTCGCGCGGCCCAGCAGACCCTCGCCCTGGCAGGCTGGCTGGCTGGCTGGGCCCGCGGCGCAAGACCCGCCGGTGGCATGGCTTTGCGACCTTTTATCCCAGGCCTCGCCCCGGGAGCCGTGACTCTCGGCTTCCCTGGGAGTGGTACAGAGCACCCCCGACCTCGGGACGCCCGCGCGCGCCCGGGGCTGGGGCTGGGGCGTGAAGGGGACCGGGACTTGTCCTCCGCGGCCCGGCCCCGCGCGCCCGCCCCTCGCCTCTGATCTTTGTGCGGGTGGCTCTTCACCTGGTTACTCATTTCTACTTTTACGCTGCTGTTTTGGGTTAGAAAAAGTGGCCAAAGTTCACTCCGCATTCATTGATGTTCCTTTTAATCTTCTCTGTAGTTTTTGCAAAGGAGGGACGATTGGGTAGATTTCAGTGCCGGGAAAGAAGTCACTTTGTATTTAGTTTTGTAAAAAAAAAAAAAAAAAAAAAGCAACTACCTTATATGTTTACCGCAGATCGATTTCCTATGCTGCTTTCTAAAGAGTGGCCTAGGCATACTCTTAGGACGACAGCTTAATGATATGTAGTCATACACATTGCGACTAGCCTTCTAGGGACCCCCGGGTACTGTTAATAGGCCATTGGCAATTTTTACAACAGTTTGATGCCTCTTTAAACTGATTTTTAAAATTATCTGGGTACACGAAGAGTGGATTTCACTGCTTTGGAAGCATCTGCCACAATTAGGGAAGATGGAAGGCGAAGGTGGGTGCACCAGTCTCCTTCAGCCACTAACGTCTAGAATATGCCGGTGCCCTTCTAGATCACAAAAGAATCAGATAAGGAGGCAAGGTCTGAACTTTCTTTGGGGGCTTACAATGAAGCTATGCTTGCTGGCAGACTGGCATTTCTCCTGGTGCTAAGAATCTCTGATTCAACCTTGAAAGCTTTTCTTTCTTTACAACGTGTGTGGTCCATGTTGGCCTGTACCTACAACATAGCCCTGTATTTGTCCATGTAAAAAGGACACTTGTCAGCGTCGAGGCCAGGAATATCCAAGCACTCAAAGGCTTAGGTTCCACTGTCTCAGGATTCCCATCTTACCTTAGGTTACCAAAGCAAGGTGCTCACTGTGAGGGCACATTATTCATTTCCATGTGGTTCTCACATCATTGTTTTTAGGAACTTGAGGGAGATGCTAGTTATTTATTATTATTTTTTGTGTGAGCGAACTACATGGTCGCCGTTCAAGAAATTTTGTAGCGTAATCAATGCAGCACCTTTTAGGTGTGTTATATATTTAATGCACTTGTTTAAATTATGCAGCATTTGGGTGTCTGAAGGACAGCTTATTCGACACTTAACTCTATGAATAATAAATACACACACTCAGGTGAAGAGGGGGAAAAAGTCATGTTTCTACAGGCACCTTTACCTTAGTAATTTTTATGTACCATTAGTAAGTTAGAAACCAAGTACATAACATTTAATACGGCTAATGCAATGCCATTTGGCTTTTTTTTTTTGCCCTGTAAATAATTGAAGAGAGAGACAAGCGGCAAGATGCTGCTGGAGTAATTAGGGTTGGATCCCAGAAAGCTTTAGGGCCCATTTTCTGAAAGTGTGCTTCCTGCATAAAGCATTTAATATTGATTTGTGTTACGGTAAATGATATTCTCAAAACATATTTTGCTTTTTCTCCTATGAAATCTGAAATCCTATCACACTGAGTCCCTTTGTTTCAGGAGAAAGGTACACATCCTTACTTGAACTATATAATGCGGTATTAAGGTTTGGTAATTAGATCTATATTCCTTATTGTATAAGTATCTTGATAATCTCAGAAAGGGGCATCTCCAAAAAAAAAAAAAAAAAAAAAAAAAAGAAAAGAAAAGAAAAGAAAAGGGTGTAGATGCAGATTTTAGATCAGAGTTTGGAACACATCCTCCCTCCTGTCCCTTACATACCTGTTGGTAATATAGTGGTAGTGTAAGTTATTAAAGATTGAAACTTGATTGGATTTGATGCTTGTTTGCTGAAAAGCATTGCCTAATCTACCAAAAGAGTTAATAAACTCACTTATCATTTACTGGGGTGTTTCTTGCCTGTGTGTGCTAGAACCTCCCTACAAGAGACAGAAACATCACCCTGCTGGAATCACAGTGATGTAGTCCAGTTGTTCTGAAACTTTTATTTGAAAGCTGTGTCGTAAACTAAGGAATGGCATGGTGTTTTTAACTTGTGATTAAAACATAGATGTGATGTCATTGAATTAATAAGGAATACATGGATGTGATGTCTTTCAAAATAGTGCTTTAAAATGAGTTTTGTTACCATACTATAATTGTGTTAGCAATCCAATCGTATTCAACCCAATGAAAATTTGACAAATTTATTTTGAAAAATTTCCCTAGGAAATAATTATTTTTATTATTAAGAAAGTAATGTTTATGGGTCTACACTAGAGCAAATGACTGTAGCTTTGTGCTTTGACATAGAGGAAAGAATCATCAGAAAAAGCAATCCATCTGCAAAAGGTGTACCTGAGGGTGCTGTGGGGGAGCAGGACATGAGCTGAACTGAAGGAGATTATGTAATTTTCACAATACCTGAGTGTAGAGTTGCATAGACTTCAAGTAACCTGATTTTACACGCTGCTGGGTTTTCGCTTGTCCTTTCCTTCCCTCCATTCTTTCCTCCTTTCCTCCTTCTCCTCCTCTCCTTCCTACCTTCCTTCCTTCCTTCCTTCCTTCCTTCCTTCCTTCCTTCCTTCCTTCCTTCCTTCCTTCCTTCTTTCCTTCCTTCCTTCCTTCCCTTCCCTCCTCCCTCCCTCCCTCCTCCTCCCTCCCTCCCTCCCTCCTTCTTTCCTTCCTTCCTTTCTTTTTAAATTTCTCAGTCAGGATGATATTATCACAGCAGATCTCTTTATCACCTGACACATTTATTCTGAGACAGAGTTTGATGTAGCTTTGGAAGTCTAAGCATATATTGTTTGAAAAGGTTTTCCAAATTTTAAAATGACTTATGCTATGTTATGAAAAATTAAATTTGTCATTCACTTTTCAGCTGTCCAGGGAAAGTACGTATGCAAATGTTTATAAGACTAAAATGTCCATTCCATTTCTTTTCAAGAAAGGGAAATACACATTTTAAAATATGGGTTGCTAGATATTTTATATCAACTAAAGGTAATTGATACATTTGTAGTCTTTACTCACATTGTTTTAAAAATTTCTCTCAAATACATGAAAAGTTTAAATTTTTGTGTTCATAGCAGTATTGTTTTCTGTACTAAAGGAATGTTCTACTCTTAGGAAATGTTTATTTCTAAAGGAAAATGCCAAACATTCCAAATCTCTAGAAAGTAAGGGTCATGATTAGATATACAAAAATACATAATATAATAAAGTGGATTGGAAGTACAAAGGCATACGACATGGGTGCTTTGTGTCTCATGATGTAATCACATTTATGAGATGAATAAAGATTATTTAAACATATTAGCTTGGCAATGCAGCATTTTATACTGATAAATCAACCTCACTTCCTAGTGTGATATTGTGACTGGACATGGGGAGACTCAAGGTCATATAAATAATAAAATGGAGGTGCAGTATAAAGCCACAGTGGAGCATTCTTTCAGATAGCTTTCTTCTGCATTTCCCATGATACTATTGTATTATGTATCATCTTCCTGTACTAGGAGTCAAACCTTAAGCTACTAGAGAGAATAGCAAAGAGAATATCATCATTTTGCATCAATATACTTGGTGTGCTTCAAATTTTCAGCACTGTTGACTTTGAATTGAAATCCAAATGTATATTTTTTATAAAATACACTGCCACGAAAAAAGTGTTACAAACTTTACTAATATGTGGCCCTGACTATATTTTGTTTAATGGTGAACCGAAACTTTAATATTGCCCTAGCTAACTTATTGGTGATTGAAAGTTTAAATTCTAGTATTTTCAGCTAAAGAAAAAAAGAACTTTTATTCCGTTTTTAAACCAAAGAAAGATTTGTCAAATAAGCAAATCATGTTCTTTTCCTGTATCTGATTAATCAGTAAAGATCATGTGAGAAAGACCTAATGGATGGATAAGTATTCATTCAATAAGAATAACATGACCAGTTAAATTTGTTTTATTCTTTTTAAAGAAAAGGGATTAAAAAAAAAAAAAAGAACCTAGCTGGATTTTTTCACTGAACATTTCACTGTTTAATTGAAAGTTGTTTTCTCCAAGCCCAGTCTTACAACCTCTTCTGTAAATTCTCTCTTCCAAGGATATCAGCACTTCTTTGGCTTTTTGACTGCCTTTGTAGGTGCAGAGTAAATGTTTTTAGTGAACTAGTATTATTCAGGAAAAGTGCGTGCAAAATTATTTCAGGCCAGAAAAAATTTATATATCAAGATGTACAGATAAAACAATTTAGTCTAATTTCAAGTCGTATTTTTATATAGTTTGATTTGTGTTTTGATCCATTTTGTTCCTACAGTGAGCATTTTCAGATGACATGTGAATTAAATCAATGAGATCTCTAATTAGAATCACTGATTGATGGATTCTTAATTTATGAAATCAAAAGTGCTCTTTTTGTAATCTCTTAAGAATATGGCAGCCTGACTAAACACTATTGTGGTATATTGAGGAGGAAAATTTCACACACAATGAACCTGTAACTCTGACTATGTGTCCATCATCAACTCACTCCCCACTACCAACACTGGCCTAACTCGTTCTGCTTTATTTTCTAGAAAATTCCTTTTTCAAGTATATTACAGACCTGGTGAAAACAGTTATCCATTTAATGGACAACTAAAATGCTGAGAACTCTAGTTATCTCAGTATTTCATAATCCTAAACTTGACATTGGCCTATCTAGTTCTTAAATTGGGAGAATGAAGATTATCTCTCATTCATTGAGATGCTGTAAAAATAACCAGGAAATGCATTATGTTACTCATAAGTAAGAGTATTATTAATTAAAGAGAGCTTATTTTAAAGAAAACAGTAATGACATGTCAGTTATTTTGATGTAGCACCATAGAATGATAGTCATAAAATCCGACACATCTTCCAAAAATGAATATTAGACTTAGAGATTTCATATGGGATGAACTCAAATGCTCTGAGTTTTCTGTGTCATTTTAATGAATAAATAGTAAAAGCTGCAGAACTTGTCTGTGCCCCAAGAGAAACATTCTTTGGATGATACAGTGGTGAGTTTAGTCAGGTGATGCACAGAAGAATGGTATCTTAGAACCACATGTGCCAGATACACACAAATTTGATCACAGAAATGAAGCAGTCATTTATTAGTCTTATAGGAATGAGAGGAGAAGAAAGGTACACAGGGGTTGTTACCACCAAGTCAACAACCAACTAAATATATCCTATAAATTAATTCCTTATTTTTGCATAATATATCTAGTTTTCTTAACATAATTATGAATATTTTAATTTTTTCAAACAGGCTCTGAACAAAAAGTGTGTCAAAACGATGAGAGAGAAACAAAAAGGAGAGAGCAGAAATCAGCATGTAGACTTTTTGACAGAGCAGATGTATAATAGTGAGCATTGTTTTTCATTCTTCCTACAGCATCTTTTAGCCAGAGCTAAAATGAATTCACTTGTCATTTTAGAAGGCGAAGAACAACTGTGGTCTTCTGGGTGATGATGATGCAGTCCTAGGTTTTAAGAAAGATATTGCATGGTAACGTTAATGGCTAGCTTGTTTATAACAGTTAGCATACTATATTATCACATGCTGCATGATTCCCCATCTTAGCTATGTTATCTGTATTCTGGAATTAGGTGAGGCTGTAAAATGGTAACCTGTTGGTGAATTGTGAGGTTTTAAAGAGTGAAACATTTGTCATCAATTGTGTTTACCGAGTGATCTCAGTATGCATTCCTCTACACTTGACCACGCAAATGTTAGAACTTCTCAAAAAGTCAGGGAAAACAGAAGAGACACAGTATAAAACAAGTGAAGAATATTTATTTAACCATGAACTGAGATAGCAGCATTCCAGCCAAGAGTCTGAATGGCAGAAGTCATGCAGATAGATGTGAGATTAAAAGTTAATGCATATTTTCTGAGGAAAGTAAAGTGCTAATAGAAACCACAACAAATCTGGGAACTTTAGAAAGAAATGGGGCTTTAAATATAAGAATGAAAATTTATTGAATTGATAATCAGCATTATTTTGTGGTTTTTTTTTTTTTGGTAATATAGTTCTTTTGAGAACACTTGAAAATTTAGAAGCATTACTTTTTTGTATTTTATGTTAACTGCTCTTTAAAATTTTATACTCAATTACTTTATCATACATTATTTCCAGTTTTATGCTTATAAATGTGCTGTTAAGCCAACCTATTAGTGTTGTGACAGGCTGATAATGTAATCCTTAAATGATGACATAATGGGTGGATGGAAATGTTATTTTTATTTCAAGTAATGTTTATTTCTCATAACTCATTAGCCTTGCTTATAGCAAACAGGAGAAAATAAGTTTAGTTTTATGTGCTTCAAATTAGATTCTTGTCTGCATCCAAAGCATTGATGATATCTAATGTGAAGTTCCATTTTTGATAGATTTTAAAAATTATTCCCCATCTTTTGTGGACATCTGCTTATATGGTCATTATCTAGCTTTAATTATTTTAACATAAGCTGTTATTCACCTCTGCAAAGAGAACCAACTGCTGTAGGAGTCATGTCGTTCTCTCCTCATCTCCATGCGGGACCCAAAATCCATCCCTTTGGCTGCTCGCTGGACATTACTGTGCCATTGGGCTTGTAGGTTATAGACAATGTGGTTTCAAGGGAAAGGTTTCATGCAAAAATGTGAAATCATTTCATAGATGTTATAAATAATTTCATTGGCCTTGAAGAAAAAAATGCATGATTTTCCCAGTTCTGCAAATGGGGGCTCATGTTGTGAAAGACCAATTTTGTTTTTATGTGAGTTGAAAAGTTGAACATTTAGAATAGTAAAATGGGATAGATACCAACTCTTAACCTGAATTTTCTGAGCAAGAAATAAAAGTTGCCAAAGATGAATTTCCTATTATAAGTCTGCATCTGTAATCATCTCAAATAATACACTATTTCCCCTGTTAGATACTTTTTAATCATGTTGATTTTAAGTGGCCACTGAGTATGTTTGTACTGGAGATCTTCTAGGCCCTTGTTTGTCTGTAGAATCACAAGATTTCTTTTCACAGTTTACACAATAAAGTCTTAGCTGAAGTATTTGGTCATTTGCAAAAGTAAATGTAGAAATCTGCAATGCCATCAAAGTCACTCTCATCTTCTCAACACCCGTTCAGTTCATCTTCAAGCAGGCTTTTGGCGATCCAGAAACATAAAACAAGTTTGTCTCAAAAAATTCAGATCATTAACTGAAAGACTCTGAAACCCTCTGTCTTCTACAAAGCACCACACTGATCAGTTTCAGCTTTAAAAATAGGAGCCTTTACAACTTTATCCTAGTCAAAAATTTTTTTATGCTTAATTCCACATGGTCACTTGCATTCTTTTTTTTACAAAATAGAAAAATATTGGCTTCTGGAGCCAATGATGTTTTCCCTTCATTGTCTATGTGATTTGTTCAATGTTTGGATTATGCCTTAACTTAAAAGTGAATTGTGTTTCTAATAAGTTTCATTTTATACAGTTTACTTGACAGTTGGTTATGCAGAATGTGAAACACATTTCCTATATAAATTGTTATACTTTAAATCCCTAGCCAATCCGTAAGAGCCTGTAAATGTAACCTACTTTATAATTTACGTGTAAGTCTATATCAGCCTGCCATAGACTCAAGTCCCCTATTCAGATTTTTTTTTTTTTTTTTTTGAAGTAGAGATTGAATATTTGGAGTTGGAATTTCTGGCGTCCATGTTTTCCTTCTTCAGGGAATGGAAGACATTCCGACATTGCGGTAGAGTTCTTAAATAGAATAGAGGAAGGGGTTCTAGGAAGATGAGAGGTGTGGCTGGTGAC
Source organism: Orientallactaga sibirica (assembly GCA_036365145.1). Taxonomy (NCBI): domain Eukaryota; kingdom Metazoa; phylum Chordata; class Mammalia; order Rodentia; family Dipodidae; genus Orientallactaga; species Orientallactaga sibirica. Next base: position 56,714,869 of record JAEOAD010000004.1, read on the forward strand.
TTCAGAGATGAGTGAGATTTGAAAAACCTGCTGTTGGTGCCAGAGTTTCTAGCCAGCAGGGTCTGCCCTGGGAGCCCTCTTCCTCATTGGTTCCCGACTCCCCATTTTCTTTTCTTTTGCTGGATTCAAAGATAATCTCTTTTTGTCCTCAAGGGTGGTAAACTAGTAGTGATTTTCATCACGTTCTTCAGCCCTGGATCAAGCACACCTGCTCGTAACAAGATGGAAACAAAAGCACCAAGACAAAGCATCCAGTTCCATCGCTTGTCTTGCTTTCCCCTAAATCCTTGAGGGCTCATAACTCCCAGGGCACTCTAGATCTTCTGGAGAACCAACTAATGGTGCATATTCCTACTTGTCTTGTATTTTTACCTGGAGTTCGCCTAGGAAGCAACAGACTAAGAGGACACAGACTGAACCAAGCTTTGCTTAAGAGGATCCTGTGGGATTTTGCTATGGACTGTGGCTCAACAGACTATAAGGCTAAACAGGCCAGTGTCCTGCAAAGTGGGAATGGTAGGAGGAAATTCCATGGCTGGAGCCAGCAAGAGTTTGGGAGGTCTCAGGGTGTTTCCTTCCTGCCTGCTCTCCCACTCCTGCCCCCAGCTTTTCTTCTCACACTATAGGAATTGAGCCACTCTGGACTGACTTCTGAGCATGAACAGGTGTGTGTGCTCTGGGCACATCAGCCAAAGTGACTGTCACATGGAAGCTACTCCCTTTTGATCTGTCCAGATCTGAGATCAAGTGTGTCCAATTTATTTTGGCTGAAAAAAAAATCTTTACTACATCTTAATATTGCAATTATGATAAAGAACTTGCTAACTACAGTTGTTCCTTTGAATTGGACTTTATCTTCTTATTCCTTTCTCAATTTACATGGAAATTTAAAATAAAATTTTATTTGGAAATATTTAAATGCATCATAGAAGCACAGGCATGATGTAATACTTCAAATAAAATATATAATTAGTAGAATAGAAAACTATTTTGATTATAAATATATATTCCTACTGTTTGGGATTGAAACTTTTTTATGACATAGTCAAATGTTAGGTTGTTTACAATTTTTTTCTTAATTCCTTACTTACACATTAGTTAAATTCATATACAACCATTTTTCTATTTTTTTAACATTTCACTAAACTATCCAAAAAACAATCATAAAAGAATTCTGTTTTTTTTTTAATTTACAAAATACTGAAACAGTGTGTTACTTGATCAGATTTAAATTTTAGTAGCAAAAGTCTTAAATACTGATTTTGATTGCTTTTTAATTTTAAATTAGAGATTATTTCCTAACAGACAAATATGGTTTTAATTGACATTGGGTGATATGTAATGGTCTTTTTTAGCCTTTCTGTCCCAGTCACAGAATTGAAATGCACATCTCCATAGCACGGGATGTTCTTTAAAGCGCATCCTTGGAGCCTTCAATTTGATTTGACTGTGTCTAAGGATTGCATGTTGGATAGAGTGCTGCGATAGAGATCTGCTGGTCTGAGCCCTAATGAGCATCTGCTTTCCAGGACTCCACAATAGCATTTTCCCTTCCTCCCTCCCTTTCTCCCTCCCTTCCTTCCTTCCTCCCTTTCTCCCTCCCTTCCTTCCTTCCTTCCTTCCTCCCTCCCTTCCTCCTTCCCTTATTTCCTTCCTCCCTTCCTGCCTCCCTCCCTTCCTTCTTCCCTCCCTCCTTCTCTCTCTCCCTCCTCCTCCTACTTCACTCTCTTTCATCTTCCTTTTCCACTTTGATTTTAATCTTGTTAGATTCAGCAAATGGGACTGCCTTTGTTTGTTTTCAGTATGCTAACACTCCTATCTCCCTTTTTGGAGGAAATAAAAAGCCAGATATTTTTAATGTGAATGAATGCTCAGGCTTCAGGAAACCACAGCTATAGTACCCCTCTTAACAACTCAGACACATTATATAGAAATAGGATTGTTGATATCATATAGATGGAACTACTTGCCCACTTTAATTAAATTTGACAAACACCCACTGAGCCGACATTGTATTAGGCCCTGGAAGGTGCAAATATGTAATTAAGGCATGGCTTGTACCATCATGGAACACAGTGGGACTACTTTATTTTATTCCTTAAGATTTGCATGGTGGTAGACTAAACACGTACTATAATGAACAGGCACTAAATATGTAGGTTAGTATCGTCATGTAACATCCTCCTGGGTGACCATATAACACTTCTAGCACCCAGAAAACAACCTCATTTGTACCAACCAACCATCGCTCCTTATCTGGCTTCTGTCTTTGTAGATTGGATTTGTCCGTTCTTGTGCTTCATAAAAATGTAGTCCAGTGGTATAATCCTTGTGTGAGCCTCCTCAGCTCATCATTTTGATTGGCTTCATTGATGGTGCTATGTATATCCTGTTTTGAAAATGATGCATAGTGCCCTAGCTATCACAGAATACACCATGATGTATTTATCTAGTCTATTAGTAACAGGCATTTGGGTTATTTCAGTTTTGGGCTATTTGGTCTAAAATTGTTGTGATTATTGTTCTTTGTATCATGCCTTCATTCAGTGCATTACTTCTAAGGGTGGAATTGTAGGTCACAGGATATGTATATGTTCACTTTGGTAGCTTATTAACAATTTTCATATTGTCTATTTGTATGGAGGTTGTCAATTAAATATTAACTAAATAAAAAAACACACACAATGTTTTACTTCTGGCACAAAGCATGAGGAGCTTAATTGCTGCATCCTCACTAAGACTTGGATTGTCAGTCTTTTAACTTTTCTGGTAGGTGATATCTCATAGTTTCAATTTACATCATTTTCCTGATAATTATTAATGTTGTAGATCTACAGTTTATTCCTCCCTCCATCCTTTTCTCCCCTCCTCCCTCCCTTTCTCTCCTTTTTGATGCCCAGGATGATTTTGAACTCCTGTGCTCAAGCATGTACCATGTAGCTTGCCTGGCTTACACTTTTTTTTTTTTTCTCTTTTCTTCAAGGTAGGGTGTCACTCTAGCCCAGGCTGACCTGGAATTCACTATGTATTCTCAGGGTGTTCTCCAACTCATGGTGATCCTCCTATCTCTGCCTCCCGAGAGCTGGGATTAAAGGCGTGCACCACCACGTGTGGCTATCTTATGCTTTTTTCATAAGATTAATTGATTGGTCAGTTGGAGTCTGTTTAAAGTTTTTTTTTTGCTCCCTCTTTAAAAATAACAGTATTATTGGCATATACTCTGCATACTGCACAGCTGTTTTTGTTCCCTTTTCTGTTTACTTCGTGAGTTTTTAAATCTATTCTAGAAGCCATCTTTCATGAGACATGTGTGAGGCTATCTCCCAGTTCTCAATTTTCCCTTTCAATGTCTGATTGATAGCCTTTAAAAACTAGAACTGCTTCATTTTAATGAAGTTCAGTTTGTCAGTCTCTTATGCTCATTACCTCTTGTACTTGTTAAGGAGAGTTCTCCTTACCTTTCATCTCTCATGTGTAGGTCTCCAGCCCATTTCTAATTAGGCATAAGGTCAACACTTTTTCCAATCTGGATATGCAGTTGTTTTAGCTAGCACCATTTATTGAAAAGACATATTCTATTTGTGAATTTTAGTGTTGCCTTTGTTGTGAATTGTGATATTTGTGTGGTTCTTGTTTTGTTTTGTAGATACTTTTGTACCAATATTCCTTTGTCTCAATTGCTATAGGAATACAGTAAGTGTATGTCTGTTAATGTGGTCTTAACCACGCTAGGTCTTTTGTTTTTTAAATAAGTTTTAAAATTTTTTAGATTTATTCTTATTTATATTTATTTGAGAGAGAGAGAGAGGGGCAGATAGAGAGAATGGGCACACCAGGGCCTCCAGCCACTGCAGATGAACTCCAGATGCATGTGCCACCTTGTGCATCTGGCTTACATGGGTCATGGGGAATTGAACCTTGGTTCTTTGGCTTTTCAGGCAAGCACCTTAACTGCTAAGCCATTTTTCCAGCCCCACTCTGGGTCTTTGATGTTTCCTTGTGAATTTTAAAATCAGCTTGCTAATTTTTCCAGAAAAGAAATCTGCTAGAATTGCTTTTTTTAAAAAAAAATTAGAATGATACTAATTCTATTAAAAATTTTAAAAATTAATATAGACACTGATGAGTATGTTTTTATTTATTTCTACTTACTACTTTTAAGTATTTAATAATGAGCTAAGTGGAATATTACTCTTGTTTTAAATACTAAATTGCCTGAATGTATCCAGTGACTTATTTAGTATGGTAGTTGACACAGACTTTGTGAAGAAAATTATTCTGAAGAGTGAATATTTACCATCAAAGTTCAAATTTAATTTTGAAAAGTAGCTTGTCTTTAAGAAAAAATGACATCCTTTTTGAATTTTTTAAAAATTTATTTATTTAGCTAGTGTGTGCATGTGTGTGTGCGTGTGCTTGTGTGCACACCAGGGCATGTGTGTGGAGGTTAGAGGACAACTTCAGGTATCTGTGCTCCACTTTCTTTGAGACAGGCTCTCTTGGTTTCTTGCCAGGCTGCAAAGGAATGTCAGACTAGCTGGCCTGTGAGCTTTGGATTCTCCTGGCCTTGCCTCCCATTGGGGCTCCTTGGGATCACAGATTCATGAGCCACTTTGCATCTGGCTTTATGTGAGTGTTGGGGAATGAACCAGGCTGATAGGCTTTGCAAGCAAGGGCCTTTAATTAATCACTGAGCCATCTCCCAGCCCCAGTTTTCTGTTTTTCATGAATACATCTCAAAATACACATTTCTTCTTTGTACTCTTTATTTTCTTTTTGAGGCTTTATTTGATGTTCTGAAACTTCATTGCCATGTTTTATATATTCATAAACATAAAAATAAATTGAATTAAATTACTTTTGTTTGGAGAATTTTCTGACATCCTTTATGACTTTTTAATGTCAGTCTGATCTTGTAAAAACAAAGGGTGGGAATTTCTACTTAGATATTAACTTCTAAGCAATAGAATGTGCTGCTCCCTGGCTTCAGTTCCTTCAAAACCTTTCTTAGATGTTCCAAAAATCTTATTTTTTTTTTTCATGCTTTATATTTAAAGTTTTAGGCTTTGATTATTGCTATATCTGCCAGCCAAAAACAACTCCATAGAACCTTCAAAGCTTATTAGTTCTGGCCAGGTTAGCCTAGGTTGAGTGGGTGGTTGAATAGATGACTTCTGAAGTTCTTTTCAACTTTAAGTTTTATGATTCTGGGAATTTCTAACATCCAAGAATCACAGAATGTGAGAATTAGAAGGAATTTTAGGATCCGCTGGTCCAGGCACTTCCATTTCAGCTCAGGAGGCCTATGCGGAGTGAAGAGACAGGAGCTGAGCTCTTGAGAGGCCCAGAGTGAGCGTGAGATCAGGAGGCCAGGGTTGGGAGTCTAGCCTAATCTCACATGACTGGTCCACGCCATGGCCTACAGAGGAAGGAAGATGGGAGACATCAATGAGCTTTGGGAATCACTCCAGGAAACAGACCGCAAGGATGGATAGGGTGTGAATGGAACTGGTGTTGACAGGAATCAGCAGTGGCCACTCTGTCTGAGGCCACCCCACAGTGAAGGCTAGCCAGGCATGCCTCTGCACTAGTATGTCTGCTTCTCCGGTTCACCTACTTTAACTATGTCGCTGACCTGTTGCAGACCAGCTGAGTATCCCATAGCTGGCTCTGTCCCTCCTCTATAGCTCTTGACCTCATCTGTTTCAGGGTGGTTCTTTTACAACATCCTAAGGGGCTTTGTTGTGGGCCTGGGCCAACCTCTCTTACATTCCCACATTGGCACGGTAGGCTCCAGACTTCTTCCTTCTGGCTGCCAAATTATTATCCTGCCATCACAAACCTGTTTTAACCTATTTGGTTCACAATAACCAAAAGATCCAGCAAGGCTTTGATTAAACATCTCCTCTACTTACTGAAGTCTTCTCTTGTTCACTACCCCAATGGGGACCTCCTTCTTCCTAAGCCAACAACTGTACACTAGTCTCTGGTTTTCCCCCTGTGAGGCATGAATTTGGTTGGCAGGATGTCATCCTGTGACATTCATCTTATAATTAGGCTTCAGGAGCTGTTTCGGTCAATTGTGTGGATAACCTTGGAAAGATAAAATGCACTGTATGTGGCACCAGCAGGCCCATTGTGCCATTTGGTCATAGCTTTTATCTTGTGTTGTTTGCATCATCTACTGTCAACCAGCTGCAAATGTTGTGAGGAATCCAACACCAAGAAGAAGAGAATACTTTTTCCACAATTTACCAAAAGCTCCACCATTGAAAATGCCTCCTTAGCTCATGTCCATGTGTTTCAAAGATTATTAAAAGTTACTAACTCTTTGGCAGAAAGTATGGTTGAAACTCAGGCTCTTGGGAGGCATGGCTTACTAAAGGCTAATTACATATCAAGAAAAATGGCTTGTGAAATGATTTAAATTTATTGGAGTTTATTATATTTGATTAATACTCAACTTCTTAGGAGTGCATGATTGAGTCAAAGCGAGATACAACTGTGATTAGCTTTATTTGTTTTTATTTTATTTCTCATTGTTTGGGCATTTTCTGCTTCAAACCCTTTTTTCATCTGAGAAATGTGTATGGCCATAACTGGAAAACTCTAGAATCTGTGGGGGTGTATTGAGGAACTGACAGAGAAGGCTGTTGGACAATTTAAAATCACATTCTCTGTAATAAAACCAAGTGGTGCAGACTACTGTTACTTGACAAATATCACTGTCAGGGAGTTTGCAGTGAGGTGGTATGTTTAAAGAATGGGGAGAGTCATATGTGTGTAGACAGTTAAGGGTACCTCTCATTATTATTATTATATATTATTATTGTATATAATTATATAATATATTATTATATATTATTATTATTGGTTTTTCGAGGTAGGGTCTCACTCTAGCTGAGGCTGACCTGGAATTCACTATGTAGTCTTGAACTCATGGCGATCCTCCTACCTCTGCCTCCCTAGTGCTGGGATTAAAGGCATGTGCCACCATGCCTGGCTTATTATTTTTTACATTCTTTTTACTTTATTTTATTTTATTATTTTATTTTATTATTTAAAAGGCTGCAATCTTATTTTCCCTCTCTCCTGTCCCTCTTTCCCTGAGGATTCTCCTCAATGGGGTTGATGGTGTTCACTGTTGTGTAATTAAGGTCTTGGTCTCTGTGTATGTGTGTGTGTGGGGGGGGGGGAGATGTGCCTCACGATATTTCTACCCTCCCTTTTACTCGTACAACCTTCCTGCTCCCTCTTCTGCAACAGTCCCTGAGGCTTAGAGTGTCTTTTAACAGTCTGGTTTACTGTTGAGTTCTCTGTAGCCTCTGGGTATTTGATTTGATGTGCTTTGATTGACCATAGTGACTGTTGCCTTTGCCCTGGAGCTGGTTGTCAGGCTAGCATTGGGAGTAATACTTGTGTCACTGCTTCCTATGCCATTTCTTGTGGGCCCCCAGCAGATGTGGTAGAGGTGGCACATTTTATGATAGGCATTTGGCTATCTTTTCTAGTATTGATGAATCTTGGGTCTCCTCAGTTTTCTTTGCTCTCTTCATGGTTTGGGAATGGGGATTTTTATGCGGAATCTTGTCTGTGTGTTCCTATAGTTTTTCTTTTTTTTTTTTTTTTTTTTTTTTGGTTTTCCCGAGGTAGGGTCTCACCCTAGCTCAGGCTGACCTGGAATTCTCCCACCTCTGCCTCCCCAGGGCTGGGATTAAAGGCATATGCCACATGCCTGGCTTCCTGTGTTGTTTTTGGTAGTCTCCTACTGCACTATCTTAAGCAGAAACCCCAGGGTGCCTCTTATTGTAATGCAGCCCATTGCTTGGGGGGATAATCCTCTTTGTTGGGATGGAGGGAGTCCTTTGAAACAAGTTGAACCAAAACATTTGTTGTTAATTATATTCACATGTAAATTAATTGTTCTTGGGCTGCAGAAATGGCTAAATGGTTAAGGCACTTGCCTATAAAGCCTAACAACCTGGGTTCAATTCCCCAGTACCCACATACTAGAGGCCCTGGTGCCTCCATTCTTTATCTGACTCTTTCTCAAATATATAAATAAAAAATAAATTGTTCTGAATTTCTCCCAAGACACAGCAGTATCCTTATATTTGGATATATTTTTATCTTTAGCAGTTGAAAATGGACATACTTAGAAGTAAGGTACATTTATTGTCCAAGTTTATAATAACATATTTAATCACAAATTTAAACTCTGACAGGGAAGTGAAGGTCCAAATAGGTATATGAGGCTTTTGTTATCTCCAGAAATTCCTTTCTGATTCAAGTTTATGTCCTAATCTACAAGTTCTGGGTTTCAGTGCCTTTTCTGTAACCGTCTCGGTATAGCATGAAGCTTTAGAGCAGTCTTCTGAGGTTTCTAAGAAGGTGGGCAGACTGCCCATGCAGTGCTGTGCTGCTGCGATGCTCACTCTCAGGCCGACTAGTCTTAAGAAATGTAGAAAATGGACACATTAGGATTTAGTAATTAGATTTTTCTTTTTTTCATATATTTTCACTTTTGTTAAGTGATCTTTTGCTTAGACTACACTGTGAAATAAACTTACAGACAAAAAGACAGAATGTATCAGCAGAGGAAAAATACAGAATGAAGTTCTATGCCTATTTGGTAAGTTTTGTAGCATTTAAATTTTCATTTGCTTTGGTGACAGGGTCTGACTGTGTAGCTCCTAGTTCTGAACTCATGATCCTCCCACTTCTGCCTTTCAAGTGCTGACATGATAGGTATGTGACATCAATGCCCAGTAAATGTAAGACTCCCAAAGAGAAGAAATACATTTCGTACCCAATATATTGCTTTGCACATAGCAGGTATTTAATAAACGTTTATTAAATTGAACGAACCTATGGCTTTTGTTTACTTAACATGATAAAGAGAAATAGGAGGCATAGGTAGAATTCTTTTCTATTTAGCATAAAAGAATTAAGCTTCTTTATGGTGTTTCTAGACAAATTTATTTCTCTTTTCCCTCTTTCCCTGTGCCCCTCTCCCTTGTGTCCTTCCTCAAAGTTAGCCTCCTTTCTGCTTTCATTCTATATATCTCTTGTCCTTTTCCCCTTATTCATCACCTCTTGTCTTCCCATGGTCTCCTGTCTCGACTCATAGCCCATACTCAGCCTCACATTCCCTCCTTACTATACACACAGACATTAAAAGTTTTGATGTGCTGATGAGAGACAACATGCAGCTTTTGTTTCTCTGGCTTGAGTACCTCACTTAGTATAATTTTTTCCCGTTCCATCCATTTTCCTGCAAATTTCATAAATTCATTTTTTTACCGCTGAGTAAAACTCCATTGTGTATATGTACCACATTTTCATTATCTAGTCATCAGTTTAATGGACAACTAGGCTGATTCCATTTCCTAGATATAGTGGATAGAGCAACAATGAACACAGATATGTATTTCTGTGATAGGATATACAGTCCTCTGGGTATATGTACAGGAATGGTATAGCGGTAGTTCAATTTTTAGCTTTTTGAGAAGCCTCCACATCAATTTTCACAGTGGGTATATCAGCTTACATCACCAACAGTGAAAGAGTTTTGTTCCCCACACCCTAACCATTTCTTTTCTTTTCTTTTCTTTTCTTTTGTTTTCTTTTCTTTTCTTTTCTTTCCTTTTTCCCTTTTCTTTTTCCCTTCCCTTTTGTTTTGTTTTGTTTTCCCTTTTCCCTTCCCTTTTCCTTCCCTTCCCTTTTCCTTTCCTTCCCTCCCCCCTCCCCTTCCCCTCCCCTTTCCTTTCCCTCCCTTTCCTCCCCTTCCTTTTCTTTCTTTCTTTCTTTCTTTCTTTCTTTCTTTCTTTCTTTCTTTCTTTCTTTCTTTCTTTTGGAGAGAGACACAGAGAGAGACAAAGAGAGGGAGAGGAAGACAGAAATGGGCGCGCCAGCAGCCTCTCAGCTGCTGCGAACAAAATCCAGATGCGTGTGCCCCCTTGTGGTCAAGTGCGACAGTGCACCCTTGCGTCACAGCATCTGGCTAAACGTGGGACCTGGAGATTGGAACCGCTGGACATTGGAACTGGTGTTCTTAGGCTTAGGAGGCAGGCGCCTTAACCGCTAAGCCATCTCTCCAGCCCTTATTAGTTTTCTTAATGGTAGCCATTCTGATTACCGTGAGATGAAATCTCAAAGTGGTCTTAATTTGCATGTCCCTGATGGCTATGGATGTTGAACAATTTTTTAAATATCTATTGACCATTTGGGTTCTTCTTTTCATTTTATTAGCTAATTTATTGATTGGCAATTTTGTTTTGGTGTTTAGTTTTTGCAGTTGTTCATGTATCCTAGATATCAAACCCGTGTCAGGGGAATAGTGAACAAAGATCTCTCATTCTGTAGGCTTCCTATTTGTTCTGCTGATAATTTCCATTGCTGTGAAGAAAGCTTTAATTTCACATAGTTGATTCATGGGACTATTTCCTGTGCTCAGATTCAAAATGTTTAGAGATAAAATGCTTACACATCATATGCATACATGAATAGAATAAAAATGGGCTTTCGGTGCTGGAGAGATAGCTTAGCTAGCAGTTAAGGCACATGCCTGTGAAGTGTAAGGACCAAGGTTCGCTTCTCCAGGTTCCACGTAAGCCAGATGCATAAGGTGATGCATGTTTCTGGAGTTCATTTGCTAGAGACCCTCGTGTGCCCATTCTCTCTCTGTGTCTTTCTTCCTCTCTCTGTCTCAAGTAAACAAACAAACAAACAAATAAATACATAAATAAATAAATAAATAGATGTATGTATATAACAAAAAGGGCTTTAAATCTAAATACTTAAGCAATGTTACCAGTATTGCCTTTTTCCAATAGATTTGATCATAGTGACCTCAAAAGATTATTACTACTATTAAGATAGTTTGCCTTTTTCAAAGAAGTATTTCACACAGTACAAGAAAAAAATATTAAGTGATTATTTTAAGTCAAAAGCAGTTGGCTTTGTGGGTCATAGTGGTATGTACCTGTAGCTGTGGCTACTTAGGAGGCCAAGGCATAGGGTCAGTTGAGCTCAGGATTTGGAGACCAGGGTAGACATCATAGCAAGACTCCCTCAAAAAACTAGCATGGTTGTCCCTTGGTATCCACAGGGGATGGCACCCTCCTACTTAGTAAATACCCAAGTCTACAGCTGCTCATTGTTCTTATATGAAATGGACTCCAATTGCATATGGCCCACACATAGCCTCTCATATCCTTTAAATCCTCTGTGATTACTCATCCTAATACAATGATGGGTAAATAGTTGTTACATTGTGTTGTTTTTTTTATTTATGTTTTTAAAATTGTTGTACTGTTATATTTTCTGAAAATATTTTCAATCATGGTTGATTAAATCTGAAGATACAGAACCCTCAAACACAGATGGCCATCTCTATGGTTAATGTGAATAGAAACAGGGCATTTAAATTAATTTTTTTACTCTATTAGAATAATTTTCAAATAGCACAGGTGAAGCACTGTTATTTTAAAGAGGCTAAAAGTTTGCATTTCTAAAGTCCAGATTTCTTAGGATTAGCTGTAGCAGTGGCTGGCAAGAATAACTGATTATATGAACTACAGTTCAATAGGAAACAGAACATACTCGTAGTTGGTATTGAAGGAATGCATACTCAGAGGAATATCTACATGTGTGTTGGCAGGACTTGGGGAAGCTAAAAAGAGTAATGACATTGTGAGGCCAATAAAAAGTAGGATCTTTTACTGTGCAGAACCTGAAAGAACAGGGTGGGAAGAGTTATCAGAGCTCTGCTACCTGACAGGAGATGATCTTCAGCCAAGAACCAAGGCAATCCATATTTACCCAGCTACTCTCATCTTTCCTCACACTTTCAGATCTGCCAGAGCTTCCAAGTGGAACCTATAGAAAGCTGCAGGGAGGGCACCCTAAGTAATTCATTAAGACATGAGGTCAGTCTCTTGGGGCACAGAATAGAGGGAAGAGACAAATCCAGGTGTAGCATTAATAGTGCTCCTTACTTCCTTCTTAAAAATCTCAGGGGGATGAGATAAACAGTATTTAGTGAGTACCTACTCTGTAACAAGGCATTTGGTGCATATATTATCATCAAGATAGGATAACTGTGTGTGTGTAAGTGGGGGATGGGTGTGTGTGTGTGTTTTCATAGTGTATGCATGTGTGTAAGCAGGTGTGTAGAGGCTGAAGAAGAACATCAGGTGTCCCTGACCATTGCTCATCATCTGTGTGTTTCCTTGAGACAAAGTCACTTTTCTGAACCCAGAGCTGCAGTTTTTGTTCAGCCTGGATGACCAGTGAGGTGCAGCATTCCCTGGTCCCTGTTCCTCATAGAACTGGAGCTAGAGGCATGGGTGGCCATACCCAGCTATATGTGTGTGCTGGGGAATCAAACCCAGATTGTTTTAGGTCCTCTGACTCTCATGCTGGTGTGGCACATACTCTTACCTTCTGAGGCATCTCCTCAGCCCCAAGATAGGATAACTTCCTAAGAAAATTAGCATTTAGTTGAATTTTAACTTGCTTTCTGTAATAAATACCTAAAATCACCAAACAAGTTTTGACTTTAAGTACTTTGAGGGGATACCATCAAATAACCAGTCACACATCATTTCCAGTGAACTTGTGATTCTTGCCGTCTAAAGTGGTTGCAGGTGCAGCTCCGTTCAGTAAAAGTCTATGATGATGGAAATGTTTGGTACCTGCACCATATGGTGTAGGAGCCACTGGTTCCATTAAATTGTTAAACATTTCAAATTTGACTAGTGTAACCCAGAAAGTGAAGTTTTTTTTTTAATTTTTTAATTATTTTTTATTTATTTTTGGAGAGAAACACAGAGAGAGACAGAGAGTGAGAGAGAGACAGATAGAGATGGGCGCGCCAGCAGTCGCTCAGCTGCTGTGAATGAAATCTAGATGTGTGCACCCCCTTGTGGTCAAGTGTGGCATTGCACCCTTGGGTCACTTTGCATCTGGCTAAACGTGGGACCTGGAGATTGGAAACGCTGGAGATTGGAACCAGCGTTCTTAGGCTTAGGAGGCAGGCGCCTTAACCACTAAGCCATCTCTCCAGCCCTAAAGTGAAGTTTTAATATTTAGCCACATATGAATACTGGGTCTAGGCTGGGACATATATGGCTGGAGTAAATTTGTGTAAATATTCACTCCCTCATTTAATTTTTTTTTTAGCTAATCCATTTTGAAATAAGAAGTTGGATATTGCAGTTTCAGCTCTTTAGATTATTAGACTTTCTGTATAGGAATTGTAAACATGCTGGTGACCAATAAGTAAAGGGGAAAGAAATCAAAGCAATTAAAGTGAGGTCCACCCTAAGCCTTTAGTTACTTAAAGCTTTAAGCAAAAGAATGATTCCTTAGTGTTGTGTAGTATATACATAATAAAGGTAGATATATTTATTTATGTTGAATTATAATTTAAAGTAGGCCACTATATCTAGTTTTACCATTATTTGAAAGGCTACTGAAATTTAAAGACAATACATTTAAACTTAATTTTAATTTCAATTTATAAATATGCATTTCTATGATGTAGGTATTCTTGATATTTTTGATCCTTACCACACTAGTTGCTCCCAGCAATAATCAAATAGTTGCAAAGGAAGAAAAACAAAATCTACTATCTACACAAATAGAACAAAATATGACTGATTATACATTAAAGATACATTTACCTTCTCTTTAGGATTTTGACACTTGTGCTCACTTTGACAGCACATATTAAAGAAAAGATTTTGACATTAAATAGATGTATTTTATTGTTGTTTTTTCTAGTTTTATTGATATATATTACATTTGTCAGCTTTATTACATGTCTTTAAATCTGATCTGACAGTTCTATTTATACTTTTAATGACATTTTATCTTTTCTTTGTCTTGAGAAATCTGAAAAAAGAATCACGTGAAGCTCATAGTTACTCCATAAAGTGAAACATATTATCACATCATAAATATGAAATAATATCTGTAGTTCAAAATAAAGATACCTTGTGGGCCATTATTTTCACAGGGATTTGTTTCCTGTTATTTCTCTTCCACTCAAGCCTACCTCTTTCCTACCTGTTCTACATTATACTTTGTTTGATTTACCTTCAGTAGACATAAGAATTCTGAAATTTTCTCTATTGAAACAATTATGCTTCCATTGTCTTCATGACACATTTTTCAAATGTCTATTGCTCTACATGCTTAAAGATATATATATTTAATTATGGCTTAGTTGGCATAACAACTTACAATTTAAGGCATTTTAATGTATACAGTTAAGTGGCACTAATTAATTCACCTTGTGCAATCATCAATATTGGAGAATGTTTTTAATATTTAATAGTATAAAGTGGTGTTTTTGGTTTTATGGAAATTTTTTTCTTTCAAAATGAACAGCAACGGAATTCCCTGAGTTCTCATTCATAGCAGTCTAGAAATATCTGCTAACATTCGATCAAATGCCTTTTTGAAGTGATATGAAATTAGCAAAGCTATTGTGAGCATGTTCATCAGCTCTCACAGAGCAAACTTGTTGAAAATAACTTTCAAAATGAAAATGTCACTAAGTAAGGTGTTCTTACTTTGCTTCTTTCAATTTCTCTTTTGAAAGGATTATGCCACAAACCCAGCTAATGCTATACTCCAATGCTATGCATTGCAGAAAAATGACTGTGGTTCTAATGTATGGGATGGGCCCCATTTTGTGACTCATTCTTCTCTAATGTAGTTTTCAAGTTTATATAATAAATAACCAGACTTAATCTTTCTTTTATTCATTTAATTGAGTTCTTGATAATAACACAACAATGAAATTTTAACTTACTTTTATGTGTGACAAAACATACAATTAGCTTTCAATGTTTTATGAAAATATGAAAGATAAAACCACTTTTCTTCCACAACATGGGTTCAGCTTACCTATTGCCATGGTAACTAGGTAAACACCAATACAACCAAATGCACATAAAAATATTACATAATTCATGTTAAAATTCTTCACATGGCCTATAAAACTAGGTATTTGAGTAAAGAAAGAAAAGATTTGAGCTCTGGAAGAAAAATAGTGAAACTATTTGAATATAGAGAGAGTTGAGGGGGTGGAAATGTGCATAGCTGAGAAAAAGTTTTCTGAGCAGGCCGTTCTGGTATTTTATACCAATTATGTGCAGCTATTGCTTTGAATAATTTTGCTGCCCTGCTGCGATTTCCTTTTTACAAATCCTGGAGCAATTATAAGATGGAAGTCTGGAATGTATAAACAGTGTCCTTTGAACAGTAATGAGCCTCATTCTTCTAAACTCAAGGGTAGGAATGTACTACCTCTTATTCTATGGCTGGCTCTCTGTCTTCCTTTCCTTCTTAGTCAAAAGCACAGAAACCAATGTCTACTTCAAGAGTGCACAGAAACATGAATTTTTGCCTCAAACACTTTCACATAATAAATTCTATCAAATTCACCAAATTGCTATAACATAATAACCAAAGTGCATAATACCTATTCAGTACTGCTAATACTCAGAGTCCTGTTCTGTTCTATTCTGTTTCTAACCTTAACACAAGAATTTGTCATCGATTACCTTTTTCTATAGCTCGGAAACAAAACACTGCACCAAGTTTGTGTGCTTAGAGTGGGGGAAATGACACCCTTAGAGCATAACATTAGGTTCAGTTTCTAAATGCCCGCATGTTTTATGTGACAAAGCAATCTGTAGTAATCATGGCAAACAGTACATGAAATCCTAAAGAGAAGTCAACTGTCACTTGAAGTTAACTGTAAAAAGCCTGAACTCCATTATTTTGCTGAACTTAGAGACCTCATACGATGTTTACAATATGGTTTGGAGAGTTGCCTAGCATTGGGATATATACAATTAAGCAACATAGTTGAACGGCCTTTTATGCTAGGACTGCCAAAAGGCCGCTGGTATACTCACATGATAGTCATTCTTGGAACTCCTAACATAAACAGGAATAGAGAACATTCATTTGTAATTCTGAGTGCACACAGGATTTCATTTTATTCACATAAACCCCCCTGGAAGCTAAAGATAGCAATAATACAGGGATCACTGAATGAAATTATTTCTTTGACTGTCAAAGAAGGTAATACTGAACCTAAGCAGCCAGCTCCCTGGACTTTCATTTAAGCTTGTAAAACAAGGAAGATTGCTTTTAAATTAATTACAAAATGACTTTTGTTTGAAAATAACACTGGACAGTGATGCAAAGAACACTTTCTGGGTACTTCTTTTCAGACTTTTACTAAAAATAGCAAATGCAGAGACAGCAAAATATTACAGAACACAGGCTAAATTTTAAGAACACATCATATTTAGTAAGTTAGATTAGACCAACTTAATGGTTACAGCTACACTAGAAAGGTTGATTTTTTTTTTTCAGCATTGGTGGCGGCAATAAAGAGGGAATAATATACAACTAGAGTTGATTTATTCATTTTTTTAGGAAAGTAGAAATATATGTGGGATTGATTTATAGTTCTGTCATTCAGAAATATAAATATATGTGTTTAATGTACATATTGGATTTTCCCTGAAGTATTTTTCCTGTCAGTTTCTCAGGGATGTTTGGCTTTGTAATTCTGAAAAATAGTTTACATGGACACCAAAATAAAGCAAACCTCTGTCTTCTGACACAAAAAGACAAAGACAAAACTCAATGCCAGAAGGAAGATCTGAGCTTGATCTAGGTCCCTGGAGCCATTGACTCCAGCTGTTTTTGCCTCTGATTTTTATTCTATTGTCTCAAATTAGGGAATTTGACAGGCATGTTAAATAGAGACATTTGAGCTTCTAGATGCAAAGTTTACCTGTTACATGAAAAAAACAAAAAAAGCCCGTCACTCTGATAAGGGGAAGATTTGTAGTATATTTGCATGACTGAATGTCAGTGCACTTTAGAGTATAAAAAATTACATTGTATGTATAGCTTTTCAATACAAAACGAAGTATTTGCCTCTCTCCATCCTGCCCCCAAACATGCAATTTAGAGCCTATAGTACAATGTTTTGTCCTTTATACTACAGTCTAAATCCTCTTCCCCACTTTTTCTTTTAAATAAAAGACTGCTTTATTTTTATTTTTTTATTTGAGAGTGAGAGAGAGATAATGGACAGGCCAGGGCCTCCAACCACTTCAGTGGACCTCCAGATGCATGTACCACCTTGTACGTCTGGCTTATGTCTTCCCACTTCTTAAAATAACTAGTGGGCTATTCCTTTTCATTTGAAGATATGTGAGGATATTGAGTTAGACAAAGGATTTTTCCAGATCTGGTTTTGTTGGTATTTGTGGCCACAAAGGAGGGCCTTTAGAGTATTACTTGTCAGTTTTAAGAAAGTGATAAACTAGTTACTCCGAATATCCCTTAAAGGAGCAATGAATCAATTAGCTTTGAGAATGCTGAGACCAGTTTTGGACCTGTTTGTATTTAGGACATCATAACATGATCCATTTGTATTTATGAATTCCTACTCATTTAATGTTTCCTAGAAAATAACTATTTCAAATACATTATGTTTTTTCCATGTTTTGAATTTAATTAATTGTGATTTTAAGACTATTACTTTTAAATTAATATTTTTAGATTAAAGAATCCTAATATAAAAATTTATACTTGCATAGGAATCTCTTCATTCTCTGAGCCATTCAAGTTGTTCTTCATCTTATTGTTTTACTTGCAGGAAGGGGCTTTTCTCTCCAAGGCTAGTGTTCGTTGTTCTTTTGGATTAGGGCTTCTCTTGGGTGGCTGTCTTTCAGGAGTAGTCTTGAATGACTTCCAAACTGGGTTCCAGTTGTCACTGATGGCTTGGTGGTGTATTAGCTTTTCTCTCGTAGCTAGTGAAGACTATTTGTCACATTTTTGACCCATATTACTGCCTCTTACCCCTATCATCTCAGTAATGTCAGTGTGAGGAAAGGTAGAGAGTTCTATGCAGATAGTGACATTTCACTGTGGATTTCCTCCAGTGTGATATTGTGCAACTTTAAATTAAGTTTTCACAGGCCTGAAAAGGACTCTTAGAACTGAAACTCAGAATCATAATCAAGATATCATAAGCTGGTGCATGTCTTTAGTCCCAGCGCTCTGGAGGCTAGGATAGTAGGAGCAATGTAAGTTTGATGACAACCTTGGACTACAGGGTGAATTCCAGCCTGGACTAGAGTGAGACTCTGTGCCAAAAAGATAAGTAAATAAAAAACAGAATTAATTACTCTAAAATTTTCTTACATAACAAGGCTCTTTGCATAGATACTCTTAACTAGTTACATATGGGTTCAGAGTTTGGAAGCCATAGGCCCACAACAAGATAGGTGACAGTACAGTCTATCTAGTACTAAGGTAAGGGCCAAAGAAATGCCTATAGAAAAACTGGACAGCGGACCAGTTCTATTCAGGAGAAAGCAAAAAAGTTCTATGGATGAGGTGATATTTGTAATCAGTTTTATTTTATTTTAATTAATTAATTTCCACAGATTGACAGAATGAAAGAAAGAACGGGTGCACCAGGGCCTCTAGCCACTTGCATATGAACTCCAGATGCATCTACCACTTTGTGCATCTGGCTTTATGTGTGTCCTGGAGAACCCAACCCAGATCTTTAGGCTTTGCAGGCAAGTGCCTTATGTATGGAGTCATCTCTCCAGCCCTGTAATCAGTTTTGGAAGACAACAGTTGTGGTAAGTAGTATTAATTTGGAGGTGGAGGCCAATACGGAATCAGCGTGGTATATGTCTGCTCAGACTGCCATAGTGAAATTCCACAAACTGGATGGCTCAGACAACAGAGGTTGATTTTCTCACTGTTCTGGAGGCTAGATGTCCAATATCAAGGAATTAGCAGGATTAATTTCTGGTGAGGCCTCTTTCTTTGCTGTGCAGATAGCCTCTGAGCCCCATATGCTCCTGGTATCTTTTCTTCTTCTTGTACCAAGCCTATTGGATTAGGGCTGCAACTGTTTGACCTCACTTAACCGTAATTATCTCTTTAATGGTCCTATTTCCAAATGCACTGAAGGTTGTGGCTGCTATATATGCATTTGTGGAGATACAAATGTATAGCAGAAGGTTTGGGATGAAGGTTAGGATGACATTCATGTGAGGACACCAGGTAAGTAGAAAGTTCCTCTTATGTCCTTTAGGTACTTGGGACCTACTAAAGTTTGCAAGCTGAATATTGACAGCCTTACAAAGAGATAAAGCAGCAGATTTTGAAGGGCGGAGGGAGAACTATAACCATAATAAACCTGTGTATGTACTTTAAAGTATATTTTCTGAGTACTTTTTCCAAGATTTCTTGAAAAATGCAGAGATCTATGTATATTCTTTCAAATAAAAGTAATGTTAACTAGTTCTCACTAAAGACCATAGGCATATTTGAGTACAAAATGAAATTGCCTGTGATGGTATCTTGGTCTGTTTTATGTTTATGTAAGTGAACGCCTGTGACTTGTTGATTAGTGAAGAGTAGAGAGTCATCTTGCCTCACAGTTCTACAGGCGAAGAAGTCCGGGAGGTTGGCACAGGCCTAAGCTTGGCTTTGTCTTAGAGCCTTTCACTGCTTCAACCCATGGCCGGAAGGGAAAGTGGATGCAGGTGGAAGAGAGGAAAGAGGCTCAGACTTGCACGAAAGCTAGCCCCTTCTCTGAAGAAAGATTTTAAACTATTCATGAAGGTTTTGCTCCTGTAAACTGAACACTTCCCATTAGATCCCTCCTAGTGCTGCACATCAGGAACTAAGCTTGGAAATTCAAACCCATGCAGACGAATCAAAGTGATAGTATATCTTTTTCTGTTACTTAATTTTATAATCCCAGTTTATAAGCATGAGTACCATGTAAATCCGTCCAGCACAGCTGTAGGGATTTCCTGGCAGGTATAGACGATGGTATAATTAGAATTCATTATAATAAGGGACATTGTTATTAACAGCAATAGCAATGCTAGTAATGATAATGACTACCGCAAACATTTATTAAATATTCTTACATGTTATACGCACGGTACTAGGAATTCATATGTATGCCAATAACTGTTGTGAAATTACCATATATAGTTAAGAATGAATGTATTTCCTGGTAGAATAAATAATAGGAACAAAGAACAACAATTTGATATGACTGATAAATAGAATAAATTTATTCTGTAAACATTGTCTATCTTCATATACATATATACTCTGAGATGTGGGAAATTGTGTTACTGTTTTACACTGACAATTGAAAATTGTTAATTAAAGTACTCTATAAAGTAAAACTAAATTTTGTTTAGAGAATAATATTTGGAAGTATGATGTGGAGTTATTCCATCCAAGCAGTTCACCAGCTTGAGTTAGCTGTTGAATATCTATACTGCACAGCAGCCTTGTTTGTGCAGTTGTTCCATCTGGCTCGGAACACCCTGCGCAAAAGACATCCTAGTCATTGTCATTCAGCTTCAGTTGCAGCTAGTGCAGGCCAAGCATCTTTTATTAGGATTCTTTGTAATCATTCCTCCTTTCAGAAATTTGTAGTCTTTCTCTGCACTATAATTTTCATTGTTTTACCTATTCACTATCAGATCAAGTTTCCTTCTCATTATTGTATTCCTTGAAATGTATTAATCACTTGCACAGTTGCACACAGTTTCCTATAATTAGATATGTTTTCTTAGGGCAACTCTTTGGGACCACCCCCAGAATCATTCCTGGGTTCATATGCTTGTGTGAGAGCTGTTTATAAGGATGTCAGTAAGGTCCTGAGAGACAAAAGAAGGTCCCAATATAAATGCTAAGATTAGTGACACCTGGAAAACAATGGGTCTCTGGAGGCAGAGTGGTCAGATGAGCAACTAGAAACATCTGGATAGTGACTCAGATGAAGTGTCCACCCATGACGAAAATGGAAATAACCCTCGAAAGTGGCCCTGATACCTGTGAGGTGGCAGAAGCACCTGGGTGGGCAGTGTCCTCAGAGGCCTGGAGTCAGGGATGAGGCGGCAGTAAGAGCCTAGTGGATGAGAAACAGGTCATTGCAAGAAGCCGCGGGCCCTGCCCCTGGCACAGAGAGAAGAGGCTGGTTTGAGTTAAGGTTGACTGTGAGGGTGAACTTAGAAAAGAGCTGGCAGGTGCCATGAGAGAATGCTAGTGCAGTAACAGGAGCTGAGCCATGTGTAATTTGAAGGTGTTCACCCATAATACAACTATTTTGTGTGTAATCTCCTCCTGCAAGATTCTCTTTCTGTTTGTTTTTAAATAGTTACCAGGTCATTTTAGTCATTTTGTATATTCCAAATGACATTCTATCGTGAACATGTGGAGTGGATGGACCCAGATAAGGATGAGGATGTTACTCTAAGAAAAGTACAGTGGCTGAATCAAAGAGCTTAACAATGAAGTTTCCTTGAATGGATAAACATTGCCTTAGTGATGCTTTACAGTATGGATTGTGTGTGTGCGTGTGTGTTTGTGTGTGTAGGTGCTGTGCCACAGCAAGTTTGCGGAGGTCAGAGGACGACTTGAGGGTTCAGTGCTTGCCTTCCACCTCATTTATGGCAGGGTGTCTCATGGTTCACTGCTGTGTTCACCAGCTGGTTAGCCTATTTTGAACTTCTGGGAGATTCTCTTGTCCTCTCCTCCCATATAGTTGAAGACACAGATGCTCACGCTATCACATGTAGCTTTCTATATGTTTTAGGGATCTGAACTGGGGTACTCATACTTTGTCAACTGAGCCATCTCCTCAGCCCGTACTTTTTTTCCCTTTGGCCATTTTTTTTTTCTTTTTAGATCTAAGCTAAATGAAGTTCCTTCAAACTTTCTTTCCCCCAAAAGCAATGAATCATATCCATCTACTCTATATAGTATATGATCACAGTCACCTATCTCACATACATGCTGTATGGTATGTTGAGAAGGCTAATCAAAGTAATCAGGAAATGACTTACATTTTGTTGTTCTTGAGACTGGAGGAATAAAAGTCAGTTTACTTCTATTGAAGCTGCTTTTTGATAGATACCCTTTCAATATTAGACAATAGAAAAGCTGGCCTGAGGTTGGAACAGGGGCATTTCCCATCTATGTTGTAGCAATGCTATGACCACATTGGCAAAGTAATACAAAATGAAAGCAGATGGAGGCATGAGTTCCAGGAGTGGCTGTCAACTACTTGTGAGCAGGGATCAAACCTTGGTTGCTTTGAAACCTCTGTTATTCACACAGACAATTCACACTAGTCAATGTGGTTGAGTGATACAGATCCATATATTGTACCATCCATTCTTAACACAAACCAGGCACTGTTTCTTCAGTTGTAATGCATACACTCTCCCCATAATTTAATGTCCCTGAAGTGAAGATACATGTTATAGTTGATGGCATGTTTAAGTGGATCATCAGCCTGCATTAAAGTTGAGTTCTTCCATAGGGAATCTATCGATTTGTGTTTGCTTGAGATGCCACCTGGGGACACTATTGATGTGATGACACTAGAAATAAATTCTCTGCTTGAGCTTTCCTTGGACCACACTGGTTGTATAGATGCTGTTTCAGCTGGTAGTTTAGACTTTCAGGGGAGATGTTTGCTTTTCTTTAGTTGGTGACAAGCTTGAGACATGAATGTTTAGGTGTTCTCTTTCAGTGTGCTAAGTGTACTTCTTGTTACCCTTTCCAGAAAACGTGCCCTTTGCACTCTTAGCTTGTGTCGTGGTCTTCTATGCTGATTTGGGAACATTTTTCATCTACCAGTGCTAATGTTGTATGCTACTGTTGATGGTATCTTAGATTGGATGAAGCATAGCCCGTGTTCAGGTTGCCCTTACCCAGGGGATCCGTGGTATTTGAAAACCTGGCAAGGGTGGCCCACTAGTGAGACTAGAAGATGCTTTTTATAGTAAAGATGCTGCAGTGCCCATGTGGATGTGAAGTCATGACTAAGGCTAGACGATGGTTACTGTCTTAGCAATGTTCCTTCTGCTCACAGTTTTTTGGGAGTGGGGGAGCAAGTCCTGTGTTGATCTTTTCATTGCTGTCCAATATTATGTTTAAGATTAACTTTGAGATGGTGCTTCAATTTAAATGATAAGGTCAGAGAGCTGAACAGCATCTTGGTTCCCTTCCTTGACCCTTACCAAATACCATTTCTTTTCCTTTAGGACCAGGCCAGAGCACTGCCACTGTTTTCTTAATGCCCTGTTGGAGGATTCTCATCTTCTGGGAAAGAAATGGAAGGAAGATAATTAACATTTAGCCTCTAGTATGTCAGGCACTTTATGAAATTGTTTGCTTTATGCCCTCAAGCACCTGTGGCAGGTAATTATTATTTTCCCATTTTACATGAGAGGACACCAAGGTTCATGGAGCAGGCCAGGCACAAGGCCATGTGGCAGGTCAGGAGCAGAGCCAGCTTGCAGCTTCCAAGTCAAACTTCTGTCCAACCTTAAAGTCAAACTGCTTTCATTCTACCTCACTGCCTCCTAGGAGATGGAGATACACCTAGGGCTTGTGGAGGGTTTTGTTTTGTTATAAGTTATTATAAACTCATTTAAGTTACTTGCAATTAAAGATATAAAACACATAGAAAAGTCAAGTAAAAGCCAATGCTGCATCCAATGGCATTGCACATGTAGGCTCTGGAGCTTGAAGTATGGGCTTTAATTCTGTTTTGTTTTGTGTATGTGTATGTATGTTGTATACATGATGGATTTTGGTTGCTCTGTTAACATCTGAGACATGAGTACTTCAGGTAAATGTAAAAGCTGAGGCCCAAAAGCCGGGCATAGTGGCGCACGCCTTTAATCCCAGCACTCGGGAGGCAGAGGTAGGAGGATCCCCATGAGTTCGAGGGCACCCTGAGACTACACAGTGAGTTCCAGGTCAGCCTGGACTAGAGTGAAACCCTACCAAAAAAAAAAAAAAAAAAAAAAAAAAAAAAAAAAAAAGAGCCGGGGCCCTTCTTATTCCAGTTCTCAAGCCTGACATCTTTTGTTTCTCATTTTTGTATGGATGTCTAGTCTAGAGGGTTTTTCTTTTTAAGTAGGGTTTGGCAAGTGATCAATTGAAAGCAAACTGTATTTTATATTTACATTTAATTAGCTTCTGAGGAATCTTTAGAATGTATCAGTACAATATAACTTATTGAACACATTTAATGTCATAAAAGAAAATGATGGTAGAAGCTTTTACTTTTATAGGTGTGATTGACAGATATAATATAACTCATTTAGGATGGCAATAAATTGCAATAAAAGTATAATAAAACACTTGGAGTGCATATATGCCATATAATAGCAATACCTAGATACATTTTAAGCTAACAAATATTTTTCTGATGTTAAAATTTTTTAGCTTGTGGAAGTTAGATGACATTCATAATTGTTAGATAAAAATTGCAACTTTGAAAGTATAAATTGTGTGTGAGGGAGAGACTGACAGAGAGACAGGAAGAGAGAGAGAGAGAGAGTAAGAAAATGAATGAGAGAGAATGACAATTCTCATCCCTTTGTGGCCCAGGCTAGCCTGCTTAAGATTTTTTTGTTCTTCCTTCCAGTGCTAGGATATAGGTGTGCACTAACACATGGGCACCTAATTTATTTATCTGGCCTCTTGTTCCTTCTTGCTTGATGGCTTGGATTTTCTGAATCAGCCTTGTAATCTGATGGGCTCAACAATGATCTTGACTATTGATGAATACACTCATAAGAAGGTACTTGAGAAAGGAGAGAAATTTTGCTCCGAGCCATCAGCTTGGTTTCTGGGCCAAGCCTACTTGAATGATTTCTTTCTCCTTTTTTCACCCTTAGAACTGGTCCTTCTCTGAAGGTGATTTGCAGAGGAGCTAGTCCTCAAGTCTGAAGACTGACATATGATTACCAAAAAGTGGCAGATCTGTCATTATTTTCCAACAAGTTGAGTGAAAAATGTAGGAATAAGTTGGACAAGAACAATAACGCTAGAGGCCCCAACAATATTGGGCACTATTTTTTTCAATAGTTTTCATGACATATATTTGTTGTGCAAAACTACACACTGCTAGCCTTGCAGAAAGCAGGATGGACAAGACTTTTAGTTTTGAATTTCTGGAGAACTGAGTCATGTGATGTTGAAATGTTACTGCTTTATTACCCATGTTAAATTCAAGCTTCACTGTATCACATACTGTTGTCATTGGTAGTGACAGGTTGGCCAATTAATCTGTGTCTTTGAAAAACCATCAAAGAAGAATCAGGTTATTTGACTTTCTGTTGTTATGATTGTCTGTTTGATAGTAACTCAGTTTGGAACATCTCCAAAACTCATTTTCATAGATGCTCTTTAAAAACTTGTAGCAAGAAGATAGTTAAGGGCTGGAGGAATGATTTAGTGGTTAAGGTGCTAACCCGCAAAGCTAAAGGACCCAGGTTTGATTCCCCAGGACCCATATAAGCCAGATGTACAAGGTGGTGTATGCTTTTGGAGTTCGTTTGCAGCGGCTGAAGGCACTGGTGTGCCAATTCTCTATCTGCCTCCTTCTCTCTTAAATAAAAATAAAAATAAGATATAAATTTTTTTAAAAAAAGTTAAAAGATAAGTTATTAACTATAAAGATATAGTTAAAAGATAAGTATTGACAATTATTTTTTTGGAACTATAATAGTGTGCTTTTCTATAAAGAAGCATACTATAGTTATTCTTGGATAATTTCAAACCTCATAGACATTATTCTTTAATGTATATACAAATCTCTGTTGTTGTGGACTATGCAATATTGTGAATAGGAGTTAGTATATTTTATGTGGGCCTTGCAAGAAAAAAAAGAAATTTTCTTACTTGAATCTAAGGATTAACAACAGGCTCAACCAATATTTGTTGAATACAAAGGCAAATGAGCAACTGAATGAATTGAAGAAAGTGTGGACTTTATTAAATAAAAATTTCAAAGCTACACTGTTTAAAAAATAAAAAGAAGCTGGGCATGGTAGCGCATGCCTTTAATCCCAGGATTTGGGAGGCAAAGGTAGGAGGATCTCCATGAGTTCAAGGCCACCCTGAGATTACATAGTGAATTCCAGGTCAACCTAGACTAGAGTGAGACCCTACCTTGAAAAACCGAAAAATGAAACACACGCACACACACAAAAAAAAAGATAAAAAAATAAAAACAAGAAAATACCAGAAAGCTGCAGAGAATAATATAAGCTGTCTATTCACCTGAAAGTATTAATGGATTAAAACATTGGTCTTACATGTTTTAACTTTTTCCCTTTAGTAACAGAAACAAGATACTGCATTTGTTCCTTTTTCAGAACACTTCTCATCATGAATTTTTAGGTATCATACTCATATTTTTTCCTACAGTTTTGTATTTCAGTAAGACATTATATGCCACTGTTTTGTGTTTTTAAATTTTACATTTAGTATTTCATACTGTGTCCTATACATTTTACTAACAATATTGTTTCTAAGAAATGTCCATGGAAAGTATGTACCTTAATTTTAATTAATTTTATTGTTGAGTAGTTTTCTGCTCAATTGACCCATTGACTTTGTGATAATCACATATGTTATTACCATGTAGAAGTTACCTTCTTGTTGCTGGACCAAAACACTGAACGAGATTTTTGAAGGAAAGGGTTTATTTTGGCTTCCAGTCTAGAGTGGAAGTTTCATCATGGTGGAGAAAGCATGACAAGAATAGGCAGCAGGATGTTACATCATGTCATATCAGCTTGGAGGAAGCAACAAGAGTAAGCTAGCTAGTGCTGGAGCGAGGGCTGGATTATAAATATCCCCAAACCCACTCCATTGCATTTCCTCTAGTGAGGCTTTACCCCTCAAAGGTTCTGCCAGCTAGGGAACAAGTATGAGGCTTAATTACAAACCCATGAGCCCACGGGGAACAACACATTGCTTTCAAACCACCACATAGTGTTTTTTTGTGTGTGTGTGGTTGTTTGTTTCTGCACAGTGATGAAAGTGCAGCACATATTCTGTGCTGGTTTCTGCATGGGCAGGAGCTCTGCGGTGTATCGGGAAGTAGAGTGTTGTGTTGTGGTATGTGCTTTATAAAGTAGTTGTTTTTAATAATCCTTCCACTAGCATAGGAGAGTGTTCCTTGACTCGGTCTAGTTTTAAAGAAGCTGTAGGGTTTAGTTAGTTGAATAGTTAATGGCCTTTTAAAAAATTTCATGATAGGTGTTGAAGTACTATTTAATTTCTTGAAATTCAAATTCACCTTAGAGAGAGATAATATAATAAATAAAACACTGGCAAATGAAGACAAGGGAACAGCCAGGGAATAAAATGAGACATTGGGTTGAAACTGCTTTTGTTGTCTCCATTGAGGTCACTGTTGTGTTCACTGAGGGGCTTCCCATTGGGAAAGACGCCATGGCGGAGCCTCACAGGACCACAAAGGAATTACTTTTCAGCACTAAATCCTTAACCCACATGGGCTGAACTGATTTTTTTTGTTGTTGTTGCTTTGATAGGCATATTATAGAATGAAAGTAAAAATAGTATTGAAACAGTCAGGATTAAACAGCTTAAGTGATACGACTCAGCTCCTGTAGTTACTGGATTAACCTCTCTTGACTATTTGAACGTCTCTTCAGACCCTTTTTTTTTTCTAAAACAGTTATCATTTTTATGTTTAAACTGATTTTAGCACAAATGATGATTATTTTATAGAACATATTTTTGTTGTTGCTATTTGTTTTCTTGCTTCTTCTGACAGAGTGTGCTTCCATTGTTTCTTGGTTTTTCAGGAAGAGCCCATTTCCTAGCCTACTTCTTAATATATGAAGAGCAGTGTGACCCTGACTTTTCAACCTCAGATATTTTTCATTTGAGGTTTCATTCTTCAATTGAGTTGCCCATCTCAATATAGAAGTGACTGTGGATAAAACAGTGTTCCTCATTTTTTGCCCATAGTCTGTAGTCCTCTTGTCGAATAGTCTTATTCTTGAGGTGTCATTTCTACTTATTCAGTACTAGAATCTCAAAATCCACATCGTTGTAAAGTCCAGTACCTGGGTACCACTCATAGTCATTATCATCAGAATGTCAAGTTTTCCTCTTGGATAAGCCCTTCCTTTCCTACCTTACACTGAGTAGAGTTAATGTGGTATTGTATTATTCATGGCTTGCTGGCGAAAGAAAACTGATAGAATGAATATGCATTATAAAGGAGATTTATTAGATTAGTTTACAGTATTCTGGTTGGGCAGCCCACCAATGTCTGCAGGCTGGAGAGCCAGAGAATCCAGTAGCTTCTGAGCCATCCTAACTTGGCATTGAAGGCCAGGAAGCAGGGCTCCAATGCTCCAGGTAAGCAGCGACAGGGTAGATAGATATGAGCACCAGCAAGCAGCCCGGACAGCTAGGCAGGGCTTTGTCCTCTCTTGGAGTTTCTTTTTATGTGGTCCACCACTGAAAGGGCTTCCCACTCTGGGGGAAGGCCTTCCTCTCTCAGTTCATCCTTCCTAGAAATGTCCTAACAGACGCTCTCAAGAGGCATATCTTTTACCACATCCTTAATCAGATCAAATGGACAACAGAATTTAACCATGATAGGATGTTAAATTATAAACCAAGTAGTGATCTCCTCAGGATTGCTACGTAGAAACCCTGGCCGAAGGAATGTGTCCTTGCTAGAGCCCTCATCCATGCTCATGCACTTAGCGCATATGAGCGTGGACTCCTGGGTGTCTACTTGCCACTTGTGATCTGTGACTCAGAGCAGATTGATTTTCCTCACAGTGCAACATGCTGTCAGGCCACGTGATAGCTCTTTCTAGATGCATCTGATACTCATCCATTTTGGGGACCCATTGGGCTGATGAGAAGAGAGCTGGGAAAGTAAATGTGTGGGGGAGGAGCAAGCAGGGCATGCCATGGCTCACCACAGCCATAATTAATAATGCTGTCTCCTGCTGTTCTGCTCTCCCACTTGCCTTTTGTTGTCATAGAAATCTGAATATCCATTGAAAATTTTAAATCAGGAAGATGGCAATGGTAATTCCATTCAGCCTCCTACAAGCCTGGGGGATCCTCAACAGCTAAGCAAGTGGTAACATGGCTAATGCCTAAAAGAAAATCACTAGCCAGGTACATAGGACATTAAAATATTTTTCTTTTCTGTGATCTCTTTCTTCTTCTTCTTCTTTTAATGGAAATTTGTATTTGTGAAGAATTTCTAAGTTGTTACTATCGGAAAATTTGTACGTAAACCTAAAGGGTACAGAACAGTGAAAATGGAGGTTGTAACTGGGAAGAAAGGCCCGGGTAGCAGTGATGGATGGGCCAGGTGGAGGTGTCTTCTGTTGACTCAGTACCCTGAGCTCATGCTGTGGTCACATTCCTCAGGAAGCAGGACCAGTGTCCGCAGCTTTCTTTCCTGAGATGGTGAGAAGGCAGGCTCTGGACCCGCAGTGAACACTGTGCTGACTTTACAAGGCTAAAATCCAAAGGCACAGGCAGTTACCTCCTGCCCTCTGCTTAGTTGAATTGGACTAGGTAAATTCTGGACTACAGTGTCCAAGCAAGGCCTCAGCTGCCCTGCTTCACTCTGATGCTCTAATGCTACCATGGGAGCTTTCCTCTTTTCTCCAGGACATAGCTGCTATTGTGTTGTTGTTGTTTCATGAGCCCATCATGTGTGAGGGCTAACCTTAGCTTTCTTGCTCATTTAACACATCATAGCAGAGTGAGTGA
The DNA here is from genome assembly GCA_036365145.1 of Orientallactaga sibirica. NCBI lineage: Eukaryota > Metazoa > Chordata > Mammalia > Rodentia > Dipodidae > Orientallactaga > Orientallactaga sibirica. The sequence continues at coordinate 56,744,554 of JAEOAD010000004.1, forward strand.
AGAGTAGGGAGGGCAGGAGGATGCCGTCCGTATGTCTCAAAGGATGTCTGACCAAGGTCATGGGAAGAGGGTAGAAAGATGGGGCTGCTCAGAACAGAGACATTATACACTTCCTTCCTACTTTATAACCACTCAATGAACTTGTTGTACTATTGCAGTCAGAGTAAGGTGAGCCAAGGTAACACCTTGTCTGGATGGCTGGTGATAGAAAGGGGAGTGGGTACTGTTGTGAAGCAGCAGATCCCAAACTTTCTCATGATAACTGGTTAGCACATAGTCTGGCCACATCTCAGTGACCTGTGGCAGATGCCAGTAGACCTACTGTGACCTTTGAGAAACTATTGGTTTCTGATTCCAGTGCCCTTTTCTGCAAAACCAGGGAATTTGCCTGCTTGGCAGAGCTGTTGCCATGGTTGGATAAATTATCATTTGCAAAACCACTTTTGGAAGTATGTGTGTGACTGGTGTGGATTCTCTTACCCCCGGTGAGACACTGAGTGGGGAACTCTTGCAGAACTGGCCATCACCTCCTCCTGCTCCTCTGACTTGGCATCTTTCAGAGCCATTAAGTGGCCTCCACTTCCTCTTCCTCACAGAAAAGCAGATGTCATGAAAATTGATGTCCACAAGCCGGGTGCTGACCCTGATTGCCTTGGGTTAGGTAAGAAAGGACCAGCTCGGGGTGGGGTGGGGTTGGGGAGAGTGAGGTTATGCCCTGCTTTAGGGGTACCTACCTTCTGTGGGTCCAGAAGTTTATTTTAACTCATCTACAAAGCTAATGGATTTGTGTGTTAGATTATAATTAAGAATTCTTCCCAATTAATGTTGCTGGTGCAGGAAAAGCTGTAAATCCTCCCATGGCTTAGCAAGCTTAGGCTTGCAGTAAAGTGCTATTTAGAGGTCGTTCCTCTCTCCTAATACATACTTTTGTGCACACTGGTTCAATCAATATTGACGAACTGATCTCTTCGAAAGAAGATATGTGCATTAGGCCTCAGCTCATCTATTTAGTAAGACAATCGCGGTGCTTGGAGTATTACTGTCAGACACTATTCTGAAACATTTCTTTCCAAGTAATGGAAAAGTTGAATAAATTATTTACTAAGAACTTTGGTCATAAAATATCCATTGGTCACTGGAGGCAATGAGATTAACCATATAAAATGTGAAACATATACTGTTAGGGCTCACAGTTAATAATGATAAATGAGTAGAAGAAAGTGGAAAACATGTTTTAAGCAGGTCAGAGACACAGTGGCCATGTCAGGTCAGACTTCTGTTCAAAATGTCAAATGCTAGTGTGTGTATTATTTTCAATTATTTGAAATATACCATTAAGAATGAAGGATTTCTAAGTTTCCCTAAAACATATTTAATCTTTTAAGCATTTGTGTTATTCCAAAGATCACAGAGGATCTGGGCCAAGCCTTTTCCATGTAAAACTTGGGAACAGCAGAAAGAGTGACAGTGCTTTGTGTCATGTCCTGTTCATTTTCCATTTTTATTTCTTTATTAGAGAGAGAGAAATAGGCAGAGAGAGAGAGAGAGAGAGAGAGAGAGAGAGACAGAGAGAGAGAATGGGTGTGCCAGGGCTCTAGTTACTGCAAACAAACTCCAGATGCATGTACCTCCTTGTGCATCTGGCTTATGCAGGTCCTAGGGAATTGAACCTGGGTCCTTTGGCTTTGTGGGCAAGTGCCTTAACTGTTAAACCATCTCTCTAGACCCCCCATTAGTTTTCTAAAATGAAATGAAATTTTGTGCATTTGGGGAGCCAAGGTGACTTTAGTTTTTCTAAGGAGGGATACAGTTCAGTAACATTTAAGAAACAGTAGTTGAGAGAAACAGGAATACATACACCAGTGTTGGGAAAGAGATAAAGCTTCAATCTGTAGAACTGGAAACCACGGAAAGTGCAATGACACTCCATTAACAGGCCCATTTGGAGCATAAGTGGGAACTGACCCTGGGCCAGATGATCTTAAAACATTACATCACAAAGCACAGTTAGACTACCTGGGTCACTTGGTCTTTCTCCAAAGCAGAATCTGAAGGATGTTGCCCAAGGAAGGCTCTGTTCGGCTGATGCAGTTTTTGCTTTGACATTTCTGATTTGTGGTTTAAGTCACAGCAGCAGTAATGGCTTAAAGGCTTCTGTCTAAAGCAACTGCAGTGTGGGAGCCTGTTCCTCCCATTGAGTCACTCCCCAGCGCTTTGTGCACCTACTGTACATTATTGGTCTTTGTGCTTAAATCTTTTCTCTGGAGATTTTTGAGATCCAGGACCCCAAATGTGACCACTCATTTTTAGTACAAATCTAAGAATTTTTTTTGGGGGGGGTACTGATTTTGATATGAAGATCCCTTTATTCTGTATAAAGACCTCCTTTAAATAAATTCCGTATAAAGCTATTTTAAATAATGAGGACATTTGGAAGAAAATACATTTTTACATAATTTGTCTTGAAAATAACTTCTATGGCAAATTTCCGAGTCTCTTTTTGTCTTTGAGGTACTGTGTAATGCTAAGCAAGACCACTGAGCTGTGTTTCCAGCCCTCTGATTCAACTTTCTAAATATTGATCATTATCATGGTCATTGTGAATAAATGCAGATTCATGTCAATCTAGCTACACTCGCTTACTGCACATAAGTAAATGGTTAAGCTTGGGTGCCTCTTCCCTGCCATCTTGCATCATATGTACCACACAGAGTATTTTTACACTGAGAAGTTACTTAATAAGTATTAAATAAGCAGCTAGAGGAGTGTGGGCAACCGAGTAGAAATAGAATTAGACCTAAATGGGAGAAATGGCTGGATTTTTGAATGAGAGAATCAGTCAAGCTTTTGTGTAATGATATGCAAAAATTGATGCTAGTGATATTTTGATTTCAAAAGATGTTTAACTTGTGTTAGAGAAACCTATATTTCTTTCATATTTGTTTACTGCTATGCAATAATCTGCTTTGAAAATGATAAAATGTGCTCAAGAATGCTAGAAAATCGCCGAGGAGGTCACAAGAAGTGTGACCTTCAGGCTGCTACCAATTAATGCATAAACAGCACTGGCCAGCTGGTCATGTGTGTTGTCTGTCTAGAATAAATTCTGGCTATTACTTGGAACCATTATTACTGCAAGAAATGATTGTTTTGTTCCTTGCACCACATTTACCGTTGGGAAGCTTGGGAACAGAAAGATGGTATTCAAATCCCAGCCGACTCTTTGCTAGCTGTGAGAGCTTGAGTTCTTTTGTGAGTGCGCATGCGTGCATGTGTGTACTGGGGATTGAACCTCCTGCATGCTAAACGTGCACTGGGCTACACTCCCAGCTAGCATTTATGAGGCTCAGTTTACTCCTCTGTGCAACGATACTACTATCAATTCTGAGATATCAGTCCTCTCAACCTGTGCTAAAGCTGTACAAAGTCCTCAGATCTGGCCCGTTGAAATTTGCTGGAGAAATGTGCATGGTTTTTTGATTTGGCACAGGATCTCGGCTAATATTGTTGATAAAATACTATGTGGAGAACCAGTACAGGTCAAAGTAGACTTTATAAATATGTGTTGAATTGAGCTTATTGGAAATAAGGAGGCATTGGATCATGCAGGAAGGGCTTAAGAAATAGCCAGATTGAAGAGCTGAGTGTCTGACAGCAGCCAGGGGAGTGGGAACCTGGCTGGGAGGGAGTGGACAGTCAAAGGAGAAAATCCACTGAGAGTGTTGGCTTTCAGGTAGGTGAAAAGGGACAAAGAGTCCTTTGAATTGTCATAGATACTGATTTTTTTTTAAACATCACCTCTTTATTTCACAGGAAAATAAAAGACCTTCCCAATCCTTTCTACAAAACCCTTAATATTAACAAAAGTATTTTTAAAATCATATTAGAAACCACAAGGAAGCACTGAGGTTTTGTCCCACAGGGTCACTGCACAGTATTGTGAAGTAGCCCTTAATCCTTACTTTAGGCAAAATACCTTGGCCACACTTACAAGGTTTTTCTTGATGTCATTCTAAGGCAGATCTTGACATATTAGGCTTAAGTTATGCTTACTCTATTGGGAATTATTAAGAGAACCTCAAATTCTGTTCAGGTTATTGTTTACGATCTATATTATGTTTAATATAAGTCTCAGTTACCTAGATTTAAACCAACAGAGAAACTTATGTGGAATTCATTTATAAAGCTGACCTCATCATCACATTCTAGTTCCCTAATTATGGATTTAACATCAGTTTCCTTGTCTTTCAATAGAAATAAAAATATTTCTCACTGTAGCTGGGCGTGGTGGCACATGCCTTTCATCCCAGCCCTCTGGAGGCAGAGGTAGGAAGATCGCCGAGAGTTTGAGGCCACCCTGAGACTACATAGGGAATTCCAGGTCAGCCTCAGCTAGAGTGAGACCCTACCTCGAAAAACAAAAAAACAAAACAAAACAAAAATTTCTCACTGTAAAGTTGGCGAGAAGCTTAAATTAGATAAACCAAAGAAAGTATTGAGTACGGTCCCTAATTATATATACATTAGCTTTTATTCTTGGTGTTGTTACTATCCAACTTATATCTACTATTTTTTCCTTTTTGTGTTATTTTTCTCTTCCCTGCACCCTCTAGGTCCCATTCGATTTACATTATTTTATGACACCTGCTTTTTTATATAAAGTAATTATATTGGGAACTTTAATACATGAACGTACTACAAATTGGTCATATTGTCATTGGGTTATGCTCTTTTGTCCCCTTTCCTCCACCAGCTTCCACTGAGGACCCTCCTCAGTGGGGATATCTGTAATCACTGTGTAGTCATGAAGGCCCTGCTTCCTGCCACGAGTACAATGCCTCATGATATGCCTTCCCACTCTGTGGCGCTTACATTCTTTTGCTCCTTCCTCTGCTACATTCCCTGAGCCTCAGAGGTTGTGTTATAAGTCTCCTTTAGTGTTGATCTCTCAGCAGCTTCTTATTTTCTGCTTTGATAAGTTTTGATTCTCCTCATTATCTCCCTGGAGAAACTGCTCTGGCTAGAAGTGAGAACAGCACTCATATTTAATCTGCCACTTCCTCTGTAATGTTTCCTGGGCCCTGGTGGGTGTGATGAGATGACTCCTCTAATGCTAGGCACTCAACTTTCTTTTCTTGTCATTTTGATCGATTTTGGGTCTCCCCAGTCATCATGGCCATCTGTATAAAGTATGTTCTCGAATAAATAGAGTAGCCATCATCAAAGATGATAAATATATATCTAGAATACTTTTTGATAGGCATAGCCCATTTAGTCAAAGAACAGTGGAAGCTTCCCCCCTAGGGTTTATGACTTTTTAAGCCATAGGCTTCTGAGTGGTTCTCAGTGCCAGGTGTGAATTCCCTCCCACCGAGAGGGCGTCATATTAAATCAGAGAGCAGTTTCCTACTCCCATAACTTAGGTGCCACTATTACACTGGTGGCTACATCTTACCTGGCTGGTTGATTTTGTAGCTTGCAGAATTCACCTTTAGTGTCTTATTTGATCTGTGTGTCCTTTTCTTCTTTTGACTTTCTAAACATTGTTTATAAATGACTAAGCCACTGCTCATGAAAAGCTTGGGAAAGAGGTCTGTATTACTTTGTATACGATAGTTACAAGTTTTTCTCAGCTGTGCTTTTCTTGGCTGGATGTTGGACAGTCACAGTGTTTTCTTCCCTGGTGGTATATACAGCGCCCATATAGCATACTCGCTTGCCTGCCAGAGTGCATGAAATGAAGTGCTGAATTGTCCACTTGTGTTCCCTGTAGCCTTTGTTAGAGCTGAAAAGCTATGTTCCATTGCTTCTTTCCTCTTGCCTTTTCTGGTTGTAACATGTCTTTTGGCTTAAGAAAATGTCTCAGGTACATTCTAGCAATGATACTGTATTTTATCTCCTTTTCAAGCATAACTGTAACTTGAGTGAATTCATTCTCAATAGCACGTAGGCTTATGACATTTCCAAACAAAACAAAAATAGCAGCCTTTGCTGTACCTTCCATGCTACTCATAAAGTACAGCTCAGGTGGGAAATGCTAGGTCTTCAACTGAAGCTAAAATGAAAAATTTGAGTTTCAGTCGACATCAGATACCAGTCTTTATCTTGACAAGGGGCTTTAAAGATTCTGGGGCAATAGCTTTGATTAAACATTTGCTGGCATGTTCAGGGGGCATTCTACAAACCATATGCCTGATAGACATTATTCAGAGAAACTAGGGCACGGAGGTGGTTTGAGTGTAACTTCTGAGTGATCAGATACAAATATTTGACTGATGAATATATTCTAAATGTAAATGTACTAAGATGTTAACAGAGAACTTCTATCCCACTGGTAATTCTACCTAAAACAAATTTAATTGTTCACTTTAGGATACATGTTTATTTTATTCTTTTTTTTTTTTTTTTTTTTTGGTTTTTCAAGGTAAGGTCTCACTGTAGCTCAGGCTGACCTGGAATTCACTATATAGTCTCAGGGTGGCCTCGAACTCATGGCGATCCTCCTACCTCTGCCTCCTGAGTGCTGGGATTAAAGGCGTGCGCCACCACACCCGGCTTATTCATTTTTTTATTTACAATTTCCTTAATTGTAGACAATATCCCCCATGGTACTTCCCTCCCTCCCCCCACTTTCTCCTTTGAAACTCCACGCTCCATCATATCCCCTCTCCCTCTCAATCAATCTCTTTTTTCATTTTGATGTCATAGGATACATATTTTTAAATATAAATCTGATCTCGTCAACCCCAGCCCCTTTGTAACACCTTTAATGAGTTTTAGGTGTCGCATAAAGAACTTGGTCTCTATCTCTGAGCCAGCATACTTCAGCAGAAACTCTATTGTCTTAGCACATCCCTGTTCCTCCAGGTTCAGGCTTAAATATTTTTAATTATGAAAGTAATGCATGCTTTGTGGAGAAAATTTAGAAAACGTAAAAATTTATGAAAAAGAGGAAAAGATCACAATATGCTCTCTGGAAGTGTCAGAAGAAAATGTCCTTAAGATGGCAGGGTGAAATAAGAAACTTTTGGAAATGATTGAGGAGGATTTTTTTAGTTTGTTCATTTATTTATTTTTGTTGGCCCTAATTCTGTACTCCTAAGGTATTACACGTCTGATTCTTGAGTTTTGTTTTGTTTTCCCTCTGTCTCAAATAGTACCTCCTGCTGTCTTTTCTCTCATTTTGCCTGTATAATTTTTTTTTTTGAAGTAGCGTCTCACTGTAGCTCAGGCTCACTTGGAATTAACTTTGTAGTCTCAGGGTGGCCTTAAACTCATGACAGTCCTCCTACCTCTGCCTCCCTAGTGGTGGTATTAAAGATGTGCACTACCACACCCGGCTTGCCTGTATAATTTTTATTCTTCATCCAGGGTAGTAAAAATAGCAATAGTAAGCATCATTATAATAGTGACACAGAAACACATATTGATTATTTACCTGACGCTTGTCATGCTTGTTAATGACTTCATTTGTTGTCTAATTTTGTTCTTAAAAGAGTTCTATAGTATAGGTATTATTACCACCCCATTTTGCACATAAAGATAGTAAGGTGTTTTAATATTGATTGGAGCAAATATGTTGCATCACTTCCTCAGAAAGCCATGTCCTTTCCCAAGTTAGGAACCCCTTAACACAATGTCGTAGTTTTTAATTTTTCTTAGGAGATTTTTGTCCCATGAGTACTTATTTATGAATGTGGGTTTTCCCCGGGAGACTGTGTTTTCCCTGCTCTGCCCTCCAGTGCTTGTCTTTGTGACTGCCTGGCACATAGTAGGGCTACTCAGTTAACAAATCACTTGTCACTCAGGATCATCACTTCTATCTTAAAAACCCCACATTGGAGGGAATACTTGGATTATTCTAAAAGCTCTCAGGCTTAGATATAAGGTCTCTGCGGCTTCTGGAGGCATGGAGATGTCTGGACAAAACTAGCTCTCTTTCTTTTCCATATCCTTTCAAGTTTTCACAGTTCCATGGAGGTTTCTCATAACTGACCTGACTTTGCCTGAAACTAGATCATATCCTTCCATATGTCAGTCACAGGTCCTCCAGGTCTGTCTTGGCCAGTGCTCAGATTCTGTGAGCAACCACCTTTAGGGAAGGCAAATGTGATTTCATTTAGCTTTGATCCCTCTACTTTGCACAAACACTTGTAATCTGAAGACAAATTAGGTGGAAATCATAAACAGGTAATTTTATAAGATATTAGTGTACTAATGTGCCAGTTTTTATATTTTGTCTGATATACTGTTTAAAGTAGATTTGAAAGTTATTAATAAAGAAGGCTGATGTTATTTTACTACCAAATGAAAAATTCTTGTTCATGTGGTAACTCAAATGTAGGTTAGACTTGCATATTCCGCAGCAAATACTGCTTCAATTAGTTCCAGACCTGTTGCTTTATTTATTTTTTTTATTTTTTATTTTTTTTATTTTTTTGGTTTTTCGAGGTAGGGTCTCACTCTGGTCCTGGAATTAACTATGTAGTCTCAGGGTGGCCTCGAACTCTCGGCGATCCTCCTACCTCTGCCTCCCGAGTGCTGGGATTAAAGGCGTGCGCCACCACGCCCAGCTCAGACCTGTTGCTTTTTAATTGTATTTATCTAAGTTCACAGATAGGAACTGGGCAGACACTGGAGGGAGAACACACTCATGTTACCCATTTCAGTGAGGATATTTTGAGTACCACCACCAACATCCATACAGCAAGCATATGCAAGTAGGTTTTAAGGATTCTATTTCTCTAATAGCTCACACAATGTGTTAAGAAAAGAAACACATTATGATATTTTTTTTTCAGTTTTAGACATTTGAGAGGTGTTTTTGTTGTTGTTGTTGCTGATGTGTGTGTGTGTGTGTGTGTGTTTTATTTTTACCTCTCTTAACAAAAAGAACCCAGTCACGGTAAAAAGTAAGGTATTTAAGGCAGGTCAACAAAAGTTGCCAAACATTGGCTTGGGAGCAGCCTTGGTCTTTATCTTTGCCTTCCTGTTTATTGTGGACTGGGAAAGGAAGACAGCCTTTCCTGCCTTCTCAGTTTCCTAATGATATCTCAGCTTGTACCGACTGACTCTGAAGGAAGAAGGGACTCTTTATCTGCAGAAGAAACAACCATGTACAAAGGCTCCACTAATGTTGTCAAACCCACATAAAGTGACTTATATCATTTCAATTGACTTAAAAATTAATACAACTTTCTGGGGCTGGAGAGATGGCTTAGCGGTTAAGCGCTTGCCTGTGAAGCCCAAGGACCCTGGTTCGAGGCTCAATTCTCCAGGACCCACATAAGCCAGATGCACAAGGGGGGCACACGCATCTGGAGTTCGTTTGCAGTGGCTAGAGGCCCTGGTGCGCCCATTCTCTCTCTTTCTCTACCTGCCTGTTTCTGTATGTATCTCTCTCAAATATATAAATAAATAATAAAATATTTTTAAAAAAACTAATACAACTTTCTTAAAATATTTTTTGTTAGCCTAAGGTTTATTAAAGGTGATATTTTAGAAAATTGATATATCACCATAATAAAATTATTAAAGGACATGAAAATAACTGGTAAGCCATAATAAAAGTAACTCCTTGTTGGTAATATTTTGCTGGTCTTGGTAGCAATATCAAATTTTGTTACCTTTTGGCATGAAATCAATGCGAATAGAGCTGTGGTCTGATAACCAACTCATAAATGGTTTTGAGGGCTGGAGAGATGGTTTAGTGGTTAAGGTACTTGCCTGCAAAGCCAAAGGACCCAGATTTAATTCTTGAGAACCCATGTAAGCCAGATACACAAGGTGGGACATGAGTCTGGAGTTCGTTTGCAGTAGCTGAAGGTCCTAGTGCACCCAGCCTCTCTCTCTCTTGTAAATAAATAAAAATTTCAAAAAATGTTTTTTGAGTGTTTCATGTTTATCCATTCAATAGATACTTTCTTACAAGTGCTGAGTGCTAAGGATTAGGTGATGAATAAGACCTAGCTCATAGTCTCCAGAAGGAGACATTTAAGCTTGATCAGGATGTATCCATATGAAATATGTTGTTAATAATAATAATAATACAGAGCATCATCCAGCCCAGTGTGAGATATGGTAGCATCTCTTGACCACAGAGCCCAGAGGAGCTTCCTCTAGTGCTCGAATCCTCAAGTACTGTTTGAGCAGTCTAGTCAGAGTAGCAAAAAGAGCAGATAGAGACCTTCCTTAATCCATTCAGAAGCATGAATTGACTTTTGAGGGAGGAATGTCCTATGCTATGTTAGTAAAACAGCAATTAAAGTCACATTGCTAAACTAGACATGGTGCTAAATACCTCTTAATCCCAGCACTTGAAAGCTTAAAGCAGTAGGATTATGAGTTCAAGGCCACCCTATATAGTGAGACACTACTGAAAGAGAGATAGATAAGGTGAGAGGGAGGGAGGGGGAAGGAGAAAGGCGAGGAAAGAAAATTAATGAAAGAAAAGTGGGTAAAATTTCTGCCTGCTAAGGAGAAGGATGGTACCAACATGTGTTGTTTACATACTAAGGATGTCCATAACTAATAAAAATAAATTTTAAAAAACACCTGCCTGCCAGAAGTTTACATTCAAAGTGGAGATCCAAGTAAGTAATGGAATTTTACCATCCAATATTGTAAGTGTTCTTTTCTTCATGGATCTGCCTTTTATAACGTACTATATTCTTACCCTCTTTTTATAATACCAGCTCTAATGATACCAATTAAGCACAGGCTTTCTTGGGGGATAAAACAGAGCGGTCTAGAAACAGCCCCTGGGAATAGCTACCCTATTACATTGTCCCCCGCAGCTCTGCCTTCCCCACCTTGCTTTGCATAACCATGGACCTCCATGACTGAATTAGGAACAGAAGCGTTTTTTGGCGTGGGCATAGAATCTTTTACGTAATCATTCACAATCATTCTTTCTTCCTGAGGTGGCCTTGGAGGCTAGTTCTAGAAGGTGGTGATCTCATATAGCAACAGGCTGTGTGCAGCTCACTCACCCCACCTATAAATATGCCCCTAATCCCCACCAATAGTGGTGCATAATATGAATGGGAAGTAAATGTGTGTGGTATCCCTAAAGTTGGAAGGTTGTTTTTATTTTCTACTTGATTTTATTTTCTTTATTTGTTTCTGTGTGTTTATGTGTGTGTGCATGTTTGTGTGCCTGCGAGTGTGTAGGCACATATATGCCCGGGTGCACATGTGGAGGTCAGAGGACAACTTCGGGTTAGTCCTTGCCTTTCTTCCTTATGTGAGACAGGGTTTCTGTCTCTGCATCTGGCCCTGCTATTTTGACTTTACTCTGGTGGTCTTTGTTTTCTTTGCCTTGTGTGTCTGTGAAATTCTCCTGTCTCCACCTCCCATCTTGCTGTCAGCATGCTTGGAGTCCAGAAGCCCACCACAGCTTGAGTGTGAGTGCTTTATCTACTGAGCTATCTCCCCTCCCCCTCACCTCACCCCCTGAAAGGTTATTTTTGTAGCAGGCACTCTATACTGAGCATTTCTCCTATTTGGCCCTCTCAGGCTGCCTGCCAAGAGGAAGCCTTAGTTGCTTTAAGAAAGGAGTAAGGGTGTTGCAGGTAGAAGAAGGTCATAGGGGATGGAGAAAGCTTGTAACTTTCCAGCCACAGTTAAGTAGCTGGGTGTAATAGCCAGAGTGCAGTGGAAGTAGAGGACAGTATTGTTGGATGTAACTGCAAAGGTGAGTCAAGGCAAAAACAGGGGAAGTTTTGTGATACAAGGAACAGGGGGAGAATCCTGGAGACCTGGATGTCAGGGAGTAGGATAGTGGCATAAGGAGCCAGCCCTACTCTGGTAATTGCTTTCATATAAAAACAATTTCTTAGGACAATGATAAGTTCTGATAATGGACATGCCCAGTGTGTTCATCACATATACAGTCTTTATAAGTAAATAATTCTGGATACTTCCAGAGACGCTAAGATCACAGAAGAAAAGTGTAGAGCTAGAATACTTAGCTGAAGAAGAAGAAGAAACTTGAAACCGCCATTATTATTGCCTTCAGAAGGGGTAGTAAGGATTCTGCTTGACTGAGTGTTCCCAAAGCGTAAGCTAAAATAAAGAGAAAGGTAGGCTGACAGGTTTGTCTCAGCATATTTAGTTCTGTGCTGTCTGAAGAGCATTTAGTCTATCCTAGAGTAGATGGTGACAGTGGGCAGGTTTACCGTTATAGAGGTGATTCAAGTACTGGTCTCAGATAACTCTGAAGGCCTTTCTTTATAAATCTTATATTATTTGATACTTATCTGAAACTTAAAACTTTAAAAAATATTTATTTATTTATCTATTTATTTATTTATTTATTTATTTATTTATTTATTTATTTATTTATGAGAGAGAATGGGTGTGTCAGGGCCCTTAATGCTAATGAATTCTAGACACATGCACCATCTTGTGCATCTGGCTTTATGTGGGTACTGAGGAGTTGAACCTGGGTCCTTGGGCAAGCATCTTAACTGCTAAGCCTTTTCTTAAGCCCTGAAACATAATATTTTTTTAAAAATATTTTATTTATTTGAGAGAGAGAGAACATATGGGCATGTGAGGGCCTCTTGCCACTGAAACTGAACTCCAGATGCATATGCCACCATGTACCCACTGCTTTGTGCATCTAGCTTTATGTGGGTACTGGGGAACTTGGGCAGCAGTCTTTCCAAGCAAGTGCTTTTTTTTTAGAGAGAGAGATAGAGAGGGAGAGGGAGACAGATAGAGATGGGCGTGCCAGCAGTCTCTCAGCTGCTGCGAATGAAATCCAGATGCATGCGCTCCCTTGTGGTCAAGTGCGGCATTGCGCGCTTGCGTTACTTTGCATCTGGCTAAACATGGGACCTGGAGATTGGAACCGGTGTTCTTAGGCTTAGGAGGCAGGCTCCTTAACCGCTAAACCATCTCTCCAGCCCCCAAGCAAGTGCTTTTAACCACTGAGTCATCTTCTCAGCCTTCAAACTTAAAACAATTTTTTTTGAGGCAAGCCCAACAGACTAACCTTTCTTTTTATGTGTGTGTGTGTGTGTGCGTGAGAGAGAGAGAGAGCATTGAGAATTGGCATGCTAGGGCCTCCAGCCACTGCAATAGAACCCCAGACACGTGTGCCCCCTTGCGCACTAGTGTCACTGTGCGCCTGGCTTGCGTGGGACCTGGAGAGTTGAACATAAGTCCTTAGGCTTCTCAGATATGCCTTAACTGCTAACCCATCTGTCCAACCCCTTTAAAACTTTTTAAAGGTTGATTTTGATTTCAGTGTGAGGGAAATGTATCATATAAGGTTGAAATACTTCCAAAGAAAGAAAACTGTGTTTACTCAAATGTCTTTATTCTGAGTTAATCACTTGGTACTTAATACATGCATTTTAACTGGGGTCAGTAAATATGCATTTAGTGTGGGCTGAATAGCCTTGCAATGATATCTGTGAAGGCTATCTGCAAGAGAGTGTCAGACCCCTAGAATCAGGCAGTGGGTGAGTGAAAAGACAGATGCTATCTTCCTCTGAGATCTGGGGGAAGAATCTTTTGCTTAACTCCCTTATTTATCAAATCCAGATAGCTCAGCTGCTTCTCTGAAACTGTCAGGATTTCTCATCACCATCTCTGAACTGATGGATGGCGATTGGTCTTGCTTACTAAGTGTGCATTGTAGCAAGACACAACTTTATTTAAAATACCATTAAGATGCAAACACATTACAGCTACTCTGAAGGCCTCCTTTCACAACATGAATTATTCAAATAGCTTCTTAATAACTGCATTGATTTCTACAGTTAAAAGCAGATCAGATTATGGAATCTGCTCAATACCACTTAAATGTTTATAGATGTTAGAGTTGACAAAGACCTCTTAGACACTGATAATTCGTTCACAAGCTCAGAAGGCTGGGGATTTGGCATGCCTACTATGATCTGTGATTATTTTTAATAAATGGGAACACTGTAACAGCCACCATTTAAAGTCTTCATTCTTATTCCATTTTAGTTCTAGAGTCACTGCCTGAAAATCTAGTTATGCTAAAAATATGACCAGAAACTTTTATATTGATCAGAAGCTCTTTGCAAAGATCAATGCATTAAACCTGTCTTAACCTGCATGTATTGGTGTGTATACTTAAAATATCTATGAATATTTACAATGATAAAATCCAATAAGATTGCAGTGTCTCCGTTGCTTTTAGTGTTCTATGGGAGGGTGTAAGGGCAAGTTTGCTAGCATGAGAAGACATTGTAGATGAGACAGCAATTGCATCTTGTGTACTTTCTGATTCTGAATGTCACTGGGCAGAGTGACGTCCATATTGTCTGTCTGCTTGGGGAATGGCAGAAATGCCAAAGACTGAGTGGTTTAAACTACAGAAGCTTATTTTCTCTGAGTTTTGGAGACTGAAAGTTCAAGGTCAGGTTGATAGCAGGGTCTGGTAGGGCTCTCTTTTTGGCTTGGACATGACACCTGCCTGCCATGTGCTCAGTGGCTTTTCTCAGTGTGTGTCTGTAAGGGGAGAGAGAAGGAGAGAATGAGTTCTTCCTCTTCCTCCTCCTCCTAACATGCCACCAACTCTACACAATTAAGATACAACTCTTATGACCCCCTTTATCCTTAATTTCATCTTTATAGCCCCAAATCCAAATGTAGTCACACTGGGGGTGCAGGCTTCAAGGGATAAATTTTAGGTGACATAATTCAGTCCATCGCACAAAGGCGGAGTGCTCTGAAATCAGACTACCTGAATTGGAATGTAACCTGTGGCAAGGTAGTTGTTCTTTGAGATTCTCATTTTTCTGTACACCGAGGAGAAAGATAGTATTTTTTATAGCCTTTTCATGTAGAATAAATGACTTAAGACATGCATAGTATTTAGAATGACACATGGCATTTACTGAAGGCTCAATAAAATTGTCACACAGATGGTTTTCCTGTGATGGCTTGGTCATCCTTGCCTGACATAGGGGAATGCTTATTCTCCAGAAAGGCTCAGTATCTCCTCCGTCCATTACTTAAACATTTTAAGACGCACAAGTGCACATTTTTCAAATGTAATCAGCACACAGCTTTCCTACACAGAGAAAGGACTTCTCTGCTTTCTCCTTCTTTCCACTTACCTCTTACATAAACATACATGCACACATGATTTCATACTCATACTGTTTTTGTACACTCAACCATAGAACACATGGTAGTGGACCTCATTACTACAGAAGCCAAAGCATTTCATACACAATAAGAAATTCAGGAATCTCTGAGCTCCTTGTATGGGAGAAATGAGATTAAAGACACCCTCCACTTAGTGTCTTGGAAACTTAGTAGGAGGGTCTCACGGCACATCAGAAGCTCTGCATGCAGGCAGTTCATTGGCCAGTTTTCAGTTTCCTGTCTTTAACTGGATGCAAAATAGAATTTGAATTGGATCGAAAGGGCAGAGGAAAGCACACCGAACTGATTCTCAAATAGCAAATGATTTTTCAAGATTTGTCTCACACGTTGTCAGCCAGGCTTCTGTCCGTCCAGGACCCTTGTAAGGCTAGAGAAGTGGCTATGTTCTTTTTTAGCCCAAATCAAGGACCTTTCTATTTTGCTGGCAGCATTTTTAAAAGGAGAAAATGAAGAAAGGACTGCCTACAAGTTTTGTCAATGTCTACCCTAGTGAGCAGCTGTCCTCTTCTACCTTCTGAGTCCTCGCTGCTTGTAGGGTCCACTGCTGCCTGCCTATCCTATTCTGAGTACACGAGCCAGTCATGGATCTTTACACTTATACACATTTCATTCTAAATAGCTTTACCCGTGAGGCAAATTATAAAACTTTTACTAAAATTAGAAACCTGAAAGTCTTTTTATATCTGAGCTCCTGCTTTTAAAAGAATCTAAGTGAAATATTTATGTACAGCCAAGTCTTTAGCTGCTGTAACATGCGTAAGTTAAGTGATCTCTCCTTGGAATGCTTCTCACTCAGCATTAGGATGGCTGGTTCTACTAGAACAATAGATGCGTGTAAAAAAAATAAAATGAACTTGGTGTGGGTGTGTACAGCTCACATATTTGTACATTTTTTTGCAAGCTGAGTAAATACGGGGTACCACTGTTTTCTGAATTTTAGACAAATATATTAAGAAACAGCCTTCCTGGGTAAGGTGGTTCATGCCTCTCATCTTAGCACTGGAAAGGCGGAGTGAGAAGAGTTTGTACTTAAGGACAGCCTGGGCTACATGGTGAGACCCTATCTCAAAAGAAATAAGACAATCAACCCAATACAAGACTTGAACAAGCACTTCACAAAAGAAGGTATATGAATGGTAGTGATTTCTAAGAGTTTTCCCAACTACTTTAGATGCCTGGAATTTTTAATCATTCAGTCATTACTGGAGTTTAAATTGGCTTACTCACTGGAAAACTGTTCAGAGTTATTGTTTTTTCTCTCAATAAACTACTGTTTTTGATGTATGGCCCAGTAATTCTACCCTTGTATAATCACCAACAAGAAATTATAACATGCGTTTATAAAAACAGACACAAAGTTCATAAAAATATTTACTGCATCTGTTTTTAAAGTCAAAAGCTGGATATGATATGAATGTTCATGACATGGAGACTGGAATATTTACCACTCAGCATTAAAAACAACAACCTAGTTACTTACACAACAAACTGGATGAATCTCAAAGGCGTTGTGGTGTTTTGAATTAAGTGTCCCCCATAAACTCATGTGTTCTAATGCTAGATCCCTAGCTGATGGCAATTTGGTAATTTGAGCCTCCCTAAGAAGGTATGTTGTTGGGGATACACTTATGAGTGTTATAGCCAGCTTCCCCTTGCCAGTGATTGGCACACTCCTGCTGCTGCCTGATGTTGGCCAGGAGGTGACGTCCAGCCTGTGTTCATACCATGTTTTCCCCTGCCGTCATGCGCTTCCCTTGTATCCATTAGCCAAAATCAACCCTTTTCTTCCACAAGCTGCTTGGTTGGGTGTTTTGTGCCAGCAATGAGAAGGTGATAGCAATAGGCATGCCTAGTAAAAGAACCATTTGCAAAAGAAATTCTTATTCTGTCATTTCATTTGCATGAAATTAGATTTCAGCAAAACTCACTTTTGGTGGCAAGATACCATACAATGTTTGGAAAGGGAGTTGACAAGAAGTAAGAATGAGGAAATACCTTATGGAGAGAAATATCCTATGCTTTGTCACTGGTGGCTAGATCGCAGTATACAACTAAAAACAATCTGCCTTTCCACACTAAAGCAATTATAGACTGATGAGTAATCTAAAAAAAGAAGCTAGAGAATGTGAGAAAATGTTATATGTAAGACTTCATGGAAGAAGGAAATGTCTGCCTGTAGTAGTGCTGGGAGAACCCCTTAGAAGAGTCTTACAGAGCAGTCAGCTAGAGTTACCAACCTATAGGGAAATGGAGAATACAACTTCAGTACCAAGAAATCTCGGAGTATCTTTGAAGGGCCTTTTAAGATCGGACAGATTTTGGCCATAGGATAGTGATAGGGACAGGAGTTGCCAACAGCAAAGATGGCGATTTTCATGCTTCACCTAAGGTAGAACTTAGACATTATTCCTGGGATGATTCTGGTGTGCCCATTCTTGGGTGCTGGTTCACTGAAGATCAGAGAGCACCCAAAATTAAAGGTGGAGCTGAGGTGGAAGGGTCCTGAAATTAGGGATACTGGTTGATTTTGGATGTCAGAGTAGTTTCTAGGACCAGTCTCCTGAAGCTGAGATTGTTGAGTCCTGCTTTTGTGAGGATAAAGAGCCCCTAGAGTCAGGCTTTTTGACAGAGGAGAATGTCTTTATGTTCACAATTACCAGAAAGCATTGATCTGCCAAAGATTGCCTTTCGTCTGCATAAACAGTGGATTTATATAGCTAGATTCTCCTCTGGAGTGCCTTATAATGAGCTCAAAGAGTATTCTTAACTTCCAGGTACTCTTAATGTTGCTGGAAAGTAGGATACTAGAGGAGAAGTGAGGAAGAGTGTCAGCATCGAAATGGCTTCTTCCCTTGTCAGGATGGAAAGAAGAGCAGGGCTCTAAGACATCGCTTATTTGTCTGGCAGGGTCTCTCAGAAATCTCAGCAAACCTGATCATAGGAGTGACAGTGGTATGAGGTATTCTTTTGAAGTTAAACTCTTAGAAACTGTCCTAGAGAATTTTACTTGTATTTGCTTTATCCCTGAAATAAGGACATATCTAACATGGTTATAATTCAAACGCATTTTAAGAAAGCTACATCATTTGGGTCCTTCAATAATCAGTGACCCTGATTTTTTCTGCACTCTGAGCAGTTTTTATTGCACGTGCCAGGGATCATTCTATTGTACCCATGGCCCTCACAACATGAACCTTTTTTGTGTTAGATACCCTAAAGAGGCTCACATATCATGAAACAGTGTTCCTTAAGCCCTTGAAAAGCTGACCAAGAAGGAAGCACCTCTTCTGCTATAGATTGCTCCTATTTCAGGTCAGTTCTTCCTGCGCTTAGATGGAAAGATGAAGATTCTGTGTAGTGAATACTGGATTGGAGTGTTGGCATTTCTGACAGAACTGGCAATTTTTCAAATTGAGTGAGGCATTCGGTTGTCTCTGCTTTATGGATTATATTTCACTTTCGTATGGATTATATACCATTCTTGCTAATTGTGCTGAACTGAGAGAGACTGCAAGAGTAATAAGAACAGCCTGTTTTGCACCCCTCCCTTCCTTGGAGCCTTTGGAGGGATTCAGGGCAGCACTCCAGGCTAGATAGGGAGAAGGTGGCAGTGGAGAGAGAAATCCTGTGACATGGGAAACGATGAAGTTTTGAGATGGTGGCCTTCAAGATACCAGCTCTCCACTTGCTATTCTATTTCCATGTAGATCTATTTTTTTTTTCCCCTTTAGCATTCCTTTTTTTTTTAGGTTCAATCTTAAATAGAAGGAGGGTGCTAATGCAAGTTTTGCCTATAGAGAGGTACCACCTTTTAGCATTTTATCTTCTTCTGGCTATTCCATCTTCTCCCTTTAAAAAATTACATACTTATTTGTCTTTTACCAGCATAATTTTATTTTAGGAAAACAAAATATTTTTCTCCACAATAAAGAAGATTGATGTGTAAGCCAGATGTGATGTCGCACACTTTTAATCCCAACACTCAGGAGGCAGAGGTAGGAGGATTGCTGTGAGTTTGAGGCCAGCCTGAGACTACATAATGAATTCCAGGTCAGCCTGAGCTAGAGTGAGACCCTATCTCAAAAAAAAAAAAAAAAAAAAAAAAAAAGAAAGAAAAAGAAAAAGACAAACACAAAGAAAGTTAGAACTTATCTACTTATGTTTTTTATAATTTAAAATCCTTCTTTCATCATTGAATTAATATTCATGGCACAAAATAAAAGGCAGCATATAGATGGGCCAAGGGTGAGATTCTAGGATATACTCCAGTAGTGAGCAGCCTGGCTTCTTTGGTTTTAGAGGTTTACCTGATCACTTTTCCCCACAGCCCTTCACATCTCAGCCTTGACTCAGGATTCTTTTGCTAAATATGTTCTTTCTTAGTAGTATATAAGATGTGTGCTCTGCTTTTCCAAAATCGCATTACTCTGTTAACTCTCATTTTACTTTATTTTTAGTTGGTGTGGTATCCAATGTAGGAGGAAATTTCAAGGACCTTCTTTCTGTTTGCATGGGCCTTTTCCATGATAGTGACACTGAGAAATGTTTCTTCAGCCATTCTTAAACTTGAATGAACTTGGACAACTGTAACTGCCAAGTTGCTTCTTGTGTTCAGAAAAAAAAAAAAAAAGAGAGAGAGAGAAGTAGCAAGTTGGCTAAACAAGTATACAAAGAGATAGCATAACAAAATCAATTAAAACATCATAAATCATTATTCTTCATGATTCTCTGCGCGTGAATTTGGACAGACTTTGGCGGCGGTTCTGAATGCTGTCAGTGGAGGTGGGTCAGAGGGCTGCATCTGGCTGGTTTGCTCATCTCATTCAGCTGGCAGTTTAAGTGCTGGGTATGGTGATAGACTGCTGTAGTTCTAGCTACCTGGAAACCTGAGGTAGGAGGAGCTCACTCCCTGCCCGCCTGGACAACCTAGCAAGTATCAACCACAAGCAAGCGAGCCACCCAGCCAGCAAACAGCTTCAATGGGCTAGGAAGCTGTAAAAGTTTCACTTTTAGTCACTACTACATCTTGCTTTGCTATTAGCTTTTCTCTTTCCACACGGGCAGTTTGGCCTGTCTCCAGTGTGATCACATGGTACTTTGACTTCTTACTTGGTGGCTTGCTTCCAAGAAACACGAGTGAAAACTGCCAGGCACCTATCACTTATTCCACATCTTACTGGTCAAAGCAAGTCACCATTCCAGCCAAGATTCAAGCCGAGTTAGTTTGGTAGGTACAGTGGTATGTGAGTGCCCAGAGGAAGGAATCAATAGTGGCTGTTTAGAGATATCTCATATAATTATTTATTACCTAATTTGGAAGATTTGGAACCTGCCAACTTTAACTTGCTATAGTCAAGGGGACTGCTGTCATGAAAATTATGGAACCATTTTTGGTGAATGGCCTGTATAGGTGACTGTATGAATCCAATAATGTTGATCAAAACTCCTCTCCTTTCAGAAGTTCAATATCATCCTTAGCTACATAGCAAGTTCAAGGCCAGCCTGGGTTACATGAGACCCTCTTTTAAAAAACAAATGCCTGTCACAAAACTTGTCCCCCTATTCAAATTATCCCATGTTTATTAAGTAATAACTTGACTCTGGGATGAAATATTGATTTGTGTGTTATAATTAAGTTTTGGGATACTTTAGTGAATGAATTTAGTCTAGACTTGGCAATAATACTGCATTTTGCATGATCATAGTTCATTTGACTTATTCTCACTTTTCCTCCTGCTTTACTCTAAGCCGTGGTGAGCATAAATATCTACTGGCCCTCTTGCATTCCAGTGATTGGGTAATGAAGTATGTTGCAGGAGGTGTGGAATAGAAATCCGAGTATTGATGTTCCTTTGGCAAGTTGTTTAATCTTCGAAATGTGGCGGAGAGTTTCTTGTCTGCCTACCTCAGACAGTTTTGGTGAAGATTTAAGTGAATAAAGGTATTCAGGACCCCGTATAAAGTATAATAGCCAGATAATAAAAGCAGTATTGAGATTTTAAAAAGTGAAAAAGAAACCAACTATTTAGTAAGATGATAGCTAGATATAGATACATGATAGATGATTGATAGATAGATAGATGATAGAACATCTCTCCTCTAAGGGGCTTACCATAATGTATTCCCAGTAGGATATTTAGTTAAGCCCTGGCGATAGCATAAAATAATCCCAGTCATGTCTGGGGACTGTTAAAAAGATCTAACTTGTTTTCAGTTCTGCTAATTTGCAGAACATCTGGGTCAAGCTGAACCACCTTGTCTACAGTTCCAGCCCCTTCAATGTCTACTTACTGGGAAATCTGGTAATCCTGTAGAACAGTGGCTATAGGCTCCTCAGTGCTGTGGCATTCTCACCGTTTTTGCTTCATTGTCATCTTCCATTATTTATATTTATAGTCAAGGTTCCTTTTCATGACTGAGTTAATAAGGATTTTAAAGTATAATCAGATAAAAAAAATCATTTCAGACTTCTGCTGGGCATGAAATAATTGCTAATTTAACTAATGCACAATAGTTTGATCTAAATTGTTTCAGGTATTTAGTTAATTTGTGTCTTTGCTCTCTAATATAATAACTATGAGCTACTTATGACTATTTAAATTTATATTAATTAAAATAAAATGCAGTGTCCCAGTCATTTCCAGCACTCTCATCTACATGCAGCCAGTGGCCACCATATTCGAAAATCCAGATGTAGACTATTTTCATCACAGAAAATTCTTTTCTTAATTTTTATTTATTTTGGAGTGACAGAGAAAGAAAGAGGCAAAGAGAAAGAGAGAGAGAGAGAAAGAGAGAGAATGGGCACACCTGGACTTCCAGCCACTTGCAAACGAACTCCAGATGAATGGGCCACCTTGTGCATCTAGCTTATGTGGGTTCTGGGTAATTGAGCCTTGAACTGGGGTCCTTGAGCTTCATAAGCAAGCACTTAACCACTAAGCCATCTCTCCAGCTCGCATCACAGAAAATTCTTATGGATAGCAGTTTTACAGGCTATTTTGAACCTATGTGGTGCTGTTTACCCTTCTATTATTTTCCTCAAGGTCTTTTTTTTTTTTTTTAAATTTTTTTATTCTGTTTTGGTTAAGCAATGAGAAGAAAGTGCTCAAACTCATTTGTGCTTTTTTAGTTTTATGAGGACATTGTTGATAATTGAATGGGCCAAATCAACTCTCTAGAATAAGATTTTTAAATATTTTAAATTTTAATGTATATGTAATACTCCAAAGTGGTGGCTGTTGGTTTTTAAATGGACTGGAATCATTTGTCAGTTAAAACTTCTTATGAACCGGCAACTACCTACTGTATTGCTTCATTATTTCTTGAAACTTTTCTACAAGCTCATTACAGCCAAAATTTGGCAGCCATGCTCCTACCCAAGTCATTCGAAGTAATGTGTGCCCTTTTCTCAGTTTAGACAAAATTTTAAACCAATATCTGTTTAGATCTTGACATCTGCCAACTAAAATATTGACTTTAAGTAAAAGGGTCATAAAATGTGAGATTAAGATGATTTGGTGCTGAGTCCTTATCACGTAACCTGAAGTAAATGAAGATTGCACAATGCTGTAGTTAGCACAGTTCAGACATGTTCCTAGATATTCCAGACTACTTGGAAATTATACTTCTTGTGTTGAGAGATTGGTATTTCAAAAATACTTGAGAACTAAAGTTCACTTTCTGATGAATAGTTGCTGAAAAGTTTTCCGATAGTACTGTGAAGATGTGTTACAAAGAACAGTCTCCACAGCCAAGCCACATCTGTTGAGATCAGAATCAGAACTTTTGTGTAAGCTGTGTGGCTTACCAGACATGTCTTCCATAATAGATGCCTGCTTTACAGTTTAACATTGACATACTGATGCAAAGCCAGGAAACCAAATTATACCTTAATGTTACTTAATGTGTGTTAGTGGGACCAAATTTAGTAATTTTTATCGTGAAACTAAAAATGGAGTTGTGTTGCTGAAATTTTACATTCCACTAGCAGACTTGTTCTAAGTTTATTTTCCCACCTTACTAAAACCAGTGAGATCAAACATTTAGCTAGCCACCAGGAACCTGTGAAGAGAAGAGCTCATAGCTTATCAACTTGGCCTCTGCAAACATGGGAATTCAGTGAAGACTGGGCCACTGAGGTCTTAATTCTGCTTTGTTCTGGGTAATTGGGCAGGGTATTTTATGTGTGTGGACAGAATTCCAAACCAGTGAACGAAATGGCTGTCTGCAGTGCTTCTGAATCACTGTTTCAGGACCCACCAACATATGCAAAGATTTCTGGGTGTTTTGGGCAGCCTTGCTTCTTCCAGAGCTCCATCTCCTGCTCAGGCACACTGCCAGAAGTACCTGCATAGCCCCGCCCTTACTCTCTCCCCACACAATTTATATATTTGAACTTAAACAAGGGGATTTCTTAAACAGACTTGCCTTGCAGTTTCTAATCTGTGTTCCTACACAGATAACCAATTATTGTTGCAAGTGGTTAAGTCAGCCTTTACACAATAGATACCACTTCTTTGAGCATAAGACAGCTGACAAACCATTATTTCTTTTTGTTATTGACAACTTCCATAATGATAGACAATAACCCATGATATTTCTGTCCCTCCCCCCACTTTCCCCTTTGCAACTCCACTCTCCATCATACGTTTTTTCCCTCTCAATCAGTCCCTCTTTTATTTTGACCTCATCATTTTCCCTCCTATTATGATAGTCTCGTGTAGGTAGTGTCAGGATACTACCATTACATCTTTTAAGTCCTGGAGTCTGGAAGGGGTTTGGGAACTTGGGAGAACAAGAGTGAAGAAACGAGGAGTAGTTAATGGGGTGCTAAACCCTTATGAACTTTACTGTTTCTAGGGGTTCAGTAAAAGCATATGTTTCAATGATGCCCATTTTGTCACACGCTTTCAGCTTCCCCTCCGTGAAACCTTGTATAGTCAATACTTGTAGTTAGTCGACACCCTGATGTCCCACTGTGTGTGATGTAGAGCTCTGTCATACCACTGACCAACCTGTCTTTGTGCTTGTCTCCTTCTTACTGAAATAGTCAGACTCTTTTTCAAAAACACATTGATGCTATAACACATACATGTATACATACATACATACATACATACATACATACATACATACATACATACAGTTTACATTTCTTAAATAGATTCATACTGAAAACATGGCATTGAGTGACACCTACCCTGTACGGTACGAGACACTGGTGATATGAACACAATAAAAAAATGTGATATGGCCTCTTCTCTTCAGCAGCTTTAAAACAGAAAGGACAGACACTAAATTACAATTCAAATGGTAGCTTGATGAATCCAGAAAGGGAGATATAACAAGTGTTTTATTAATACTATTGAACAAGGAGGGGCTGGGGACATAGCTCAGTCACTAAAGTGCTTGTCTTGCAAGATGAGGACCTGAGTTTGATCCCCAGTGCCTATATAAAATGCTGGGTGTGTTGGTGGGCTCTTGCAACTCCAGGCCTGGGGAGGTGGAGACAGGAAGATCCCTAAGGCTTCCTGACCAGCCAGTGTAGCTCCATTGGCAAGCTTCAGGCCAATTAGAGACCCTGTCTCAAAGGAGGTGAATGGTGCTCCTGAGAATGTCAACCAAGATTGTCCTTTGGCACGTGCATGCACATACACATAAATGAACATATGTATACACACGTTAAAAAAGAAAGACTACATCATAGGAAATCCCAAGCCACTTCTGAGAGGTGGGAGGGAAAATTTTTGGTTGCAATGGTTGAAGCTGAGTCTTGCAGGGTAAATAAGAGTTAACCAAGCAAAGAGGCAGAATAAGCATCCAATGGGAGAACAGTATATGTGAAGCATATGGCTAGATTGGTTGCTCTGCAACTGTGAAGAGCAGAAAGGCCAGAGTTCTATATCTCAGTAAAAATGGGCGAGAATGGTACAAGAATGTGCTAGAGCCTATAGGGGTCACATCTTGTAGAGATTTGTGTACCGTGTCAATGATTTGGCTCTTTAGTCTAAAATCAAGAAATAGCCTTTGAAAGATGCATAATCTGCCTTTATCCTAGCAGCCCCTCAGTGCATTTCTGATTTTCGTGGCCTACATGAACTGCTCATTCTGATTTGCAGTGTGACTGCAGTAGAAGAGGAAGAAGTAGTGCATCTCTAAAACCTCTCCATGGAAGATGCTGAGATGTTTCTTCAGACAAGAGACAGGCTAGGGGATTGATGTGCTACCAGTGTGGATACAGGGTTTTCAAAACCTGGATTTTGTTCTGCCTCCAAGATACAATAGTTGATTTTGAAAACCTGATTTCTAGCAATCAACTTCCTCGAACTTGTTACTAGACTATTTCCTAGGTGAAAAAGACTGTTATTGAGTGATAAGACCATTCCCCCCGGCCATGGAAAAATCTCAGTGGCCTTTTCTTGCTGAGCCATATGTCCATATCAATCAATCTTCCTCGGTAAACCTGCAGAAGGGAGAGGACTTAGGCTAGGTGCCCAATCATTTGTTAAAGGGAACTCACAGGGAAAGAAAGTTGTAAAACTTGTGAATACAGTGAAAATAACCAAGGAAGGAATTTTTAAAGGTCATTTCAAATTCAAAAACATACTGATTAATATTGCTATAAAATGCCAATGCTGGGCTGGAGAGATTACTCCTGTAAAAGCCCGAGGGCCTGACAAGGCCTGAGAGACCACTTGAGTTTGGTCCCCAAGTCTCCCATAAACAGTTGAGTGTGACCACATGCATCTGGAACACCAGTTCCATAAGGGTGTAGAGACCCAGGACATCACTGCAGCTGCAAAAGCTCTGCGATCAGTAAGAGACTCCAGCTCAGATAAGGATGGGTGGAAGGGTGATGGAGCAGATCCCAGGACATTCAGCTCTGCCTACTGCAGGTGAGTCCTGGGGCCCTGCAAGAGCGCATACACATTTTCACACCATACACCACACGCACACACCACACCATTATACACACATAGGACCCCCCCCCCATATACACACATACACATACAATGCTAGTGCTTTGTGCTGCAGAGAACTTTTAAACTAACATTTTTAAAATATCAAGACAAAACTGGGAATGTACATAAATTAAAGGCATAGGTCTAGAATGGTTATTTTTATTTTTGAATCCATAGAGCAAGTAGAAATGAGTACAGTTGTTTAGATTAGCCCCTGACAACTGAAATCAAGACTGAAGAGGATAGTTTTCAGTCAACACGTGATTATTGGACAATCACTTTTAGATCATGTACAAAATAGACAGCAAGGGGACAGTATCCACTTATGAGAGAAATACCTGTTTTAAATGGAAATTCTGTATTTGTTTTTTAAGCACTCTGAGATCTTGAGCAAGGACTTTAATTATGATCCAGTTTCCTACTGTGTGGCATGATTATCAGAGATAATGGTTGTGAAAAGGCTTTTTAAAGTATAGGATATCATACAGATCTGTTAACTAATATTCGTTTTAATTATCTGTTACTGATGAACATGCCACCTGAAACTTGAAGCAATGACCTATTATTACTTTGCATATAGGTTGGCTGGGATCAGGCAGGTGTTTCTTCTGCTGCATGTGACTTTGGTTAGTTTACTGAAGCAGTTGGGACCTCAGCTGGAGGTAGAATGCCTAAGATGGCCATATTTACATATCTCCAGTGGTCTGGCTGAGAACGGGACACTTCTTTTACCCTCTCTGTGGCTTCTAATTTTGCAAGACATGTGGGCTCTAACTGGACGGTATACTAGCCTTACAAGGCAGTTGGATGAAAGCCTTTGCAGGATTAGAACTGTAAGTCACTCAGCAAGACACCTGCATTCCTCTGCCAGTCACAGGGCCAGCCCATACTCTAGGAAAGTAACGTAGGTTAGAACATTGACTTTGGAGGGCGGAGTCACATTGAGAAACAGGAGGGATTGTGGTAGTCATCTGTGGAATATTCTCACACAATTATTGTTAAGAAAATTTGAAAGACTAAAAGGTTTCATTCAAAATGGATAAACAATTATGAACAAACTCAACCTAAAGTGCTTTAAAAAGACTTAAAATTTTCAGTTAATTTTAACATAAATGTGCTGCACAGTAGTTATCCTGGTTAAGTGAATTGTTGTAATTTTTCCTCCATAAACCTTAATTTTTTTTTTAGTCCTACTGGGTAATGAAAAAGTATATTACGGTTATGCCTACTATTGTTTTGGAAGTTAAATTTACCCTTTTATGTGTTGATACAAAGGGAATTTTGAACTCCCTCTAGTGGCAGAAATTTTTTTTCTTTTCTTTCTTTTTTTTTTTTTTAGAGAGCTGGCTTGAATTAATAAGATGGCTGACTTGGGTATAGCAAAACATAGTTAAAAAAAAAAAAAAAAAAGAGTGATTCTTACCCCAGTGCTCACTTCCTCCTGTGCTTATAGAAGATTCTTTCATCTTTTATGAGAAATGTCCACCTTCCTAAGAAACATTGAGAATATAGTATTCAAAAAATAAAGAGACTTCCTGTTAACCTTTAAAGACTGCTAACTGCCCCCTGTAGTCAATGCTCTTAAATAAAAAATGTTATGTTTTCACAATTAGCCTCTTCTGGTTCCTGATTAAAAAATAAACTGAATTTCTATCTGAAGGATGATTTTTTAGTGATTGAGTATACTTAATAGCAAAGTCTTAGGTAGAGGGCACCAGGTCAGGGAGCCTGGGAATCACCAATAGTGAAGCCTTAGAAAACAAGTGACAGTGCCAAGTTCCTGTGCTTTCCTCTTAAAAATACGAGTTTAAATTTGGAGTTGTGCTTAGGGTTCAAACAGTGACCAACAAATAAACTTCTTTCCCACCATTTATCTGTATATAAGTAGCATCTTGATGCTTTGAGAAAAAAATGAGAATGTTTTTCTTTTTCTTCCAGTTTTAAGCTTCTGGTGGATGTCCTTGAAATGTCATTTTGTATTGCTAATCCAGATTCATTAAAATATACCCATTACCATTAAAAAAAAGAATTTGTATTTTTATAGCTAATAGGGATCAATATTCATTGTAACTGTCAATATCAGTCAGAAGTGCGCTGCCCAAGGGTGTTGGCAAGACAGCTCTGCATACATTGTGATTTCACTTTTCTATCCCTGTCACACTACCAACGAGAGTTAATAGTATTCTTTAACTTACTCTATTGCCTGTCCATTTAGAGGCAGATCTATTTTGATCTTTTACACATAGACATTTTCTCTTAATGACATGAGAAGACTTTCTTGCAAAATTCTGTTTGCAACCATTTGCAGAAGCTGACCCAACTCACATCCTCTGGCAGGTGGACACCTGCATATCTGTGTTCTGCCCACAGAGGTTGAGAAATAGCCAGGGTGAGCAAGAATTCATAGTTGGTTATTTTTTTTTGTTTGTTTTTTCTTTTAAATCTCCAGAAAGTAGAACCCAGGGATACATGGATAGTTTCTAGCAATTTTGTTTTATAAATGATGAGCTAGCAAGATTTCACTAAAACAATCCATACCATCAAAGTTAGGCTTTGTTTCTTTCCAATACCTCTTTTTAGTTTGGCGTTTATAACTGAGTATGTGTGTCTTGTGGTCTCAATTACATCCGGTGTTTTGAGCTGGCAGCATTTCCTCTGTGGAGACCGCCCCGCATTATTTGCCAGGCTACATTGCTCTCTATGTAGAGAGAAAACCCAGTTGTACTAGAGAGTAAAATTTAAGATAAAACTGAGTTTAGGTACAACTTTGATTTTTGAAACAAAAGCAAAGGCACTATATTTGTTATAAACAAACCAGTGATGTGGTTATTAAAATATATAGGTCACAAAAGCACATGGAAAGTCTTAACTACATCCCATAGCCACCCTGCATGTTTTCTCCTGAATATTTATAAAAATCTAATTTAACTAACAGAGACCAGAGATTCCTTTCTACTTTAGTTGTACAGATTTGAAATAATGAAAGTGAATTTGCATTTCTTAAAATGGTGTTTTCTTCCAGTTCTCATAGAAATGTTTTTGGAACAGTGGTCTGTGCTAACAGCTGTATTCAATCTTGAGTAAAAGTTACTTCCTGAGGAGAATGAAATTCAACTTAACAGTTCGAACTTGCCTGGAATACAGTCGTGTAGGGTGAGTGTACTATGTGATTATGAAACCGGGCACAGGCACCCTGCTGGGGCAATTTCTTGTAAATAGTACCCCATAGAAACCATTAAGCAGTGTTGGTGTTTTTAACATAAGATTTCGTAGTCTAAGATAGAACTTATTCATACATAAAACAATCTTATTTTTAGTTTTACTCTGATTATCTTTAAAATATAATTCTCTTATGGAATTATATTCATACCGAATCTATATTTCTCTATGTATATATAATCATATAGATAGATATAAATATATGTGTTTATATTTAAGCTTTTCAGAATTTAGAAATGTTGTCATTCTTGATTTTCAGGCAGTTTTTTTCATTGAGTTTTATTTCCTCATTTTTTCATTTAATGAAGGATGAGTATGATTAAAATACATTTTTTCTTGGCTTTAAAAGAGCAATTGAAAAAAAATATATATGGCATCTTCTTAGCTATTTAATATGGACTTTTAAAAATATTTTTTAGACATTATTGATTTTTATTTTCCCAAATATTGTGCTTCTCTATTTAAAGCAGGGATATGTTGCATTACTGTAACATATTGCTCAACCTTAATGTAATCATGTCTTACATGAAAGAAATTGACTTTTTATGTTCTTGTGGATCATATGTATATCTAAACAAGGAATCAAGAGTTGTTAGTTATACGTTTTCAGGTTGAAATAAAGTCTTAATGCATTAAACAAGAATTACTAAACATACATAAAAATTCTAGCCTTTCCAATTTGCAGGAATCAAAACCATTTATGGCCTTACTCTGGTGACAGAAGTTAGACTCTTTTTCATTCCTTGACCAAACCACCACGTTGCCTTCAAGACCTTTGTTTTTAATTTATTTTTGCATTCTTTTCTCCTTGCCATGCTCCCTTTCCTTCAGCTGTGAGATACTAATTAAAGAGAGGCCATTGTGACCCTAGGTTGTTTAGAAGTCACCCGGAATGAGGCGGCGGCACAAATCTGGACAGGAAGTGTTCATTCCTAAAATATAACACAGTCCTCAAAAACCATCTCATCAAAAATCTGTTGGCCTCTAAATGCAAGGAAAATATTCTTGCATTAAAGTAAAACATGTACATTTAAATCAAAACAAAGTTTCTGAGACTTTAGCAACATATCATTTATAGACTATTTATAAGAATTTGCTACATTAACATTAACTGGATATATCAAATGAATTTATTTTAAAGACATTGAAGTATGTAAACATTAAAGACATATTTTAAAGTTGAGAAGGACGGTTAATTTGTATGTGGTTTTTCTTAGGTGGGGGCTATAACTTGTCATTCCTTTTCAAGAATTTGAGACATCTGAGACTGTATATGAGAGGCTTTTTCATTCTTCCAGATTACTTTAATTGGCATAAAACCAATGTGATGCCTGCCAATCATGTAAATGCAAATACTACAATGTTTTTTAGTAATAAGTGTTTAGAAAAATGGAAATAATTTAATAACCTGCTTTAAATAAGCAGTTGGTTCTGTCTGACATTCAGATACTTCCCTCTGGAAATGAATTAGAATGCTAAATACTAACCTATTGGGCTAAGAATAAGCCTAGAGGTAGAACACTTGTTTAGCATGTACAAGGTCCTGAGTTTGATTCCCCAGCATTGCAAAAATAAATGAAGTACACAAGTAAACCTATAACAAACTGTGTCTCACACAACTTTGTTTTTATTTATTTAGCAAGACATTTTGATTGCAAACAATAGAGATTCACAACTGTTTATGTTAAATAAGAAGTAGAGTGAGATTATTCTGAGGATATAGAAGGCAATACGAGTGTCAGTATCAAACCAGATCTCACTTGAGGGTAAGAAGGCTGCCTTCCCACCTCTCAGGATTGAGGCCATGGTGGGCCTTGTGCAGACCAGCTGGGTAATTGTCCTTGATTCAGGCACACTTTTAAGCAGAAGAGCTGAAAATTCTCCTCTGTGGCCTCTGCCATTCCTGTTGCTTGGTTGCTATTTGTAAAACTGATTTCAGAGGCTGACTCCTTACCTTCCTGGTACCTTCTGCCTTCTCATTCTCTTGAGGCTCAGTGCTGCTGAAGATCCTGTGAGTCACTGTTCGAAGGACAGATCCTTTGTTTTCTTGCTTCTTCTCCCTCCCACCATCAGGTTGCTTCTGGCTTTCAGCTACCAGGAGCCCTCCCCTTCTCTATTTATTACCCAGCAGGTCATACATAGTCAACCATGTTCAGCAGCCTGTCAACATTGGTTGAATGTGTAGATGAAGAACATTGGTTGGAGGTGAAAATGATTTTATATTCTCTTTTAGCTTATTTTTTAAAAGAGCTAATAAGATATAGCAACTGAACAGGAAAAGATACCTGAAAAATTTAAGAGAACTAGTCATCTCTTTGGGTTAAAAAGAATTCACTGCAATAGTAATGACAAAGTATTGTTTACAGAAGCATTGAAGACGTGTAGACATTTAAGTGTGGAAGTCCAGGCTATCCTATTAAAAAATAATATTGCTTTTAAATCCTCTCACTTCATACTGCCCCACTTTAGCAACTATACTGTTAGGAATGGAGATGATAAAATTCAAATGCCAAGTAAAACAATAATTTTCTTGGCCATATTCAAATTAAGGTTTCTAATAAGATCTGAAGGCTGCTTTGGGTGGATGTCAGATATTAATCATTTGTGAATAGATTATTAATTCTTGATTATTTTAAGGCAAACACCCTTTTTATGTTTGGTTTTGAAATCCCACTTTCCTATTACTGCTGATCTTTTTACCTCTTAATTACTCTAAGTATTAAAATAAACATCAGGAAAGAGTTCTCATTTATTCCTTTGTTTTCTTTTACTTTTAAAGGCATGAAGCGAGTTTTGAAGTTCATTCTGTAAAATCGTTCCTTATTCCTGCCACATGTAAAGTCATTTATGAGCGAATAGACAGTAGACATAATGAGACCCAGGTGTGTAATTTTTTTTCTTTTCATTTAAAAGTTTTCAACCAAAAGTTGGGTTGAAGAAGAAACTGAACTTCAATTTAGAATTTGGTTGTTCAGCTCTTAGACCACGAAGACCTGAAAGCTGCCTGCTAATAGGCTTCGTCCCCCTGCAGTTTGGAGGTGATCAGCATTCCCTAGTGTGCCTTGGAGTATTTTCCTTATTAGAGAACAAGTGCTTCTCAGACGCCGAAGGTTTTCTGTGTGAAAACAAAACAAAACTGAGAGTGCTAGATAAGTATAGGAAAATTTTCTTAATTTTATGAAATGATTTTTTTTTAATGGAACTCAATGCCAATAAACTTAAAATCACCTGTTTCCAGAGTTCAGCCTAGATAGAACCAAAACACAGTCCAAGTGGCCACAGTGAGGAACGTGGAGATTTTAATATGTGGTGTTGGAGATGAAGAGAGGGAATATGCGGTGACCAGGGCAACATAGAAACTCAAGAAAGTGTGAACCATATTGAGTTTGGCTCATGCTTGGAACACTATGCATATGTTCAAGCCATGCTTGGAACACTGTAGGTGTGTTTTTTCTTTCTTTTTTTTTCTTTTTTTCTTTTTTGGTTCAGTGTTGATCACTAAAGTCCTACTGATGGTTGAGATCAGGCACGGAAAAGATCTAGAGCAGAGAACAAAGAGGACAAAGGAGGACAAAAGAGAAGACAGTTTGGTATTCCATGAAGACATGTGTGGATGACTTGGAGACAGAACTAAATAATGTTGGATGGAGAGCAAGAGGTGGTCGTGGTGAGATGGGAATGGAGCCAGATGGCGGTGGTCGCAACTAGAATGTGAGGTGCACATGTATAAGCCTTTAATGCTGAGTGGTCTTTCAATAATTCTGGCCGTTAAGAAAAAAGAAAGAATGAAATGACTTAAGAAGCAACAAAAGTCTTATTCTCTCTTTTTTTAATGGCTTAAAAAAACTTGAGCAAAGGTAGTTTACTGGAAAATAAAAGCCATTACATCTGTTGTTCATATTTCTAATAGGAAGATATGTTATCGTGGTACTTTTATAGTTAAAAAAACAAATAAGAAAAGATGAAAGCAAGCAAGCAAAATAATGCCTCATTTGGAGGGAATTGATGAGGATGGGGGACAAAGAGGAGTTACAGGGGAATTCATTTAAAATCAAGGCTACAGGTAAAAATATCCATCTTAAAAAATAGAAATACTTCCACTACTGAGAAAGAGAGATGGCAAAAGTACAGAGATGTAGTTGAGAAAGAAAGGCAAGAATTTCATGTAAATGGTGCCAGGTGATACCAATCTCATTATTTGGCAGTGAAGGTGTGGTTGATAGTTTGAGGAAAAATAAGAGGCTTGAATTAAGTCAGTCAGGGGTGGTGTTGGGAGCAACTTGGAAATTAAGGAAATGGATATTGCATTGCACTGAAGTGTCACTAAAATTAGGCTAATTGTTAGCGAAGCCATTGGCCTCCTTGTGATTTGCATGGGAGGTTGTCAGCAGTTCAGCAGGAGGAAGTGGAAGCTCTGGTCAAAAGTGTTCTTTTGAAAGACAGGATCAAAGAGTGTGAGTGTTACATGGTAGAAATTGCACACTTGAATTGGCCCTAGGTTGGCTAAGTGAAATGCGGTGGAGAGGATAGTTTGGTGATGCTGATAGTGATGGGGGGACCTCATGGACCAGAAGGATAAGAGTGTAAAGAATCAGCAGAAGTCTGGTATGAGGGAGAATGAAATAATGCCTCCAAAATATGTGTTAAACATATTAAATACTCAGATGATATTGTCTCATATAATCAATTCTGTTTTATCTTATTTGATTTTTATTTTTTGTAGTACTAAAGATTGAATCTAGGGCCTTATGCATGGCAGGCAGGAGGCACTCTACCACTGAGCTATGCTAGTGTTTTTTTTTTTTTTTTTTACTTTTAATTTTTGTGACAGGGTCTCTAAGGCTGGACTTAAACTCACTCTGTAGCTCAGGCAGGTCATGAACTTGCAGTCTTGCTTCAGCCTCAGAAGTAGCTGGGATTATAGGCTTAGGCCACTACATCCAACTTATTATTTTGAATAATTGTGCAGAAGAATGGGAAAGTTCAGAACTTGATGACACACAGTGATGTCAGATTTTGAAGGAAAGTAGATGTGTAGATTTTCATGAATTGAACTATAAAAACTAAGGTTTTATTGAGAGTTTTTTTTTTCAGTGCTGGGAATCGAACCCAAGGCCTCACACATTCTAAGCAAGCACTCTACCATTGAGCCACACCACAGACCCAAGATCAACTTTTTAAAAATTAATTATTAGTGTAGGATTTCCCTTCCTTTCTTTCTCCTCTTCTTCTCTTTCTCCTTCTCCTCCCCCTCCTTCTTTTTGTTTAGACATAGTCTTGCTATGTAGCCCAAGCTGACCTCAAACTCATGGCGGTCCTCCTGTCTCAGCCTCCTGAATGCTGAAATTATAGGTGTATGCCACTATGTGGGACTAAGACTAGACTTTTAGATAGAATGTTATAATCCAGGGAAAGGTCTTAGCTCTGTGTAAAAGTTATCTAAAGAAGGTTGGTAAGTATTGATTATAAATCATTATAGTTATTCCATATAGTTCAACAAACTTACGCATTTCATAAGTATTATTTTTTCTCACAAAAACTGTATTATAGATGCTTTTTCCCCTCTTTACAATTGTGAATAATTTGCTTAGCTAGGAGGGTCAAGACTTTTAATGCATGTGCACAGAGTATGTGGTATGAAGTGTGATGCGTGTGTGTGTGTGTGTGTGTGTGTGTGTGTGTGTGTAAACTGCACATGCTCTATGTGTGCACATGCACAGGAGGAGGAGAACACCAGGTATTCTTATTACTCATCTATATATTGCTTGAGGTGAGGCCTTTCTTGTCAGCCTGGAACTTCTGTCGTCAGTGAGCTTCAGCAATTCTTTCGTCTTCATCCCCTGTGGACTGAGGTTACAGATGGGAGTGTCTACTCCCAGCTTTTCTATGCATTCTGGGGAGCTGAACTTGGTGGTGTCCAACCCAACAGGCCCTCGTGCTTAAGCAATAGCTCTCTTAACTCTGAGTCATCTCCTCAGCCTAGATTTGTCTTTCGAATGTTGCACTTTTTAATTGAAGGCCCATGCTTTGTCCACCACTCTAACAGAAGTGGCCATGGCAATTTGGGGCAATGAGATGGAGTGGCTCTTAAGAGTTTACTGTTCTGCGTTGACCAGGAACAAGGAGGAAGCTGGTGCTTAAAAAAAAAAAAATCAACCACTGGAATTTTAAGGGAATTCTCCTGTATTATTGGGGAAAAAAAAAATCATTCTTGGTTACTTCCTTCTAAAAATACATTTTGGGGCTGCAGAAATGGCTCAGCAGGTAAGGCACTTGCCTGGCAAGGCTAATGACCTGGGTTTCATTTCTCAGTACCCACAAAAAGCCAGATGCACAAGGTGTGCATGCATCTGGAGTTCGTTTTCAGTAACTAGAGTTCCCAGCACACCCATTCTAATTCTCTTGGTCTCTCTCTCTCTCTCTTATTGAAATAAAGAAATAAAATATTTTAAAAATACAGTTTGGTACTATCTTCAGTTTTAATTAAGTAAACACTTGTCAAAGAGAAGAAAATATTTAGTTATTTCCTTCTTCAAACAAGAGGCTATAATTTAGATACACTGTATGAGATACTTGACTCATTTCTGTGACCCAGCAGGAAACTGCTTAAGCAAGGGAAGGTTTTATTTCAGCTTAGAGTTCCAGGGGGCACATTCCCTCATAACAGGGAAGGCATGGTGGCAGGAGTGGGAGGCTGGCTGGTCACATTGTACCTATAGTCAGGAAGAAGAGGATAAACAGGAAGTGAGGCTGGGCTATAAAACATTAAGGCCTATTCACAGGGACCCATTTCTTCCAGAAAGGCTCCACTTCCTAAAAATTCCACAACCTTCCCAAACAGCATCACCAGATGGGGACCAAGTGTTCCAACACATGAGCCCATGAGGAAAATTTAACATTCAAACCATATGTACCTCAAACCACATGTACATTATAGCAAAATTTAATACCAAGATAAAATAGACAGATGGCTGGGTGGATGGATGAATAGATGGATAGGTAAATAAAGATAGATAGATTGATAGATGATAGATAGATAGATAGATAGATAGATAGATAGATAGATAGATAGATAGATAGATAGATCGGACACTGAGGTTAAATGCTCACTTTTCTGGGTTCCTGTAAACACTTTCTGGTTCATTCTTTATAATAATGATTTTCAGGTAAGGATGAAAGTGTATGTCCTTATCAGTTTTGGTTCTGAATCATGGAGAATTGAACCACAGTGACTGATTGGAGTGTACTGCAGCCCTCAGGAATGTTGGACTGGCAAGGAGGCTGATTTATCGTGCAGCCAGGTCAGTAAGCACGTGCTGATCTCTCGCTGGAGGCCTTTCCCTAGAGTAAATAGTGCAGAGTGCATGCATGCTACATCTTGGCATGGTTTCTTCAGTGGAGGAGTTTATAATATATAATAAGTTATGTAGTAAGTTGGCCTAATTTAGGCATTCACACAGTCCTTAGAAAATAAAGCAAGAGGTCTTGGAAAATAAATGAGAGCAGAGAAAGCTCAGAGGGGGCAGGCCATGAGCTGTGATTTCAACAGAGTAAACGGAGGGATGAGTGTGGTTTGGCGGGTGGAAAAACAGAGGCTGTTTCCTGGCAAAGCTCAGAGCCAGAAAAGAGTGAATTTATGGGCAGCCAAAACACGAATGGTAGCTGGAATAGAGGGAAAGGAGTAAGGAATCAGAAAGTGGAGTGCGCTGTAAGTGTCGTTCAGAAATTGGCATTTGAGGTGAGTGTTTTAGGAAGTAGAATGACATGGTCAAAGAGGCCATAAAGTTATTTTGGAAGTGTGGTATGTAACATTTGGAATGAATAAAGACTGGTCAGAGGGAAAAACAGAACATCTAACATTTCTAGCTTGAAGAATCTAATGGATAGAAGAGATGAAGAAAGAAAAAGAAAGAACCACTGCTGCTCTTTTAGATATACTGGTGGTTCTTTTTTTAAATTTTTACCACTACAGAAATTAGCAGAATGTTCTCTATAGTCACTTAGATTTTGGCATTACCTCATAGATTCACTTTTGTCTTTGAACTATATAAGCATAGTTTTATATCTCAACTTTTTAAATTAATTTTTTTTCTCTTTCTCCTTTCTTAGGAGAGAATCATATGAAAAAAGGTAAAATGGACACTTAGTGTCATTATCTGAAAGAAAACTCATAACAAGCTATGCGGTCACTTCCTACATACTGTAGCACTAAAAATCAAGTGTTCTGGATTGTCTGGAATCCCCTGAGAGATGACTTCACAAGGCTTCTCTACACTCATATCAAATAAAGATACTTCCATGTTGGGGGTTTTCAGAGGTGTGCAGCAGAGTAGAAAATAGAATGTCAACAGTTATTAACACTTTGCTTGTCCTTACTTATTGTTAGGGATAATTTAACTGTTAAGTGACAGAATGAAACAAACCCTATAATTTTCAATCTCCCCAGTTTCTCTTCCTCCTTTAAATAATATGTTAATCTCCAGAAACTATGAAGCTATGGCTTTCCAAAAACAGTGCTACACACAGACATAGAACCTGGGGAGAAACAGTTCCTAGAGTCAATTGCAATTTAGTAGTCTGTTCGATGATGTTCAAAGAAGAGAGTATGCATAATTTTAGGACTTCACAAAAGGGCTTCTAACATAGAATATGCTTTCAAATCACTCAAGAGATCAGGAATTATAGAATCTGAAATGTTATTCTTTAATACTGAGAAAATGTGACAAACTAGAACTTTAAATTTGCCATTGAATTAACACCAAAATCACAAACTGTTTAATTTTATGGGCTAATAAGGCACATCTGAGTAGTACTTCCCTAGTTTTCTGTTTTATTTTTGAGGCATTGATGATTAAACCTAGAGCCTGAGTGTACTAAACAAGTGCTGTACCACTGAGCTACATCCCCAGTCTGTGCTTAGTACACTCTGACGATACTGTCTGTTCATATCTATGAATTAACATTTGAATACCTCATACCAGGTCCTAAGTTAATGGTTTGGTATCAACATTGCCTAGATATAGTACTAATTCCTCTAAGGTAGTTTTCAGGGTTAGACCAATGATAAAAAAAATGTTAAAGCTAAATGAAATTTGCAGTTTATTTCTAAGCTTCAGTTTAATCAACCTTCAATCAGCAAACTGACCAGTTTGTTGCATTTTTTTTTCATGTCAGTGTTGTTATCACACCAGTGACATGATAAGAAAGAGAACTGCATAAGTCAGGGGAGGGACTGCAAGAAGCTAGTCCATACCTGAAGAGTTATGAATGATCAGATACCAGGAGCTATTGTTCCAAGTGTGAGGCATTCACATCTTTGTCTGAAACTGGGTCATGGCTTTTGACCCACTTTGTAATTTACTATTAGTTTTAAGGACTATGATAGGCATTTTAGACATAATACCTGACTTACCTAATTATGCAAAAATTACTTTTCCAGCCTGCAGCCCTGAGAAGAGTGAGAATTGATTGGCGCACCAGGTTCTATAGAAGGGGAGGAATCTGTTTAAGATTTGGAAGTTAGAATTGATGCTGTGTACTGGAGGGAATCTCAGGTTATTTCTGTAATTGACAACTTTCCAAGCACAAAAGCAATCAGTATACAGTCAAAAAATCTGAGAAATATTTACAGATTTAAGTTTCTCTCTGTTTAATTGTTATTACATAAATCTCTATAGACTGTAGGCATCACTGGATGTGATAGTGGGTGTTATGGTCCCCCCTAAGGCCAGCCCAGGAGGGACGGTAGGGTCTCTGCCGAGTTGGGGTGAGCAGCACGGAATCATGACACAGACTCCATGAGTTGGGTGAAAGCGGGAGGCGAGCTGCCGCAAACTCGTTTATTGAGGAAGTGCATGTGGGTTTTAAGGGGCTTGACTGGCTAATCCTTGTATGGGGTGGTCCCCTTTTTGTGACCAATGACAGCCTGTCTCTGGACAGGTCATCTCGTAGCATGCTTCTTGCGAGCATGGGACTGTAGTTGTTGTCACACCAAGCCTGTGCAGAACGCCATGTTCACAGAAGCCCTTCCTGGTTTCTTCTGCCATGTGGTCTGGCTAGGACCAGGCCTGTATTGTGCCATACAAGTGGGGAGATGGTCAAGGAGGGAAATAAAGAGCCCAGCTTGCTCCTTTGTGCAGTCTCCTACGGGGATCTCTCTGGGAGAGCCTGGCAAAGTTTTTCATTCTGATTTCTGAAGGTGGCATACTGTTGT
Organism: Orientallactaga sibirica; assembly: GCA_036365145.1. Lineage (NCBI taxonomy): Eukaryota > Metazoa > Chordata > Mammalia > Rodentia > Dipodidae > Orientallactaga > Orientallactaga sibirica. The sequence continues at coordinate 56,784,103 of JAEOAD010000004.1, forward strand.
CATATCTCCTTGAAGAATGAATATGTGATATGTTTAGTCTGTGCTGTATATTTCTAGGAAGGTTAACAATGAGTGTTTGAGCTGGGCATGGTGGTGGCATAAGCCTTTAATCCTAGCACCTGGGAAGCAGAAGTAGGAGGATTGCTATGAGTTTGAGGCCAGCCTGAGACTATGAGACCCTACCTCACTAAAAAAAAATAAATAAATAAAATAAAAAAGGAGTGTATGACAAAATATATTTCCAGAACCAAAAATTATGAATGAAAATGACATGTATGTTCATTTGCATGCAATCTGTTCATGTGCCTTTGTTCCATACTTTGTAGCTTCTCAGTCTCTTTAAAATTAAAATGCACTTATGATTTATGATGTCTCATAATTATTGTCATCTGTTTTCAGGGGCAGAATCTCAGTAACTTTAGCTAGCTTGTAATCATCGGTGTCTTAGATTATATGATATATAGTTAATATCCAAATATTTGTAGGACGCTGGTGTCAGGTAGGTAAGTAGGGTACTGCATTTTTACACACCGCCCCCCTTAAAAAAGTAAAGCCAGAAGATTTATTTGACAGTAACAACTGAGGCCAAGAGAAACCATTTTGTCATGGAATCCACATCCTTAAAAAGTTACATACAGATACAAAATGCAACATGTATTACTGTCCAGATGCAAATCTACTACAATATTACTTATAAAACATATTCTTTAAGATTTGAAATCTAGGGCTGGAGAGATGGCTTAGCAGTTATGGCACTTGCCTGTGAAGTGTCAGGACCCAGGTTTGATCCCCAGTTCCCATGTAAGCCAGATACACAAGGTGTCGCTCGCATCTGAAGTTCATTTGCAGTGGCTGGAGGCCTTGGCCTGCCCATTCTCCCTCTCTCTCTCTCTCTCTCTCTCCTTCTTCCTCTCTCCTTCTTTCTCAAATAAAATAAATAAATAAAACATTTTTTAAAAAAAGATTTGAATATGGGCTGGAGAGATGGCTTAGCAGTTAAGGCATTTGCCTGCAAAGCCAAAGGACCTCGGTTCAATTCCCCAGGACCCATGCAAGCCAGATGCGCAAGGTGGCACATGCATCTGGACTTCGTTTGCACTGGCTGGAGGCCCTGGCATGCCCATTCTCTCTCTGTCTCCCTCTCTGCTTATTATCCTCTCTCGTTCTCTCAAATAAATAAATTAATTAAATTTTAAAAAAAGAGAGATTTGAATACTGTGCTTTTTACATTCATCTATAACTCAGGTATCCATGGCTTTAAAAAGAAGAGAAAAACAGTGGTATGTAAGAAAGCTAGATTGCCTTACCATGCACCCAACAAAACCTGCTATATGCAAGACTGTAGATTAAGCAAATCATTCAAGATTTATGTACTACTTAGACAATCTTAACAAGATTATGGAGATTCAAGAAGTGACTATACTCCCCCTTTATGGTAGCACAGAACATAGAGAAAGTACTTTAAAAATACATAGCAGGGCTGGAGAAATGGCTTAGCGGTTAAGGCGCCTGCCTGCTAAGCCTAATAACCCGGTTCCAATCTCCAGGTCCCACGTTTAGCCAGATGCAAAGTGACGCAAGGGTGCAATGCTGCACTTGCCCGCAAGGGGGCACAAGCATCTGGATTTTGTTCACAGCAGCTGAGACTGCTGGCACGCCCATCTCTATCTATCTCCCTCTCCCTCTCCCTCTCTGTCTGTATGTCTGTGTGTCTCTCTCCAAAAATAAATAAAATAATTTTAAAAATTAAAAAAAAATACACAGCAGGTGTAAATTCTAGCCCTGAGTCGAACTCTGATGGTTTCAAATGTCAAGGCTGTTTGTTTTAACAAGAAACTGTTATAAATGAGGGTAAGTATGTATAGATGGTATGAACTTAGTATTGGTCAGTGTGTCCAAGGAGAAACAGCAGTGTTAATTCAATGAATGAAATGTTTATTGAATGATTATTATATTCCAGACATAGGGCTGGTCCTTAACAATTCTTTCCAACCCTGAAATTCTGTGTTTTGGGCCTTTATGGCTATAGCAAGTTGTATAACTTACCTGTTCACAAAAAAGGGTATAAAATACCTTCCCAGTCTTTCCCCCCCCCAATCTTTAATGAGAAAATACATAAAAAGGCATTTTGGAAGGGGTAACATTTTTATACATGTAGTATGCCTATATCGATACAGATAAGTCTGAAAAAATATAAATGTCTTTAGAAGTTCTCTACTTTCTGTTGACTCTTTTCTAGCCTAGGAGAGTCTCACAGGATTTTCATAATAATCCTGTGGTTGACACATTGTTGACACATTGTTTTATCAGCCACTAGATTGGGAAGTGAAGGAAGGGTGTTTCTGGGAGTATGTCTTTAATATGGTGCCAATGTCTGGGAGTGTTCCTTACAGTTTGGAATTAGGAATTGCTGATGTCATGATCAGTCACAGTGTCATGACAACACCAGAATTTCCTCATTTGCCTTCTCTTTGCCTGGGGAGTATCAATTTGCCACAGGTCTGTCGTCACTACACCCCATGTGGTAAGTGGCTTAGATAACCTAGAACTAGTCGTTCTTAAAAACATTTAGGGTGGGGAACTTTTATAAGCTCCTTAGGTATCCTATTTCAGGATTCTAAACTACATATCCTAATGTTAGAAAGTTTCCCTTCATACATATTCAACTGAGTAGAAACCCATTTGTAATTCTATACGTTCTTGTTTTAATGTAATTCAGAGGAGAATGAAAAGCTTTTCACCATTCTCATTTAGATGTCAAGAATGTCATTAATTATTTCAGTATCTTCCTTTTCAGGTGACATACACCTAATTTAATGATGATCTTAGCAAGTGACGAGAAAGCAACTGTTTATTTATTTTCTTCTGTGTTTGGGATGTTTTAAGCTGCATTCCTGTTATGGATCCACCTTGACATTCAGGAGTGTCTGATAATATAACCAGTTGCCTTTCCCAGCTGATAGAGGGTTTTCTTTGTCCCAGGTACAGCTGCCTGTGCTCTGTCAAAGTTGTCATTCATCTAAGTGAGTTTTACTCATGAAAAGGAGATGGTTATTCCAGGCTTGAATTAATTTTATTTTTTATTATTTAAAGATTTTGGCTTTAGTTTTTGACTAATTTTGTTTGTTTCCTAAGTACTCTCTGACTCTTCCCAGATCCTACAGCAAGAGGCAGCAGTTTTCCCAGCACACAAGCCCTTCCCTTCTGCAGCTGTTGCCTTTCCCCAGCTTGTTTGCACACATAGATGATTATCTTACTTCTAGCTCTTTAGGTAAATTAATTTCAAAGATTACTAGTAATAGCTTTCCTTTATAATTTATAAGTTGTATGATTCATGGAAATTTCCTTGAATTATCTTGAAATAATCTGAAAATAAGCCATTATTATTTTTAGGCTTGCCCATATTCATAGAGACTAAAAGCTCCTGAACTAAATTTCCTCAAAGAAAGAGGATAGAGGATTGAGGCTTCCATCTGGATAATTCAGGCAAACAGCAACCCACAGTATATGGAAAGCGACCTTCTCTTTGTCCCACTTTCAAGAGCAGTTGTCTGAATTTTTCTACAGAATGTGATGTTCAGGTACAAATTCATTATTGTACAAACCAAAACAAAACAAAAATCTTGAAGTTTAAATGATCCATTTATAAGAATTTTTTTTCAGTAGAATAAGCCACATGCATAAAGAAAGTATGAAATTATATTTATTATTTATTATTTATTTATTTTACGGCAAGGTCTCACTCTATTATATTCCAAGCTAACCTGGAGCTCATTCTGTGTTGGCCTTGAATTCATGGCTCCAACCTCAGCCTCCTGACTGCTGGGGTTACAGTCATGTGCCACCATGTCTGGCTAAGAAATTTTATCTTTTAGAGAATTCTTATGCCAGAAATTTGAGTGAGCATTCAATTTTTCTTAAATTCTTCAAGAACTGAACAATAAATAATTGTGCCCTCAAATTTTGGTCTGTAAGTTGTGTGAATTTGAAGTATGTTTTTTCATAGTGATCAATATTCTAAATAGTAATCAAGGTGTTAATGGCCCCATAATTTCATAATGAAGCTAATCTGTAATATAGTCTCTGTTTTGGGAAAAAAGTATGTCATTAGTTTCGATTCAGAATTGTGGACGTACCTTTCATCTAAATATCATCTTGGCATGGAGTAAACAATTTTCCCTGTCTTTCTCCCAACTGTACCACCCAAACTTTCCTCTCAAAATAAAATTGGTTGAAAGAGAGGAGTTGTTCCTTAGCAACTATTAAGGTGAGATCTAGGCACTAGGTTGGGCAAAGAATACATATGTGTGCCATTCAGTATATATTCTAATAGTGGAAAGTTTGCCTTCATAATCAACTAAATAGAAATTCAATATACAGAAACATCTCAACTTAAGATAGGGTTACATTATGACAAGCCCAGTGTAATTTGTAATTTAAAATGCCTGGTATAGTGAGCAGAACTGCTTAGCAACCGCTCACTGTGGAGAGGATTCGTCCTTTCTGCTTGTGGCCTTGTGGCTAATGGTGAGCTATAGCTCTCTGCCAGTGCCCAGCATCCAAGAGAGAACTGTACTGTAACTTGTACTTCACCAGTAGCTAAAAGTAATATAATCATCATTAGGATTATTGGAGACAAGACTTTGGAGAGAGAGAATTTCAAACCATGATTGAATCTGATTTTGGGGTAAAATGGGGCAGTCATTCTTATATGGATAGTACGTGTAGTGTTTAGAAAATATGTGGAATAAAGTAGTTACTTAATAGAGGACAGCAGGCTAGTTAACAGTCCATGCAGAGAAGCAACTGTAGGGCAAAACTGATTTCTTCTACTTTGCTCACCAGGAGATTTTAGAGTCACCTGAACATGGTTGCTTGTCAGATTCTTGAGAATACAGCTATGTTTATGATCTATGCATATTCTAGGATTACAGCTTCAGTTTTATTTTATTGTAGTGGTTTCATTTTTATAAACATGCAATTCTGTATGTGTCTAGGGGGCCTTTGTGTCTAGAATAAAATTTTCAGATTTTTTTAAAAAGCAAAATATTAAATAATAGAAACTATTGTTCTATTTTGGAAATAAGGTACTTTATCAGCTCTATTTTATATAAGGAAAGTAAGGAAATATAAAGAATTTGCTGACCCCATATATTTTTCTTCTTTTTTTGCTAGGAGCCAGAAGTGTGTGAGCTTTTAAACACAGACTATTAAATGTGAATAGTTTTGTTTTTTATTTTCTTCACACTGTGAACTACTTAGACTAACCAATACTGTATGGCTATATTTTATGTGCTAAAGATTGTAATTCAAAATGTTGTTGAGTGAAGATTTGTTTTTAATTTCTGTTTGCAATCTGACCCACATAAAACAGGGTCCTTGTGATGCTCCAGCGAATAATATAAGCATAAAAACTTAGTAATAGACAAAACTTACTAATAGACAGTTCTTGTCTTGGTAGAGGTGTCCTAGCCCTTTTAGTTTGTTTGTTTGTATGCTTTTGGTATTTTGAAGCAGTGTCATTCTGTAGCCCAAGCTGGCTTCGAACTCACAGTGATCCTCCTACCTCAGCCTCCCAAGCATTGGAATTAAAGGTGTGTACCACCAAACCCAGCTCGGTGTTCTATTCTTCATTTATTGCAAGCCTCTTTTTCAAATGTTAGCTTCTTCGCTGCACTTCATTTTTAGCCATTTCATTCAAATGCTCCTCTTTTGCAAATGTTCCCTTTTAAGGGAGTTTATCAATTAGTGATGATCTCAGCTTTGACAACCTCCTATTTCACCATTTCTCATACCAGCCTACAATGTCCACTTCTGTTTTTCTGGTCATCCACAATGTGCTTCTTTCTAAGCATTCCCCAAAGAAAACATTAATACATCTGACCATCCCATGGCCATGTTATATCCTGTTTCTATCCCTCCGTTGTGGATTCCCACAGCACATTATTGTCTGGACCACTCACCCGGCAACTTTCCACTTAAGGTCTTGCATTATTTCTGCACAGCATCTTTGGTGGTTACAAGTACTTAGTTGGGAACTGGAGCACCATTTATAAGGGTGTGTGTGTGTGTGTGTGTGTGTGTGTGTGTGTGTGTTATAGCATTACAGACCTAGATGGAGTGTGCACGACTGCACGACTGACTCTTTTAATCCTACATAGGTCTAGATTTTAACCAGAGTCTGGTATTGCTTATGAGCTCTTTGGGTGTGTGAATCAGTTTTCTCATCTTTTTCCCCTCATCGGCTCCTTCAGCCTCATAACCTTTCCGCCATCATAGGACTGTTGTGAAAGTGAAATGAAAATGTAAATGATTAAAAAAAAAATCAAAGTCTCACTTTGAAATAGTTGCTATGGGATAAATGTCTTTTCATTTCAGATCCTTAAATTCCAGTAGAAGCCTCCTCACCTGTTTGTATCTCCCCTATGAGCTGGCTGGCCTCTGTGTATACATTGCCCCATCCTTATGGTCCTTGTTTGTCCACTCCACCTGCTGTACAGAGTGCAAGCTCTGATATTGCCCAGTCTTCTAGTGAAGTGGTTCTGCTTCACAACATAGTATCTTTACAGAAAACTTGTCAATAAATGAATAGAAACAAACTTTAGCATGCGAGGCTCTTGAAATAAACCTTTAAAAAAAATTTAAAAATGTTTTAAAATATATTTTTATTTATATTTATTTATTTGAAAAAGCATGACAGATAGAGGGAAAGAGACAGGGAGAGAATCAGTGTTCCACTGCAAACAAACTGCAGATGCATGCACTACCTTGTGCAGCTGGCTTATGTGTGTTATGGGGAATCGAACCTGGGTCCTTTGGCTATGCAGGTTGAACACTAAGCCATCTCTCCAGCCCTTGAAATAAACCTTTTGCTAGACTCTTTTTGTTTTGTTTTTCATCTGTTGACATTGTAGTTATATATAGCCTTAGAAAGCATGTCATTTAACAAATAGATATGGAAATTTGCTTCTTTATTAAGTTTGCTCTCTTTGCTTGCCATCGAGTCCCTCTATACTCTTGTCCCTGTTCTGTGATGGTCAGTCAATCTTACCAAGCATCAGAAATGACACAGCCCACCCACTTACATTTATAAACCACTAACATAAACTTGGATGAACAATAATAACAGCTGCAATTTATTGAGTCTGGCAGTCTTTTGGTGTATGGTATTTTTGATGTACAATCCCATGCAGACAATCTTGGACCCAGAGAGGCCATGAAACTTGCCCTAATCCATGTGAATAGTAAGCACGGAGCTAAAATATGAAGCCAGATGTGTATGGCTCTGTTTCACTTTTGTCCCTTGAATTACAAACTCCAGATTCCTTAAGCCCATCTGGGTGGGGTGTTGTTTAAGTGTAGACATGGTGTTTGAGGGCTAGTGCAAGACTGAAGAGACAAAGCGGCTCTGGGAAGCGCTCATCTGCTCCTGGCTTCTGCTCTACTACTCTCTGCCTGCTGCCAGTCAGCTTCCTGTTTACTCATAGTTTCTGCTTCCTCATAACCTTGGCTTTCATACGGTTTTGGCTTGTAGTGGCCTCTACTCTACAGGCTGGCACTCATGTCGTTTCTGCCACTGTACTAACTGGTTCAACCCTTGGAGTTTTCTGAATCAAATTCCCAAGGGTGAGAATCAGATTGATCCTGCTCATGTTTTCAATCTCAGCCAGGTCATAGGTCACTGGCCATTCTGGGGATCGGCTGTCCTTGGGGCAGCTTCTTCTAGCTTTACTACTTGCTGAGGTGTGGGGGAGGCTGTAGGACAGCCCCTGCAGAGGTCTCAGTTTCCCTTCCAGGAGGATGTGAGGCTCAAGGACAGGCTCCAAAGCTCCAGTTCTCACCTGACAGCTTGCAGTTTCTCTGGACTGTTTCTTTACTTTTTCTGCTTTAACATATTGTTTCAAAGGTCTGTAGACTATTGTAGATGAACTTCACTAGAATGCAGCCCTGTGATTGTTCTTACAGCTGTGTGCTTGAAACACTCTATGATTAATTACATATTATACACACGGTTTCACATTGTTGTTATTTTCCTTAAGCTGGAACCTTTGGATTTGAATGACCTCATTATATTATATGCTTTTTGAACACTGTACATCAAGCTTGCCCTCTCTTTATAATGCTTTACTTAGTCAAGAGGACAGATCTACTTAACTTTGGAACTTTTGAATCTTGGTGGGCACTGGTTTTTAACAATATGTTCCCGTGTTCACTTCTTTTGACCATTCATCGTCACACTACATATTGTATGTTGTTGAATTTTAAATATTTGTTGTAGTCTTAAAGACAGTCTTTTAAATATTCTTTTAATATTTTTACTATATCTTACTATTTAGTATCAGAATTCTTTATGCATTTTAATTTAAATTTTACCATGTATTTTTTTTTTTTCTTTGAGGTAGGGATTCACTAGCCCAGGCTGACCTGGAATTCACTATGTTGTCTCAGGGTGGCGTCAAATTCATGGTGATCCTTGTACCTCTGCCTTCCGAGTACTGGGATTAAAGGCATGCGCCACCACGTCTGGCAAAATTTTACCATGTCTTAAAATTATCTCCTTACCTTTAGAACTACCACAGGGTATCCCATGAAGTGTTGACATTCAAGAATAGCACAGCATTCAGTGAGTGGGTCATGACCTGGTGTATCATGATCTGAGAGGAAAACTATAAAAGAAATGAATCTATGCTGTTACGCTTTGGTTTGCAGGATGCTTTCCCTAAGAGACCAGTCATGACAACTGAGGGTTGTACATGGGCTTTTTTCCATAGATGACTGAACTGGGAGGTGCCTTGAGCAGTAATAAGTCCTCAGGAAAAGGCACTTTCAGCTTCTACAGTTGTAACTAAAACCGTCTCCCTTCTGAAAGTTAGCTAGCTCTGCTCTGATCTCTAATCACTTTAAGGGACAGATATTCTACTGTGACTGTTGACTAGTGCCTTCTTACTTGCTCCTTACACACTTGGTACCCTGCTCAGAATATGTTCCTTTGTTTCTTTTAAGTGAAAAGAATCAGGAATTCCATGTGTGTTTATGTAAATGAGTGTTTATAATAGGTGTGATTTACTAATTCTCATTACTTTCACTGGAGGGTGTTGGAACTTTTGGGAGAATGGGAGCAGCCTACTAAGTCATCAGCAGGATATCTGAACTGCATAGTTTTCAATTTCGTGTTGCCAGAAAAGCCCTTGAACGACCACACCTTTACTAAAGAGTAGATGTCCATAAAAGACACTGCTTTCCTTGTGACAGCCAGCTGGAAATTGAGTTCCTTCACCTTTTAGGCTGGAACTTTTTTTATGATCATAGCAGATGGGCCTTTCCAGGAAGGTGTTAGAAGCCAAGGAAGACCTCTGTAATGTGTACTGTGGAGATGTTACTCATTGTGGAACCGGCCAACTTGAAAGATGGCAGCCTGTCCCGGGGGCCTATCTGGAGATGATGTACGCGCCCTGACCACTTGCTTAAGGAGGCCTTGGTATCTCTCATAGGCTCTGAGTCTAATACAGCCACAGAGAAGTGACGGAGCAAAGGGACAGCTGGAAGAGCAGTTTTAGATCATTTCCACTGGGAAACAAAGGAAATTACTTCCTGCCTCTTTCTGTTTTCAGGAAGGACAGGCTTCCCCACTGATGGCTGTATATGATTTTTCGCTGTTTGTTTCATACTGCCATGTTGTAGCGAAGCTTGTCACTCTGGCAGAGGGATTGAAATACAAGTTTCCCATGTGTATTTGGGTGAGGGGCTGGGGAGAGGAGCCCTGTTTTCTTTGTATAACTGTAGCATGTGAGTTGGGGTAAACAAAGATTTGCAGTGTTGGAAGGCTGTCGCAGTCATTATCGGCACCTTTACTGGACAGGGGGCTCGTAGGGAAGATCCAACTACAAGTCATGGAGGGGTGGGAAGCCTGGTGGTCAGTTGCTTCCTAGCCAAGTGTCAGAGCGACTCCCTAAGCGATGCCCTTAAAAGGGGCTTCAAAGTGGGGAGCAAAGCTGCCTCCAGTGCTTGGGCCGAGGGGAGACACCGAGGAAGGGAAGGGGGGTTTGGCTGCTCCCAGGAATGTGCAGCCCGCGGGGAGCCAGACCCAACCATTGCACGGGAGCGGGGGCGCCGGCGCCTCCCCGGCCCGCGTAGCCAGGGCCCGGGGTCCCGAGCCCAGGAGGCCGAGAGCTGGGGGACCGGCGGGCGGGCCGAGCGGCGGGCGCGGCGCCCAGCGGGCGGGCGGGCCTGGGCGCGGCGCGAGGCGTAGCGCGGCCGCTTCCCCGCCCCCGGGCCGGCGCGCTCTCGGGGCGGTGGTTGAGGCCGTGGTAGGTGGGGACGCGGCGGCGCTGCTCCTCCGCTGCCGCCGGGGAGAGTCGGCGGCGCCGCCAAGCTCCGCGCGCGCCAACTCCGTCCATCTGTCTGTCCGTCCGTCTGTCCGGTCCATGGCACGCAAGGCGGCGGCCCCCGGAGCTGCTCGAGTGTCGCCGGCCGCCCGCGCCGCGCCGTACTTTTAGGTCGGGAGCGGAGAAGTGAACGAGCAGGCGAACGAGCGAGCGGAGTCCTGGGCTGCAGCCCCCGCCGGCCGCCGTCGCGCGGCGAGAGGGAGTTCCCGGAGCGAAGCGGCCGCGGCCCCGGCCCCCTCCCGCGCCTCCTCCCCCGCGCCCAGGGCTCCGCGCCGCGCCCGCAGCGATCCGCGATGATCTTCCCTAGCGGCGGCGGCGGCGGCAACCCCGGGCCCGGCGGCAGCTGCAGGACGCCCTACCGCAAGCAGGTGAGGCGGCGGCCGGGGATGCCGAGCCGAGGCCGCCCGCCGCGCTCCACAAAGGGAGGCAGCGCTCGACCCGACCCGGCCCGGCCCGGCCCGGCTGCGCTCCGCAGCCCCGGGGGAAGCGGGCTGGGCGGTGACCTTGTTTCCGAAAGGAGGCGGCCGGCGGGGACCGCCCTGGCCTGGGGACCCTGAGCCGTGAAGATGCCCCGGTCCCCGCCGGCCCGACCGGGTGGGACGTGGAGGAGCGGGAGAGGCGAAGGGGGACGAGGGCGGGGAGGTGGCGAGGACCGAGGCGCGCGGGGCCGGGCCGGGCCGGGTGGGGTGGGGTGGGGTGGGGGTTTCGTCCGGCTCCGCAACAAGTTTGGGGTTTTCCTGGAGACCTTTGTGTGGGAGAGGAGTGCGGGATGAGTCGGAACATCGGTTTGCCTGTTCACTTGGAACCTGTCTGATTCGTAGAGAACCCGGAAGACAGAGAGAAAAAGAGAGAGAGAGAGAGAGAGAGAGAGAGAGAGAAAGAGAGGGGGGGGGGGGTGTGCGCGCGTGTGCGTTCGCGCGCGCCCCCCTCCTTATTTAAAAAAGAAGAAAGAAAAGAAAAAGAAACAGGAACTTCTGTCACTTTCTCGAGGTTTTCAGTTTTCAGAAGCACAGGGAAATCCTGTGACATCTTACTTTCAGAGATACTGGGTTAAGCCTGAGTCATACGCACGCCTTTTCCTATTTTAATTCGGTTCCATACATTTTTTAGCAGATTGGACACCAAAGGCACTTCAGCGGTTAGATCAGAATTCCCTGGCGGGGAAAGGAGTGGAGCTGGAGCCTATAGTTATGGCCTCTTGTTTTGTTTTTCATCCTTGTTTTTAAAAGAAGGTTACTGAAGCCATGTTGTGATAAATCTCACAGCGCCTTTCTGCGGCAGCAATAACAAAACCTAGCTTTAAATTATGTTAAAAATGTGCAGGTCTGTTTAGAAAAGGTTAAACTGATTTAGAGGTCAGTGGCAAAATGCTTGTTGAAAAAACAAAAGCAGGATTGCAGATCTTTTTCCTCCACAATAAATCTCTTGTCTACATCCTTAGCCACAGAGACAAATCAATTAAGTTATTATCCCAATAATGATACGAGCAAACTGAATCCTCCCATGCAGACGGTGTTCATTTGAGAACTAGATCTATGACAGTGATGCCTGGTGGCTTTCCTGTGGATGTTCACAGGATTCAGTGTTGTCACTTTCTATAAGTCATTTTTTTTTAAGTATGTCATAGTGTAAGTCTATCGGAAGTATTTTAGCGGACAAAAAGTAGTATTTTCTCTTTTATACTCTTCAGGGTTTCTTTTTTCTTTTTTGGGAGGGAGGTATGTTAATTTCCCTGTAAAAGCAATAAATGCACTCTGGTTTGTGTGTCCTCCATGTGGAAGTCACTGCAACTTTTACCTGGATTAAGAAATCCGTTCTTTTGATTAAAAAAAATAAAATTTGTATTGGCAACTTGGCCAACATACATGCCAGTATTGTCAGAATTCATAAACAGGCATCTCTAAACTCACTTCATGTGGCTTCATTTAAAATAAGTGCCCTCAGATGTTGCATGCTGACATCAACCTCAGAAGTGAAGCCAGTTTACAATAAATATTCTCCCAGCCCCTCCTCCCCTGCCCACCTCTCTCTACCTGAAAAGATGGCTAATTATGTTAGGGCCTTGTGTATTCATTTATTTGTTGTCAAAACCCAGCGGGGTGTTAGCTCTGAAATGGGAAAAGGCTCTGAGGGCGAGGCCTTTTGCTGAGAGGGGATGGAGGTTTGTGTGTGGAGGGGGGACAGCCTGCTGGCTGGAGCACGCTGATAAGATGTTCGCTTTTCACAGAGCTCTCCTTAGATTCAAAGACTAAAAGGGCTGACTGAATCAGAAAAACAAACAGACTTTCTTCTTTCTATAGGCAAAGAAAGAAATGAATGTGTAGGCATTATACAGACACAAGACCCTGGGTACCAGTGGTATTTGAGTCAAAGGTTTCTTTTGTTAGCATTTAGCCATTCAGTAGAAAAGCACACTTCCAACTCTGGGACCTGGTTACCAGGAGTGACTTCATGATTTTGTTCTGGCTTAGACTAACTGGGAAATCTAATTACTGCTTTTTATAAGATCTTGTGATGTTAAGCTGGCATCTTTCAGCTCATATTGCTTTGTTCAGTTTGATGACAGAATTGGCAATTTTTAGGTATATAATGCAGTTTGATTTTAATCAGCTGTTAGAGCTGATTTCAGATAATTTACTTGAGGAAAAAATTTGAATGTAAGGAATACTTAAAAATCACCTTTGGAGTGTATTCAATGAAGCAAAACAACTCTTGCTATATGTGCATAATGCTAGGGACTGCCAATCCTTGAGACCTTCTATCTGCTGGTTGCTGTTCTGCATGTTTTCCATGGGTCCACTGATTTCATCATGTTGGCAGCAGTCTTAGAAGGCAGATCATAATAGTGTCTGTTTTACAGCAAAGCCCAGGTGCAGAGCCAGGACGTGAACACTGACCCCTAAGACCTCACGCTACAACTGCCTGCTTCCACCTACATCTGAGTAAAAGCATTAACCATGGCCCTTGTCTCTGAATTCCCAAGTTAAGAAGGGGTTCCTTCCACTTTTTGTTGGGGGTGGGCTAGGGTTGAACCATGCCTTAGAAAGGGAAGGATGGAGTAAAAGGATGGATGATCTGGATGGCCAGTTTGTGGTGTTTGGAAGCAACATTGTTGTCCAAATCAATTGGCGACCAACCTGATGTTAGTTCATCTCTTCAACCTGTCTATACTTTACATATGTAGGAGTAAGCCAGTTTCAGTCCAAGCAGAGGTGGGCGGTGCTCCTTCTTCTGCTTTCCCCCAAGTGGTGGAGTCAGGGCACCAGGGAGCACCGATCTCCAGAGTCATCTGGGATAAACAGGATTTTCCTGCATTGCAGGCCTGTGAGTACATTAGACATACTATACCTGCTCAGCTCAGGTCAAAAGGATACACAGTAGAGTAGTGCGATAGTCCTGTAGTTGGCGTCTAGATGAAGTCTTAGTTTCATATCAGTGGGAAAAAAATGGGTTTGTCCTATCACTGTATACCATGACTTGGAGATACATGATATTCCTTCAGCAGGTCAGATCTGATTATATGCCAAAGCACCAAACCATTCATTAGGATTTTTGTCCTCTGACAAAAGAAAGGAAAATAGCCCTTATACTTACAGGTCTTTAAAAAAAAAGCAAACCAAATGGATTATGGGTTATGTTTCTTGAATTATTTTTACTATTTTTCTCTATGTGTGCTACTAACTTCTTGGGCCTGCTTCTTGACATACTTACTCTGCAAATCCTGGCATGCACAGAACTTTTTTTTTTTTTTTTTGGCTGAGTAGTTTGCTGTCCGGGGCTTGTAATGGGGTTTTGGAGTTAGGTGAGTAGATAGGAGAATTTGTGTGTGTGTGTGTGTGTGTGTGTGTGTGTGTGTGTGTGTGTCTTTCTTTCTCTCTCTCTTTGCCAGTGGGCTTGACTTCATAGATGTACTCGGCAAATGCTACTCATTTTGGTGAGTGCAGTACTTATCTCCTAAGTATAAGTAGATTTACACAATTTGCTGCTTTCTTGAAGATTAACTGGGTGTAGCCGCACGTGAGGAATTCAGCAGTGATTCCGTGTTTGTTTAGAGGATGACACACAGACCTATTGATTAATCTTCTCCACACAGTTTGTGTTTAGTAGATTGGGTTTTGTTAAAGATTGTTCATTAAAGTTCTCCATGAAAATTATTTTAGTGAATAGTGTCTAGGCCAACCCCAACTAGTTTAAAAAAAACAGAAAAGAAAAGTAAACATATTCAGAGATTGGAAGATTGATAGGGGGAAACAGAGGAAGTAGAATCAGTATGTATAGTTAGGATAATGGCCCCTTCTTAATATTACATTGTCTGTGTATTTGTGATTCAATAGTATATATGATTCAAGTTGGTTTGGTTTTAAATGTCTACCCGTACTCCTTTGAAAAGCATAGACTTCTTCCTTAGAGACCGCACATTTCTGCTGCTAGGCATGCCTTTTGGCACCACACTCTATTTTCTATAGTTCTCTTCAGGTTTTAAACACATTTTTAGTTCTTCCCCCTCTTCATTTTAGGCAACTGTCAAGAAACTCACTACAGACTGTTAATCATATTTTTGAGCCATTTCTTAGTGCAGGGGGAAGGTCTAAATTCCCCACATATCTAGAATATGTTTCTAAAGTACCCAGCCAAAAAGTGAATGCCATATCCTCTCTCTACCACAGTTCTGTTCTATCCCCATGACATCCACATAACATAGAGAAAGACCTGGAAATCAAATGGTCTGGTTGGTGAAAACCAGGTCTTTAGGGTCAAGGACTGTGTGTGCTACCAGGAAGAGAAGAGGAAAATCTGTCAAGAGCAGCTGGAATCTCACAGCACTTCCCTGAACTTGGCTTCCCAGAGACATGTGGTTCACAGGATATCCGGACTTAAGCTTTGGGAATTGTGGCCCTGAAATTGATCAGTACTCTTTGTTCCATCAAGGCCTTTACTCTAGGTTGTCAGATAACCTACTGGATGTTCAGTAAAATTTGAATTTCAGATAAATTATATATATATATATATATATATATATATATATATATATATATATGTTTTTGGTATCAGTATTTCAAATACACTGTACTATTTATTTTTATTTGCTAAATCCAGCAACGCTATCTTGGGGCACTCAATTCACTTTTTAAAACTAGTTATTTAAAAGAAAACAAAATTGTAAAACTTCCTCTTTCCAATTAAAAGTTTGCCTCTTAGCACATTCCTTAAGGTTTGACAATAATTCACATCTCAATCTGGACCTCTTAGGCCATTTGGTCAGTGTTTGTGCCTACACTCTACCAAACTGACAGATCCTGGCTTCAGTTCTGGCTCTGCCATTTGCAAGGTTTTTCACTTCAGCTCGCTACACCTTGAATTCTGTTGAGTAAAGATAATAGTGCACACTTTGCAAGGTGGCTGTTGTCAGTCCTTCAAAGGTGTTATTATTACTAACGTCCCCACAGAGCAAGTCAAGGTGAGTTGTCCTAGGAGACACTGTGTGGTCCTGGGAGACCTTGACATGGTTGGTCTCTAAAGAATGGACCATGTTTACAGCCTCTAAGAAAGGACTGTTTTTATAGAGTTTGGGCAACCTCAAAAATAGGGGACAGATACTTAGGGGTTGAAAATGGAGTTTGCATTCACATTTTTAACAAGAACTAAAAAGTAGAAAAGTAGATCTCAGTTTTTATCCATTTGTTCACATGGTGTACCCTTCTAACTGCTTGCCTTCTCCTTGGAGAAGGAAAGCACTCTAACCTCTCGTTTTTATTTTATACATGTATGTAAATGCAGAAGGCAAAAAGAGCCCTGATCATTCATTCTTAGCTATGGAAAATGCTACCTTTCAGCTGGTTATTCATACTGCATCACTGATTCCTGAACACTTTCCTCTGTCTTGCTTGTGGTGTTTGATTTTCAAAGATGCCATCTTTGCATTATTCAGAAATACAAACATTTGTTTTTGTCCTTGGTCAACTGTAGATGTTTGGTGTTGTTTGTTTTCAAAACTTGCATCTGTATAGAATGCTTTGCTTAATGCCTTCTAAAGGCTAAAAGGATAAGTATACTGTGGAAAAGGAAGAAAGCTTTCCCTAGAGTCAAGATAAGGCAAATGATGATGATGATGATAGGATTAAGGTAATGCATCAATGTAACTGTGGTTATTTAACACTTGCTAAATGATAGTAAGAACACAGCTTGCTGTTATACCTTTCTAGAAATCTACGTTGGCTCCACTTTATCCCAACATAGGAAACTTCAAAACAATAAATTATAAATTGGGGAAGATTATTTTGTGTTTAATTATGGGTATAGTATAGCCTTAAAAATGTAATTTTAAAAAATTGGCGCCAAGTGTGACAAGCAAGAGGCTGAGGCAAGTGGATTGTAAGTTTGAGGTTAGCCTGATCTATGTCATCAGGCCCTGTCTCACATAAATAAATAAAAACAAAAAATATGCTAAAAGGTTAAGAAGTTGTTTCTTCTGTTGTAGACTCATGACTGACTACTTTTCTTGATTCTTACCTTGTTTCTTCAGCCATCCAGGTCCTTCCCCCCCCCCACAGTAGATATACATAGTCCTTTGGTTATCAACAACAAAAATCTAGAAAATTTAATTATCTTCAGTATCTAAAACTTGTGATGAAACACCAAATTATTCGTTCCTGTTGAAAATCTCAAAAAGTAGTGTAGGGCTAAGCACCTAGGAAGTCCAAGCTATTGGAGACAGAGACAAGAGACCACTTTGCCTGGGGCAGCAAAGCAAGACCCTGCTTTAAAAAATAATAATAAAATCCCAGCACTCGGGAGGCAGAGATAGGAGGATCACTGTGAGTTCGAGGACACCCTAAGACTACATAGTGAATTCCAGGTCAGCCTGGAAATCCTACATTAAAAAGATAAAAGAAAAAAATAGTAATAATAATAATAAAATAAAAAATAATAACAAAATGAAAAGAAGACCACAGAAACAAAAGAAAATAAGATGTTACTTGTTTCTCATGCCTTAGTTTTGAGGTTTTCCTGTTCCTCCTGATTCTCTGCTATCTTAATTTCTGCAAACTTCTATGCCCCGTGTTTGGAAATTACTTCTTTTTGATATTCTTTACTAACTGACTTAAGATTTTTCTATTTTTACATGTAGATTTAATATACCTTGTATGCTCTTAAATAAATGTTTTAATTTATTTTTAGTCTATATGACTGAGCTTGGAGGGAATGCAGATATATATGTATGTGTGTATAATTTCATATTCTGGGTTCCTTTTAGGAGAATAGCTATTATAAATACTGAGGAATTGTCTCAATTCCCTAGTTAGACTCAGGGACTTCACATAACTACAGCAGTTTTGTGGACAGATTAATGGCCACACATTTAATTTCTGTATTAAATGTGATGGAACAAAACTGTTTGCTTATGTGAGATTCCCGTGGGTTTGTTGCTCATGATTATGTTCATTGCCATCCTCCTCTGTAGCTGTTCTGAAAGGGCAGTGCAATGGGAGGTGTGTCTTTAATGTATAATGTAGTGGAGAGTATTCTATACTCAGCACTGTAGAAGCAGCTCTTAGTGCTCATCCCAGGGGTACTACCACAGATCTGGGGAGTTTGGGGTGTGTGCTACAAAGGCTCCAAGGCTTGAGGGCCAGAGTTAGAGAGATGGAAGGGTAGAGGGAGGTGGGCACTGAGAGATAAAAGCTATAGGTTTAAAGTTCACCACCTAGTTTGCTCATTGACAATATCTGTGCAGCTAGCATTAGCTGGGTAGGTGGTGAGCAAATTCAAAGCTCATTGTTTTACATGAACTCAGATTCTTATATGTCATTTTCCCCCTCAGATCTGTCCCATCACCTAGCACCTTTGTTTGTTTCTCTGTTTTTTATCTCTCCTCTTTGCAAAGGAGCTTACCAATCACCTTTTTGGTCTTAAGAGCTTATGATGAGCCCAGCCCTACTATTCAAATACTTTAAACTCTGAAGAGTACTTTGTTTCTACTTTGTGTTCTCAATTTTATAGGTCAAATGTATCCAGTAACTCACAGTAGGTTAGTTCTTTTGCTTAACTGAAAATTGAACTGAAATTCAGAAACACTGTATTAGTCATTGAATGTGTAGCTTAAATTAGGTGGCCATGAAACCTTGTGAAGTAAAGTGCTGGTCAAGGAGGGTCTGGACAAGAAAGTAGAGTAGCTATCTGTTGAACCAGCTGAGAGATGTGGAGACCAGAAGGCGGCAGTTAAGTTGTGGCCAAGGGGAGCAACCACATGTTATAGATTATTGAGAACACAAAGGTCCTAAATCAGGACTTAAGATGTTGCATCCATTGGCTGTTTTCTAGGTAGAGTTCATAGCTTTTAGTAATCTGTGTCCGTCAAAAGATTTTGTGATTGCCTATGAAAGAGGACTTGATGATGACACCAATGTTCTAATTCAGGAGGTGGGATGTGGATGGCATCATGAAAGCTAACGTAGCAGAAGGCCAAGCGATGGAAACACCAGGCTTTATTGGAGGCTAGTGAGGAATTCAGGCTAGCAGGATGCTGGGTAGGGGTTAAGGGCAGAGGACAATGGGATCAAGGTTGCTAGAACAGATGAGAGGAAACCGTGAGCTGTGAAATCTTGGTCACAGTTAACACAGATAGAGGACAGAGTGAAGGCAGTGTGAATGTATGCTGAGGATCACAGTCAGATACTTTGCAGGAAGAATTGATAGGATTTGTCTGTCGACCTTTGTAGGTAGAAGAGTTTTATGAAAAGAAGGTCTTAGGTTTCTAGTCTGGATGATAGGGAAACAAGAAGTTTGAGTCTTGCTTGCTCTGTGCTCAGTGATGACGAGAATTCAGCCTTTCCGGTAGAGATTCTCTACTTTTTATTTATTTATTTTTTAGGTATTACAATAAGCGAGGGTAGGATTGCTAAATTCTACTGCTGGCACTCTGTATCCATACCAGGAATGCCAAGTGTCACACAGACTTCACAACAGTTTCTTACAGGGAAGAAGCTTTCCAGAGAGGATCACGATAAGTACCCATCCGGAACCTGGGAGGTGGGCTTGCCTCTGTCCTCATTGCTTTTTTTGAGTCAGTGTGGTGGCCGCCTCCCATGGATGAGTGGGTTTTTCATGGTTGCCCCAGGTCCTGCTACTCTCAAGCAAAATACACCTGTGGCATAACAAGTCCACTGATTAAGTTATAGCCTCTCCAATAATAATATACATCATTGTAGTGTGAGAAAATCGTTTCTGGACCATTTTAATTTGGCCACAGTAGTTGTATGTTACTCTCCTCATTTAAGCACCTCATGCAGAAGTCTTTAGCACACAGTAAAACGTATAGAACTGGAGCCCTGGGGAAAAGTGCATTGGGAGCAAATTATAGCACTCCAGGGAGAGAGACATCAAGAGATAAGAAAGAACTTGATGGGCACAGGTTCTGACTAGGAAACAGAAGGGTGAGCCCACAGAGGGGACAAACATAACAGAACCCTTAGAAACAGAGCTAGTCAGCTCTGTTCATGGTTGCTCAGAGGTCAAGGAACACAGAGTCAGTGAGAGGTGCTTGGAACTCCGTGTGGGGCGGTCTTTGTATGCCTTTAGAAGCGGGTTTCCTCCGAGTACTATGTGTGCCATGAAGCAGGAAGGGGAGGGGGCAGGAAGAAGCACATTCCAAAGAGTTTAAAGAGTAGATGAGTGAAGCAGGCGTGTCTCATGGAAATTCTCTTCCAATCAGACAGTGACAGCCCTGACACAAGACTTACTGTGGTAGGCTCTAGAAAAAAAACAAAAAAACAAAAGAGCAATTCGAAATAGGTTTTACTTTTAAGAAAGATTGAGGCAATGTTAGTCCCCCAGGAACAGGATCTCCTCAGTTTTTTGACAGCGATACTGACAGAAGATGGCTTATGTCTGAGAGAGTGAGATGGCAAGGAAAAAGGCCAGTGAAATGTTAGGTCATCTGTTGCAAGAGAGAAAGGGAGGATTCCGGAAAAAAAGGACTTCCTCTTAAGGAGGGTGACAGAAGGATTCTGAGTGATTGCACTTTTGGGAAGTTAGTGAGCATTGAAGCTGATGAGGGCAAGCATGAGTAAGCTTGTAGAGAGGGCCTGGCAGTCCTAGTCAGCAAGACATTTTGGTCTTTCTTCAGTAATAAAGTGGGGGCGGGAGTCTGGATAATGGATTTATATGGGGTTTGGCATTGGTGCATACCAATTGTATACAAATTGAGAGTGTTGTTAAGAAGGCTAAGGAGACTGAAATTAAGAGAAGGATGAATGATCAGAATAAAGACAGGAATGGAGGTTCTCCCAAGATACAAAGCAAAGTCCTGGAGAGGTAAAGGGGGGGGGGGAGAGAAGCTTTGCCAATTCAAGGTCAAAATCTTGAAGGCAACCTGGCATGGTGGTGCACACCTTTAATCTCAGCACTGGAGGGGCTGAGATAGAAGGATTGCCTTGAATTCAAGGCCAGCCAAGGCTACAGTGTGTATTCAAGATCAGCCAGGGCTACAGTGAGACCCTACCTCAAAAACACAAGCAATCAAAAGAAAAATTACCACAAACAAAAAGCTTGCAGGTACAATAATTCTAAGGCCCTCATCCCTTGTATCTCCAGCATGAGGGAAAGGGCACAAAACCATGACCTTACCTTGGGGAGTTGTTGGGACAATTAAGTTAGAGAATAGTATGTGTCTGCCTGGCTCCACCTGGAGACTAAGGTGAAAATCACCAAGATGTAAAGCTTGAGTACTTGCATGAGTTACTATTGCCGTGTCTGTGTGTGTAGAGACAGAATTCATATATAAATTTTTAAAATAAATTGTATTTTTTTTGGTCCTTTTCCCTTTCCTTTTCCCCTTACCTTACCTTACCTTTCTTTGTAGTCCAGGCTCTGAATTTATAATCCTCTTGTCTCAGCCTTCCAAGTGCTGGGATTACAGGTCTGCACCATCACACTCAGCTTCAAATCATATTTCAAAGAGTTTCCAACTAACCATGACCTCAAAACAAAACTTACATATAAAAACTCGCTGATACCACCTGGAAACATTCCACGTTGCTTTGGGAGACAAAAAGGTAGAAATAGATACGGATCTCTCGACACAAGTAGTTCTGTGGCCGTGAGCAGTATACTTTCGAGGTCTTAAGTTTATCAGCAGCAAAGCTAGGGACAGTAGCTACCTGATGCTCTTGAGCGGACTAGGTGGAGTCACATGTGTGGCAACTGGACACATTCTCTGACTTAGGTTCTCTGGCTTCTTCCCTCCTTACTTTAGGTATCTCCTCCCATGTCAGTTTACACAAAGGAGAGGTATGGAATACAGATCAAGGAAATCCTGAGATTGTAATAGTGGAAGGACAGTGGGATCCTTCCCTTCTGTTTGTTAGCAGTGTGGAAAGGAAGGTCTGAAACAAAAATTCAGTTCTCCAGGGGAAAGTAGAAATGATTCTTATGTCTGTCCCCAACATTCCAGAAATGTGAATCCAGAGGTGTTAAGGTGTCTGAAATGGATGGTCTAGGCTTCCAAGGGAGTGTTTTGCTCCTTTGGCATTTGATTTAAATTCATGAAGTTTGTTGTTTTAAGATGCTTTTCCTTGTGTCCACTGAGATACTTTGGTTCTATTAAATGTTGAAAGTGTTCCAGGAGTTAAAATGCTCAGTGTTCAAAGAAACTTGGACATTATTACACACTACATAGCATTACCAGGAAAGTAACAATATTAAATTGCAGAAAACGTTCCAGAGTCCTGTAATAAGGACATTTGTACAACTTTATGTATTTCATGGGTTTCCTAGAATTATTTGATCATGGATGCCCTTAGTCCTAGAATGTTTTCAGCTAGATCTTTGGAACAGTTTGAGAAACACTATACTTAAAGGAACTTTTATACTTGGAAGTTTTGGAAGGGGTAGTAGAAATTACCTGATCGAGCCCTTTGAATTTACACTCAGGCAACGTAAACCCAAAGATATCCAGTGGTTTTGTGTGAAGTCTTAAAGTTTGAAAAGTTTGGCTCTTCTAACTCAGCCCTGCTATGCCACTATCCTGCCCTCCCTATCTTTCCTGTTCAGGTATGCCACACCCCTGTACCAGTGCTATTTTGACAAATTGTGCTAAAGAGTGTATCTGTTCACATATATGTCTATCAGATATTCGGTAGGGCTTAAGAATAGTTTCCAAGGGTTGCTTTGAAAATGCTTCTCGGAACTGTGTAGGCCTTTGGCAGTGGTATGTTGCTGGTTTCAGATGAAATAAACCTGTGTCAGTCAGCTTTCATTTCTTTTTGCTATTAAATTCTCCTCTCTTAAGATCAACTTTTCTTCTATTACTTCTTAAAACATCTATTAAATCAAGATAACTGACTTGAGACATCATCCTAATTTAAAATATTGGTAATCTGGGAAACTTGATTTTTTTTTTCATAGAATTGGCTGTGGGTAAACAAAGTTGCATATTGTTAGTCCCTTCCTGTTTGTCTGATTAGAGCATCTAGCAATAAATTTCTGTGTAGAGGAGTTCACAGTTATGACTTTTACAACCTCACCATGCTGAAAGCCCATCTGGAATTAATTGCTATGTGTACTGATCTTTTTCTTATCATTGAGCTATTTCAGACACTGAGTGTGTACTCGTAGCATTTCTCTTTCTTTAGAAATGTATTTTAAAGTCCATAATTAGTTAGTCTAAGGAAAATTGGTATATCCCAGGCATGGTGGTATAGTCCTGTAATTCCAGAACTAGGGAGTCAGAGGGAAGAGTTCATGAGTTCTAGGCTAGCTGGGGCTATGTAGTGAAACCTTGTCTCAAAACAAAAACCAATAAATCAGAAAGAAAAATGGTGTCTGTTGGAGACCCTCTTGTCTGCTTCTTGAGTGAGTCATTTGACATGGTTCTACTGTTGTGGATGAAATGATCTGAAGGGATGTCAGCTCTACCATGTGGTATCAGAAAAGAAACATAGGACATTAGTGCCAAAAGGTCTGTAAGAGATCACTTTTTCCCAGTACTGATTTTGGATGTGAGGATGTTTTGGCATCTCATCTCATAGCTTATTTGTGACTAGAGCCCCTGTGTCCTGACTGTCATTATGGTTTGGACCTTCTCCAGCAAGCCCAACCCACATTACCATTCATTCAGTTCATACTTTACCCAAGCGTGAATTAGCGCCTGAAGGAAATATCAAGTTAGTGGTTCTAATCTCAACCTTTTAGTCTAAAAGCGGAAGTGGAATAGATATACAAATAAAACATAAGTTATAAATTAATGCTATGAGGTCCAAATATTTAAGAACATATAGTAGGGACATATCTACTATGGAGTTGTCATACTCTTAATTGTCTTGAATTTAAATGACTTTTCTTTGAAGCACATTTGATTTGATTCCAGGATAACAAGATTCTCAGCTGTTTTGTGTTGGCTGTCACCTTTGAGTCATTCTACCTTTTAATTGACTGCATCAAGCTGCTTATTAGGGTAGTGAGGCACAAGAGAGAAGGAGGTCTCTCATGCATGTTCTTTTATCACTTCATTACTAAATCTGAATTTTGGTCCTTTAAGAGTCATGCTAGGAAACTAGAGCCTCCATAGAATTCCAAACACAATCATTTCAGCCTCTGAAAGGCCCTTCCTTTTTCAACTGTCCTCTATATAATATATATAATATATAATATATAATATATAATATATAATATATATATAATATATAAAATTGGGCCTATAGGGCTGGGATTATTGAAAATCACAGGAGATAGTCAACAGAGTTTGTGCACTTCATGAGTAACCTATTGGGGGACTGACAAGTGGTTTTCTGTGACGTGTTAGACCATAGATCCCTGTGCCCAAATTTTCCTTTGTCCACTCCAATTCTAATTCTGCAACTCAAAAGCAGCCTGAGCTGATCGATCCATGGATGGGCATGGTCAAGTTATCAAACCTTGAGTACCAAAGCCAGCTGCAGGTGGCATTTGCCCTGCAGCCTATAGTTGGTTGACTCCTAATCTGTAAGATCTTTCTTTCTTTGTTGACTTCTACAAAAAGGTGCCTAGGAGAAATGGAAAGAAAATGAAACCTAAGGCAAAGGATAATAATGCTTCTTAGCCTGGTCAGTGTCAGGACAACGAGTGAAACTGTGTGTAGGTAGGTCTCAGTCACAGCTTTGCTTAAAAGGATTTGGATTTAGAGCTTAGTCTTGAGGTAGTTATGTAGTTTCATTCTATTTGGGGAGGCATTCTTCTTGTGTCCCTGTACTCAGTGATAGCCAAGTTATTTTTCATTTTGACTTCCAAAGACTTGCTCATAATTCTAAAGTGGTGAGAAAGTCAAGATTTTATCATGGGAGCAAAATGTTAATTTTCTCTGAACATACTTATTGGGTAAAATTTTTGTTTTACTAGTTAAAAAGCCAACCTGGGCCAAGCAAACTGTGGAAGCACCTGAGTATTAGTTTGCTGGGGGCTGCTAGAGCATGTCCTGTTCTGGTGGCTGGAATTCTGGTGTGAAGGGGAGGGTGCTGGACTAGCCTCACTCCCCTGCAAGTGCTCCAGAACTCTGCTGCAGAAGTTCCTGCTTCGGATTGTTAGCTTGTGGCAACAGACATCCAGCCTTCCTTGTGTAACATTCTCTCTGTGTGCCTGACCCTGTGCCCAAATTTTTTCTCTTTCCACATACATCAGACATGAGGGGACCTTGTGTGCAGATTATCACCAGGGTCTCACGAGGATTAGGACCTCATTTTAATATGATTCCCTCTGTAAAGACCCTGTCTAAAATTAGATCATGTTCCAATAACTTCAGTCTCTTTGAGGGAATACAATCAAAACACAGCAGCCTGGTGCCAAGCATTCATTCAGTTTAGGCAAAACTCATTCGTTGGACAGGTAGATGTGTCCAAAATAAAGCCAAAATACTTAATGACATACTCATGGCCATATTACCTTCCATGAGGAAGTGGTATACCAGTTCTTACTATACAGAATATGCAAGAGAGTCTTCTGTTGTGGGGTTGTCTTTAACTTGTAGATTCAAAGGTAGGTCTTTACAGAAATAGTTCAAATATGTAAATGGCTCTAGAAGCATCCACTTCCAACCTCTACAGTCTTCCGGGACCTTGAGAATGCCTGTTCTGCTTTGCCAAAGTCCATTTACCCTCATGCCAGAAGTTCCTTCCTGCTGCCTAAAGTCTCCTTTTCCTTCCTCTCCCCAAAACTCTTGGTAAGCCATCCAGATAATCACTTATTTGTCTCTAACGTCTCCCCTAAAGTTCTTGCGACTTACAGTAGATCAGATGCCCTAATGGTATGGTTTCCATCTCCTACATCTCAGAAATGTCGTGGGTGTTGTAGAAAAGCCTCCATGCCCTTCATGCTGAGATGTTCCACCAGCCTTCAGGCATCAGGTTCCCTCAGGGGAGTGGGAGTGAGTTCTTGTACTTATTAGGTAAGATGTTTATAACATGGACATTTTGCCCATCTGTAAGTTTGTTTTGAAAGCTGCTTTGAGCTATAGTTGTGTTAGGATGTGAGGTGGTATTACAGTTTCTTTTGCTATAAGAAAGAATTTAAAGATGTACATATATTCCTCTTTTGTTGTCCTCATTAAAAATTATTTCTTCATTTTCTGTTATGGAAAACACATTTTTTAAAAAAACACCTTAATTATCATTTCTCTTTATAAAAGTGTGTGTGTACACACACACACACACACACACACATAGAAAGAGAGAGAGAGTCTTTTGCTTCGTTGTGATTGTTGTTTAATGTTTTAGGTTAGGTTTCTCCTTGCCCACTAGATTGTTGACTACATTTGAGCACTGGGGCCTTTCTTTATAACATTGTATTTATGTACATCATGCATGTTTTAGGACCAGAATATTTGCTGGTTCTGTTCTCATTTTCTTT
This sequence comes from Orientallactaga sibirica, assembly GCA_036365145.1. Taxonomy (NCBI): domain Eukaryota; kingdom Metazoa; phylum Chordata; class Mammalia; order Rodentia; family Dipodidae; genus Orientallactaga; species Orientallactaga sibirica. The sequence continues at coordinate 56,810,364 of JAEOAD010000004.1, forward strand.
CAAAGTCCTGTTCCTTACTCTATTTAAAACATAATTTTCTCAGGTCAGGTTCTTGAAAAGCTCATCTAGTGTGTAATTAGGCATACTTATTAGTCATTATTCCTGTGAGAATGTTCCTGTGTCTGGCAGTGCTGTGTGTCAGGGAATGCACCTCCAGGTGCTATGCACATTTTCTGCCCAATATAAAGTCCTTCGGTTTTCCAGAGCATGCACTTTCTGAAGTTTTACCACAGTGATATTGAGACAGTTTATAAAATGAGCACATTTGTGATCAATTCTGCCCAAGTAAGAATAGGAAGATCCTAGAACTGTATAGGAAGGATGCTATGGAAAGCCTCTCCAAGGGAAGCTGTCCCAGAAGATGAGGTTATATTTGTTATATGGAAATACATAGTGTTGTAATTGTAGAGCTGGACCTTGAACTTGCAGCATGCCAACTAGAGGGGAACTGTCTAGTGTCTAAGGGAGGGTTGCTGTGTAGTGTCAGAGCAGAGCAGCAAAAATTGCTTGGCTCAGCAGGTGCTGAGGAGGATCTGGAGGGTGGGCGTAGCCAGAGAGGGTGCAGTTTTAGAAGCAGGTGGTGGTCAACAGTCATCTGAAGAGGTCTGGAGAAATGGCTTAGCGATTAAAGTACCTGTCTACAAAGCCAGTGGACCCTGGTTCAATTCCTCAGTATCCACGTAACCATTCTTTCTGTCTGCCTTTCTTCTATCTCTCTCTGCTTGCAAATCAATCAATCAATCAATCAATCAATCAATCAATCAATCAATCAGACTGGGAAGACAGAGCCATTGGGAGTAAAGGACAGGAAGGAGGTACTTTGTGAGGGGCAAAGACAGAGCCACAGTGAAGACACAGTCCATTGTAGAAACCATGGAGGGGACCTTGCGTGCAGGATTGTCTCCATGGTTTCTGAATTTCAGTGACAGGCTGCCTAAGCTCTATTCTATGTTACCTTGGCATTTCTAAAGTGTGGCCCCAATCAGAATCTTGGTGCTTATTAGAAAAGGAATTCTTTAGATGTCTGTAGCATGCATACCTGACACTGGGGCTTGTTAACGTCTGCAGGTGGCTTAGAAGCCCCCAGAAGTTTGAGGGGCTTGCTCTGTATTTTAGTCCAGGTAAAGAATAAACTGTCTTATAAAGCAATGACAGTGCAAGTCCAGAGGTAATGCACACAGGAAATACAAATGGTATTCAGTGGAGAATGACAGCTTCATGAGTAAGTCCAAACTGAAGACAAAAATGGGGGTACTGCTCTAAAGCACAGTGTCAGAAAAGTTGATCACACATTTTTCCTGAGCTCTTGGCCAGACTACTGGCCAAGCTAGACTCATGCACTAGTGCTATCTGACTTTCTGCAGGAGATGGCTTCTGGGGCCATTCTGTCGATGTACCGAGCTAGCTGTAACCCCAGGGCTCAGCTGAAACTCTCTAAAACCCAGGACAGGGGAAAGTTTATTTTTTCTTTTAATATATCCTATTAGATATTTACCCTGTAATTTTAATTTTTTAAGTAACTGCCTGGTGAGTGTGTGTGTGTGTGTGTGTGTGTGTGTGTGTGTGTAAGGGCTGGAGGGATTAGAGGACTTGTGGATCTTTTGGAGAACAGCAGGGAGAAGAAATTCCTTAGTATCTTAACAACCAAATACAATGATTACAGTGAGTTGGCATTTTGCTCACTTTTGATCCTTTTCCTCATCCTCTCTGCTGTTCAGGCATCCATTGGCAGCAGAGACAGGAGAGGATTCAGGGTTCTTGCATGGGATCCCTCCATCACCAACCTGGCTGGAACAGAGAGGCAAGTTGACCATGATGTACAGCTTCTGCACAGCCCCCAGATGCCAGGCTCTTGCCCACAAAATTTACCAATGAAATTTGTTACCATTCATTATAGGAAAAAATGGTTCACAGTTCATAGCTCTTGTCAAAAAGTAAAAATTTACCTAGATCTTATTTCTCCCTCCTTATGAAAGCCTGCAAGAAGGAGCATTATGATAAAGACTCATTACTATAATATAAGCTTACATTTTTCATTATAAACACTAGCCTCCTTCTCTAAAGTTCATAACAGTGTTTTGAAAATTATAACTTCTGTACAGATGGCCATAAACTATAGCAGCTAGTGAGAAAATCAGCCAGGAACATCAAGGACTGTCATAGAACTTGATAAAGAGACAGTGAATATCTTGTGATGAAATTTGTTGGAAACAACAACTTATACAACCATGTAGACAACACGCTTGTCACTTCTTCAGAGGACATCTAGCTAGGAAAAATTATGATCTGCAAAGAATAACAATGAGCTTCGCCAGCACACCAGAAGATAAGTCCAGGCTTGCAAAACAGACTTTAGCAGGAATAAATAACCATAAAATCTTAGATTTAGGTGAAAAATCCTGAGGGAAATTTAATACAACCCAGTGAGTAGAAAAGCATGTGGTTGTGTCCTAGTTTGGGATGCTCTACATTTACTTTTTATTTATTTGCAAGGAGAGAGAATGGGCACACCAAGGCTTCTTGCCACTGTAATTGAACTCCAGATGCATGCACCATTTTGTGGTACTGGGAAATCACATCCATGCCATCAGGCTTTACAAGCAAGTGCCTTAACTGCTGAGCCACCTCTCCAGCCCCACAAAGGGGACTTAATACCACCCAGTGAATTAAAAGGCATGTGGTTGTGTCTTAGCTTGGGATACTGTACACAAAGGGGATTAGATGGCTCATTGACGTCAGGGATTTCTTTCTCAAATTGGAAAGCTGGATGTCTAGGATTGGAGGTGCACATTATTTGCTTCTAGACAGGGCTGTGTTTTGGGTTGTGAGCTGCCATCTGTAGTATCTTCACATGATATGGAAAGAGAGCCATAGAGTTCTTGGGATCTGGGGAGTCTATTTTCTAAGGACACTTAATTCTGTTCTTTAGGGCTACACCCTCATGAACCAATTACCTCCCAAAAGTTCCATTTCTTAATACAATCACATTGGAAGGTGGCCAAAACTTGAACACTTGAATTTGGGGAGGAACCCACATTCAGTTTATAACAATTGGGTTGTTAATCATTATTAGCCAATACATTGACTTAACTGTTTAGATTATGGCTTTATCTATATTAATAAAATTATAGTGTTTAGGTTACCAAATAAAATCACTAGGTGTGGCAGTACACACCTATAATGCCAGGATTGGTGATACCAAGGCAGGAGGATTGCAAGTTTGAGGCCAGTCTGGGCAACATATGGAATTCCAGACTAGCCGGGGCTACCATAGTTAGGCCCTGTCTAAAAACAAAACAAAAGTAACCATTGTTTTACTCCACAGACAAGTTCTAAGCTGAGATTTTTGCAGTCAAACTATATTCATTTCCCCACAGAAACTTTTATTTGATGGTTTGGCTCTCAAGTGTTCCTGTTGAAAGTCAATAGTGGTTAGAGCTCTAGATGAGCCCAGAAACCTAGTCATTTAATGAACTTTTAGACCTGGTAGTACCAGCTTAAGTTCTGAGTCTCTTATGAGCATACATCATATTAGGATAGAGGACGAGAACATCTTTTTGTAACAATGATGCTGAAAGTTGTAAATTGATGGCCTTTTGTGACACCAGCCCAAGCTTTAAGAAGCTTAAACTGGAAACATCACTCTTGGAACAGGTGTGTGCCTTTATGTTCCCTCCAGATCACATCTCCACTCTGCATGCTGGGAGTCACATGCCAGAACTTTTGGGATTTCAAAGAGGAGCTCTTACCCAAATCCATGCGTATTTAAAATTTCAGGTGGTAATACTGACTCAAATGAAAAACTACAGAAATGATGTCCGGTTTGAGTAGGTTGTCTTTTTCCAGCCCTCTTTTGGGACAATAAGCCCCCATCATATACTTTGAATTCACGGGATGTTTTATTTTGTTTTATCCTATTTTCCCCCACTTTCTGTCATTAATATGTCTGTACAAAGGAGACTGAGAGGAGGAAGTGCGGACTGAGAAGCAGCTTGGGGTATAGTTAAGTTTTAAAATTAGAACTGAAGGTGGAGAAAGGTAGACTCAGCAACAGTCACCAAGCACTTCCTTTAAGCTTAGCATTTGCTTCCAGGTTTTGCAGCCCTTGGTCACATAATCTCCAAGTAGCTCTGTGAGCTAGAGCAGAATAGGTGGCATGGTCCTCTTTGTTCTGTCGATGAAGAGCTGAGGTTTGGAGAGGATAAGTTTGCCAACATCACAGGAAGTGAGTGGCCACACTGGTACCAGAACTGAGGCAGTGTGCTTTCAGAATCCACCCACTCAATCCTAAATGCTGCAGTGCCTATTTAGAAGTCATCTAGGTTAAGAATTTTAGTGACTGTTTTGAGGAATACTTTGGGGGAATTATAGTTTCACTACTGATTTAAACTTCAAAGTGGACCTGGGGGAGATGGTGCAGTCAGTAGAATGCTTGCTATGCAAGCATGGGAAGCTGAGTTCTGATCCCAGCACCCTCATAAAAACTGGGCACAGGAGACGCCCCTGTAATGCTTGTGCTGTGGATGTCAAGACAGGAGGATCCCTGGGGCTTTCTGGCTGGCTAGTTCAGCTGAATTACTGAGCTGCAGGTTCAGTGACAGACTTTGTCTCAAAAATAAGGTGAAGAGTTATTGAGAAAGACGCCTGACACCAACCTCTGGCCTTCTCACACACAGGCATGTGCACCTGCACACACAGGAACATGCGCATATATCCCCACCTCACAAACTTAAATAAAAGAAGGGGATAGTAGACTTGTTCTGTGTTGTAGCCATAAAAATATTTCAGAAGCAAATTGGAGTATCTGCTATTTTCTAATGACACTTTTCTTTTGATTTGCCCCCATCCTCAATATCTATGCCATAGATCAATTTTCCTTGGATAAAGAACTAAGGTAAGGTAAGATGACCCATGTTTATGCTGGACCTGGATATGGTTAAAGAATCACTTGGTATTTCAACTTACTACACTCTCTAAACATAATTCTTAGAAATACAAGTTCTGTGATTACATAGCCAACATTTTTTTTTAATATAAGTAGAGCTAGGAAAGTCAAAATAACCCTGTGAAGAAAACCTCAGCAATGAGGTTAATAGTGTTCACACAAAAGTCATGCCTAACCAGAACTTCAGAATGTGACCTTGTTTGGAATCAGGGCCCTTGCTGGTGTAATTAACCAAGGAGCTTGAGATGCAATCAAGCTGGATTTAAGTTGGGTACTAAATCCAGTAGCTGTTGTTGCTTTATGAGGAGGGTCAGAGGGAGAAGGCCATGTGAGGACAGAGGAGAGGTTGGGATTCTGAGATCCCAAGGCAGGAAGCTATAGTAGCCACTAGAAGCTACTAGAAGCTGCAGTAGGGCTCTTACCTAGAACTCTCAGAGCCTGCCAGCACCTTAATTGTGGATGACTTGCCTCCTGACCTGGGAGAGAATACTTCTGTGTGTGTGTTTTTTTAAAAAAAACTATTTATTTATTTATTTATTAGAGAAAGAATGAGAATGGGCACACCAGGGCCTCTAGCCCTGCAAACAGCCTCCAAATTCATGTACCACCATATGCATCTGGCTTACGTGGGTCCTGGAGAATCGAACCTGCGTCCTTAGGCTTCACAGGCAAGCACCTTAACCTCTAAGCCATCTCTCCAGCCCCCGTGTGTTTTTAAGATATGCAGTTTGTGGTGATTTGCTACAGAAGCCATCAAAAACTAATACTACTATTTTCTACTTTCTGACCACTGTTTATATTTCGCCTCTAATTTTGGTATAGTTTAATGCATATATACAGTGCTGCAGTCACTGTGTAAGCTGTATATGTTAAATTTCCTGACAGACCAATCACATTAAATTCTATTAGGATAGCTAAACTGATTAACTTGACCATTATAAGAGATAGGTGTATTTCAAAGAGTAACTCTTTATTTGCTTTCTTTTTTTAAACTGTGCTGGAGGGGTTTGGGTTATTGTCATTCCTTGGAAAGAATTTTATCAAACCAGTGACATGACTCCACTAACTAATGTTAATCCTTTAAAAAGCTCTCTGTCTTACACTTCTCTAAGGTTAAAAATCAATTAAAAGCATTAGAGTGAAGGTGTCATTTTTTTCAGTTGAGAGTCTAATAAAGCAAATTCTGGCAAGACTAGATAACAACTGGCTGAGCAGATGTGGCCATTACCAAAGGCTGGAGGAACCCAGAGTGATTACATCTTCTCCAAGGCTTATAGTAATTCTGATTAATTTGTTTTGAAAAGAGAGGTACTCCAAAATTCCATGCATCCAAAGGCAATAAGATTAAGATTATTAGGGCTTGGTTATTTTTTTCTGAATTATAATTCTTGCTGTCAATCATCATTTGTTTAGTGTCCCCTGTGTTTTGAAGTTTTAAATTTGGAATTTTTAAGACCACCTGTTATAGAGGTGAGAATTTGTTCAGAGATGCTTCAGTGTGTGTGTGTGGGGGGGGAATTATAAATTTCCAGAGAAAGCAAAGATCCTGTTTCACCCAGGAAAGTGATTGTTAATACATTTCTCCTCAGGTGTCAACTCCCTTTTAAGATGCTTAGGCTCCACCACCATCTAGTCCTGGGTCACTTTGTCCATCTCTCTGTCCCCTGGAGCTGTTCAGCATACGGTGCTTTAATCTCTACAGCAATTGCATGGTTCCAAATTTGTCAGCCCATAGTTCTTCACCTGACACTTGAGTTCTTGATGCAAGCTTGGGCTATAGGATGGGACGGCAGCCAGAACAAGGGGCCAGTGTGGGCAAGGAATGGGTCTTTCACTCAAATGTAGGAATACCGTAATAGGAAGTGAGAATCTGTTATTGAGATGAAATATCACATGTGCAATATACTGAGAAGACCTAGAGGAGAGCAGGTTACTTGCTTTCCAACAGTGATCCTGCTCCAGAGCAGGCTGCGCTGGTGCTGAAGGAAGGAAGGAGCAGCATGTCATTTGGTTTTACATCTGGCAGCCAGTTTCTTGAGCCGTGTCTTTTGGTTTTGTTCTACTGGAAGGGTTTAATAACCATGTGCTAAGCATACTGTTCATAACAAAGGCGAGTTTTTATAAAAGCCTTAAATGTTGTAAGTGTGTATCAAGTTAAGCCTCTAGTATAGTGAAACAAAGTGGCTCACTCTTAGCTTCCTTCCATTCCTCTTCTACCTCGCTGCTGCAAAGACTGTTGGACTGACCTTTATTTTAAATTGACTGCCACTGCCTCTGTGAGGTTGGGGGAATCCATATCCTCTCTTCCTATCTGTAAAATGGTAATAAACACATATTTTTTGATCAGAAGAGAGAATGCAAGCAAAACAATTATTTTGGCTCAAAAACATAAATGTACTCAGTAATATTAGCAGTTACTACTGTGAATAGCAGTTCTTTATGAAAAAAAAGCATTTTCCATAAATTGCCTTGGAGATATATATATATATATATATATATATATATATATATATATATATATATATATATATAGTGGTTTAGATTTTTTATAGGGATGCTGAAATTGAGCCCAGGGCCATGTGTATGTTAAGCTCTACCAATGAGCTATATCCTCCCACCTTTATTTTACTATTCCTTTTTAAAATTTTTAAAAAATATTTTTATTTTTATTTATTTATTTGAGAGAGAGACACAGAGAGAGAATATGGGTGGGTCAGGACCTCCAGCCACTGCAGATGAACTCCAGACACATGCACCACCTTGTGTATCTGGCTTACATCAGTCCTGGGGAAGGGAACCTGGGTCTTTTGATTTTGTAGGCAAGTATCTTAACTGCTAAGCCCTCTCTCTAGCCCTGTTTTGCTATTCTTAAAGACTGCCTAGTTTTGGTGATAAAAAAAAGGAATAAAATAGTATAGACCCAATCAAAATGGGTAAACAGAAAGCTGAATCTAGCTACCTAGTAAGAGGAAAGCATTGTTCCTGTCTCCTCATTTCTAGGACAACTGCTAGCCAGGACTTGCATATCAGCTGTCCTTAGGAGGTGAGACTGGAGTTTGCAGTATGGGGAATGATGTAAAGAGAGAATCTGTAATGCAGACAGGTTCTGCTTGAGCTTCTGGGGAGAACATCATGATACCCACTCAAGAATTTATGTGTCAGTTATGGCCCTAATGTTTGTAATTTGTATGCTACCTTTCAAGACTATATCTAGGCAGGATTCCATTATCCTTCCATTGGAGTTTTATCTGATTGTGATGGAAGTTCTTCTGAAGCCCTGTGATCATTTAACTTGAGCATTTCCTAAGTAACTAAGATTGATTCTTGCATGGCAAGGAAGAGCTGTGGGGCCATTGGATGGACTGGATGAAGTGGATGGACTTCTCTGACCTTCTGGCCACAGGGCAGAAAGTATAACCCACACTAGAAATTATCATTGCCTGACTCTGATCCTAAGAAATAACTAAGTCCACCATTCCTCTTCACTCATCCCTTTTGCCTTATTCCCTAACTTTTAAACTGGCCAGAGAATACTGTTTTGAGATTAAATCTAGATAAAAATGTAAGAGAAGTATCTAAACACTTGGATTTTGTGATCTGTAAAGTTTCCTCTATAAAGAAATGTGGCCCCTCCCTACTTTAGAAACATGATTTAGTAATAAACAGGGGCATGTTGAAGTTTCAGTTGTGCTGTGTTTAAATCATAGTATAGTGTTGAGCTATGCCACTTGCTCCTGCCCTGTAAGGGACCACTGCTCAGGCCTGTGTTTGCATTCCCTGTTCTGGGATGTTTTCTGGCTGCTTTGCATCAGGTGGTTCACTTCACTGCTCTCCAGTGTGGAATCTCCAGAAACCACTTTGCCCAGCATAACCTTCTTTGTGTTTCTTGGTGGTGTGTGAGGAGGTGTAGCAATGTCTTCTTGTTTTGTTATTTAAAAGGCAAGGATTTTGGAACCCATTATGAGTACTCATTGCTAGTACTTTGGCTAATCTGGGTAGCAGTGGGCAGAAGAGGGCATGCAGCAAGGGTCAAAGATACAGAGGGAAGCTAAATATTATGGAATAAAAGGATGGAAAATGCAAATGTGTGATGCCCACTGAGCCCAACACCCAGATCCCAATCATAGAGGTTCTGAGTCTCTACTCTGGAGAGCTAGGACTTGAGACATTTCGTAGGGTTCCTTGGTAAAGCACTATCAAGCTTCTTCTGTGCTGGGTGTCTACCTTCTTAAGCTCATTTTGTTTAAGACAGTGAGTTGATTTGTTGGTGACTTTGGCCACAGCAAAGTGTCCATATATTCACTTTAGTTTTTGTACTGAGCAGTAAATCTCACTATAGAGTAAAACCTAAGGAAGAAAGCTATGTCTGATTTACACAAACTTTGAAACCTCTTCCTAGACTCTGCTTTGCAGTGAGGGTCTGTCTCAGTTTATCTGCTTCAGAAAGTTCAAGAAAGAAAAGAGATCTGGCCCAGAATTTGGCTTGGTTAGAAAGCACCACCATGTGCCAAGGCCGGTGCCGTCACTATTAGTGACAGACAGTAGTGCAAGGGCTGACCCCGTGGAAGAGAGTGAAGTCCCAGAGCTGCTGTTATCAGAAGATATGCCACCCACAAACATGGTGGGATCAAATAAAAATCTGACATCTAAGAAACCGTGTCTGTAGGCAAAGGAGAAAATGGGAAATACTGAATCAGATCAGAGGAAAACCAGTTCCCCAGAGGGTTCTGGTCAGTGCTGGAAACAGGATCCATACTGATATTTGGACTTACAAAGGAGAAAATGAAGCTTGTATTAAAGAGTTAATTTGATCTTAGGCATTTATGAAACTTCACATTAAAAGAAAACATATAGAACACAAAATTACAATATTCCATTTTTAAGGAAGTAGAGGTTAACATCACTTTAAAAATATTTTTAATTTTAATTAATTTATTTATTTGAGATAGAGAGAGGGAGATATAGAGAGAGAATGAGCAATCCAGGGCTTCTCCAGATGTATGTGCCACCTTGTGCATCTGGAGTACGTGGGTCCTGGGGAATCAAATCTGGGTCCTTTGGCTTTGCAGGCAACCACCTTAACTGTTAAGCCATCTTTCCAGCCCAACGTCACTTTTTGTAGGTGTATGGATTTACAACATGTAGCTTAACTAAATATTGGATAGGTTATTATAGGTACTCATCAAGGGTTTCCAATCTAAACCTTTTAAACTACCAGGTAACCTCGTATATGCTGCTCAGACAAACTACTATCATAAAACTGTTTGATTTTTGTATATTCTTGGAGAAGGTACAAAAGACAACCATGTATGCTAGTAACCAATTTTCAGTACAAAAATAGAAATACATAGTATTTCATTTTTATACAAAAGAGAAATGAGTGGTATTCACAGGCATGTTTCAAGAGTTTGTGGGCATTTTTTCTGGCAGTGTATAAACATGGGATAAATACGATGTGTACAAAGATCATTTTTTTTTTTTTTTAAGAATTTAACCTGTACCATCTTCCATTATCTTAATTCAATGATTAATCACTTTGTAATTTGCTTTTGAGATATGCAGTTTGATTGTTTAATCAGGAAGAAGAGTGAGGGGTTTTTCTGAGTTTTTCAACATTTTTTTTCCACCTGTCTGCTCTCCTTCAAGAGTCTCTTTTTTTCAGTGGACATTTACTGGAATTTTTGCTCTCTAAGCACCCCCTTGTTGCAACTCAACAAAGATTTGTTTTTTAAAACTCACTTTGTGAATAGCTGAAGTTTGTTTGCTCCTTCTTAAAACTGGCAGAGATCTTCTGGATGCCCCCACAAACCAAGAGTCCTACTCACAAGGCCCTCTATCTAAAACAAACTTTTACTTTTTTTTTTTTTTTTTTTAAGTTTGCTCCTCATTATCTTAATTCAATGATTAATCACTTTGTAATGTTTTCCATAAGTATTGTTTAATGTGGAGAAAGTATTTTTCAGAATGGGTATTTTCCACCCTGAGAATTTTGCAACTCAGCAAGAAATCTTCACTTACAAGGAAGTCTACGGGAAGACACAAACTGCACAAACTGTGCTGTTGATTGACTCTGGAGAACAGCTGGGAGGAAGTCATGGCCCTGGACTCCTAAAGCCCCCGGGGAGGCAAGAAATGCAGAGCATGCAGAGGTGCCCAGGACTGTCACCTTAGAACAGCCTTTCACCTCTCTTAAGTTATCTTTTTAGTTTAATTAAAATGAAAGGCAAGGTTTGCTCTCCTGTGGTTCACAAGGCTCTGTACTGAGGCAGAAAATCAACATGGACTGGAAGCTCTGCATTTGGGGCTCAGAAGGAGAAAAACACTGCGAAGCTGCATTCAGAGTTCTGAGAAATCATTTCTTTTCTCACCTGAAGTTGAGCAGGATTTTGTTTACTGTGTTTTGATAGCTGCTTGCTTGGGGTGTAATTTGCTTATTGTTTGGGATTTTCTTTTAAGGTGGCTTTGGAGCTATCACATAGCCCTTTTACATAACAACAAACAATGTGAAGTGTGACTTATAGTGCTGAAACACAACAGCACCAGCTGCTGACACACACCAAGTCCCCATAGATTTGGGTTATTAAGGTGATTTCTGCTGTAATGCTTTTATACCTTGAAGGCACTCCAGTGTCTGGACTCCTGAATATTACATTATTTTTGTTTTAAATTTATTCCTTTAGGCCTTCATTGTCATTTCAGTCTAGCTTATATTTTTGAATATTTCCTTCAAGTCATTGCTGACCACCTGGAGCCATGGTGCTGGCCCGGGGTGTAGGGAGCTGGGTTTGTCGTGATTTGAGTCTGTTTTAGGTACGTAGAGTAGATGGGCACTGGTTGTGGAGTCTGCCTGTCCACTCTGTCATTTCATTACTCTGGCAGTGTTTTTGCATGATATTCATTCTGTTTTCTGTCCAAGGAACATGTGAGTTAAGGTATTCTGATTTTCTTATCCAATAATCTTTCTGTATGTAGTTTGCTGTCCCTAAAAGTTATCTTATTAATGTGCTGGCATATGCTTCTGTGTCCTCCTGTGTGGCTCTTAACTGTGATATCATATGCTCTATCTTGATTTCTAGAATCTTCCACAGACTATTCAGTTCCCACCCCCATAAACCTATCAGGTTAGGCATGTCATAGAGAATGGTCCTTCCTCTCTTGTCTTGACTGGTCCCTCCCCACTTTTCATAGGTGACATTCCTTTTACTCTTCATGCCTGTACATTAATATTCAGCTCACTCAGCCACCCACCTCTTCTGGGAAGCCTTTTTCAACCTTTTTGTCCCTTGCTCTGTTGTCCTCTCTCCTCCCCATCTTCCCTTGGTTGAACTCTTACTATTTTTAGCAACTTCACCTCCCACACAAGTACATGTGATATGACGAAGAGTAGATAAGGCTGGGCACCCACAGTTGAGAAGCTTTCCCTCCCTAATCAATGTGTTCCCTGGCAAGATAGTTTTGAAATGGTTGCTTTGGGTCTTCTCTTTCTCTGTTTGCCCTTCTGTTTTCTAGTGAAAAACTGCAATTTAACATCTTGAGTCTGCTTTCTTTATACTGGGCTTTAACTCTTATGTTCTGTACCTTTATGCAGACACTTACAAATGCTATTATAAAAATCAGAAGCCTCACAGAAGACGAGCCCTACTCTGTTTCTTGGCCTGGAGTTTACAGTGGGCAACCTGCCTGGTCACTTTGGTTCTTGGCAAAACCTATGGAGGGAACAGATTTATTGGGCTGTTCGCATGCAGGACCACAGAAGTGCTCTTAACGAGTGTTTGAATGACAGGGCTTATAGTTTCTTGGTGGGATCTGGGCAAATGTGACCACAGAAACCATGCACTGCATTTAATGTGTTTTTTTGCCATGGATTTACTGGCATTCTCTTATTCTCTCTCCTTCTCATGCCCTTTCCAACCACTGCCTCCTCTTTGTCCAAGTGGTTTTAATCTAAGACTTTTCCGCTTTTGTGTAAGCTGCCATTCACATCTGCAGCAAGGTCTCCATGTGTTCAGGCATGTTGCATTCCACAATAGAAGTCTTATTTTTTCCTGAAGGCTAGGGGAACGATACTTTATCCATGAACTTAAGTGAAGAGATGTCCAAGTAGAGACTGTAGTTGACCTGGAAGGGTCAGCTTTGGTAAATGTCTTAGAGAATGAATTATGAAACCCTTTAGAGAATTTTTATTTTTAGATGTTCATTTGAATAGCTAATATAGCATGGTCCCCTCTCCTTTGACAGGCTTACATCCAAAAAAATTACCTAATGGTCTGTTGTTTATTTCCATAATCTTGATGAGCTACCGAGTTTGCTTCCAAACAAGGGACAGCAAAGATAGGAGAATCCATTTCATTGATTACTTAGGTGATTTTAAGCTCTAATATCCTATGTCAAATAGAATTAGTTGATCTGTCCCTCACTTCCTCCATACAAATAAGTGGACACTAAGATGTGTAAGAGGCACTATCCTTTCAAATAGGTACTGTCCATGGATGTCCTGGCCTCAGGCATCTCTTGCCCTTATCTACCCAGAAGAGCAACTGCTTCCGGGCCCAGATTATTAGAATTCCACAATTCATCATCCACTTCTCAGTTTTACTTTTTCCAGTTTCCTATACCAAAACCGTTTCTCAGACTTCATTCGAATGCTTGAGAAAGGAAGCCAAGACAGATCCTGTGACGGAATTGGCCTGCTTGAGTGTCCCCAGCTCCTGTTTGATCATTCTCTTAAGTTGTTACATGGCTTTGGCATCTGGAAAGACAGAGAGATGAATAAGTGGACGAACAATAATGCTACCTGTAGTGTCTTTTCACAGTAGTCAGTTCATTTGAGGCTTGATGTTACACTGCTTCCCTAAGAAAATGATACTGTTCCATAACTTCTCTGCTCTCATGAGCAGCCGGAGTAATTATTTTGTTTCTGGATAAAACACAGAGTTGATGTTTGGGGTAAGGAGTGAAGATGATGGAGGTGTGTGTAAGAACTACAGGAGGGGAGGATTTTCAGTTCTTAAGTTGGGGTGGGAGTTACAACTTTTTTAATTGTAAGGACAGTAGCCTTAAGGAATTTTGGAGTCAAATTCAAATGCACATCCTAGATTTTCCTTCTCTTTAAAGTATCCTAGAAATCTTAGGGAATTTCTTAAGTAAAGGGATGGATACTTCACCTATAAGACTGATCAGAACACTGTTATTTTTAGCTGATAAGTAATAGGAAGGAAATGAGACAACAATTTAAAATGACAAGTCTTTGGTTTTAATAATCTTTGCTGAATGGTATTCTATTACAATGTTGGGGATTATTAAGATATTTTAGTTCCCACATGGTTAATTTTGTATTTTCTGTAAAGGACTTTTAGCCTTACATTGATATGGAAGGTATTACTGATGTGTGTGTGTGTGGGGGGGGGGGTGTAATGTGATGAAGAGTTTATAAAATTACCCTGTAGGTGGTTGCCTTGTGCCTGCGTTTTAGTGAAAAACTCCTACTGTGTCTTCAGGACAGGCTGGAAATGACATTGCTGCTCATGCCAGAAGTGTTCCCTGAGTGCTACCCATGCAGGAAATACGCTCCTGGTGCTGTCCACACAGGAAGTGCTCCCTCCATGCTGCCCACTCAGGAAGTGCTCCAGAGTGCTATTGAGCACTCTTCCTGCCGGCATCATCCGTTCATGCAGGCGGGACAGGCCATCTGTTGATACAGTCACCCCATTTATTCATTACTGATTTTGTTTACCATCAACTTTTGTCATTCAAACTAATTCTAGATAAATGTTATCAGTAAAACTATATTTCCTTGTTTCGCCTACCCATGGAAAGACAGAAATGTAGCCCATTTAGGGAACAGAAAGCTGAGACAGACTGTTGGCTCTTTGAGTCTGAATAGGCACTTAACTGAGGTCATCTAGCCATTGGGGTCTTAATTACATTGAATGTATTTAAAGTAGATTTGAGCTTCATCCTTGGGCGGGGGGTGAAGGGAATCTTTTCAAATTCCACGGCAGGCTAAGGATTTTCAAAGGCAAATTTGAAAAGGCAACCAGTGACTGATGTACCTTCTCAAAATCACCCTGTAGTAAGTTTTGTTCAGTTCACCTTTTGTGCTGTAAAGGCATATAGTCTAACTACAAGTGCAGTTGCTTTAAATTTATCAAGTTCTCAAGCCACAGTTAGTGATTATCAGTATTTGCATTTTAGTGTGTGATTTTTTCATATTTTATATAAAACCTTCTCAAAATGCTAATTCTAATTTTCAGCTGTAATAAGTTGTAGCTTCCAAAAGCCATATTCAGAACTCATTTTTTCATTATTATTCAACAGATCACTTATTTTTATTAAAGTTATTTTAACTGATACATTAAAAACACAAAATTGTATATATTGCTGGAATTATGTGAGGTTTTAGTATATCTATCCATCATATGATGTTTAAATCAAGTTTAACATCTTTCTCCTCAAGTATCATTTCTTTATGTTGCAAAATTTCAAAGTCCTTTCTTTGAACTTTATTTGAGCTCTATTGTTTATTATTGATTATTATTATTGATAGTCATTTTACTATGAATAGCATGCCAGATCCTCTTCTTCTGTGTAACTCTCATTTATTATCCCTTGATAAACCTTTCCACATGCTTTCTCTTCCTTACTTTCCCCAGCCTTTAATCATCATCATCCTACCCTCAACTTCTATGAGATTAGCTCTTTCAGATTCCACATATGATTGGGTTCTGCATGTATTTTTTCCCAATGTTTTCCAGTTCCATCTGTGTTGTTGAAAATGACATGGCATCTTTTTTTATTTTTTTAAGGGCTGGATAGCATTCTATTGTGTATGTGTCTTACATTTTCTTTGCCCTGTCATCACTTGATGTACATTTAGTTTGTTTCAATTTCTTAGCTTTTGTGAATAGTGTTTCCATCAACAGAGGACTCTATGACATACTGAGTTCATCCTTTATATATAGAAATGTAGTTGGATCATATACTGATTTTTTTTATATGTTTTCTTTTGTGACAGTCTCACCATGTCACCCAGGCTAGCCTCAAACTTGTAATCCTTCTGCCTCAGCTTCCTAAATAATTGGGTTATTAGAGTAGGGCCTGTAATCTAGATTTTGTATCCCAGGAAGAAGAGAACCCTAACTGTGCCTGAGAAGAACCATGAGCCTCTGGTGAGCCCTCTACAGAGCAGAGTTCAAGTAAACCATTTTATTTTAAGTATCAGCTATTTCGCAGAGCTAACTAAAGACAAAGATGCTGGAAGGAGGGGAGAACTATTTCAGGCCTTTGTGTGGCACAGCTAGGGGTCTGAGGTGCCACCTATGGCAGAGCAAGTGAGTTTAGCAGTTTTATATCTAGAAAGCAGTGTCTTTAATCCTTAGAGAAAAGCCAACAGTGTAGACGACACATGCGAGTTCACATGCTTATGAAGGACGTGGATCCCATGGGTTGGTGATCTCAGGGAGAGTAAGTTTTGTTTTTAGATTAATCAGAACTTGGAATTCCTAGTTCATGTTCAGCTTTTAGGAAATTACATTTCCACACTGACTATTTTGGGAGTGAGGAGGTGTGTGTGTGTGTGTGTGTGTGTGTGTGTGTGTGTGTGTGTGTGCGCGCGTGCGCGCACAATCATGCCAGGGCGCACATGTAGAGGTCAGAGGACAACCGTAGGGTGTTGGGTTTCTCCTTCCATTTTGTTTGAGAAAGGATCTCTTGTTGTTTGGCTGTGAGCCTGGGGATTCTCCGGGCACCATCTCCTACTGATGGTCTGTCTTGCTGAGCAAGCACCTTTACCCACTGAGACATTTCCCCAGCCTCACATGCTGTTTTAACCGTTCTATCCTGAGTCTCTTTAGATGAAGAAGTGTTTAAACTCAGATGATACCTCAGCAAGGACCCTGGGCAGTGAGAAGGAGGGTAAAGGACCCAAACAAACAGAAGTCTCAGTTACTGAGATCTCAGTATGTTGAGATGTAGAATTAGCCATGACTATGGCAGAAACTGGGTTCAAAACAAGGAATCTATGCCTGAGGCAAATGAGGTATAATGAGCTATTGAGGTAAATGAGAATACACTTATTGCATGCGTCCACTTTTCACACTTTCTACTGTGGAATTTAATTTTTCTTTTGTATACCTAATGATCTTGCTCATGGTAATAAATGTCTACTTATAAGATTTGAAGTCTTTGTTGAATGGCTAGTGAGTATTTAAATTTTATATATTCAGACTGTTAATGTAAGTGATGTCCTTGACTGAGTATATTTTTGTACTCACACAGAAGGTATGAGAGAAGAAAATTGCTGTCCTGCTGAGCCTTTGTTGTGAGGACAGCTTAGGTTGTGCTAGCTCCCATCTCAGGCTGAGCCCTTTAACTTCCTCAAAAGCCTCGTGTGGGGCATAGGGTCAGCAAGCTATGGTTTCCTTCCACGAGCTCACAGAGCATTATCTGGTGTGAGTCAAACTTCAGATGCTCTTCCTAGGTGGCTGCTGGCTGTAAACCACACTGAGCCCTTGGTTGAGGGCTTCACAAGAGTTGGGGTGGTTGCTGCACAGCCCTGGAAGCATTCCAGCTACTCCACCATTCTCACAGGGGTTAAATTTCACAAGGTTAGCCAGAGCGAAAGACATGCCTGTGAATCTTATCCAGATGTCTCAATGACATCTGTCTTACTCATGTTGTCCTCACTGGAGGATCTGGATGAAATTTTATTTTACATTTGAAGAATTATGTTTTTAAGAGTCCTCTTAATAAAATAATCAGCTGCTTTTCAATCAGATGTATTCAGTCTCCAGAATTTGAAAGCTTTTCCAAAAGTATAGTGATTTCTAAATTACTGTATATTAAGACAGTATTATCATGTGACTTCATGGAAGTTAATTTTGAGTCTGAAAAGATATATTCTTTAAAATATGTGAACAAATTGATTTTACATAAATTTAACCACATTTAAGGCATACATGGAGAATTTGCTGCATAGTAAAATCCGATTATTTCAAGTAGAATGAATAGATCTTTTTTTCATGTGTAAATTAAAATGTATACATCAAAGAAGTTTAGGATAATCTGTTTAAACCTTGGTGATTTCACTTTATTGTGGAGCTCATACAACCTCTGAAAGGGGTGCTTGGTTCCTTGCCTCTCTTTGTTGGTCTGACACTCCTACTCTTTGTTTCACAGCAGTCTCTGGTCCCAACACACCCCATGGCCCCTCCCAGTCCCAGCACCACCAGCAGTAATAACAACAGTAGCAGCAGTAGCAACTCAGGATGGGATCAGCTGAGCAAGACGAACCTCTACATCCGAGCCCTGCCCCCTAACACCACTGACCAGGATCTGGTGAAGCTCTGTCAACCGTGAGTATAGTTGCTGTTATTTCTTAGCTGTTGTTTCTTTGGTAATCTTGTAGAGGAGAGGAGAAAGTTATACGGCAAAGCTATGAACCTCGTGTCACAATAATGAGGTGGATTTCCAAGTGGTAAGTTCTTGGACACTAACTTAGTCCATTACTAACATGAAAACATGCCTACATAGCAAATGAAATTAGAGCATTTTCTCTATAGAATTTAATTTATTGACCTTTGATAAGTAGGCATGAATTTAAGAACAAGCTATGGCTGGGTCGTTTTTAGGAGTCTTCATTTTTCATAGCAGCCTTACTAGGGAACAGTGACTCTCATAAGAGAAAACAGCTGTCATTATCTGTCAGAAAGGTTATTAGCCATTGAACCTCATCTTAAATGGGTGCAAAGCTCTTAATTCCTGCTGGGATAAAATTAGTCCATCTTCGGAGCACCTGAAGTTTTGAGGTCCTCGTGTACTTTCATCTCTCTGGAAAGAACAACCTTTCCTCTTCCTGCATCTTATGAACTAGCAGACACATGTGCATACAGTTCCAGAGTAAATTTGCAGTATGTGCTAAACTTGCTTTGCTGATTAACAGAATATAAATATGCTGCTTTGCTGCAGTTACATTAACTCAGCCAAGTAAGAGAGTTCTTGTTTAAACTAAGGAGCCAGAAGCATCATGGGTACAAGACCATTGTGGAAAGACTAAACACACCAAATCACACGGAGCAATGGAGGTTTACCCAAGGAAGCGTGCTATCTTTATCCTAGGACAGGAATGGTCCTTTACAAAGGAACTGTGGTGTGACTGTTCACTGAGATGTATATTGGAGAATGTTGTCTCTTCCCACTTCAGAACATCTTATTAACAATGTCTCATTTCTCTTGTCCTGGGGAAAGCCCAAACTCATTACTTTTCTTTTTACAAAAAAAAAAAAAAAAAAAAATATATATATATATATATATATATATATATATATATATATATATATTCAAAACTAATTTAGGCAGTAGTTCCAAACGGGGACTAACGCTAACATCTGGCCTTGTGTTGCCTTGTTTTGTTTGTGAGAGGCAGGGTGTGGCCATAGGTGGTGGCCCTCCAGACTTGAGACTGCTGTGGGCTGGATGTCGCCCTCAGTGCTTTCTCATGTCTTGCCTTTGTCTTCATTTCTGTCCAGTTCTTCTGGAATGGATGGCAGTGAAATCATGCACTAGGGTTGGCTCTGAAAGTAAGTCCAGCTCCTGGAGGTTAAACCTGGCTAAAGGCAGCTGGAACTCTGCCAGGCACGCCCTGCCCTGTTGCAGCTATTGAAGACCACAAACAGGCCTTTTGCTATCTTGTCTGCTTCTGGCCTTTCATTGGCGTCTTCTTAGGCTTCTGCAACATAATTACAGGTAGATAGAGCGCCATAAGGTCTAAGGAGCTAAAAATACAACATTGTAGGAAACAAAAGAATGAAACTAACTCCAATGAGAAAAGGAGAGGATTTCAAAAAGCAAATTGTGCCTTAGCTGGTTTTAAATTGTGTAAGGTGACAGCTGATGTCAAGGAGACAACGACGAAGGAACCATAAAATGATAGATGAATGCCATGCTTTCTGTAAGGTAAATATGTACTTAAAAATGGAGCCAGTGCTTTCTTTATTGCATCATATCAAATACCAAAGATAATGGAAGATTGTTTTATCATTTTCCCAGAAACATTTGTTCCCATTTTATTGCTGGTCTCTTTGATGTGTATGGATTTGATTAATTTGTGTAAACATTACTCTTCGCTGTCATCAATAGTCACAATAACTTTGCCACCTTCACTTTGTCCTGCCATTTGCAAAGGAAGGTTCTCACAGGATCTCAGCTTCGGAACCAAACCCTGATAGTTTACTGATCTGTATTGTACACAGCCAAGACATAGCAGTAATAGGAATGCTACCTTAAAGTCAGCTGGAAGCTTTATTCCACTTAATACAGAGAGTCTAATGAATACTTGGTTTGACTTGCTGACAGTTTTGTGTCTTAGAGGGTAGAGAAAGCCAAGAAAGGGCATTGCTGTTCTGGACTTAATGGTTTCCAATACAGAAGAGCTAGTTGGTGGCATCGAAGTGACAAGATCCTTATGGGAAAGTGACTCATTGTAGGACGGAAGAAACTCAGTAGACATAATTAGCAAGTTTAGAGAAGTATCCGGAACTTCCCAGAAAAGGTGTAAACTCATACCTCTAACAAAGGAGAAAAATGATTTGGCTCTCCTGGAAGCTTGGATCTTCTCCAGTTACTAACACAAACATGGGATAAGGTTCCCTAGAATGTTTGCTCTAAACCAACAATGCATGGAATGTAAAAGCAGATATAGAACATTAACAAAATTTTAAAGTAAAGAAGAAAAGTATTTTTCAAAAGCAGAACATAGGTCTAGGGAGATGGCTCAGCAGTTAAGATTGCTTGCTTCTTCAGTATAAAGGCCTCTTGGGCTGCAGACCTCCAAGTTCCACTTCCCAGAACCCACAGAAAGAGTTGGGTGTGGCCACACACATCTGTAACCCCAGTGTGTGGGAGGGAAGGGAAATGGAAGTTGGAGAATCACTGGGGCTTGCTCATGGAGAGCAACTCCACTCTGCATTGAAGGAGAAACCCTATCTTAAGGAAATACATAGACGAGTGATAAGATAAGGACACTTATCATTCACCTCTGGAGTCCATACACATGCACATGGGGACATATACATGCATACACCACAGTACACCTGTACTCTCCATGGAGGGGAGGGGGACACAGAAATGCAGAATGTTAGCAAAAAAAGACAATGAAAAGAAAGAGAAGCCAGCCTCTCTGGTTAATGGTTAGGAAATTCACTAGGAACATGTAATGAAAGAAGTCAACAAGCTCCAGTTAATTTCTAAATCACACAATATACATGAGGAATCCAGGGATCTTCTACCTACTATAGGCTATTGAAACTTTTTGTCTCTTTCTACAAGGTTATATGCTCACAAAGACTACATCAGCCTAGCCTATTTAGGATATGGTCTAGGTGGCAAAAAAAAAAAAAAAAAAAAAAAAAAAAGTACTCTGTTAGACATTGGCCTTCAGATATTCTTTATTTGTTCTAATTCATTTGCACATCAAATATAAGTTGCATCAGTGTGCTGTATCTTTTTCTCATTCAAGTTGTGCTAAGACATGAGCAAGAAGGATACAGAAATGCAACAACTTTTGACTTTAGAGTAAAGCTTTCTCCACCCCTGTGGAGCTTTTTCTATTTCTCCATGCCCTTACTATCTTCCTCCCTCCATATCTCTCTCTCTCTCTCTCTCTCTCTCTTTTCTAATGCATCTTTTAATTTGCTAACAAAGTAGGTTTCTGTAGTACATTCATGCCATCTTTTTTTTATTAATTCTGAACTATACCATATTGCATGTTGCATGCATATTGCATGTTGGTCATATTCCCTATAGTTTTCCCTCTTGTATCCCCTTTTTCTCACCCCCATTCTACTTAGGACCATCCTCTGAGGGATTATTGGTATGCACTGTGCTCATTGGCTTCTGGGTGGTGGGGGCACTGTGCCTCAGGATACTCCTCCTCACCCTGTGGCGTTTACAGTCTTTCGGTCCTCCTTCTGCAATGTTCCCTGAGCCTTGGCAGGTGTGTTATAAATCTACTTTAGTGTTATAATGTTTCCAACCTCTGGATTTCTACTTTGATGAGTTATGAGTGTCCTCAGTGTCTCTCACCATCTCCTTGGAGCTGGTTGTCAGCATAGCTGTGAGGGCAGCACTCACATTTAGATTTCTGTTTCCTCTACGATGTCTCCTGGGTCCTGGCAGATGTGCTGAGGTGGATCATCTCATGCTAGGCAGCTGGCTATCTTCTCTTATCATATTGATGGCTCTTGGCAGACATTCTTAATTTAGAAATCAAGTGAAGCAAATACTCTGTTTGATTATTCTTGTTTATGTGTTTGTCAAAAATATTTCTTCCCTTCCTAGCTCCTAGGAGAACTGATGGATGAATTGCCGGTGCTCATTGCTTTTGTTTGTTACCCCTTCTCCTGTTGGCATTTTGTCATCAGGATCTCAGATAAAACTACACTGGGGTCACAATTATTCCCTATTTTCTCTAGTTGTTTTTTCCCCACTGTTGCTCATATCTTCTCCTTAACTCTGCCCTTTTGCATTTCTTCTGCCAGTTAGTCTATAGATCCATCCACGCATGGAGCAGTGCTCTGCTCTTCTCAACTTTCTGTGCATTTTCCTCTTGAGTATTTCATTTGAACCTTAGTACCTTCTTCCTTTCAAAACTGTGACTTAACCAAACTGACTCCTCCATGTGAAGCTTAGCAGTTATTGACCACTTCCCATATTCACCGTATTCTGTCGATTCTTCCTTCTCACTGTGGGAGCATTGGCGCTTCCTTACTTGCTCCCTGTAGTATGACAGGAAAGAACATTTGCTCTGGCTGCAACCTCATCTCAGCTGTCTGCTGATTCCCTTTCCTCAACCTCCCTGATCACTGCTTCCTTTGTGCTTGCGCCACATTACACTCGGCTCTTTCTTTTCTTATGTATTAAGTCACCACCTCACAGTCTGCATCTTTGTTCATACTGCCTTGTTCTACAAAGTGCCTGCTATATTGTTTATTTGTCTGTGAGGCATATAATGCTGATAGCCTATCACCTCCCTGAGCATTTCACTTATATTGTCACTGTGGTTAGAGTTGCTAATGGTCAGGGTTGCTATTTTTCAAAGTCCCAGTATTATCTACCCCAGTGGTAGGCAAACACCTGACTTTTTGATCAGTAGCCTGCAAAGTGTGTCAAATAATGTTTTTATTAAAATGTTTTTGTGGGCTGGAGAGATGGCTTAGTGGTTAATCACTTGCCTGTGAAGCCCAAGGTCCCCGGTTCAAGGCTTGATTCCCCAGTACCCACATAAGCCAGATGCACAAGGTGGTGCATGCATCTGGAGTTTGTTTGCAGTGGCTGGAGGCCCTGGTGCACCCATTCGCGCTCTCTCTCTCTCTCTCTCTCTCTCTTTCTCTCTCTCTCTCTTTGTCTGCCTCTTCTTTCTCTGTCACTCTCAAATAAATAATAAAAATAAACAAAAAATAAAAATAAATAAATAAAATGTTTTTGTTACTATTAAATAAAATTCTGGTTGGATATCCTTTAGTAGAAGTGCTTGGGGCAAGAAGTATTTTGGATTTCAGATTTTAAAGTAGTTACATGTAAATAATGCAAATCCTTGGGGATAGGCCCAAAGTCTACACAAAATTCATTTATGTTTCATGTGACCTATATACACGCAACAGGAAAGTAATTCTATACAGGATTTCTAGTGTGCCTATGTTTTGGCTGTGGCCCACTGCATGCAGTCAGATGGGAGATTTTCTATTTACAGTTTCATGTCAGTGGGCAGAAAGTTTGAGATTTTGGATCACTTTGGTGTTTGCATATTTATTTTTATTTTTTTGGATTAGAGTTGCTCACCTTTAACAGGAATAAAGTTGGTCCAGTGCTTAGAATAAAGTTGTCACTGAACAAATAGTAATCCTTCTGTGTATCTCAAAATCATATCATCTAGAATATGTTTAACTTATGTTTAATCCTATACTCAAAAACAAAATGGACAAAAAAATAAAAAAAACACCATACACTGAATCTGATTCTGGTATTGAATGCTGGAAAGAACAGGCAGTGGTTTTTGTTAGCTTAACAACATAACTTGCAGACTTCTCTTCCTTAAGGCTTTTGCCCAGTACTTTGAGAAGGCAGGTTCATGTGGCCCACCCTTTATCTATTCTTTGTTAGAATAATTACTGTAGCATAGGAAATATAACATTGTATCTCATCTTCCCTTTTTGAAGATTCAAAAGCTGTCTTTGTAACCAGTGATAATGGTGTATGCCTGCAAACTCCAGGTAGAGGGAAGAAGCAAGAAGATCAGGAGTTCAAGGCTAGCCATGGATACATAGCAAAATCAAGACCAACCTGGGCTTGAACAACATCTCTGCTGGCCAACACCATAGGCTGAGAGATTGCTATGATAATGACCTCAAAGGAAAAGGTCCAGAGAGCTCAGTGTCTCAAGTTGTTTTAAAGGAAAAACATTCTACGGGTATGAAAACAAGGTGAAGTGCCCTGCCCACTCTGTATAACATTTCTCTCCTTCTTGAACCAACCCTTGATCAACTAGTCTCCTTCCTTCCATTCAATGGATTTCTAATTTGTAATTAGAAATATGGTAAAATGATCTATTTATATGTTTATATTTATATGTGAAACTAAATCTGGCTTATATATGATACTGTTTCTAATTAAAAGGAATTATCTTTGAAATCTAACCAATTTTTCTGGCTGTAACATCCGATACATTTTGATTTCCTTCCCCTTTGCTTTTTGTTCTCTGCGAGTTTTCCTTGTTATTTTGAATACAATACAAATCTTAAAATGTGAGGCAGAAAAGCAAGACAGGTCAACAGAGGTAGATAACAACAACCAGCCACATCTTAAGACAGATTAAACTGTCTTATGTGAGGTGTTTCATGAGAAACAAGAAGAAAGCTGTATCAACCTGGCATGAGGGCATGGTAATTACTTCCAGGGCTGAGATGACATGTTGATTCTAAGCAGCAAACAAAACTTGAGGGTCACCCACCGTTGGTGCTCTCCAGACTCTGAGAACAAAGTCCAAGATGTGAGAGAATGTGTGAATATTTTAAAATGCACAGAGAAAGGGAATGCATGAATGAATGAAGCAATGAATGCATGCATGCTTGCTCAAAGTGGCTTCTTGGTACACAGGTAGGTATTCACCAGTTGTTAGCCAGAGATCCTGAGTGGCTGTAGAGGAACATAAGGAGATACAGGTTGGGATCTATTGCTAACAACTTCTATAAGAAATTAAAGATCTGGAGTTAGTTGACTAGGTGTCCAGAGGAAGTTAGCTGATGGAGTAGAAGCAAAGGGTTAATTATTACTCCCTTTTCCATATTTTATGAGCAGAAGAAGAGGCTGTCTTAAGGAACAGGATGTGACCTCAGCACAGGGCTGTGGAAGGAATGGGAGTGGGTATGGAATGGAATGAGAAAGGCTATGCAGTGTGAAAATGACTATAAAGGTAAAGCAAAGCTTGTGTTGTGCTCAGAGAGCACAAGACAGGAGCCAGCTTTTGAGGGTCCTTCTGGGAACCATTCACTCTGGCATTGACCATTGTACCCCCAGAGGTGGTCATACTTTGCCCCTGGTATTCACAAATAAGACTCAGTAAACAGAATGCTGTTTAGAAACCAATGGTTTATTTGTTGATCACTAAAATTAAGATAAGTGTCTAAAGAAATTAAAGCAGCTAACAGGAAAAAAGTGGGCAACTTGAACTGGTTATACGTTTTCTCTGTGTATCTCTGTCATGTTTCTAACTGAAAGATTTATTAAGCAGTCTTTTCTGAAAGGTGCTTTTTTACCCCTTCTACCATGAAATTAAATGGGCATTTCTTTATCCCAAAATGATTAGGCTGGTACTACAGTCACTTTTTTGTGGTATCATCAGTAAAAACAAATGACAAAATTTGTAACCATTTGAAGTTTCTCAGAATTGCATTTCATAAACCTACTGAAACCATATCCAGTGAATTTTTGTTTCTTATATTTCTTGGAAGGAAAAATAACACAAAATGTTAGAAAAACAGTTCTCATTAAAATAGTCTTCAGCTTCCTAAGAGCTCTTTCTTTATTGAAGATTCTCAATATGCAAAATACTAGTCACAGTCGCTTCTAGAACTGGGCTTGCTGGCCTACAAGAAAGGCACATCATGAGAGCACAGTGGGCTCAGGCCAAGAAACTAGAGCATTTTGCTGAAAAGTAAGATCCGAGGTGTGGTGTTTTCACACTTGATCTCATCCTTTCAAAAGAAATGCCAGTTGTCTAAGTCAAAATGTTGTGTCACTAATTGAAATTTAACTCTCACTTCCTGGACATTATTATTTTTATTATTATTATTTATATTATTAACATATAATATATAATATATTATATAATATATAATATACTATTAATATATAATAAAATAAATAATAATATATACTATTATTTATAATTATAATTATTATTATTATATGTGTAGTTGAAGAATTGAACAAGTGATATATATTTGAGGCTAGGAAGATATATAATTTTCATGATTTATTTTCTAAAGAACATCTATCAAAGCAGAATTGAGAATTTAGCAACAGTACTGTGTTTTATTGATTCTGTCTCCACTCATCTCTTGGTTTGGTCATTTTCTTAATTTTGTCAGTTTTTTCTTTCCTTTCTTGGCATGGAAGTATTTTGGTATTTTAAGGAGTGTGCTGTAGACCTTTGACATTCCAAGATATGATTTGAAGACTTTTGGAAATTCCAAAAATTCAAAAAATAATTGTAGCATCAAAAGTCTTCATAAAATAAATGTGTGCTTCCCAGTAGTAAACCATCTCACTTAAACCTCTGTTTTCTATTTCGTCAATTTTATTATTAGAACTATCAGTTTGTTTATTTTTATGGTATAGGAAAATTTCAAAAGTTACCATAATATGTAATTCTTAAGCGTTGCCTTGTATATACTGAGACAAAGCCTCACTGGACCATGGGCTCTAGGTAACAGGCATATCATCAGCTCACTTTTCTCTCTGTCAAGCATGCCTGTGATTCAAGTAAACACTGTGGCAAAACTAAAAATAGTGGGAGCCCAGAGACTTTCAGTACCTGAACCTGTATGCATTAATTTTGCCAAGTATGTACTTTGTGCATGCATTTGATATTTTGACAGAAAATCCTTTATGTTTATTTTCTAATTTATCCTCAGTGTACAATCATGGATAAGCTAGAATATTTAGATATTTGTTAAATCAGTTCTCCTCATTGCCAGTTGACCTCCTTCTTTGGAGTATCTTGTGGTACTCCTAGGCATGATCAAGAGCCATTCTCTCCTGTAATGCCCACATGCTGGCAGGCCGCTGGTAGGCTAACTTTAATATTATTCTTAGCAGACCTAATTGGGAAGCCATAACTAGAGATGATGGTCATAACCATACAGTCTCTCCTTCTGTGTGAGGACCAGTGGTATTTGCTATCTGCTATTCCTTGGTTTTTTTTATATGAACCTTGGATTTCTATAGCAGTTCCTTGGAAGTATTTACCCACTATGTGAAGGTAAAGTTAATGTTATGTGGTGTAAAAGCCCCTAAAATCTTTATTTGGCATTGTGCTGAGTTTTATTTAATTTCCTTATTGAATTACCATAAATCTCAGAAATGTGCAACCCCTCCCTTCACATTTTTCGTATCTTTGGTTCATAATAAATGTATGAGTGATCAAAGGAAAGTGGGGAGAGGAACATTCCACCCACAAAGGCATGGTGAATGTTCAAGGTATTGTTCTTATTAACTCCACTTGGTCATTACATAATGTAAATATGTTGAAAGATCACCTTGGACCTGACAAATATGTTCAATTACTATGTGTCAGCTAAGTATGGAACATTAGAAAATGTATGTGAGAAATTCTTATGTTATATATAAATGCCTACATGATTGTAGCTGCTAACATTTGTCTCATCCTTGCTGATTGCCAGTCAGTATGCAAAGTATTTCATTCTTTAATCCTTAGAGCAATTCTGCCATCAGTAACACTGCCTCCATTGGAAAGATGAGGTAGAAAGACCTCTTTTCCTTATTGCTCAGCATAATATGCTGACAATGGCAGAGGTCAGACAAGTCTGACTCCAGAATTCATACTCAGAACCACTATGCTTCCTGCCTTTCAGGATGGACCCTGGATGCCATTATGTGATCTTCCTTCTCCTGTCAGCATTGCCTGTGTTCTTCCATTTGCCATGACCTACAAAATCTTATTGCTTCAGGCCCCCAAAAGAGCCATGGTACATTTAGCAAGATTTTATTAGAAAAATCAGGTCTCCTGAATTCCACATAAACAGCCATCAGAATCAAAAGCTCAGTGCAGTATTCTGAGGATGGAGGAAGAACCCATATTTCCCGACATCGAACAAAGTCATCCCTTTGAGCATAGTTGGTCACTGAAACACAGCACATGGTTAGCTAATGTGCAACACCCTGGGATTACACAGTGCAGACAAAGTACGTCATGTTATTTGCTTGATGCCTGAAGGGTTAGATAAAAAGAAACATTCTTTTAAGGACTGTTGTCTAACAGATCTTAATACTGCTTTAGAAATAATGGATATTGTGGGAGCATTATAATATTCCTATGAATGAATATAAATCTGATTAAACAGATCACGTTGCTATTGCGGAGAAAGGGGTGCATCTCATTGAGCAAATATTTATACGCTTCATGCTATGGATTTTTTCAGGAGACAATGCACTAAGTAAGACAAGTTGCCTATCTTTTAGCAGGACAGTTTTATCTTGAATAGAAGATAAACTTTGCACGTAGTATAGAACAGAGTGCAGAGATACAAAGTGCTACCAGGATTGCAATGTGATCACATGTATTAGTGGATAACAGGAAAAGTTTGGCCTTTGAATGAGTCCTCAGGGTGGGCTAGTCTCTTCAGGCCCAGCATGAAAGAGGGGACTTGGCAGTCTTCCTGCCCTGTCTGGAGTTTGATGGAGACATGATGGGATACCATAAACAACAGAGGGAGCCTGTGCATCACAGATAGGTTAGTGATCCAAAATGCCTCAGAGCTTGCAATGTGGAGTAGAGGACAGAGCCAAAGAGGAAGATGATTCGACAATGAGTGTAGGATTCCAGGCTGGAAACAAGGAATTGGATATCATTACCAGATCGAGGGGAAGAGCTTATTTTTATTGCCCAGAAATGTTCATTCACTCTCAGTGGAAACTTTTGCAATTGTTTGTTTGCTTTCTGAGGTTGTGTACTTGTGGTGTGGCTGTTAGATAGAAAGAAGGAATGTTCCATACTGATGAGTCTTCAGTGCAGAAAGGAGAGTCACAGTGAAATATGTTTTGCGGCTAGAATTGGTGTCCTCTTCATGTATTGCTCCCTGACCTTTTACAGTGGTAGGGACTTCCAGTTGAAAGTCTTTATGGTCAGCAATGATAAGCTCTATATATTTCTCCAACACTTCGTTATTAAAATTTTATAGTAGTGCCAGATGTGGTAGCACACGTCTGTAATCCTAGCACTTGAAAGGCTGACGCAGGAGAGTTGCAACACGTTTGAGACCAGGTTAGGCTACATGGCAAATACCAGGCTAGCTTGAGCTCTACAGCAAGAAGCTATCTTAAAAAAACAAAAAACAAACCAAAAAAACCCTAAAATGAAATTTTGTAGTAGAATTTCAGGGATTAGCATTTTTGAAACTTAGTTTTAGATTAACACAATGTGTTGCCACTTCCTTGCTTAGGGTCACTTGGCTTCAGACTGGAGACTTTGGAGAAGAGATTTTATAAGAAAGTCATAAGACTAGGTGGGAGGAGAGGAGGATGTGGCTCCATAAATGAGGTACCTAGAAGCAGCAAGGAAGTAAACTTGTAACACAAACAGTACTGTGACCAAACACATGGCTATGTCCAGGGACATGGACTCCCTCTCTTCTTGGCTGTCTGTACACTGACCTGGCTGTGCCAGTGTTAAGCTCGAAATTGATTATGAGGCCAAGACCAGCTTCTTCCTTATTCTCCCTTTATGCCATAGCAGCTGCCTACCTCTATTTTAAAATGCAATGTGCCCATTACTGGGAGAGCCACACTGTACTGTTTCTTTAAAAGTAAACAAACAAACAAACAAAAAATCCATTATCTATGGTCCTAGAAGCAAGTTAGACCTATGAAAACATTTGAACAAAAATACTGAATGGTTCTTTTTTATCATCATCATCATCATCTCCAAATGCAGGACACAAAGAATGAAATTATTACTCTTTCCCTTTATAAAAGGCATAGCTTTTGCTGCACTACCTGGTCCACCTCAGTGATACCGTGTAGCTCAGTAGATAACATAGTGAGCCTTCCATACCTGTAGGTTCCTATTCAAAGATTCAACTAAGAGCAGACTGAAAGCATTCCAAAAAAAATTGCATCTGCACTGAACATGTACAGATTTTCCTTGTCATTGTTCTCTAAGCAATACATTATAGCAACTATTTACATTGTTTTATATTTCATTAGGTGTTATGATTCATCTAGAAATAATCTAAAGGGAGAGGATGCCTATATGTGACATACAGATTTTATATAAGAGACTTGAGCACCTGAAGATTTCGGTATCAGAGGAGTGAATCAGTGACTCATTAATGTTGGCTGAGGACTATATTTTGGTTTTTCGTTTTTAACCCCATTGTCCTTTTATTTATTATTGGTAACTTATGTTTGATACTATGCAGTTAATTATTAAAAGTTATAGTTAATCGTTGCTTGATTTTTTTTTGACACATAAGAATTTGATCATTGAAAAGTTGACTGAACACTTCCTCGATGGTCATAATTGAGCAGTTTGTGTCTGCTCTAGTCATGTGTAACAGAGTGCTTAGCAGAATAGCACTCTGCATGCCCAGGCTCTTTCTTAGGTCTTAGTCAGAATGTGGAGCATATGCAGAGAGGCCACGTGATATGCAGTTATATGAAGAACTGGCCTGGAGCTTTCCACCTAGCAGGACCACTTACTTGAGCAACTTGCTCCATCTCCACATGGTCAGTGTCCTTTCTTGTGAAGTTGGGATGATGACAGGAGCTGCAACACAGGGTTCTCGTAGGAAATAAAGGAATTAAAGTGCTTTGAACATTTCCTCGCATGTTCATGCTACTGCTGCCATATTATGTAATTTTCAAAGCTTCTCGGGAGATTCTGATGTTCAGTCCCAGGAGGAGCAGAGGCTAAGAGACATACTTGGAGTCACAAAGTTAGGAAGTGGCTGGTGTCAGAATAAATTCCATGTCTCATCAAAAACGTGCCTTCTCATGCTGGAGAGATGGTTTAGCAGTTAAGGTACTTGCTTGCAAAGCCTAAAGACCCAGGTTTGATTCCCAGTACCCATGTAAGCCAGATGCATAAGGTGCCACATGTGTCTGGAGTTTGTTTGCTTTGGCTAGAAGCCCCGTCGTGCCCATTTTCTCTATCTGCTTCTGCCCCCTCCCATCCTCTCTCTCTCTCCCAAACAAATAATAAATAAAACCTTACCATCTTAATGTGCCTCTTTACCTCTCATGAGTAAATATAAACTCTGCCCTAACTCATGAGTCTCCTCTACTGGCAAGTTCTTGTTAAAAGTTGGTGAAAGAATCAGATTATGAAAAAAAGGGAGGTCTGGGGAGATGGCTCAGGGATAAAGACTTGCTGATCTGAGTTCAGATCGACAGCACCCACAGAAAATGCTGGGTGTTGTGGTGTGTGCCTTCATCCCAGCAGTGGGGAGGTGGGAACAGAGAATCCCCTAGGCTCACTGACTAGCTAGTCTAAAGAATCACTTCGTGGCTTTAGGTTCAGTGACCCTGTATCTGGGAATAAAAGTAGGCAACAATGGGAGAATACACTTGACATCTACCTTTAGCCTCTACACCTATATGTGTGTGTGAGCACATGCACACAAGTACACATACACACATGCATGCAGAAAAGTGAAATTCCTTTGTTCACTGATGAGCTTGCCTGCTTTGTCAGGGTGCACACATGAGGACTATGTTGGTATTACCCTGTAAAGGACAATGTCTGTATTATACTGGATTGGTATTGTCTTACATTATATTAGCAGCCTTCCAGTGGATGAGGCTGATCACTGCTGGCTGTAGGTGACAGGTGCCACCCACCCTGCAAGGGCTGTTGGAACAAATACCTCTTTTTAGATCTGCTACTGAACTATCTCAGTATGTTTTTTGTGTTTTTTCTTCTAATTTTTAAATAGAAAAGCTCTCTAATAAAATGAAATGTTAAAGTACACATACAAATGTTTGAAAGTAGTTATTTTCATATTCATACATTTGTAAGTCCAAATTTACAACATGTATAAAAGGCCCCAGTGAAGCAGTTTTGCTAAACTCACAAGGCTGAGATCAGGATTCTGAGTGACAGCTGCCATACAGGAACAATTACAGATCTGATGAACATACCTAATGTACTTCTCTTCATTTTGGTTGTACTGTTAGATCGGATAGACATATTTAACTTGTTTCTCTATTTTAGTTTGGTTGTATAGCATGTTGGTAGGTGTTACTCATATCCATAAACAGTTTTAAAATGTCACAATTGTTGGGGACTGGAGAGATGGCTTAGCAGTTAAGGTGTTTGACTGCAAAGCCAAAGGATCCTGGTTAGATTCTCCAGGACCCACATAAGGCAGATGCACAAGGGGGCACATGCATCTGGAGTTCATTTGCAGTGGCTGGAAGCCCTGGGTCCCCATTTCTCTCTCTCTCTCCTTCCCTCCCTCCCTTCCTCCCTCCACTCTCCCTCTTTCTCTCTCAAATAAATAAAATATATTTTTAAATGTAACAATTGTTAATATCTCATTTTTCCTTAGCATATTATGAAACTAATCTAATCTTTATGGTAGAAATAACTAGAACATCTATTTCAATCTTGACTACCTAATAATACAACTCCTCACATGCCTCTTGGTAAATATAAAAGTCAGACCAGGGGCACATAGAACCTAGACTCCATGCCAGCAGGTGATGTCACTTTATCACGATTTGGCCTCATAGACAGTATACTGTTATACAGCTGCCCCTAGATACTGGGTGTGTTTGTGCCAACCAGTTGTACCTGCTTCTGGCCTGGCATTTGTTTGAGAGTGATGTGTATGTAGGTCATTGGTATCATTTTATATGAATGAACATGTGTAGGCTTGAGTTCCCCCCAAAAAAGCTAATGCACTTAGAACTTTCTTAGTCAGTCTGTGACTCGTTAATTCAAATGTTCGCATAGAGATGGCAGGAGACATGTTTGTCCAGCATCTATACATGAAGCAAGTTAATATGTATGCAGTCATCACTGTGTTAACAATGTGTGCCCTGTGTTTATATTTCTTACTATCTTTTTTATATTTAAAGATTTGAGGAAAAGTTAAAAGGGAAATTTGATGGAACCCCTAAAGCACTTGCTCAGAGCTGTGTTTAGTTACCAATGTTTCAGAGAGCATGGATTGTAATCTTAGATGAAAAGTCATCAGAGATTCTTATATAGTAACCCTGTAGCTAGCTGCACCATTGCTCAGGCCCTGGGCAGTCATCTGACCTGGCATTGAGCATGCTTGCGCGCGCACACACACACACACACACACACACACACACACACACACAAACAGTGTGGCCATAAGGAAGACACTCCTCCCTAAAGGAAGTACCTTCTTGCCTTAGAGTTCAGACAAACAGAACTTCCCTTTGGTCCAGGGTTTGAGGCTATTGAACGCTCAAATTGTATTTCCTTCTTATTTGTGCTACTAAGAGGTTCAAAGTTGAGGGTGTGCGGTCCAGTCTTAGCCGCTGTTCTGCAGAATCACTGTCTGGTCACAGAACTGCAGGCTCATCTGCTCCTGGCTTTACTTTGCCTTCACCTTGAACTCTATTTCTGTAGTATGCCAGCGGCCTCATACTTTTTAGAGGAAAGAGGTATAAATAAATATTTCCTTGCTTTGCGACTATTCCTCTTCCAATTATATCACAAGGAGCATTGCTTGGCTGTCATCTTTTGCCAGTTTGATAGCAATCATTATTATTTTTTTTTATCAAAGTGGATCCCTTGGGAATGCTGATGCTATTTCAGATCTCTAATAGCCTTTCCATTGAAAAGGAAACCTGATCCCTTCTCTTAATGGCCCTTCAAAGAAGTAAGTAGATGTACAACAGTTCTCTAGATTGTCAATAAACATTAAAACCAGCAAATACTCAAAACTGAATTGTAGCAGCTTTTAGCTTAATTGACATCTTTAGTGAAAGGAGGGGTGTGTGTGTGAGATTTTTCTTATTCTCTCTTGAAACTCACTTCTGATTTGAGTTCATTCTCCTTTAATGTTTGGAGGCAGGAGACATTCAGCAAGGACTGGTGTCTATGTTTTAGCTGTAGGGATTTGTTTCAACTCTATTTTAGTTACCTTAAAAAAATCACAGTTTAGAATTCTACAGTCTAGCTCATAAACTGGCTGTGTATTGTGCCTTTGCTTCTCTATGATTCAGTCCTGATAAATCCCTTGTTAAATTCCCAGCCTTGCCCTGAAGGAACACTCTCCTCCTAGAAACAGCATCCTGCTTCCTTGTTGAAGAGTTCTTCTCTCCCCGGGTTGCCTTTCTATTTGGATATCTGTCTATAACATGCCGGCCTTTCTTGCTTAAAAAATAAGTGATGATATATTGGCCTGAGGTTTTCAGGATTGTTTTTGCTTCTTTATAGAGTTCACTTGCACCCTAAACCTTTTTGCATCAATTTGATGGTTTTCTGAACTATGGTACTATTAGACCCAGATGTCTTCCATGGACCCCACTGATAACCAATGTCCAGGGCAGAAGAATTTTAATATCACATTGAAGGAAAAGGAGGAGGTGCCTTTTCCTAAAGCATCTTGGACAGCAACAATTAGCAGCCTTTCCCCTGCATGGTGCAGCTGTTACTTTATAACCTCCTTGCCCATGGCAGAGTCCACTGGGCTGCTGCCTTGTCATAGTCACAGGGTATATACCAGCCCGAGCACGTCTTCATGAGCCATAAAGATAAACATCTCTGGCATGTGTCTGAAATCTGTGTGTCCTGTTTCTGCCCACATCCACATAAAGAAATGTATGAGCAAAGCCCCACTGACAAATGCTGGTAAACTCACTAGTTGTGGGCACTAATCCCACATGGCATTGTTTCATATTTTTTCCTCTCAACCTACCTGGCTCCTGACTCTCCCTCCATCATGACCTTCAAGACTTCACTTAAGTGTCACCTTCTAAACAAGCCCTCCTTAGCCAATTTGTTTTAAAAACAACAAAAATGATAACATGCCTCCATTTGCTTTGGCATTCTCAGTCCCCCTTTCCTGGTAATACTCCATGTCAGGATTCCATCTTTTCATATACACTGTACAGTTTGCAGTAATGTATGTATGTATGTATGTATGTATGTATGTATGTATGTATGTATGTATTTGCAAGCAGAGAGAGATAGAAAGAAGAGAGACAGGCAGAATGGGCTCACCAGGGCCTCTAGCACTGCAAACAAACTCCAGACGTATACACTACTCTGTGCATTTGGCTTTACGTGGGCACTGGGGAATCAAACCTGTGTCTTTAGGCTTTACTGGCAAACACCTTAATCACTGAGCAATTTCTCTAGCCCATGCAGCTTTTTATTATAAGCAAGTATCAGTAAATATTTCTGAATGAATGAGTAGAATGCCTCTTTATACATCACAAAAGAAGACTTGGGGTATGGGCTTAAATCCCAAATTATAAAGGCACTGATATCTTGATGGCTAAACAAAGCCAACCACATTCTCTCTCTCTCTCTCTTTCAGCTAAAATGTTGTGAATGAACCATTTAGTGGTTGTGGTGAGAGTGAAGGCTTTAGAATTTGCCACAAAAATGAACTTGACCCTCACACATGATACATATATTTCTCTTTCATTCTGTTTTTCTCATGCATTTATTATGACTGTGCTATGTGTATTTCTGTATTGTCAAGTAACTTTTGTAATAAGGCACATTGCCAACGAATAAATGAATTTCAATGTGGTAAATAATCAGCTAATTTAACCTGCCAGCTCCTCATTGTGACATCAGCACACTGACTAGAGTTCAGAAATAAACGTGTGAGTGCCTGTGGACCAGCTCATTTCCTCTCTCATACTGGAACTGCTGATAAGTAGATGGGCACACCCTTGTCCTGGTGGGGATAGTTGGCCTCAGAATCCTTCCATACCCACAAGACCATCAGTAATTTATCAGAGTTGGTATGTAAGTTGAAAGCTTTTCAAAACTCCTGACAGATTGCTTCCTGCTTTGTGATGCAAGGCCGGGAGAAATAAAGGGTTATTCTTGTTTCCTAGGGACCTAGAGTCTTGCTTTTTCAAGTCTTTAATGCTAACTGAAGTAATCATTAACTTGGCTATGTTCTGGTATAATAAAAATTAGATGATATTAATTAATCAGCGTTCTGCCTATAGAATTTCACCTTCCTGTCAATTTTCAAAGCAAGAGGATCCTTTGAGATCCATTTCTACATGATTCAGGTTACACTTAACACTGCATTTCAGAGTCATCATTAGGACCAGTTATCATTGAACTGCAGGTATGCTGAAGAGCTGCTTGGATAGATTTCTGGTCCCAGCTCATTTGACTGTATTTGACCAGTGCTAGTTGATAGTCGTTAGGCAAGTGCTGCAGACTCAACCACAGGTGAGAAGTCAGGCTCTTGAAATAATTGACCTCTGCTGAAGCCATTTTGTTCATGCCTCCTATTTACCTTTCTATCACGTATTATTCCTTGCCATAGCTTTGTTTTAACCTTTATTTTCCTTCTTCTGATGCACATCCTTTCTAGAATAGTATAGGCTGTACAAGTGTGTATGTGTAGGATATGTGTGTGTGTGTGTCTGAATGTCCCTAAATATGCATATTCAAGGTTATAAGTTTGAATACAAGATGGGCATATGCCAGTTTTACTTTTATAAGTAAACTAATGGAAAACATCATCTGGAAACCTTTTCATACTTATTGATAAAGAGGAGATTTTTGAATGAAATTCCTGTTGAAATATCTGGCAGAAAACATTGGGGACAACAAATGCCTTTTCTGTAATAAAAATTACACAGCTAAAAACTGAAAGTGAGAAGAGAAAGAAACGAGGTCATCTGCTAATGAGTGTAAGGTTACCTTTGGTGTGCTAAAAATGTTCTGACATTAGATTATAGTGATGTCTTCACAACTCTTAAACATACTAATAACCATTGAATAGTACATGTGAAGTGGGTGAATTTATACTGTATAATATGTCTAAATAATGCTATGAAAAAAAAAAGAAAAAACACTCTGTATTGGTTTGGGGTAAGTTCTCTATATATTTCAAGTGCAATAGATAATAATTCTTAATTTGTAACAATTAGAAAATATGTTTAGAGAAATAAAATTAAGAGATAATGATTGTCAGGCCATGTTCAGTTCTCAAAGAGCCAAAGACCAGTAAAATGCTAGAGCCTAATTTGTTACTGTTTATATTTAACCTCCTCCAACATGAGCTTTAAATTAAGTTTGAAATAATAAATATGAATATGCCTTATAAACAATCTATCCAAACAAAATGAGGAATATCAAGAACCATTACTGTGTGGCTATTGGCTTAGATTTGAGAATTGCCCATAAAATGCTACAAAATTCTATAGTATAGAAACAACATATGTGATAATATGCATGAGGATACTTTTATGTGGTTTTAGGGATCAGTAAAAACTTCACATCAGGGCTGGAGAGATGGCTTAACAGTTAAGGTGCTTGCCTGCAAAGCCTAGGGACCCATGTTCAACTCTCCAGATCGCACATAAGCCAGATGCACAAAGGTGAGGCAAGTGCAAGGTCACACTTGCCCACTAGGTGGCGAAAGCATCTGGAATTGATTGTGGTGGCTGAGGCCCTGGTGCACCAATTCTTTCTCTAAAATAAATAAATAAACTTCAAATCAAAATTACACATGCTAGAGTATAAATGGTTGGATAGGTCGTCAAGTTAGCTTCACCCACAGTGTTTGGGTTTAATTGCCTATTCTAGTACTTCTTTTTAATATTTATTTATTTATGAAACAAAAAGAGGTAGAGAAATAGAGGGAGAAAATGGGTGCTCCAGGGCCCCTGGCCACTGCAAATGAATTCCAGATATATGCAACACCTTGTGCATCTGGCTTACATGGGTACCGGGGAATTGAACCTGGATGTTTAGGCTTCACAGGCCAGCACCTTAACCACTAAGCAGTCACTCCAGCCCCTCTAGTACCTCTTGTTGGCCTCCAGGAAAGGCACTGTGTTATCTTGCTATGGTCTTGTATTTACTTCATTCTGTTTACAGTTATTTTCTAACTCTACAGTCTGACCTGATCTTTTGTATCAATAAAATTTATTATTATGGTTCTCAGAGCACTGCACATCCTATGGATGTTATAAATGGGGAGAAAAATAAGGTCAGAATACCATTTAAATAAAGAAGCAGAATGTGTTGTTATAACCATGAAAACTTGCTACATGAAAGTTTGTTTGAAGATTTTGTGTTTTGGCAAGGTTGGATTTGCATTGTCGGTGGTGTGGTTTGATATATCTTGTGAGCAACAATGTTGGTTCTCATCAAAACTCTAAGCTATATGAAGTAGTCTATCCACAGTGGCAATAGAATATTGCCTTAGTATTCCAAGCAATTAATTGCCAGCCCTTGGAAAGGAAAGTATATCCCTGGTATTCCACTTACAGATTAATACTAAGTGATGTATTTCTTTAGTTCCAAGTCACTTATATGTGTGTTCTCTCATCATTTACCCCGCTGGAGACAGGGCATCATGTAGTGAACTCACTATGTAACCAAGGATGTCCTTGAACTATTGATCCTTTGGCCTCCATTTCTCAAGTGCTAATATTACAGGTATGCACCACCATATCTGTTGTTATATGGTGCTGGGGATTAAATGAGGGCTTCCTGCATGCTAGGCAAGCATTCTACCTACTAAACTACATCCCCAGCAGTGATAATCATTTCTTACACAACTCACTGTCTGATAATAGTTTTGCACTTATTTTACTTGTTGTTAAAAGGTTCTTTTTCACATATGTCCAGAAAAGGAAACAATTTTTTTGTGATCCTTTTTTTGCAATGTTTTATTTTGAAGAGAACATGGGTATTATCATTAGATTAAGTTTAGGTTTATTAAGTAATCTCAAATGAAAAATGTAAGAATTTCTCTTGGTATTTTTTGGCAAGGTAGCTTTAAGAAATTTGTTCAGAGCTCTAGTGTTCAGAGGATTTTGCTACTAGATAGAATAAGATTACTGACTTCATTTCTTTTCTTGCTTTGAATTGCCTTCAAAGTCTTAACTTTTAAGAATGGCTTGAAACAAATGAAATATCTAGACACAGTGATAGTCTTAAGGCACTGAACACCCAGCATGGCTCTTGTTGGCTGTTTCCACCCTTTCCCCAGACCTGTGCTAATTCAGTATCTTGGGAAGTGGGCAGAGGACAGAGGTGTAAGGTGGCTTCACAGCACAGGCAACTCAGGTCAGCTTAGGCTGACTAGGTACCAAAGGCGATTGGGATATTTTCTCTTGATATTTAAACATATGATCAGATTCTTATTTCATTTAGTTTTAATAAACAAAATGCCTATCTTTGGAAAATCAGACTGTGGATTTTCATTGCTGGGACAAAACACCCAACCAGAAGTATATGGAAGGAAAAGGTTTATTTTGGACTTACACTCTTGGGGAAGCTTTATCTTGGTGGGAAGAGCATGGCAGAAAGCAGCAAGAGTGAACTAACTCTGGAAAGGGGAGCTGGGCTGTAAGACCCCAAAGCCCAGCTCCAGCAAGGCGTTACCTCCAAATTGCCACCAGCTAAGGACCAAGTATTCAAAACATATGAGACATATGGAATGAGACATCTCATTCCAACCACCTCAGTGGCTCATCTTTCCAGAATAATGATCAGGCTGGTGCAGGCTTGTGTTTAGTACCAGGAGGGTCCACTGGCTGCTGCTGAATGTGTCAATGCTAAAAGTTTTAAATATTCTTGGTACCACATCTGGGCTGACATGTCCATGTTAAAGAGTAGATTAAGTTGGTGAATAGTATTATAACCTTTTTTTCCTAAGATTTGTAAAGAATCCTAAAGACTGCAGAAGATTTTTCCAAGATTTGGGGGAATGTATTTATCAAGTACTTCATCACATACCCACTGAGCGGGTACACTGAAGGCTGGGGATATAGCTTAGTGGTACAGTGTTCGTCTAGCATCCTCGAAACCCCAGTTTCAATATCCAGTACAGTAAGGACAAAACAAAACCAAAATCTTCTCCTGAATGACACTGGGTTGGTTCTGGGAGACAAGCAACATGAAGCTAACCACAAAGTCCTTCACGCCAGTCACTTATCTTCTGGCACCGATTTTGACACCATGTAGTATAACCTGGATCAGTGACACCCACCCTTCTTAAAGTTCATGCCTGGCATTAGAGGGGAAGCTATTCCCTGCTGCTCTGCTCTTCCTTCTTGGTGACAAAGTATTTAACAATTAGCACAGGCAGGATATCACTGGCAAACTGGAGAAGGCCCCATTCTGCCTTAGGGCAGGTGAAAGGGAGTCTGAATTCTTTATTTTTAGTGGTATGTCCATGTGGTGTAGTATAGCATGGAATAGTATGTGTGGTAAATGCACGAGTGTGTGCAAACATGTTCATTCCCCATGCATGTGTGTGTGGAGGCCAGGGTAAAACATGGGATGTCCTTCTCTAATCATTTCCTCAAGATGGGTAGAAATGAACCCATAGAAATGCACTGAGTGTTTAAGCTTCAACTTGTTCATTAAAATGGAAATGGTGTTTTGTTATTTCCCCTATTTCCGGTCCCCTAATTTTCTCAGGAGTGAGCAGTTTCAGTTCCCCCTGGAGGAACTTGTCACCGTCCCAAGACACTAGCAGCCTAGCCATGTGGGCTGACTCTTCCTGCCTTTAATGCTGATAGCTCGTTATTCCTCCCCCTCCTGTATTTCTAGCTGCTCTCCATAAACCAGTAATTTGGGGTTGGAAATGTCTGGTGAGCCATCTTTTGTGAGCTGCTTGTTTCTGTCTGCTCGCATTCAGAACCTGAGCGTCCTGCACAGTATTCAGATTAGTACTGGGGGCTTCTCAATGGGAAGAAAATGGTTTTTCTGCCAAAATTGCTATATGACTTTGGACATATTTGCTCAGGACTTTGTCTCCATTTTGGTAAACATAGAGGTGAATTACTAATGTTTCAAGTTTATGTTAAGCTGCTGTGGAAATCCTAGTTGCCACATAGACCACCAACTCTATGGACGCCCCTAGCTGAATGTTTCTATAAAATATTACCAACATGTTATTTTAAGTCAGAACATAATAATACATCTTCTAGTCAGGCTAGGGAGTCATTGTATAGGTTCAGTTTAATATGTTTTTATGTGAGACATAACTGTGTATGAGGCATATTATGATGGTCCCATTTATGTTGATGCTTAGCTCAGCAAGCAGAGCCCCTTGAAGCCTCTGAATGTCACACAGATGCTGTAAGTCTTGGTTTAAAAAGTAAGATTAAAATAACATTTCCATATAGTGACAAGCATGAAAACTTGTTGCATGTAAGCTTATCAGAGAGCCTTATGTTTTGGTCATTGCATCTAACACTTATCCACATGTATTCCTGTGATGCTGGGTTTTCTTTTCCATCCTCTTCTCTACCCTGGCATTTAAGCTGGTTGCTGACACATAGTAGGTGCTGAGTAGTCAAATGATACAGCTCAAAAGTATTTTACCATTTCAATACACTTGCTTCTCACAAATTAAAATTTGGCCTTCCCTTTTAACATAGCTTGCATTTTTATAGAGAATATCAGTGTTTCCCTGATCATACACTATTCAGCAAGGCAGATAGGACATAGATCCAGGAAAGGCAAGAGAAAATTATCAACTCCCCTTCGGCCTGTGGCTGCAGCCACCCTGAAAGAAAGGTAAATGCTTAGTCTCAGGTTAAGATCCCAGATGAACAGTTGTCTCTCTCAGTGACACGGGTGACTCTGTCCCCAGTCTTGCTGCTTACCCTTCTTTACTTTGCCGGCTGTTTTAAAACCGTGAGATTATTAGTAGTTTTGTAAATGGAATATCGGAGCTGCGTTCATTGACTGATTTCATATTGACCTGTTGGAAATATGGGTTTTTTAAAAAAGTCCTTTCAAATGGTTACAAAGTTTATCTTGTACCAATTTAAAAAAAGCCAACATTTTCTTTAAAAGATATGAATGAGCATTTACCTAGCTGACAATAGAGCAGCAAATATACACAGTTTTAAACCTATATTGGCAGGTCCAATGATATTATTTTAAACATGGCAGCCTAATTTCATTCAATGAGTTTAGTTCCTTCTAGCTCATGTTCTTGAGCTTCAAAAAATATATAATTTTCTGAATTAATGACACATGGAAAGATACATTGTCATCTCGCTTTCTGGATGGGTTATTTTTAGAATTTTTAGTAAGGGTTCTGTTGTAATTATTTGCCTAATGGCCAAGCAAATGTTATCAAATAGTATTTTACAATTACAGATGCTGCACAAGAAGCCATTTTATTTTTGTCTTCACTCCCACTTCCCTGGCTGATAATTAAATTTTACTCCAGGTGACTCAGAGCAGAGGTCAGAACTTCCTATAATAGCAGTAATGCACATTAATAACTGTGGGAGTCAGTAACATGGTCCTTAATTAGAACAAGTAATCCAATGAGCTTAATAAGAAAACAGGAGGGCCCTCT
Source organism: Orientallactaga sibirica (assembly GCA_036365145.1). NCBI lineage: Eukaryota > Metazoa > Chordata > Mammalia > Rodentia > Dipodidae > Orientallactaga > Orientallactaga sibirica. The sequence continues at coordinate 56,853,120 of JAEOAD010000004.1, forward strand.
GAACTGGTCCAGTTTCCAGATGCGACCTAGGATGAAGCCATGGTGATAATTGTCTGTAGTGTAGTAAGATAGCAAAATGTGGCCCAGTGCTAACAAAGCCAGTTCGCCCTTTCATTTTAGATGCAGCTACTCTCTACCCCTCATGGTATTCACAGAGAATTTCTATAATTTGAAGCAGCCATTTTGGAAGATATTTGTAATGAACACACTGGTTTTACCTGTAGGAATATTTGCTAGAAATATGATTCTATAAAAAAATAAAAAACAATGAATTTTTAAACCTATGAAAACTCTGCTTTTCTCCTCCTGGGATAACCTGAAATTAGCATTTTCCATGAAGCTGATGATAACCTTCTTCCTAGTGAGGCCTGGGATTATATTACATTTGGTTCCATCAGGAAGTTTCCATGGGTGGGTTCCGTGACAAGGTGGCTTCTTATTCCAGTTCTTGGGAGATGATCTTTTTGCTTTTAATCACACAAAGATCCCTAAGTTTGGCTGTAATAGGGTGATGGCAGTATAAAATTATTCTTAGAAGAAAAGGGTCGATTTTTTCTTCTGAAATGCTCTGAAGGACCTTGACGTGAGCTCATAAAGTGGCTGCTTCAGAGTGGAAAAGTGTCTGCCCTGGAAATGGACTTCATTTTCTGTAATGCTAATTTAATAATCCTAAGAGGAGGAGACTTGACTGTTTGAATATTGGAACAGTCGGCTGGCACATGAGCATGCTGAGAACAAGCAATGCAACAGCTTTCTAAATTGTCTTTCAGTGGGACTTCCTTACTTCCCATCATATACTTGGCGTCATCAGTGACCCCAAGTGATGCTAGTGATGACTGGCAGGGATGCCCAACCCACAGTTCGTGATTGTGTGTCTCAGGATAACCATGAATGTAGTCCAGTACAGAATCATAAGCTCCTTTTTTGTAAGTTTTTTCTTATAACAGTATTGTGTGGTTCTCAAGCAAAAACTTTGTAATGTCCTGTTACAATGTCAGAAGGACATGCTTGAGTGTAGTTATAGGCTTAAAATAACCTATAGGAACACCATTCTCAGAAAATTATTTTGCCCCCCCCATACACAATTCCATGATATTATGCCAAGTGTTAAATGTAACAGTTTTTTTTTTTTTTTTAGGAGAAAGGTTTAGGTATTTAAATTTTTGTAATTGACAGTAATAAAATGTTACCCAGAATACAAGACATCTTAATTAGCCCTCTGAAAAACAAGTTCCCATCACCTAATTTCCCAGATAGTTTTCCCAGGTTCTAAGATCAAGCTTTAAGATTACAAAATGAGATTTCATAGCATTGCTGGGTAAGACCCGTGACTTCAACAGTGGCTCTCCAGGTTTATGATCTCGACTTTTGGGAGAATGAGCTTCTTGTAACTTTCTTTATTATTATCGGGAAGCTCTGTTAAGTACCTTAACTTGGTTACAAATGTTTAAAAACATCTAACTAGGTTGGAAGTAAATGTCTGACCTTGAATCTTACTTATACTGATTTAGCCACACAGAGATTTATTGTAGGACTTGAAATGGTAGGGAAATTAAAATGTGGGCTAAAATTACATGGACATTTTAGTATACCTTGCTGGTTCACTTTGAAGCAGAAAATAGATGGCAGCCCAGCTCTTTGCTTTCCCTAAACACCCCTTTCTAGGTACCCTTAAGAGCAGAGGAAGTTTTCTCAAATATTAACTAATTAAGTTATCTTGTCTTCCAGTAATGTACTATCATTGACACAAGAAGTATGTATATATGGAAAACTGTAAACTAAAACTAGCCTAATTTTTTTTTTTTTTTTGAGGTAGGGTATCACTCTAACTCAGGCTGACCTGGAATTCACTATGTAGTCTCAGGGTGGCCTTGAACTCATGGCGATCCTCCTACCTCTGCCTGCCAAGTGCTGGGATTAAAGGCATGCGTGACCACGCCTGGCTAAAAACTAGCCTAATTTTTAATGACTATACCTTATTGCAGTTTACTTCAGTCTCAAAGGTGTGTGTGTGTGTGTGTGTGTGTGTGTGTATGTATGTATAAAGATACCTTCTATTTAAAGTTGCATTGCTTACACATATTAAAATATATGGTAATACTAGACTTAATACATTTCATTCATTTTGCTGTCTTAAACCCTTCATTTAAAACATTTTTAAAAAGTATTTTTATTTGTTCATTTATTTACAAGCAGGGGTGGGGGAGATAGAAGGGAGAATGGGCATGCCAGGGCTTTTAACTCAGCAAACAAACTCCAGATGCATGTGCCACTTTGTGCATCTGGCTTTACATAGGTACTAGGGAAACTTTGCAGGCAAGTGCCTTAACCATTGAGCCATTTCTCCAGCCCTTAAAATCTTTTTTAAAAACACCACACAGAGCCAGGAGTGGTTGCTCATGCCTTTAATCCCAGCACTCAGGAGGCATAGGTAGGAGGGTCACTGTGAGTTTGAGGCCAGTCTGGAACTATAGAGTGAATGCCTGGTCAACCTGGGCTAGAGGGAGACCCTACCTCAAAATCACAATAACAACAATACGTTGTTAATAATAAGTACAGTATGTAATAAATATATCATTGTGTATCAAATCTTGACACTGTGGCAAAAATTAATTGAGAAATATTATTCCCACAACTTTAAAAAGTAACATAGATTTGTGTCCAGATACACACAAAAAAATAGTAACTAAATTATTGTTCCCAAAACATCAAAGAAATTAGAGCTCAAAGTAGATTGCTTAGAGTTTTTTTTCCTGTTTATTATTTTAATAACTTGGTCATCAATGTAGAATGAAAAGTGAACTTGCAATATTACTCATAATGTAAACAAGCTTGTTTCAGTGGGAAACATGAGATGTGTCACAGGTAGAGGACATAAGGGAAATGTGACCACCTACTAGGACAACACAGAGTAAGATTTTCTTCCAGAGTTTATCTTGACGTATTCCTCTCCCCCTGGATGACAGTAAGGGAGAATTATTTGCTTGCACTGGTGAAAGGTGTGGACAAATCCTGGCTGCCTGTGTGTGGGGTGGGTGGTACTGGCTGAGCCTGTTGCTTTTGCTCTCATTCCTCCGTGTAATTGGTCAATAAAATGAGGATTATAATGTCCACTATGGAGAGTAAGTGGAATGATGTGTAAAGTTCCTGGACGGTGCCCAGTCTAAACAGGGAATGTGATAAAGACTTCCCTCACTTTACCTTTTCTGACTATGAGCAGTAAAGTTGTTATTCTTTTGCACACATCCTGTTATCTTTGCCTTCTAACCAATGATTTTTTTCTCAGTTTAACCTTTTAAATTAGAAAAAGATCTATTCAGCTTGCATTTATTATGTACCTGCCATAAAAAAGGCACTGTGTTAGATGAACAGGTAACATAAAACATAGTTCCTATCCATAACAAGATTAAAATTTGAAAAATGAGTGGATGGGTAGGTGAATGGATGGATAGATGGATGGATGACAGTGTATTATTGCTGCTTTTCCAATAGAAGAAGTATTAGATTTGGCTTAGCACATGAGTTTGACTTATCATTGCACTTTCACATAGGCCCATAGATAGAAAATAAAATGTACTGTAACTTTAGCATCAAATATGTAAAACCTATATTCTGTCATAGTCACTACAGTAAAGAAGCAATAAAAAAATCACGTTATCAATAAGCCCCAGCTTCTGAAGCTTTTTCACAGATAACCTTCCTTTAGAATCCTTTATTATGTGTTTTATGAAAGTTTATGGGAACTATTAAGTATGGTGTATTTATATTAAGAACTGCCTAAAGTTTTGAAATTTTTATTTCCAATTTATATCAAGAGTTATGATTATATTTTTGGTAAGTCTGTCTGTCTCCCTCATTTCCTGGTTTACTTTTCCATGAGGAAGGCTGTCATTTTGCTAATTTAGTACTTGGCATTCTTGGTACTGAGGTGCTTAAGGAAATGTGTAGCCTACCTAGTCAGCGCACTGCTGTCTCGCAGTTTTTACTCATGTCTGCTGCTGTATCCAGCTGGGCTGTTTCTCCCAGGACCCAGTTGTACAATTGGGAGTATTGGCATCTATACAAAAATGCCTTTCAGGGGTAAGTGTGGCTGAAATCCAGTACTCACTCATTTGGCAAGACCTGTACTTGAAAGGCTGCCTCCTCCCCCAGAAGATGTCTTTTTCTCATTTACAAGAAAGGTGCCTTACTGCCCAGTGCTGCCCATGGTACTCCCCTAGCATCATGTGAGAGCACAAGCTTAACCGTGAAGTTGTAGACAAATACAGGTCTCAGATGCACGGGGTTGGCTGGCTTCAGATTTTCTCAGCTTCTTGTTTTTAGATACGATGTGCTTGCCTCCTCAGTTCTGTTTGTTTTTTTTCAGAAGATGAGGCTTTTCTCAGAAGTTTACCATTCTGACACAGGATCTCACATCATATATGCTGTTCATTCTCCTCTGGGCATGTGTGACTGAAGCACATTCCTGTTCCTATCCCATGGAGTTGAGAATGACAAAGGAGAAGGAAGGCATGGTCAGCTAGCGCACTGGATTAATGTGCATGTAGTAAACACAGGATCTTACCAGTACATGAAAAGGAAAATGCTTGCTACTGGGGCTTTTCAAGTAGACCATGCTGTTCAGACATTTTCAAAGATTAGCTACAAAAGATAAGTGATTATCTCCCTTCTACCCAAGGTAAAAAGAAAAATAACTGAAAGTACAGAAGTTGGATTACTGCCATAATCTGTGTCCACTGTAAATCAACTACTATAAATAATCTATACAGTAGTAGGAGGAGCCCGCTTTCAACCTGCTTCAACTTTTCCCATGGTAAGGAAAATGTTACACTGTAAAAGAGGCCATAGCCCATAAGCATCTAGCTCTGCACATAGCACAGCGGCCAGCAGCCAGGAGACACACAGTGCTTGAATATGCTGGTTCAAGTAGAAATCCGCTAGAAAGTTAACGCACCAGCTTTCAAATGCTTGTAAAAACAATGCTGTGCTGCCCATGGACATTTTATAGCTATTACACATTGAAATTATAATATTTGGGATATATTGGGTTCAAGGAAATATTAAAATAAATTTCATCTTTTTATTTTTTAATGTGGCTACTAGGAAATTTAAAATTACATATGTGGGTTCATTTGTGGTTCTGTATCTGTTGGACAGCACTGATGTAGGTTTTTCAGCGAAGAAAGGGGAACATGGATATGGTTTTCTCACAATTGCCAGTGTATCACATAAGATGCTATATTGTTTTGATTTTAGTTTTGTTGTTTATTTGGGTTGGGGTTTTGGAGGCATTGTGTCCACAGAAACAAGAGCTTCCGGATCACTGATTTCTTGTCTTCTCTATGTGCTGCTGTGCAGTTTTTTTAGTATTTAGATTGCTTACAACTTTTCTATATAATTTTTGCAGTAGTCTTTGTATGAATTCTTAGTGATTTCTTAGGAAAAGTGATGGAAAGCTTTTGCTACATATTTCCAAATTGCTCCCTGGGGGTGATACAGTTCCTCCTACCAAAGTTGTATGCCTATTTTGCTGGGATTTCTTATTTATTTATTTATTTATTTATTTATTTATTTATTTATTTATTTATTGTGGCTGGCAACATCTTTGCCAGTGGGTTAAATACAGTGTGTTGTCTATTTATATAGGGAATTCAACTAAATTTTGTATTGTGACAGTGAGCTGTTTCCTATAAAATAATGGAGAGGTTAGCTTACTCAAACCCTAGTTGTACAGAGGTATGAGTTAGTTTGTAGTTTCTTCAGAAGTGTCCAGACTCAGCTTTCCATGTTATATTTCTAATGAATGCCTGGTCCTCTTTGTCACCCATGAAGACCATAAGAAACAAATAATTTAGAATGCATTCACTACCTAGTAGGGTGAATCTTGTGGGAACCAATCCATAGATATGTACTAGAAACTAACTACATCACATGTAGTTTTAGAAGAACATAATGAAGATCCTGGGGAAAAGGGTTCTTCTCAACTGGGAAGTTTTTAATTGGCGTGGCTACTTGGGATATAGTTACATCAGGATTGCAAGTCCAATTAGCCGAGAGTTTACAGAAATCTGCCCTGTGCTTTCTGAACTCAGGAAGAACACATGAAAAGTCGTGCACACCCAAACACACTTGAGCTTTTCTTGTTGTTTAGCAAGAATGGGAAGAAGTTATGTTGTCTCCATCATATTAACATTTTCCACACTCAGCTCTTTGAATAGTTCCCTAGGAGCTTGCTGTCCTATGACTGTCATGCCCAGGATTGGCACTTGCCTGTAACAAGGAGAGCACCTTACCAGAGGATGAACGGCATGCTCACAGGCACGATTGTTACCCCAGTGCATTTTTTGAACATGGTTCATTAGTTTGATAATAACATGCATCTAAGGAACATTGTTCCCAAAAGTGATGTCTTATACTTTCTCATTTCTCTTTTCTGGTGATTGATAGGTCAAGCAGCTACATTTACCCTAGAATCATTCATTTCTTTGCTGCATTTTTTTTTTTTTTTTTTGAGGTAAGGTCTTGATCTAGCCCAGGCTGACCTGAAATTCACTGTGTAGTCTCACGACGATCCTCCTACCTCTGCCTCCCGAGTGCTGGGATAAATGGTGTGCGCCACCACGCCCGACTTCTTTGCTGCACTTCTATGTACGAATGATACTGGTCACATTCTAAACCTGACTTCCTCTTTTTCTCTTCTGTAGGATTGGGATAGTTATTAGTTCTCATTACTTTGATCTTGTTACATGATGAACTAAAGGATTTTGGCTTCTTTTGGAATAAATATCTTTTTTTTTTCACTTCATTGTAAATACTAGCTATATTTTAAAACATTAAGTGTTTGATACAAAGGACATTATTGGGGTTCTAAAATCACTGTGTCTCACTGCATAAAAATGTAAAACTTATGATTTCAACTTAACCTGGAAGGGGTAACTACTAAAAGGTTGTATTTTAACATGCCAGTTCTACCTCCTTAAAGAAGAGTTGTGTTGCATGCTTTCCTTGGCTGGCACTCTTTATGGCATGGGTCCCATCTTGGTTCTAGTCATGGCCTCTTCCTTTTTAGCCAGCAGTTTCCTCATCACACATTGTCACTGAAGTGACTGCTTAATAAATTCCAGAAGGAACCTGACACAGACTCATTCTTTCTACCAAGTTCCTACCAAATGACCTGGTTTCTTTTCCTGACTTTTATCTACTGCAATGTAGTTGAAAAATTATATATGTGGGCTTAGGAGATGGCTTAGCAGTTAAAGGTGCTGTTTGTAAAGTCTGTGAGCCTGCAATCGATTCCCCAGTACCCCCATAAAGCCACGTGCACAATGTGGTGTATGCATCTGGAGATTCTTTGCAGTGTCAAGAGGCCATGGCGCTCCCATGCTCAGGCTCTCTGTTTCTCTGCTTGCAAATAAATAAAATGAAAGTATTTTAATGATTATATATGTATACATATATATTTATATAAACTTATATACATATGAATATATGTATATTCATATATGTACACACACACACACACATTGGCTTTACTTGTTTTCTCTGTAGAGCAGGACTAATGGTTTGTGCTTTGCTGGCTGGCCTTAAGCTTGGACAAGATACACACGGAAAACCCCTATTGAAGTATCAGATGTGACAGTGTTTTTTTTTTTATTTATTTAATATATTTATTTATTTATTTGTAAGCAGAGAGAGAAAGAAGAGAGACAGACAGAGAGAATGGGCACTCTGGGGCCTCCAGCCATTGTAAATGAACTCCAGAGGCATGCACTACTTTGTGCATCTGGCTTTACGTGAGTACTGGGGAATTAAATCTCAAATCATCAGGCTTTGCAGGCAGGCATCTTAATCACTGAGCCATCTCTCCAGCCCTGAGAGTGGTTTCATTTGTTTATTTTTTGGTTTGTTTCATGTTCATATGTTTACATGTGGGCATGCACATGGCATACATGTAAAGCCCAGAGGATAGCCTTGACCACTGGTCCTCACCTTCTTCCTTATTTGAGGCAGGGATTCTTGCTCTTCACCATGCTTGCTGGCACATGAGGTTGATTCTTCTGTCTCTGCATCCCATCTCACAATAGGCATACGGACACTATAGACACCTGCCACAATATCCAGCTTTGATGTATGGGTTCTGTGGCGAACTCACGTAAAGCAGTAAGCACCTTATTCACTGAACCACTGCCTGGCAGTGGTTATAAAAGCTTATCATAGGGCTACAGAGATGGCTTAGCAGTTAAGGCACCTGCCTGCCAAGCCTAAGAGTGCCCGTTCAATTCTCCAGGTCCCATGTTTAGCCAGACTCAGAAGTGACTCAAGCACACAGTACCTCGCTTGCCCACAAGGGGGAACATGCATCTGGAGTTCGCTCACAGCAGCTGAAATGGCCCTGGCATGCCCATTCTCTCCCCTCTCTCTCTCTCTCTCTCTCTCTCTCTCTCTCTCTCTGCCTCTTCCTCTCTCTCTCTGTTTCTCCCTCAAAAAAAAAAAAAAAAAAAAAAAAAAAAAACCTAGCCAGGCATGGTGGCACACACCTTTAATCCCAGCACTGGGGAGGTAGAGGTAGGAGGATCACCGTGAGTTCGAGGCCACTCTGAGACTACCTAGTGAGTTCCAGGTCAGCCTGGGCTAGAGCAAGACCCTATCTTGAAAAACAAAAACAAACAAACAAACAAAAGCTTATCATAGAAGTACGTGTCATGGCTTCTCCCTAGCTCTTACACTGATTGACCATACATTCAGTATAAACTCATCAGAAATACAAATTCATTATTTTGCTCATATAACACTGTTGGGGAAAGAAAAATCTAGGTAGTATAGATGAATGCCCTTTGAATTGTAATGTAGTATTTCTCATTGAAAAGAACAAAAATATATCTAGATTGCAGTTTTTAAAATGAACATTGTGAGAATGGATTTATAAGTGTATTTCATTACACCTGGTTATATCCCCCAGGTTCCATGCTTTTAAGGTGAATGCAGCATTCAATGTGTTTGCTTTGGAGTTCACTATTCAGGGATCATGCTGTGGACTCAAGTCACTGAAGTAGTTTTTGTTTTTAAAAAGACTGGCTTATTTTAATTTGAATTTCAGTCACAACTTGTCTGCTTCTTCCATAGTTGAGTGTCTATCTTTGTCTTATGCCTAGCCTCTAGAAGGAAACTTGATTTTTCATTTAATGAACCTAAAAGTACTTATTCCTAGGCTGGAGCGATGACTTAACAGTTAAGGCGCTTGCCTGTGAAGCCTAAGGATCCAGGTTTGATTCTCCAGTACCCATGTAAGTCAGATACATAAGGTGGTGCATGCATCTGGAACTGGTTTGTAGTGGCTGGAGGTCCTGGCACTCCCATATTCATTTGTTCTCTTCCTCTCTCATAAATAAATTGTGTGTGTGTGTGTGTGTGTGTGTGTGTGTGTGTGTGTGTGTTTAGAAAGTGCTTATTCTTATCCACCATTCACACCCTTCACTCCTAGGATCTGGGCTGTAGATTGCTTAGTGGTTAAAGGTACTTGCTTGCAAAGCCTGATGACCCAGGTTCAATTCCTCAGTGTCCACATAAGTGCTGATGTGCAAAGAAGGATAGGATCTAGGAAAGATTAAGAGTCAGGTCTAGTAAGTAAACTGCAGCATAAGACTATCCTCTGAGTCTGTTTGCCAAAGCAAACACAGGATTTGGAGCAGTTAGCCAGTGTAGGCCTGGGTGTTAAGAGGGCAATTATCACCTTCTGGATGTGGTTTCAAACAGGTACTGGCCTGTGGAAGGTCCCAGGCTGGCCTGATGGATCTTTTCCAGGTAAAAGCAAACTGTATGTTGATTAGCTGTGCTCTCAACACTTAAGTAGTCAGAATAGGATTTGATTTTTGTTTATGACTCTATCTTGTATTTTATCTCTATTCTAAAACAGATAACCATATTCCTTAAAAGAGAATGGGAAGTAGTGTTACTAAAGTTCACAATATGGATTGTGTGTAATATGCATTTTTCAAATTACTAGAGAGGTAACTGGCCATACCTAGCTTTTTAAGTCAACCTGAAAGAAAGCCTACCTACACTGGCTGCCACCAACTACATTGTCACCCATCAGTGTCTGGGGTGAGTTCTACAAAGAATAATATATTCCCCTCCATCTGGGTTGCTGTATATCAAGTCTCCTCCAGAGATGGTGCATTTCTTTTTAAAGGATAAAGTACTTTATACTTGAAAAGAACTATGTGCATGCATGTGTGCACGTATGTAAATATAAATATAGAGACTGCTGTTATACAGCAGAGCTCTCTGTATTCTCTCAGTGTTTATGTGCATATATATGCATGTAAATATATAGATACTGTGGTGGTGTGTAGTAGACCTCTCGGGATGGAGTTTTTGGAGATTTTTCTAGTATCACTAGCATTTCGACTTCTTTTGAGGAACACTCATTCTTTCCAGGCTCTAAGAGGTCTTACTAAGGATCTACAAAACACTTCCCTCACTTTACCTTGAATTATTACCCATGCAAGTTTAAACAAAGAGGTCAAGGAAGCAGAAAGTGGGGGCTTTGATCTGTGCCTCAGTGGGATGGCTACAGGAAGTGTAAGGAGACGCCATTGCTGATAAAGTGGACACTTCAACCAAACCTAGAGAAAATGAGGGAGAAAGCTCTGGCTTTTCTCTTACAAAGACTTTGTGGCCTAATCTACTTTACATAATTGTATTGAGCTGTTTTCATCTCAGTTCATAACTTGATATTTACACAAACTGAAAGCAGTAAGGTGTGGTTTTTAAAGGATATTTTGGTTCTTACTCAGTCATTCTGCTTGTGTGACTCTTCTTCTTACTGGCATTCATTTTATCACTCAGCCAGCCAGCCCCTTCTGAAGGCAGGTATGCCCAAGCCCTGCTCACCATATCTTAGCACTTCCCCAGATGTTTGGATTTGAAGGACCAGTAAGCTAAACAAAGATAGAGATTCAGTATAAAGTTAAATTCTTATTTTGTTGTAAAAGAACACAAGTTGAGGCAAGCATCATCTCATGAAGAAAAAGTCATTTTGATATAAAAAATGTCTCAAGTACATAATCACAGGTTTTTTGTTTTGTTTTGTTTTGTTTTGTTTTTACTGCACTTATTTTTCTGGCTGCCTCTGTGCAGGCATCTCGCTTCTCTAGTAACAAACTTCCTACTGCTTCTCATGGAAAGTGGCTTCCTCAGAGTCTTCTCCCCCAGGTCAGCACCCAATCCCACTGTGCCTGCTTCTAGGATAGAGTTCCTAGACCTTGGTATATGGTACTCCCTGTTTTAAAAGAGTTCAGACTAGTTTAATAGTTACTCTCCTGGTTGCTGTGACAAAATACCTGACAAGAAGCAACCTCGGGAGTAAAGGTTTACTTTGGTTCGCTGTTTGAGCATATGGTTCACCATGGTAGGGTAGGGATGGTGACAGAATAGATCTCAACTGTGGTGGCAGGACCACAAGTCTATCTGCTTATAACTGGGTATATTAGAAAACATTGAATGGGGGCTGGAGAAATGCCTTAGCGGTTAAGGCATTTGCCTGCAAAGCCAAAGGATCCCAATTCGATTCACCAGGACCCACGTAAGCCAGATGCACAAAGGGCACATGCATCTGGAGTTTGTTTGCAGTGGCTAGAGGCCCTGGTGTGCCCATTCTCTCTATGTCTGCCTCTCTTCCCTCTCTCTCTCTCTCTCTCTCTCTCTCTCTCTCTCTCTCTCTCGGCTGGCAAATAAATAAATAAAAATTTTAAAAAGAGAAAAGAAAAGAAAACAAAGAAAGGGGCTGGAGAAATGGCTTAGCAATTAAGGCACTTGCCTGTGAAGCTTAAGAACCCAGGTTCAATTCTCCAGAACCCATATAAGCCACATGCACATGGTGGCACATGCATCTGGAGTTTGCAGTGTCTGGAGGCTCTGGTATGCCCATATTCATATCTGCCCCTCCTTCATAAATAAATAAAAATAATTTTAAAAAAGCAAAGAAAGAACATGAAGCAGGCTGGCTGATAAAACCCCAAGTCCTGCCCTCAGTTACTCTACTTCCTCCAGCAAGGCTTCACTTCCTAAAGGTTCCGATACTTCACTAAACAGCACCACCATCTGGAGACCAAGTGTTCAAACACATGAACCTATGAGGGACATTTCATACTCAAATCACAACCAGGTTAAAGGAGGCATTTAGAATAATTGCATTCAGGGCTGGGGAGATGGTTCAGTGGATAAAGTGCTTATTATAAGCATGAGGTCCTTAGTTCAGATCCCCAGCACACATATAAAAATCAAGGTCACAGTAGTGCTTGCCCCTAGAGAGGCAGAGTCAGAAGGATCCCTGGGGCTTGCTGGCCAGCTAGTTTAGCTGAATATGTGAGCTCCAGGTTCAGTGAAAGACCTTCCTCAAAAAATAAGTTGGAGAGCAATTGAAGAAGATACCCATTGTCAACTTCTGGCCTTTGCACAGACATACACACATGTGAACATACACATGCTTATACACACAAAACCATGCAAACAAATATAATTGTGTTTAGTATAGAAAGTCCATATTGAAAACAAGCTGTGGGAATTGATTTATTTTCTGCTTTTCTTGATTTTGGATATGAATTTTATATCAGGCATTGTCTATGGAGTCACACATAATGGGGGATAGAGCCGTATAGATAACATGACAGTGTCCAGAGGGTTGCACCAGGGCATGGTGTGGGCACAGTGCAGAAGCAGCACTTAGTTCACCCTGAAACAGTCCAGAAAGGCTTGCTACTAGAATGATAGAATGATACTATATTTCCCAGGTGAAATAATATCTTATAAGGCAGGAAATGAAAGTGGAGCAGGGCAGGTTCAAGAATCTACATGCAACCAAGCTAACACTGGACATGTCCATTAGGGCTTCTGTAACAAAGTACCTTCAAACAACAAATGTGCATTGTCTTACAGTTCTGAAGGATAGAAGTCTAGCTTAATGTCCCGAGGGCCATGGTGTTCCTGAAACGTGTACAAGAGAACCCTCCCTTGCCACTTCCTAACTGTCATGTGTGGTAGTTGCTGAGCATTTCTTCGTGTGGCGAGCTTGCAGTTGCACCGCTCCAGCCTCTGACTGCATTACCACCTGGACTTCCCCTACATCTCTAGATTCAGATGTTCTTTTTAGAAGGATACCGGTCACACTGGTTTGGTCTCACCCAAAGCAGCTCATCTTATGTGGATTACATCTGAAATACCCTGTTTGCCAAGAAGATCATATTCAGAGGTCCAAAACCATATTCAGAGGTCCTCAGCCTTAGGACTTTGACATAGCTTTGGGGGATGACATACTTCAACCAATAACTGCATGTTGGGAAACAGCAAAAAGGCCAAAAACAATAATTTATTTCTGTGATCAGGATCAGCGTAACCTAAAGTTTAGTTGTTCAGAAAATTTGGCCTGTCCTAATCATGAAACTAAGATATTTTTTTAAATTTTTATTTATTTATTTGCAACCAGAGAGAGAGAGAGATGGAGAGATAGAAGAGAGGCAGACAGAGAGAGAACGGGCACACCAGGGCCTCTAGCCACTGCAAACGAACTCCAGATGCATGTGCCCCTTGTGCATCTAGCTTACGTGGGTCCTGGAGAATTGAACCGTGATCATTTGGCTTCACAGGCAAACACCTTAACCGCTAAGCCATTTCTCCAGCCCTAAGATTTTTTAATATACATTAGCCAAGCCTTTTTCGAAATTTGTAATTGATTTTTGCTCCCCGTGAAACTTATGTACAACTTACTTTTATTTAATATTTATTATACTGCCATTGGCTAGTATTTCTTCTAGTTTTAAAAAATAATTTCAGAGTATTTTGACATCTTGCCTTCACCATCCCATCTAGCTATTGGAAATTCATACATTTGATAAGTGTGCCACCAATCCCTTACATATGTCGTAGGTTAAATGTTTTAAGTATGAGCAGAGAACTGAGCTCTGTAGCATAGCTATAGAGCCTTAGCTCCATGTTAACTGTGACATTGACCATCTTGAGCCCAGTCACTTGTTCTGTCAAGTACTCATTCAAAAAAAATTTCATCCTCTCCGATTTCTTCATGTAGCTCATGAACAGTATTTTTTTTCATTTAGTTTAGATCAAGCAGGCCTGTCTTTCTCATCACCTCCCCAAAAGCGAACCTAAGTTTAATGTACCTGACTTGCTCTTAAGGATTTCAGTGGTTGTTATGTGACTCTTCCTGGGAAGACATGAACGAATGTCTTTTCTCCTTGGAGCACTGATGACCAAAGGAACTATTCCACCAAGTTTAGTTTAGCAGGCGAGTTTCTTGGAGTTACTCATAAAAGCATGGGTGCTTCAGAACAGCTGCACCACTGAAAAGCCCATGGCAGCATTGGGTGAGGACTTACAAAGGCTGAATTCTTGGAACTTCCTGCTGCTCATCTTGCAGGCAGTGCACCCAAAACATCTCCTCTTCCCATCTTGCTTGTGCTTATATGATTTAGGGTGTGACCATGTGAGTCCTGTCATTTTATGAGCCTCTCCGGGCCCCCAGGAGACAACATTTTAATTTGGGAGATGCAAGCTACACACTTGTTCTTTTCACAGGTCTCTAATGTTCTGCTGATTTGCCCCTCTAGGACTTTGTTTTCAGCCAACATTAGCATTACTTGCCTTTAGTTTCCAGAATCTGGTTTCTTCTTATTGTTGTTCGTTCAAAGAATGTGACATTTTACAACCCATGGTTACCTGTCCTATTATGTAATATTGGAAAATTCTGACAGGGCCATGTAGGTAAGAAGCACTTACAGCATCATCTCTATCCACAGACCACTCACTTGCAGAACATGGTCACAACACCTCAAAAAAAAAAAAATCAAGAATTTGAGCTGCAGTAAGAGTGAAGTATGAAACACCTTTATGTGGGATATGAAAATTGTGTGGAACTGATACGAAAATAACCTGTGAGCTTTTGACTCTCTTCAGCTACATTCTTCTGATTTTTGGAAGTTTCTGAACTTTGGGACCCATAGTCCTGTGCCCTTGGAATGATTACTCATCCTCACATATAGAAGCTTTGGTTGTTGTTTTGTTTTGTTTTTGTTTTTTTGTTTTTTGTTTAGGTTTTGGTTTTCAAGGTCAAGGTAGGTTCTCGTTCTAGCCTAGGCTGACCTAGAATTCCCTATTTACTCTCAGGGTGGCCTCAAACTCACTGGGATCCTCCCAACTCTGCCTCCTGAGTTCTGGGATTAAAGGTGTGTACCACCACACCCAGCTTCATTTGCAGACTCTAAAGACAGTGTAGTTCAGGGGCAGATCAGTAGGAAAGCAATATGGGAGCCTTATTTAACTTTCTCCATCTGATCTGCTCTTAGAGTTGTAACTTGTCCCCAGTGACCTTTGAGCAAAGTAATTTTAAAGATTTAAGTTGCTGGCTGCCTGCATTGGCCTCCTCCTGCTTATGTAGATCACGTGTGTCTTTTACTAGTGATACATTTACTCCATAGCTCCATGTCTCTTAGAGGTAAAGTGAGGAAGAGAGATACCATTGTCCTTGTCAGTCTCTCCCCAGCATGGCTCTCCAGTGTCAGATAACTCTTACTTCAGAGGGCCTGTTTCCCTTTACTCCTACATACTGTTCTTGCTTTGAATAAAGTAGTCATTTACACTTTCAGTGTTGCAGTTGGACACATTCAGTTTCCACAGACTTCTCCAACTGACTTCTTGGTGGGGGGTGGTATGTATGAGTGTAAAACAATCTTCTGGGATTCCCTCCCCCCAAGCCTCATTCTTTTCTTTTTACTGCTGAGGTTTAATTCCATGTTAAACTCCTAAATTAGCTTACTTTTAAATGTTCCTATATGCTTAACTGGGATAAAATTCAAGACATTTCTGTTTTTCAAGTTAAAATGAAGTATTTTTTCCCTCTCACCATTGCCAGTGTCTCCCCACCATCAAACACTTTAATGGGAGAGAATTATATTGCCTGTTTCTGTCTTATGCAATCAACTAATATGTCAAATATTTACATTATGCAAATAACCATGCTGAAAAAAATCAATAAAAATATGATCTACTTTTTCTCAACCCATTGAAACATAGGGACTTGATGATACTTTGGGAAGAAAGTAGTCTAGGTTGGTACCCTCAATAATAATGTAATTTGGGTCCTTACTGAGTAGCCACTGTGTGTCTAGCCCTGTGCTGGCCTCTGTGAGGTAGATGTCAAACCATTTTACAGATAAAGATACCAAGAAAGTCATAGGGCTGGTCATGGCTTTATTAACACTTGAGGACAGGTCTCTGTTGTATAGTTATATCTTCTACCCTTCCTTTACCCACAAGGAAGATATGGCTGTAATGCGTAAGCACAAAGGTGACATTATCATAGCACAGGTAATGTGATAGGTCATGTTGGGGTTGGACAACAATTTAAGAAATAAGCTTGGTGGACTCAGCAATTCTGAGGTAAAAAACCTCTTTCTATCATCAAATTATCTTTGCTTTAGCACATGGATATTAATCAGTGTTTGAGACTTTTAAGGATTCATTTTGCGATAAGTAATAGTTGTTTTGCTTGCAAACCCTGGGTCCCTTTTCCAGTATATATTATTTTGTATATCATGGTACTTTGGAGAACTAATTTGAATCTGGCCATCTGTGACTTTTAAGTGCTGTAATACAGTGAATTGTGGTTAAAATATTATCATAAATGACCTGTGGTATGCTATATGCTCTTACAAACCATAAAATAGTATAAAGCTACTTTACCTGCATTGCATATAATAGAATTGATACTAAACTATAATTACAAGTCTGTGTAATAAATTCTTTATAGTGTTTTTATTTAGTAGAGAAGCTATGCATTTTTCACAGATTATGGCCACTTTGCTATTTTTATTAAGATCATTTTAATGTTATCTCTGTGTGAACTTCTAAATTCTAGCTATATGCAGGATAAGCAACATCACTTGTACAGTAGATTCACCAGTTTCAACTAGGAATGTCGATAAGGCAAATTAGCAGGGATGGTTCTGAATTTAGTGCATTTTGTTTGTCCTCAAATCTGAAGGACAACAATGAGTTTTGTTGCATTTGAAGAATGTATTTAGCTTTTAATGTGAAAAATTAAGTATGCAAATACATATTTCCTCTCAAGAAATGTGTTGTAGCAATTTGTCCCCAAGATTCTGTAATTTATTCTGTCAGGTCACCTGCTATCAGGCAGCCAGGCTAGCCCACTAGCATGACCACCTGAGCATGGTCTTGTAACTCAAGCTAAAAGTCACTGACTGTCCAGGATAGTTCAGAGAAGTGCACGTGAGGGTCTCCTTTGGCTGTCTTCAGTATAGAGCAAGTCCCCATCTCTCCACAGCACACTCATCATGGACTGGTTTTCTCACATGTCAGAATGCTTGTTTTAAGGTTCATTCAAGAAGCCCTTTCTCTGCCCTTTAGAACCTGGCGTTTATCCCCCCTCATCCCCCTCCAGCTCTCCTCAGTCCTCCCTTTTAATTCTTAAGCATAGGGTGTTAGTGCTTTGGTACAAAATAGCAAAATGTCGAACTCTCTTTGCTAATCTGGAGCATAATATTTTCATTACTCTTGCTAAAACCTTGCTTTTGTCATTTTATTCTACAGTTGCACAATCTCCAGCCACATTGTGTTTCCTTTTCCTGGAACACAGGGCTCCAGGACCTTTCCACACTTGGGTTCTGTAATTCTCACATAGGTTTGCATAAATCCGATTGTCCTGTTCATTGTCCTTCATAGCCCACCTGGATTTCTGTGTTCCCCTAAGTCTGTCTTAACTACTTAGCTTTCCTTCTATTTGTTTATATCCCCTTTGTTTAGTGTTCATTATACAAGATCTCATATTTTTATTTTAGTACTAAGATAATTCCTCACATCCCTCAAAAGGTTTGTCCCCTTGGTGGTAGATTTATCATCTTACACATTTTTCATGGATCTTGCATAGTGAAGGTCACACTGTGGATGTGCTATAAATATTGGTGACTTGATTTCTTGATTTGATCTTTCCTTTCTTGCTATACTTGTCTTTCCTGTGATCTGTTCACCTTCCGCACCAGGGTTTCAATTGTTTCTGACCTTTAGGTCTGCAGTTGCTTTTCTTGCCAAGCAATTTCTTCTTCAAACTCTACTGCCAAAGATGTTCTTTCCTGTTCTCAGTATACCAGAAATCACTTATTCACAGACACCACCTCCACACCTTGTACTATTTAGCATAAGCAGAATGGACATTTATTTGAGTTTAGCTAAAATAATTGAAATGAAAAATAGAGTATCTTCATATGCCTTTAATATTTGTATGTCTTGGAAGAACTTTACAGAAACCATGAAAATGGTCAGTGAAAAAAATAAATTCTCACAAAATGTGTTTAAAATTGACTAATTTAAAATTGTCACACTTTGTACCTCATCTTCAAATGCTTACTATTCCCTATACCACATAAACAGCATATAACCAGCTAAGTTTATAAGGTCATGAGGATTCAGATTGGAATGGGTAAATCATTTGTCCTGTTTTACTGTAGACCTTATTCTCCAAAAAAATTTTCTGTTACTTAAATGTCTGTCATTTGTACTTTGTTTTCCTTCCTCTATCCATCCACAATTAGATGAGCGGGAGCAAATTTTAGGATTCTCTTTTCCTGAGAGGCCATTAATGATAAAACAGCCAAAAAGGCAAGCTGGAAAACTGTGTGCCTATGGGGGTAGAGGTGTGAGAATATGGTCATACATGTGTTTTTAATTTTTTTCCCTAACAACTCCCAAAATGAGATGTTTGACTTATAGTCCCTAATGCATTCCTAAGAAATAGACCCATGAATTATTCTTTTTATGCTTTATAGCCAGTTATTGCTCCTCTCACTGATCCTTATGTTTTATTGGGTATCTTATCCTGAGATAGAGCAATGGGACCCCTTTCTGTATGTCATCAGCATCTGTCCTAGAGATAGTAGCAGTGACAGTCTGCCCTGTCCTCATTTGAAGCTGTTGCACATGCAAAGTGGAATTGCTTTGAACTTTATGGAACAGTCTGTGGTGGGTGACCCAAGTTTCTGTGATTGTCAACATGCATGGCCTTTAAACTCCAAAACAAACTTCCTGCTTTGTATCTTTGCTACTGATTAGCTGTATAACCTTGAGTTGACTCACCCTGCTAAGTGCTACATCTACAAAGTGGGACGTGTGGTCCAGTTATTTTTTTAAAAACAGTTGTTGTGAAATTAAATTATTGACCTAAACCACTTAAAATATTCCTTGTGTAGAGCTGTGCATAAATGTAAATTATTTCTATGTTCTCCTCCCTCCCAGATTAGCTCATTAAGTTGCCAGATTTCCAATGTTTTGGGTTTTTTTGTTTTTATATATATATTTTTTATATTATTCTGATTTTACATTCATAGTATTGGTTCCATTGTCCTCCTCCCTGTCCTCCTCTTCCAAAGGGACCCTCATCAATGGGGAATGTGGGTCATACATTGTGGGGGTAGTCAAGAGTTCTGGGAGTAGGCCCCAGTCTCTGTGCATAATGCCCCAACTTGTGACTCTAACAATCTTTCCGCCCCCTCTTCCACGAATTTCCCTGAGCCACATTGAGGTCATTTTAGTTCTGCTTCATTGATGAGGTTTTGGGAGCCTCTGTGTCTCTGGATATCTGGCTTAGTTGGAGTTGGATGTTCTCTGTGTTTATTTCCTTCAGCCTTTTTCTTGTGTTGTGATCGCCATGAACGCTGTATTCTTGCCCTTCCCCTGCGTTGTTCTATGGTTTTAGCTGGGGTGTGATTAGCTGATCCTCCCTTCAGGTTCGTTGTCCATCTGAAAAAAGATAAGCAAAATTCTCCAATGGAGAGAAAAGTTATTACTAGATAGAAGGGATGACCATAGATGCTTTGGAGGGAATTTTATATGTGTTGGCTCTCTTCTAGCCCACATTTGGTGGTATCTTGATCTTGGAGACTGAGCTCATTTTTTGTACCTGGTTTTGACTTATTTCCCAGTTCCAACAATGAGTTCCATTCCACTGAGTGGATCTATTAGCCAAATAAATAGCAGTTGGTTACCCACCATGGCTGTTTGCCACTACTGCACTTGTTTGAGCATTAAGTCAGGTTGTTTCCTGCTGGGTATCTTAGACTGCAAGTTGTTTGGACCGATGTCGGACCTTTTTCCCTCAGTTGCTCATGTAGCACCCTCTGATACTAGACTAGCTAACTGTCTGGGGACTGACGCTCTTCCAGATTCTGGCCAGGTCTCTCCGTGTTTGGTCTTACACACATATGCTATCTTCGACAGTAGGGTCTTACCATTAACCTTTGGTGGGTCATCAAGAACTCTGACAGAAGTCTGTCTTTTTTGGGAAACCTTGTAGGTGTCTCAGATCAACAGCTCATTGTGGAAGTTAACCCCTTGCTGGCACTGGGGTTATAAGTCTGTTCACTTAATGCTGTCACTCCTCCTTGATGACTGTTGTCATCACAGCATCTCTCTTTTTGTTCTTTAGATGTCCTTCTTTTGTGAAAGCACATAAGCTATCCTCCTATGTGCACGGACCATATTTGGCCCTTTTTCAAACATAAAGTATCCTTTTTTTTAACATTATGTGTCTACACTTCTTACTTTTATTTTTAACATGTTGTTTGCCTTTGGTGGTTTAATAGCCACAAGATAATCCAAATCTAACATAAACACTACAAATGGTGCCTTAAATGAATCTACAAAATGACCAGTGTTAAGAATGCACATCTGGCCGGGCATGGTGGTGCACGCCTTTAATCCCAGCACTGGGGAGGCAGAGGTAGGTGGATCACTGTGAGATCGAGGCCACCCTGAGAATACATAGTGAATTCAGGTCAGCCTGGACTAGAGTGAAACCCTACCTTGAAAAACCAACAAATAATAAAATAAAATAATAAAATATAAATAAAATAAAATAAAATAAAAAATAAATTAAAAAATAATGAAGAGATGGCTTAACGGTTAAGGCACTTGCCTACAAAGCCTAACAACTCATGTTCAAATTTCCAGGTCCCACGTAGATGCAAGCACACAATGTTGCACATGTATACAAAGGGGGCACACACATCTACAGTTTATTTGCAGCAGGCTGAAGGTCCTGGCACGCCCATTCCCTCCCTCTCCCCCCCATCACAAAATAAAAAAAAAAAGTAAATTTTAAAAATGCACATCAACCTTGATTGCCATCTGTTGGTGATGGTTGGAGTGGATGATAGTCTCCAGAGCCCCGGCATGTGTATCTGGCACATTTCAAAAGCTACAAGTGTCCTAGTAAAAGAGAGAAAAGGAGTGCTAAAGGTAAGGAATGGGGAGAAAGAATGTGTGTACGCACTTGCACATATACATTACATAAAATCTATAAGGAGGTACACCAGTATTCATACTTATGACTTCAAGTGAATTTTTTCAATCTCCTTTTTTTGTTTTCTAATTACAGTAGAATGTGTTACTTTTGTAATAAAATAAATGAACAGGAAAGGTAGAATTTCAGAGGAAAAAGTAATGGGAACAGAGAAGGAAAATGTATATTATGTAAAAACTAAAAATATTTCAATTTATTTAATTTAATTTAATTTATATTATAGCCAATAAGAGGTTTAAATTAAAGTGATAGTGATGAGTAAATTTATGATGTAAACTAAAAATGTTTTGGTAGGTGCTAAGCAAAAGGCTTTATCAGCCATGTTTACTTGGACAAGTGGGTCTAAAAATGTGAATTTTTACCTGTTATCCTCTCCCTTTGAAATTCTAATTATTTTGTAGTCACGTCTCTTAATTACTCTTTATCCTTTTACTGCCAGAGCTTCCTCTGGAGTGGATTATCTACTCTTAGCAAAGAATATTATAATCAGAGTAGGGAGGGCTGTGGTCTGAACCATGTTTCTTTGAGGCTGAATAAAACCCCAAAGAATCTTCAAAGACATATTTACTTACAATTCTACAACTTCCAGTCTTTTCCTCCTCTTCCAGTTTTTCCTCCTCTGTGTTCTTAGAGTGTGCGTGCATCCTTCTAACCCAGAATCCTGCTCATGCCAATACATTGTATGTCTCTCTTCCTTAATATGGGGTATGTGTGTACACAAACAAACAAAGCTGAAAATGGGAACAAGAGGAGCTGATGTGGTTGTTTTAAGATTTTATATCCAGATGTCTGTCAATCTTGCAGGCACTGGTGGTTGACAGTAGAATTAGACCAAATGTTAAATACCTGTAATGACCTCTCCTTTATTATGAAGTGTTATTGCAGGTACAGCTAGCAGAGGGAGATAGTGACTGTTGTGTACCCTGCCACCTGTGCCTCCATCCTTGTGATGACACTTGATAGATGGCTCTTCTCCCTTGTCTAGATACAACCTTTCCAAGGCCTTTTCTCATTCTGTTAGAACTCCTTGCTCTGCACCCCATTCCTAAAAAGTGACTGGATTATCAGCTCCTTTAAACAGGGCCTGAGTAATTTACTGTTCCATTGCCAGGTCTGGGGTTCATTTTAGCGTCAGCTTCTTGTGCAGTGAGAATAGTCACTGAGTGGTCAACCCAACCCAAAAGAGGTAATGTTTAATGAAAAGGAAACCTATTCAACATCCCTCAAGTGACTCTGAATAAGCACCTTTGTATTTGCATGAAGCAAGCATGTCATTGCCCCATTGATCAAGTGGTGACTTTTCTGACTTTCTGTGAAATCGTGGTCTCTTTAGTCTTAGCTCAAAAGTCATGATGAAAACCACAGTGGAAAATAAAACCATTAAACTTCAGATATATTTCTTATTTCCATACCCCTCTTTCAGTTGTGAACCATATGTTTGCTTTCTGTGTTAAAAACAAACCAAAAACTGGTCATGAAAAAAGGAAGCGATTTCATTGCCATGGTTAAAGAGACCATCTATTCTACCCCTTTGCATCCGAAAAATTGCTCCTCAAAATAATTTCATAGAAAAATTACAGTGAGAACTTACAGTACTATTCATTTTGAGCTTTGGGATTTTAAGTCTTGGGCTTAAAACTGTCATAGTTTTTTTTTTTATCAGTTAGAAAAATAGGAATAACAATACCACCATAAAATTGTGATGTTAAATTATGTTATAAATCCATACATATATAACAGAACATCATGGTGCCTAGTACAGAACATAAGTAGAAATTCACTAAATGTAACCCGCATTAATGATTTCAAGACAGTTAGGGATGGTTTCTGGGAAAACATAGTATTTAAGTAGTTCGATCAGGGTCAAGCATAGGTAGAATTGGTCAATAGATAGATGGAATGACGTGTTTAAAGTGGTATTAGGAGTAAATTTATGCAGCAGATGGGTCCTCTGGAAAGGACTGGAGGAAGGAAGAACTACTTGGTGTTTTTGTTTGTTTTTGTTTGTTTGTTTGTTTGTTTGTTTGTTTTTGTTTTGTTTTACTAAGTATAGACAGCATAAAGAAGGAATGAGTTTTAGATACATCAAAGACAAAACCGAACAGAGAATGGCTACGTCCAGGACCAAGTTGATGCTGTCTTATGGACTCTAAGCTTAGTGGAAGATTGGGAGAGTAACAGTTCTATTGAATGAAATTAGATGCAGGGAGGAAATGGAAAAGGTGTTTGGGATATTGGTGAGGATAGGATGTAGAAAGTGGGCATCTAAATTCGGAATATCTTAATGAAACATTAAGATTTTTCAGTAGAAAAATTAAAACAGAAATCAAAGCTTTGGGGGGATTTTAAAGAAGAAATGGTATTATCAGAAAAAAATTCATGAGTTAGAACTACAACAGTGGATGAATATCAATAATAAGGGAAGGACTGAGGATCAATTATTATAGTACTTAACTTTAAAAACGTAAAGTTAAGCGAGGAGAAAAATGAAACTAAAGAGGCAAGGAAGCCTGGAGCAATTGAGCACCAGAGCTTGGTACCTGGGCGTACCAAGCCCTAAAGGAGAGCAGAGAGGTACACATGCTCAGGTGTGGAGTAGGACTAACGCCACAAACAGCAGAGGAAGAGTCCAGAGTGCAAGAGGGTGTCCTGTGGGCTATCTTGTCTCTTCTCCACCTGCACATCTCCTTCCTTGTCGGCCCCATCATGAAGTGCTGAAAGCAGCAGAAGCAGGTGGATGACCAACTCCTTACCTGCTCTAACATGTCCCTCTGTTTGACAGAAGACCACACTCTCTGTGGCCTCAGACATCATCTCTCAATATCAATGACGGTCAGTCCTCCTACATCTAAACTGGAGCCATACTAACTTTCTCCCTGACTGTGGAAAAGGATGCAATAGTTATGTAATCTAAAATCCACTTTCATTGTAAACCTGTGCCAGTGAGAATGCTGGTCCCCATCCAGTGCGTCTCCTCAGAAGAGAATGGTTGTGAAAAAGTCATCATGTTTTTTTAATCATTTGTAGATTTTTTAAATTGTTTTGTGTAAACTTAGTGATTCATGTTGTTATAAATCCTAAGAATTTCTACAGGGAACTGAAGGTGTTTGTGCAGCGTTTTGACTCTTGGATATAATTGTCACTTGAACCTTAAATTATCTTTACTTTGTTTCAGTTTTAATCCTCCAAATTCAGTCTGGAAGGCTAGAGAGGTAACTTAGTTGGTAAATTGTTTGCCTTCAAGCAGAAGGACCTGAGTTTAAGCCCCAGAAACCACACACAAAAAGTCAGGCTTGGGATCATGCATTTGGAATCCCAGCACCAGGGAGACCAAAACAGCAGGGTGCCTGGAATTAACTGGCAAGCCATTCTAGCTTAACTCAGTGAATTCCAGGCCATTGAGAGACCCTGTCTCAAAAACAGTGATGGTGCCTGAAAAAAAGGCATCCAGGGTTGTTCTCTGGCCTACATACACATGCATGTATACATACATGTATGCACACCTGTGCTTCCTTTTAAAGTTATGTAGGAAAATAGAATTTGGAATATATCATATTATAGATGAGGAAACTTGAGTCTCAGATGCATGAAGTTAGGTCCATGTCCCAGTGTTCTACTTTGAATCTTTTTTAAATTATTATTATTTGTAAGCAGAGATAAACAGAAGAGAAACAGAGAGAGAGGTGTGGGGAGAGAGAGGAAATGAATATAGGCAGCCAGGGCCTCTAGTCAGTGTAGACAAATTCCATATGCATTCACCACTTTGTGTGACTGGTACTCTGGAATCAAACTCAGGTCATTAGGGTTTTGTAGGTAAGCGCCTTAACTGCCGAGCTATCTCTCCAGCCCTGCTTTGTATCTTTAAGAAAAAACCTGAATACTATTTTTCAAACATTTTCCCTCCTTTGTTGGGAAATAAACATAGATAACAGTGCTTTTCCTCGTGGTTTGCACTATGAGGTATGTGATCAGCACCACTGTGTTCACTTGCATTGTCCCATCCTTTTCAGTGGTAGTGCACTATAAGTTTCAATGTGCTGTGTTTATATCTCTCTGAAATTCTGTGTCTCAAGGAATTTGAACACATTTCTCATACACTTCACAAAATATGTGGTTAATCCTCATTCAATTGTTTCATATTCTCTAGTGTCCATCTTATACATATGTGAATGCACACACATACTATATAATTTATTACTGAATCACAAGTGGTATTAGTAAAAATAGTTATGGATAATTGTGAAAGCCTTTCTTTAGTTCCTACCTTTTGCCATTAAATTTTCTTAACATCTCTCTCTCTCTTACACACACACACACACACACACACACACACACACACCTTTTATGATGACCTCTAGCCATGCAGCCCTGTTTGCAGATCCAAAATGAATGCAGTAATACATACAACCTTTCAGTGGAAAAGCTGTGTGGGTCATAGTACTTTAATAGATCTCTGAACTTTCATTTGGCTTTATAGTTGACCACAGATGTAGTGTTACTAGAATAATATATACATATTCCATGTTCTTGTATCAAGATTGTCAGCTAAGTCCCTGTTCTTCAAAGTGTAACATCAAACCTACTACAGAGATTCAAAGAGGGAAGACTGGCCATTCTCTTTTCTTTTAGTTGAAAGTTCAGAATTCTCATTGCCTGCCCTTTAGTAAAGTACATTTTGTACTTTAAATGTGCAGATGTTTGAAAAATATGTGTGTTCTTTGGACTTAGACATGAATAAGAGCTCCTTATAACTTTCTCTTTTTTGCCTGTTTTTTTAGATATGGGAAAATAGTCTCCACGAAGGCAATTTTGGATAAGACAACGAACAAATGCAAAGGTATGTTTCCTAAATCACAGCTTTAGAAAATCGTTGGAATGCTCTTAGGTTTCACAGTTATCCCCATTTTATTAAAAAACAAATCTCATATGTCACCCAGTTTCTGTCTTGCACAATATCAGCATATTGCTTACGTTTGTTTTGTCCCTGGTTGAGTTTTGGCTGGGAACTCAACAACCACTAGCAGGTTGCCAGAATTCCAGATTTGGCGCCAGTAGAGTTAACATGCAAAATACTAGTTGGCATTTAGCCCCTGCTTTTAAAAGGGGAGTAGTGTTAGAAAATAGCTTTTCTTTCCTGAGCCTGAGGAGATTAGAGCTGCTTACTGGAGACCACTGGACTGTACTAAAGAACTGAAAAGATTACATATTGTGCAAATTGGCTCTATTAATTAGAATAGAGTAGTTTTAAGCAGTACTTAATTACATGTTTCAATACTCCCGATTGTTCTCTGCTGAATGCCTGTTGACAATATTGGCAGCAGGGAGGAGAGAACCGTTTTCACTGACCAAATTGTGCTAGGGAGGGGAGGTCATGCGCCCCTTTGAAATATGCTGCTGCATTAATTTGATGCACTGACCTTCAGTTTTCCATGTAATTAGGATGAGCTCATCCAGCTCCGTGAGCTGCGAGAGAAGGCGTCCAGAGCTGGCAGCCTGGATGCTCTGTGCCTCTGACTTTTAATGATCTAGCATCTTAACAATAGGCATGTGATTTCTAGGAAAAGGGAAGAATGGAGTCAGCTGACTTTGAATCTAACTACTGACCCCATGAATTGAAACAAGGTTGACAGGAATAGGCAGAGAAGGCAAATCTCCTCATTAATTAGACCCTAGTTTTTCAAGTGGCGGTGACGGGACAGTGGCTTAGCACAATCTGAAAAAGGCAAGGACCATAAATGAAGCCTATGGTGGGGCCTCTCCTTGTAAGCGGCCATTTCCTTTAATCTAGACTTGAAGTGGTTCATTGTTCTCTGTCTCTTCTTCAAAGTGCCTAGATTTAAAGGAGCTATTGTGGCAAATATCTAAGCCCATGTTTAATCAACATGGCACATTAAGACAGTTTTGCCTTGGGACAATGAATAGAGTGTGCTTTATGTAGAGTGGTTCCCAATAAATACTTTAAATGAATTAAGCTAGAGAGAGTCAAATTGTACATGTAAATGCATATGCTTAGTTGCCAAGATTAGTCTCATTTAAAATTTATAAATGATTTGGGAGATCAGAGACATAGGAAAAGATCTTGGTTTTATAGAGAAAAATAGGTGCTTGCAAGCACAAAGCAGGAAGGAAGCCGATCACAAAAGCTAATTCCAAAGCAGTAGAGAAATCACAGTGGATAAATGTCAGCCTACCATACCTCCCCTTCTTCTCTGACCCACCCCAGAAAAACTCCTTTATGGTAGCTTGGCATGGCAGAGAGAGAGCTGGCATGCTAAGTGAAGGAGAGGACCCAGAGACCCACCCCAGTTGAATTCTCCATCACACTTCTAAAGTGAAACCACTCCTGTACACTCTTCTCTGGTGGCAGACATGTCTCTGGAAGCCCAAATTCCACCACATGTACAACATGATCTGGCAAAGGCATGGGCATAAGAAACTAAGGCTAACTCTGATAATACCATATTGCAAAGCTATACTGTTGGAAAGGGTCCACAGATAAGTGGAGAAAATTATGGGGCTTCTAAACTAAAATAAGGATAATTCAGAGCTGATTTTAAATCCTTCATGTCTCCAGGATATCTTCCCCTCAAGTCAGTCTTAGGAGACCCTGCCCTGTGTGGGCCTAGACATGATAACCTTTAGGCCTATCTACCTCACAAGCTTCCAGTAGCACATACAAATACATGTGAAGGGAGTATGTGATGACAAGAAGAGTTTGGGGATAGGTAGGAAAGTAATATTAAGACAAATGAGGATAAATGCCAACTTGACTCATGATAAAGTTAAATAAGATGTTACCCAAGATCATGTCATGGCAGGTGTATGGGTAAATTCACATGTTAGAGTTGGATTGGATACATATAAATTAATACACAAGAGATTATTGAGCATTATAAGTGAAAATTCATACTAAATATTAATTTTTATAGATTGAATATTTTAAAGAATTACATACATGGAAGTAGATCTTAGAAGGTCATGGGACATTTTTCTTTTCACAGAACCTATTTTGAAGCCTCTATTTACCTATTTTGGAGCCTCTGTTTTGGACAAAGTTAAGCCAAAGGAAATACTTAAGTGTACATTATTTTTCTAAGATTCAGGTGTTATTTTATATTTCAATTTTTATCAGAGTTTAGCCAATGAAAGGTACTTAAGTGCTTACAAATATATGGTATGTGGGAGATTGAGATGAAAAAGCTCTCAAAACATTGACTTAGAAACTGACATTAGTACAGAGCTGCATATATGACAAGGATACATATATACTCAGATATAAGCAAAAATGGAAAAGGATAAATCAGACTAATAAGAATCATGGTCTCATTTGCTAGAAAATGGGCCTGTGTTTCCTAGTGGCCAAAGAAAAACTGAAAATAGATATCCCCATGATTCATTCATGACACCATGGGAGAAGATTTCTGTAAGCAAGCTGGTTCTGGAATGTGAGAAGTGGTCTCCTCAGAGCCTCAGTGAGAGAACTGGGATCTTACATATTGAACTTCACCTTCAAAGACAGCTTCAACACATGTTTATATAATTAAATCTCATTCAAACCACAAATAGCGCACATTGTATATGGTCTCATATTGACTTGAAAGTAAGGTAAAGACAACAAAAGAGCACAAGGTTGTGTGCTCACTTGTTGTATGTGAAGAAAGGTTACACTAGGATTTAGCAAAGGCTGGAAAGGCTTGTAAACAATTACATGCAACCATTATGTATTTCTCCTAATGAGAAAATAGTAACAAAAAAATACCATTGCATGAGTGGATGGCTACATCAAGTGCAATACCTTTACGTACTTATTGTAGATGATTGGCCCTAGCAAAGTTGGTGGGTAAAACTCCAGCATCCACGAGTAGCAGCTGCATCTTTTCAGAATAGCTGAGAGTTCGTTTATGAACTCCAGAAATTGTATGAGAGAGATAGACAGAGCCTGCCTGTACGTGCCCACGATAATGCACATTAGCAATCACATCAGATTTCCACACAGCACCCACAATACATTTAACCTAATTCCTAGCCTGGCAGTTGAGTAGCATTCTCTTCTTTGGCCTGGATCACCCGCCTCCTCTTGCTCTCCAACCTGGCTATTTCTGTACTGTCTAAATCAAATTAAGCCTTTTCGAATCCAATTCCAAGTAATATAAAGAAGCTGCTTTTTGCTTCAGCTTAACATTCATCTCTCCTAAAACATCTATTTCTGAAATCGATAGTACTGTATTTCATTATAACTTACTTTGTTAGCAAGCAACATTTTTTGGTACTAATGCTGCAGAACTGTCTGGCTTGTTTCTGAGGCTTTATGTTTCACTGTTTCCATATATCTGTCTTTTTTGACACTGGTGCCCTGCTGTCGAAATGACCATTTCTTCATAAGTCCTGGAAATCAATGACAGGGTTGGCACTTCACCACCTCCATCCAGCTAGTGCTTTTCTTTTTCAATTTATATTTATTTAAAATGAATTTTAGAACCACGTATGGTGCCGCATGCATGTAACACTAACACTCAGGAGACTGAGGAGGATCTCAAGCTTGGGGTAGTCTGGGCTACATAGTGCGACCTTGCCCTAAATATATATCTATACATTTATAGTTACAAATTAATAATTGATTTGCACTCTAAGAAAAGCTGATATCTGGGCTGAGTCTCTGGTCCTTTAAACAGGACACTAAACCTACTTACCTTTCCTCACTAACTTCAAGAGTTCCTGTGTGGAAAATGATGCCATGCTCACGGGATCTGCTGAGGTTTGTGGAGCTGTTTGCTCTCCGCTGTGGACATGGGAGAGCACATTCTCTCCTTCGGTTGCTCGCTGCTTTTCTGTACCGCTTGATGACATCCATGTGCACATTTTGCCACCCTACCCTCACCCACCTCTTTACCCTTAATTTCCTGTTTTGATTTGTTATGGACTGAAAAAACACATGACAAGCTCATTAAAAATGTTTATGAAATTATGGAAAAATAAGCTTTGAGGAGTGGCCTCTCTTGGTGGTTATTTGTTACTTTTATTTCATTCTGCTTTGAAACCTTGAGTATGAACTGCTGAAACAACTATTTTGGGTATCTGGAGACAATTTCACACTCTCCTTTATTTTGAAGGGAGCTGATGGAACTGTATTTTAGGTGGGTTATTTTAACCAGGTACTAAATTTTAGATTATACTTTAGTATCTAGTGGCTGTACTTCTTATAATTTTGAAAAGTAAGGTACAGCCCATAGAAGAAACATGTTTTTTGTTTGTCATTTTCACCCGCTTTTCAACACTGTTCGTCTGAGGTTGTTTTCCATACCAGTCATCTACCTTTTTTCTTACTTAGCAACTTAATTTGTCTTTTTTTTCTTAGTAAGTACAGGACACCTGAGAAGACCTTGAAGATGACAAAGCTAGAACACCCCCCCACACACACACACACACTATAAAAAGATGATTGTCCTAATTGTCCTCCCTGTAACAGAACAAAGGACAGAGTCCTGAGGAAGCCATTGCACTATGGCTTTGCACATCTGGGCGCTGGCAGGATGTGTCTGCTTCTGTTGGCTGCTTCAGAAACAAAACGGAGTCATTTTTGTGTTTTTGTTTTTCTCTACTTAATCAAAAAAGTAATGGCTTAAAAACAAGCATCTTTTGCATTTCAGGTTATGGTTTTGTTGACTTCGACAGTCCTGCAGCAGCTCAGAAAGCTGTGTCAGCCCTGAAAGCCAGTGGAGTCCAGGCTCAAATGGCGAAGGTGAGTGAGGAGGTTCGCCTCTGAGCTGACCCGGTTGCTCCTCCACCTCACTAGCCACCCCTTCTGGACACTGCTCACATTCTGAGCAGAACATTCAGAGCTGTCCCCTGTCTCATACTTGAATGTGTAAAGAAGGATTTTGAAAATGTTTACAGTCTACATAGTAAGGTAATGTAATTCCATAAGGAAATCAGGAAATAGCATCAGGTTTTCTTTCTTTCTTTCTTTCTTTCTTTCTTTCTTTCTTTCTTTCTTTCTTTCTTTCTTTCTTTCTTTTTTTTTTGAGAGGGAGAGAGAGAGAATTGGCACACCAGGGCCTCCAGCCACTGCAATCAGAAACTCCAGACCTGTGTGCCACCTTGTGTGCATATGCAGCCTTGAGCACTTGCATCACCTGTGTGTCTGGCTTATGTGTGATCTGGAGAGTAGAACATGGGTCCTTAAGGCAAGCACCTTAACTGCTAAGCCATCTTTCCAGCCCTGCACCAGGTTTTCTCCAGTAACCAGGAGGCTTTACGATATGTACTGCTTTCTAAGAAACATAATTTTTAAATTGCATTGCTCAAGGAATAAATCCACTTTAGGCACACCTCAGAAAGGGCAATATATCTTGAAAGCAGAAGTGTAAACAGTTAAGAGGGAGGAAGGGAATCAACAAGAGAAAAGGGGGAGAAATGAGAACAAAGTATAATAATATATTTGCATGAAAGTGTCAGAATGAAACCCATTTCATCACATGCTCACCAAAAAATTAATTTAAAAAAGGTAATTATGGGGCTGGAGAAATGGCTTAGCAGTTAAGGCATTTGCCTGTAAAGCCAAAGGTTCCCGGTTCAACTCTCCAGGACCCACATAAGCCAGATGCACAAGGGGGCACATGAATCTGGAGCTTGTTTGCAGTGACTAAAGGCCCTGGTGCACCCATTTCTCTCTCTCTCTCTCTGTTTCTCTCTCTTAAACAAAAATATCCCCGTCTTGAAAAACAAAAAAAAAAAGGTAATTATGCGAAGGATATATTTTGAAGAAATATATATGATTGGCACTTACATGGATTTATACAACTTCTTTTTTTTTTTTTTTTTTTTTTTTTTTTTTTGAGGTAGGGTCTCACTCTAGCTCTGGCTGACCTGGAATTCACCATGTAGTCTCAAGGTGGCCTCGAACTCATGGTGATTCTCCTACCTCTGCCTCCCCGAGTGCTGGGATTAAAGGCCTACACCACCACACCCGACTCTATACAACTTATTTTTAATGCAAATGTAAACTATAAATGCCATTTTCCTATACAGTAGTCGGCCATTTTTATGCATTGGTTATTTATGAAATACAAATCTACTCTTCAATTGTATAGGGTTTTTTCCTAGATGTGTTTCTGGTGAACTTTTTTCTCCTTTTTCTTTTTTTCATTTTTTTTTTTTTTTATAAAGAACATAGGATGGATACATCATGTGTGGTTACCATCTTTTCCCTCCTCCTTGCCCCCATTCTGCAGGGTCCTCATCAAAGTGAGATTAAGATACCCAGTCAGTTTTCTTTTCTTTTTTTTTTTTAGAAGTTAGGGTGGGCGTGGTGGCACATGCCTTCAATCCCAGCACATGGGAGGCAGAGGTAGGAGGATCGCTGTGAGTTTAAGGCACCCTGAGACTACATAGTGCATTCCAGGTCAGCCTGGACTAGAGTGAAACCCTACCTCGAAAAACCAAAAAAAAAAAAAAAAGTCAGGACTCCTACAATAAATTTGATGAACTTGGAAATGTTGGCCTGTTCTAGTTGGCCAGTCTATCTAAATCAATGGCCTACTGTAATTATAATTCTAAAACTGAAGGTATCTCAGATTATGCTCCTCCAACCTGCTTTCAAGTAAGTATATTTTATTAAAGACTAAGAGGCAACCCTCTGTTGCCCAAATGTAAGCTTGAATTATGTCATTAAACCTAATAACTGTAGTGGAGTTATGAAAAAAATTATGAAATTATTCTTCCTCATCTTCCTCAGTGGTATTGTTGAAAAACTTTGAGATTGTAAGAATGTTGTGAACACATGATACCTGCTTTGTGTTTATAGTGGGTGACTAGGCATTCCATATGAGAGGAATCTTTAACACAGCCTTGAGAAAAGTGTGTGTGGTCCACTTCTCTTTTTTTTAATGTTTTTGTTTTTGTTTTTGTATCCATGTATGTGAATGCAGGCATGCATGTGGAAGTCAGAGGACAACTTGTGGGCATTGGTCCTCTCTACCTCTTCTGAGGCAAGGTCTCAGGTTTTGCACTACTGCTTGTTCACCAGGCGAGCTGCTTCGTGAGCTTGCAGTAGATTCTCCTGTTTCTGACTCCCTTCTCACTGTAGTTTGCTGGGATGACAGCTAGCTACCACAATGACCAACTTTTTTTACATGGGTTTTGGAGATCCAAACTCGATTGTTCATGCTTCTGTGGGAGGTGATTTATCCACTGAGCCATCTCCCCAGTCCTATTTTCGCTTTTTTCAAAGAGTATCTTACCTTGTAGCCTAGGCTGGCCTAGACCCCATGATGGGCCTGCTCCCACTCTCTCATTGCCAGTCATCAGGAGGAGAGAGCTTGTTTCTCAGCCACACTTGTTAGGCCTTCAGTCAGCTTTCTCCTTTTTAACTGCTCAACTTTTGAGGCAAGAAATCTACCCCATTGTACAAGCAAGCCCACAGGATGCCTATCAAGCTTGCTACGAGGGCTGCTGAAAGCCCTGTTGCTTGGCTGGTAATGAGAGAGAAGCCGACCACATGGTGAGGCTCAGAACATGGCTGCCTTTCTCGCTATATAAAAATCATTTTCAGCCTCTCCAGTCTTTTAGATGGGCAGGAGCTAGGTGGCCATACAAATACCCGAAACCAGTTTTCAGCCAGCTCCTGGTAATCTCACTTTAGGTCTGGTTTCTCAGTGTAGATGAGCACCCAACTTCTGCTGGAACAGTTATATAGATGCCTATTTTATGAACCTCTTATAAAATGAAGAGGCCTGCAGTACAGTGCTCCCCTGAACACTTACCTATCATTACACAGCATTTCCAGCACCTGTAATATTAAGGAATATAGTTTATTGTTTTGAAGAAGCCATTATAATGCATTTATTATAAAGCATTATAATGCATGGGTATATAGACTGGTGCTGTATGTCACATCAGCAGTGCACTTTGCATGCCAGCTTCCCACAGGTTGATAACAGGTCCTGTTCAAAGATTTGCTCCACAGGATTTATTCTGCAAATTGCCTAGGAGAAATCATCCCTTCCTCCATCATCTGTGGGGAGGATCAGTGCACAGGCTCACCAGGTCCCTGATTTCATTTTCATATCTTTAAGATAACAAAGTATATTTTAAATGCCATCAGCTTTCTTGTTTTCATTAAAAAAGAAAACACCATGGCTTTGAGTGTCTGTACTTATGCTGACGGGGTCAAAGAGCACCTGGCACATCTTTTGGGGGAGGACGGTTAAGGTTGAGTCTGGTTCCTGTGGTAGGATTATAAAAAACCCACCACTGTGCACTTTCTTCTAGTGAATGAATCGAGATACTACAGTGTATTAAAAATCCACATATTGCCTTATGTAATATGAAATAATGAAGGGGCATTCATTTGGGGAGGCAGAAATATAATGTTATTTTGACACATTGGGTACCTGGGTTGAGATACAACCCCAAAGATATTCAAACTTGAACTACAGATTGAGAGTTAGAGACCAGTGGATGTTTCTCATATGTGTTCTAACTCCCAGTGTCTAAGTTGGTATTAGCTTGGTATCAATGAGGAAAGAGCTACTTTCCTCTAAGGCTGGACAGACCCTGGGATGCTTTGAAATTGTGCCCATGGAGTACCCCATGAAACTTACCAAAATGGCCTTGGGCCTGCAAAAAGCCTATTTATGTCAAACTCGGTAGATGTTTCAAATGTGCCCCCCCCCCACCATCTGCATAAAAGACTCCGATTCTAAGCCCAACATGATGGCTCCTACATATAATACCAGCCCTTGGGAGACTAAGGCAAGAGAATTACCGTGATTTCTAGGCCAGCAAGGGCTACAAATGGGAGACTTTGTCTCCAAAATTTGTATTTTATGAAAATAACTCAGCCAGATAAAAGTATGTAAAGCCTGAATGGTGTGTCCGCAACGGATTGCCTTCCCTGGGCCTTTGGCACTTCCTAAGGTTTGGTAAGGGTCACCAGGGGTCAGTTGGCTGGTGGCACATTTTTCTTAATAGACAGGCAGGCAAGTGAGCAAGCATTCAAACCCTGCTCCACCCAGAGGCCCACCATGCTCCAAGCAGCTTGCAGTCACACACCCGTCAGCAGCGATCTGCTGGTTGGTGAACCTATTCAGTACAAGAGAAACCAGATGTCTGCTCTTTCTGCCAAGTCCCTTTCTTGCATTTTAGGAACCATTCCACATGCACAAGGGAGGGTTTTGTTAATTTCTTTCAGATGACGACTGAGTGCTTTACACCATGTGGGACCTCCAAGCCCCACTTTTCTACTCAAGTGAACATTAGGCTGTTCAGCCCTCTCACAGCCAATATGGAACCTTGTTTTCCATTTGCTAGAGAAGCTCTTGAAACCTTTCTGTGCCTAGGGACATAAAGAGGCCCATTGCTCCTGCTCTTTTTGGCTACCTACAAATGATGGATTAACTTTATTCAGACATAATAACCTCTTATAGTAATTTATTATTTAGACGTAATAAAAGTTATGGTTGTCATAGATTTTAAAGAGTCTAAATTAGCCTCATTGAAAAATACCACCAATGATTAGCAGTACTTTATGTCCCATTCACTATGAATATATAGTAATGAGAATGTGTGAACAATTTAGGGATTAGCTATTTTTGTGGCTAGTGCTACCAGCTTGGGGATTCTTCCCCTTGTTTAATGTTTTAACTTTAAAATTGCTATAACATTGTAAGCAGTGTTTTGCAAGACAGGGTGACCATGGGAAAAGAAAGAATAAATAATATTGACTCTAAGAGTTAGCCCAAAGGAATAAACCTGACATGGTTCTTACTATGGAAAACAAATGCAAAACAAAAAGACGAAGAAGGGTGGGGGTGTGGCTCAGTGGTAAAAGACTCAGAGTATACAAATTCCTGAGTTCAGTCCTCAATGCCACAAAAAAAGAAGAAAAAAATCCAGGGGAATATTTATATAAGTTTAAACCATTATAATACTATATCAAAGAATAGGTAAGGAGGGTCATTTTCTCTGGTTCATAATTTTAAAATAATTTACCTTTCCTCATTGGCAAATTTTCAAGTTTATTCAGAACTTTGTAAAATAGGTAGTGTTTTTATTAATGTTTTACACAGAAGCAACTAAAATACAGATTCAGAAGTACTTACAGCCACCTTGTCAATTCCCCTTTAAAAATAATTTGTTGTGCCACAAATTCTGTGAGCACTCTTGAATATTAGTCTTTGAAATCTTTATAATCATAATTTAAAAGAAAGCACAAAATGTTTTAATGCACGCCTCTTATGTAACATAAGAGTATTTTAATGATCTTTGATGAGGGAGCTCTCTGCCTCATTCTGAATCTAAATATGATTCAGAAATCTCAGTCATTGTGATCATGTCCTGCCCCTGCCAGGGTGACTTCAAAAATCTTCCTCTTTTACAAGACGTGGCTTGAAAACTGCAGTTCCTCCCACCTCCCAGCACCACAAAGTGTCATATCTTTCTGAAGTTCAGGGCTGCCTAATAGCATTAGGTAACAAACATTTTTTTATTACAAAACTTAAATTGTTAGAGTAGAAGGTAAAGTTTGTATCACTCTGTTGGGTAGGAGGGGCAGTTAACATAAGGCTTCACACAGTAGTCCAGACTGGCCTTGGCCTTATAGCGGCCCTCCTTCCTCAGCTTCCTGGATGCTAGACCACATGCAACCCATGGCTTTCTTTTTCTTCAAGGATGTTTTGTAGCTTGGGCAAGGCTGTGGGTTGCTGTGGCTCTTGTTTGCAGGTTCTTCCAGAAGCACATGGCCATTTCCTTGATGTTAGCACTCCTGTCATGGAAAATAAAACCACACACCTCAGATAGCTTTTCACAGTCAGGTTCAGCATCTTCACTTCTGCTTGCCCCTTAGGTCCTTGCTCCTCAGGGTTCTCTAGAAGAACAGAAACGACGAGATGAATGTGGAGGATAGAGGGGATTTATCAGAATAGCTCACAGGATATGAGTAGAACAGTCCAATAAGAGCTGTCTGTAGGCTGGATAATTGGAGAACCAGTACCTGCACATACAATCCCTGTTTGACACTGAAGGCTTGAAGGATTCTGGGAGAGCTGCTGGTCTTGAGTCCACATTGGAAGGCTGATAAATCTGGGTTCTAAAGTTCATGAAGGGTATCAGCAAGAGGGTAGTTGCATATGCCAGTGAGTAGCACAGGCAGCCAGGCAAAAGACCCCATGTCCTAGTGGAGCTTCTTGTTTATTTTATTTTATTTATTTTTTCAAGCAGAAAGAGAGTTTGTGAGAGAACAAGAGAATGGGCACACCAGGGCCTCCAGCCATTGCAAATGAATTCCAGATGTATGTGCCCCTTGTGCATCTGGCTTACGTGGGTACTGGGGAATCAAACCTGGGTCCTTTGGCTTCACAGGCAAACACCTTAACTGCTAAGCCATCTCTCTAGCCCCTCTTAGAGCTTCTTTATGTGTAGTCCACCACCAGAAGAGCCACCCACTCTGGGGGAAGGTCTTCCTTCCTGGAAAGGTCCTTAGAAACACACCCAAGAGATGTATCTCTCTGACTTGATTCCCAATCTGATGGAGTTGACAGCAGAATTAACCTACACAGAATTAGCCATGTCCTCTGCTCTTCTCAGGAACACTCACATCTGACTGCCACCATTACCCATGTCATCCCTCTTACCTCTTTAACTATAATCTTCTAGACAGGCAGGACTGGGGTCATATTTGCTTTATAGTGAGAGTCTGGAATATACGTGATGCAGTAAAAATTTAGTTACGTGAGACCACCTTCAAGGAGAAATTATCCTCTTTGTATTGGCTGGTACCAGATGGATTTCCATAGTAACAGACAGGTAGTGTCTCGAATCTAGGAGAGCATCTGAGACTGGGAGGTTAGTGACACACTGAGATGATCAGTGAGGAACTGTGTGATATACTGAGTAATGTTGGTAAACATAACAAGTGAAGTGGAAATAAAAGGATAAGATTATATTCTTACCACACCTCAGAAGAATATGAGAAGTTTAATGCCTAGAACCAATTTTATTGAGTTTCCCTGTGTTTTGAAAGACTGCTTGAATTATTGCCCTACATCTGTTAAATCACTTTCCAATTTTGAAGCATTAACGATATGCTTTATATAACTGATAGTAAAGTATTTTGCTTAGTATAAGATAAACCAGTGGCACCACATTAACTCAGCTAAAAGCAAAGATAGGTGCCATGACATTTAGCCTGCAAATGGTTAGTAAGTGTTTGGCCTGTTATTGCTGAAAATCTGAAATGTTTTAATTATTGCATGGGTCCACTTTTGACATACTCTGAAGAGTCCAGAGTATCTGGAATGGTCTGGTTCACACTGCTGTCCTCAGTGTATGCACCAAGAAGTTATTGCCCATAGTTCTCAGCCTTTGTTAACTTTAATTCTTGGGGAAAAAAAAAAACAGCAGATTGTCACTTCATTTATTAATTGATTGATTGCTGGAAATCAAGCTTAGAGCCAGGAAGATTTCAGATCATCAGTGAGCTACATCCCCAGGCCTAAAGTAAAATATTTTAAATTTTTTTTTTTTTTTTTCTCCAGTTTTTCAAGGTAGGGTCTTGCTCCCTCTAGCCCGGACTGACCTGGAATTCACTATGTAGTCTCAGGGTGGCCTTGAACTCAAGGTGATCCTCCTACCTCTGCCTCCCGAGTGCTGGGATTAAATGTGTGCACTTCCACACCTGACTATTTTAAATGTTATAAGTACCAAAGATCAGTGTTCATTGTTACTTGAGCATTATATAAAAGACAAGACAGCCAGGCGTGGTGGCGCACGCCTTTAATCCCAGCACTCGGGAGGCAGAGGTAGGAGGATCACCTTGAGTTCAAGGCCACCCTGAGACTACAGAGTGAATTCCAGGTCAGCCTGGGCCAGAGTGAGACCCTACCTCAAAAAACCAAAAAAAAAAAAAAAAGAAAAGACTTCATTTCAGGGTTAATTAATGTTAAGATACATTAAAAAAACTTTATACAAATTCAAACAAACATGCATAAGCTTCACATATATTTTTAAATATTATGCATTTCAAAAATCTAGGAAATTATGAGTGTGTGATTCTGTTGCCAGAGGCTAAACCATCAATAAATAGCTTTACTAAAAGAGCTCATTAAAGAAAAGTCATAAGCTCTTGTATGCTTTACCATGTAAAAATATAGTTAGACAGATGGAGATTGTAGCTCAGTGGTAGAGCTCTTGCCTAGAAAGTTCAAGGCCCTGGGTTCAATCCTTATTGCTAGGAACAAGGTCAAGATGGAATACAAGGTCAGAGGTGAGTCAGAGTTTATATTAAGACTGTTAATCTCATAGTTGAAGAGGTGAGTTTGACTTGGACAATATTCCTGTTGTCAGATAGGCTTTCCCCTGATGTGCCATATACATCATACATACACATAGTAGTCCCTGGTCAGGAAAAAATTCACTTGTATCTCTTTTGTTCCAGATGATTTTACCCCAGCACAGGAAGGCTGGGTAAGAAATGATCTAGGAGAATTATTTCTCAAACCTCACTTGCTTATTAATCCCCAAGGCATCACGTAAAATGCAGCTTCTAGTTCTGTAGGTCTGAGGTAGGGCCCAAGAGTGTGCATTCCTAATAACCTCCCAGGCAGTTGTAGTCCTGTTGGCTGTTAGATCACCCGTTGTGGAACAAGGACTTATCCAACCTGCCTGCCCTATCTACTCTGCAGTTTAGCTTTTCCAAGTTGAAAATTTGCTTTGTCCATGCTCTGCCCTTTTATGTGTCTTTGGATCTCTAAGTTAAAAGCTCTCTTTTTTCCACTGATGACCACTATTTAAAAGTTGTTGTATAGAGCTAGATGTGGTGGTGCATCCCCAGCCCTTGGGAAGTTGAGGCTAGGGGATCAGACAAAGCAAGACCAGTCTCCAAATAAGATGGGGGAGGTAAGGTCATATAGACTCTACCATAGATCAGAGAAGGGGAACGTGCACACAGCCTGTACTGGACTCCACACAAAAGGGTCCAGAATTGTTCTTCAGGTGTGTCCATATTGAATTGTCAGCAGTCTTTGCACAGTAGTGTGCCTACACAGGACTCTAGAAACAGCAGTGAAGAAGAGGGTGGATGGCTAAATTTGGAAACATTCATGCTGCTGAGAGTTGCCGTTTCATGGGAACATCCTCCCGGGCTCAATGGTGCAGGCCAGTGGAGCCCCTCCCAGATATGCTGAGAAGGGCTCTGCACCAAGTCTGACCAGTGCAGATTGTTCAAGAGTCAGGCACTGTTTTCAAGAGGTCTATAAACTCCATGGTCTTACTAGATAAGTCTTGAGCAAAGTCAGTACTAAATAAAAGTAGGAGTATTAAC
Source organism: Orientallactaga sibirica (assembly GCA_036365145.1). NCBI lineage: Eukaryota > Metazoa > Chordata > Mammalia > Rodentia > Dipodidae > Orientallactaga > Orientallactaga sibirica. Next base: position 56,893,823 of record JAEOAD010000004.1, read on the forward strand.
ATTAACATCTTGCCTTCTATTTGAAAGTGATAGACACGTCTGTGTTCTACTTTAGCAACAGGAACAAGATCCTACCAACCTGTATATTTCTAATCTGCCACTGTCCATGGATGAGCAAGAACTTGAAAATATGCTCAAACCCTTTGGACAAGTTATTTCTACAAGGATACTGCGTGATTCCAGCGGTACAAGCCGTGGTGTTGGCTTCGCCAGGTAAAACACTGCCCTTTCTTTATTATATGACAATAACTAGGTTAAGTTATCACAGGAAATTAAAAAATTTTTTTTCAGTGATCACAAAGAGAAACTTAAGGCAGGGTTATGGGAACTAGATGTACCATGCACTTAAGTTACGTGTAAATTTGCATGAGTTTTCCTACATCTTTGAAGGTTGATTAGGATTTTCAGAACCAAGCACACAAAATGCCGGGTAGCTCAAGGAAAGAACTGTCACAAGGGCAGTAGTCCTGAACTCACGCGTGCTTACACTTTGTATCAGGATGCTTATAACCTCTTAAAAATGAAAACCAGGCTCCCTTACTCCTAAGTTTCATAGGTAAATGATCTAATTAGGGTTTTAAATTAAATATTTCAAACATTCAAAAAAGACAAAACTGACACTTAATTACTATTAAGGTTATGGGGTGGTTAACACTTCAGAATTCTTCCATTTCTTTTTAAAAAATAAATGTCCCAGTTATAACTAATGTGCCTTCACTCCTTCCATTTAGTTTTTATATCTTCCCTGAAAAGATACTTTACTTTGGTTTGAAACAAAAGGAGATTTGATTTTTGGCAAAGTTATAATGCTAAAGCTCATATACAAATGCTGGTTTTACATGGTATGTTATTTAGGGATTTATTAAGAGTGTGTAGTGACAGGTAATATCTTCATGCTTTAAATTATTAACTGACTTTGAAAGAAAAATGCTGACATTTTACTCTCCTATAAAATGAGTCACATCTTATCACAGATGTGTGATTTCAACAAAGCAATATTTATTACATACAATTTTACATGATAGAAAATTAAGGGAAAAAGGACCTCATCCATTGTCATCTAGCCACCAAGTCACAAACCAAGGGCTATGGTGTGGTTCTGTTGACTTACAGTCCATTCATTGCTCTGTTAGGCCAGATAGTTGTGTAACGAGACTCAACTATCCTTTCAGTAGCAAGTCACTACGGCTGGCCCCTCCAGTGGGTGCTTATAAGGGTCCAAGTGAGACAGGGAGTGACCATATCATCCCTGCTGTGGGTACTCTTCTGAAAGCAGATCAAGTATGTATCTTCCATATCCAAAGACACATTTTAAAAAAAAAAAAGAAAAAGTAGAACTTACTTGGATTTTCACTGTTAAAACTAAGCTGCAACTCCCTGGATAATCTAGTCATATAGTGTATTTTTAGTAAATGATTTCAATGTTCCCATTGAAGAAAAACAAGTCAAAGTAAGTTAACTCCCCAGAAATACTTCCCAAATGTTTATAACCACCTGTATTTGTGAAAAAAGTCATAAAATTAGGCCCTGGCCTTTAATTCTTCCTCTGAAGTCAAGATGACAAAAATACATAATTGACTTCACTAATTTAATTTTTAACTCAAAGCAAAGGCAAAGATACACCTAAGCCATACCCTCTGATTAACACACATAGCTATCATGATTCATTTGTCTGTCATTTGTGAATTCATAAAAACACAGACTAAAAAAAAAAATCTAACACATAACAAGTATGTTAGTATATTAAACAATTGTTTGTAACTCAATATCATGACTAAGAAAGCTACTATGTATTGATTATTGAGTTTCCCATAATTAGAAAGTTATAATTTGATATGCCTGCTTGGCATATAATTTATTCTATCTTTTATAATTGAGAATGTGCTCTGGTATTAATATTTTACTATATAAGTACAAATGCAACATCCAAGAATAAACCCTTTCTTATTTACCATATTCATGTTTTTGCTAGGTTTCATATGTGTCCAAAAACCTAAAAGAACAGTTGTGTGTGCATAGCATAAAGTGAAACTAAGAGACTTACATATTATAAGTGCCTTTTTTTTTTTTTTATAAATAGGATGGAATCAACAGAAAAATGCGAAGCTGTCATTGGTCATTTTAATGGGAAATTTATTAAGACCCCACCAGGAGTTTCTGGTATGTTGTCTAAAATTGTGTCAGTATTTTATATTATGTGTACATAACTTGGCACATAATGGCTCTCTTTTAATTTTGTGTGTGTGTGTGTAGGCACAGCTGGATCTCTTGTTGCTGTAGAGCATCCAGCTTTGGATGGGTGCTGAAGCCAGGCCAGCAGGCTTTTTGTGTTATTTTGTTGTTGTTGTTTTAAAGTATGCAAGAGAGAATTGGCATGCCAGGGTCTCAGCCACTGCAATCAAACTCCAGACACTTGTGCCACCTAGTGGGCATGTGCCCCCTTGTGTTTGCCTCACCTTTGTGCATATGGCTTAAATGGGATCTGGGGAGTCCAACATGGGTCCCTAGGCTTCACAGGTGTAGCAGACAGCTTCAGGTTCATTGAGATGAACTTCCAGACCAGGCACAGTTATGGAGGAAGGGATATTTATTGAACCTTACAGATCCAGGGGAAGTTCCATAATGGCAGAAGAAGCTAGCCTGCTCTTACAGGAGAGAGAAAAGCCACCAGCTACACAGCACAGCACACTTCAGGAACTGCCACTAGGCACACTTTGCATATCTTTAGATTGAAATCCTAAACCCACCATCACACCTTAAAGATCCGCCCAGTGACACTGCATCCAGCCAGGTGGCTGCAGATGCAAACTACAAACTAATAAAACACTTGACACATTGGGGCCATCTATTCAAATCACCACAACAGGCAAGCGCCTTAATTGCTAAGGCATCTCTCCAACTCCAGGCCAGCAAGCTTTACAAGCAAGTACCTTTAATGGCTAAACCATCTCCATATCCCACATAATAGCTCTTAAGAACAAAACTTCTCAATTTACTATTTAAAACTGTCTTCTTTTGGGGGGTGGGGGTGAGGGGGAATGTCAGGTGTGTTGGAACACCTCTGTGCATGTGCAGGTCAGACTTTGACTTCCTCAATCGTTCTCCACCGTATTTACTGAGACAGGGTCTCTCATTTGAACCCAGAGCTCATCAACTCAGCTAGCTAACTTGTCCTGGAATCCTGTGTCTCTGCCTCCCAAATGCTGGGTTTACAGTCAGGCTGCCATGCCCTCCAGACATTTACTGTGGTGCTGGGATCCAAACTCAGGACCTCATTCTTGCATGACAAGTACTTCATTAACTGAGCCATGTCACCAACCCCTAAAACTTACTTCTTTATATTAGCAAATTAGAATTGAAATCCACCTCTTCCTGGAGCCCAGATGTGTAAATATTTATTGAACTAGTAAGGAGATGATGTGTAAACATCACAGAATATGCTCCTCTGGTGGGTATCCATGCTTTAAACCCACCTTATCACCACCCACAGTAACCTTCCCATCTCTTGGTCTCATCCGTTGAGAGTGTAGTATCTTTCCATCCCAGCAGCTCCTGGATCTCAGCTCCTGTGCCTTCCATGCCCACTCCACTTTGGTCCACTCCCCTCATTGCTTAACTGTGTTGTCACACACCTCAGGAGCATTTCATGCCAAGATACATTGACAAAAACTTCTGGGAAACCTGATCTGACATACAAAGGGATCCTTCCATTGTCTCTGTTCATTGGCCCTTCACTTGTTACCTACAATCCCTACAACATCTGGCCTCAATTTATAAGTGCTAAATTCTTCTTTTACATCAACTGTTGGGCACCCCTGCCGGGCTGAATGCTGAGCATGGATTTATCCTACAACAGACTGCCCGCACTGTTCCCTGTGTCACCAGGCAGGTGACATGTCTTCTGTTTAACCAGACTCTCAACCTCACTGGTCTCTGTGTCCTTGCCCACCCCAGCAGCAGTTCTCCTCTGTTTTCACTAGTTTGTATATCCCATAACAGCACAGAACACATGACTTCACTTCCTGCTTGATGAATAGAACTAAGAGCACCAGAAATGCCATTAGCTTCCTCCATCCTCCCCATGAGGGACCCAGGGCCTACACCCCTCCCCTTTCCTTTCTCAAGGATTTTAAAACTGTCTTTCAGATCCTGTCCCACTGAGGCCTGGCTGTGCTTTCTTCTCATGTAATTTCATCTTTGTGTTTTGTTTACATTCATTTTTTTTATTAACAATACCAAAAACTTGTGCTTTGACTTACAAAATAGCAGATCTCTGATAAGACTCACCAGTGAGAAGAGGGTAGAAAATAAACAAACAGAAAAATTGTGAGCTGCAGCCGACAATTTTACAGTCAGAACTCAGGGAACATAAGTGTGAACTTCTTTATGCCAAAACTTTTGTAGAAAAAGATGTTTGTTGTGTTTGAGATCATTCAAGTTTTGTGATCTTAAAGCTGAGACTACGCACCATTCCTCTCTAGCCCCTTCTCACAAACACAGGGGACAGCCCTTAACTCTGTCGCTCGCACCGCAGAGCTCTCCACCCTCCTAGCTCCTCCTGGGATGCTGTGGACAGTCCTCTTGCCAAATATTCTGTTTGCTAGGGCAACTGTAACAACATAGCCCAAACTAAGAGGCCTCAACAATTTAAATTTAGTGACAGAGGTTCAAGACTGAGTGTACAAGGTGACTTCCTGCTGTGACGGAAGGGTCTGCTCTAAGCCTTTCTCTTTGGCTCATAGGTGGACACCTTCCCCTTTGTTTGTCACGTCATCTTTTGTCTCTGTGTTTCTCTCCCCAAATGTTCTTAATGAGAATGCCAGTCAGGCTGGATGAAAGCCCACTCAGATGATGCCATTTTAACTTTGAAGACTGCCTCTCAACACGGTCACATTCTGAGGTTCAAGGGGAAACTCTAACATATCTTTATTTGAAGGGATGGCCAAAATAGGAGAGACCACACAGTTCAGGCCGTAAACTCGCTCATGATTGTAAGACCCAGGGCTTTTCCTGGTATTTTCTGTGTCATGTCTGCGGTCTGGAGCTGCTGGTCCTTTTCCTTTTCTCCCCCTACTTTGACTCTATTCTCTTCATCTTTTCATTCCTTCTTGTAGACCTGGTTCTTCTGCGTGCACTTCATTGTTGGTATTTCCCCTGAATCCTGTTTTTTAAACACCGGGAAGCTGGTATTCTTTTTTAAAAATATATTTTAAATTGTGTGTGAGAGATATGTGCATACCAGGGCCTTTTGTCACTACAAACAAACTCTAGTTGCACACACCACATTGTGTATCTGCCTTTGCATAGGTACTGAGGGATGAAACCCCAGTGAACAGGCTTTATAAGCAAGTACCTTTGAGTTTTTCTTCCTTGCTATTTTTAGAATCTTCCCTCTCTCTCTACTCCTATCACTGCCTCATTTAACACCTGTCTCTTACCTGGGTCATTATAACAGCCTCCTGATTCCCTGTTCTGTCTAACCATGCATTCTTCAGATTGCTTCCAAACTGTTCAGAGAGTTTTATACAAAATACATGGCACGTCCCTTTACTTCTAAAATCAGCCCCTCCACAAAGAAAACACTGGTTTTCCTAGAATGACACTGAAGGCCAAGGGGACTGGAGCCCTTGTCACCAGTCTATTCTCTGTCCACTCCCTGACGTCCTGTCTATCCTCTTCCAATACTGCGCTGCAGGTAGAATTCCTTATAAGCTGCACTGTGTAATTTCTGTCTGCTTTCTCTCCAGTGATTTCCAGTGCCTCAGATCTCTTTGCTTCCTGTTAACCTGCCTTCCTCTTCTCACCCTTCAAGTCTGTTCATAGCCCATCTTCTCCCTGCAGGGACCTCTTCTGACCAGCTAAGTTACACTCTGCCTGTGGATGCCCTGAGGATGCCCACCTCCCATTCTGCCCCTGATCACGCTTACATGTTTCGATCCCACATACTAGAAATGAGTTTTCTCATCTCTAAATGCTTGAGCTATATTAAGCAACAGCCAATGTTTGTTACTTTTGAATAAATTTCACTACATTATGACGCCAAGACAGTACTGGCTCCTAACAAACTAGCATATGGGGAGAAATTGACACTCTTGGTTTGCAGCCAGCCCTTAGCGTGCTGCCTTGCAGCAGGCAGTGTCTCAGGATGTAGAAGCTGCCTCACCTTGCTTTGAAGGAGCAGCACTGAAATGGTTTCATCTTGTCTGGAGAAAGTGCCTTTCATTGGCTTCCCCTGACCACCAGCCTACCAGTCTGTACAGTGGGTCAGCCACATCAGCAAGACTTTCCCAAAGTACTGCTGAGAGGAAACTGATGCAGAACCAGCACCAGTCTCTGCAGAAGCTACTGTGTAGAAATCCAGGGTCTGGGCAGCTACATCACCACCTTCCATATGCAAAAATATGCAACCCAAAAGCAAGTAGATGCTGTGAGTTGAACCTGACTCAGTAAAATAAAAGGCTGGTCAGGCCCCTAGTCTGGATGGCAAGCTTAGAGGCCATATACTCCATTTGTCACACAGGACAAGGCCAGAAAGCATTGAGGTATTTTGAAGTGAGACTAATTTCTGCCAGTAGTCAGTGAGGTGAGAGTCTCTTCAAGGCTGCACAGGGCAACTGTGCTGAGTAGTTGTCCTCCCGTAGCTCCAAGGTTCCACGCTTAACTGAATGATGGATGACTATACTAGGAAGTTACTTTAATTGTCTGAGTCTAGATTGATTTCATAGAGAAATGAATTTGTAAGTCTATACAATACCATGGGCTATACTTGGTCTTGTAACACCAAAACCTGACAGCATGCTGCTTTTGTAGTCGGCTCTAAGGGTAAACTGCCCACAGAGATGAGTTTGGAACGTAAAATACAAGGCCCAGAAGGACACTATTCCAAAAATTCCGCCTAGTGAAAGAGCATACTTTTGTTCTCTGAGCTACTTTTTTTGCTTCATCAAAAGAAAGAAAATTGGTTGTTTTTAACCAAAGCCTAACAGTCTTGGTTTAGTAATAGTGCCAGCTTGGATTTTCTCTGCTTCTTCCCAAGTCACCCTTTGACTACTCAGGATTCCTGTGCTTTATTCTCTTGAAGGGAAACTACTCCCCACTACTGCTGACTCTACTTCCCAGTTCCTCCTTGCATGCAACAAGGAAACTTGGAAGGGAAGAACATCCAGGATGCATTTATTTTGAAGTTGTATCAGTCTGAGATAAAATCTTCCAGTTCCTTCAGTGAAAGAACTCTCCGGGTGTCACAGATAGGAGTACATATTTTCCTTTGTTCTCCAAAGGACTTCATGGTTGGGTCTTTTGACTATTTTCTTTGAAGTGAGTTCACAGACTATTGGTCACACCCATTCCAAGGAAAAAAACTCCTTGATTTCCAAACCATGTGTCAAGGATTCTAAGAGCCTGGGCACCACTGCAGCTGGTAGAGAATACTTCCTACCAAGTTGTGCCAAGGGCCATGTAAAGTACAGGAAACACATGAGCTCTGTGTTATACACATCACTGAAGGGGGTACAGTTTTGCAGTTGTGCCATCATTCTCTGTTATGAATCAATACTTAATTTTACACCGTTTTGGAATGTTTAATCATCTCTCCTGTGTAGTAAACGTGGCTCCTGACTAGGTCAGGAGGTCTTTAGGGACAGGAGCTTTTATTTAGTTGTTTTCTATTTTGTGCTAGCCCAGGAAATTTGTGTATTACCTTGGACCTGCAGAAGTTACTGAGTGGTTTCTATATGCACTTGTCATGTAACTCATCCCAATAATCAGGGCTATTTGAAGGACCTCTCCGGATACCTGTATGCGTGCTAATGAGGTGGAACTGCCTTCAGGCTGAGTTTGAAATGCACACTATGGGATGTGCAGTGAATTTGCCTTTTCCCCCAAAAAGAAGTACCTACTACATGTTAGAACCCATGAAGAATTTGAAATTGTTTTCATCTTCTCTGGACTTATTAGTCCTTTTATACACACACATACTATGAGCATGACCTAGTTAGTGTGTTAGCTTCGTTCTTTCCTTGGTTTCTCCATAGCATCAGGACCTGGGGAGTGCATATGATTATCAGCGGTTCATTCAGGTAACAAACAAAGCTACTGTGGGAAGGGGGAGGCTGAATCAGCCACCACTGGATTGTTTATATACTATAGGCTCATTGCTCGGCAGACAGAACTTCTCATAAATACAGTCAGAGGATGGCTTATTTAATGGTGCATTATTTGGCTGGCACAAGCAGAATTATCTGGGATGGTTCCTGTCAGAGTACTTGGATTCTTGCACAGTTGGCAGTTTGCCTATGCCACCAGAGCCAAGTTCAGAAAAGAAACCCACTTCAGCCAAGACTGGAGTCACATCCTGACATAGCTTAGCTTTTGTCCCAGTGTGCTAGAGTCCTCAGACAATCTGCTGGTATTGATTCACTCAGTGTCCTTGTTAGTGCCCAAGTCAGAAACAGTACTCCCAAGAGAAGGAGAAATCAAAAAGGAATCCCCCAAAGGCATGTTCTGAAAATAAACAGTGAAGCCATCTTAACTGTCACACATTTAAGTAAGCCTCTGACAGGTTAAGTGGAAGGTGGTTAGTTACATGTATTTGTGTACACACTTCTGTCTCCCACCATCATACTCAGGTGACAGTTGGGTTTGCCCATGCCTACCCTGGCCTGGGCTTGGTATATAATGGAGAACATGTTTATAGTTCTGTAAAAATCTGAGGCACATACAATAATTTTAATATAATGTGTTGTCTGAAATGTGTTTTTAAAGTCTGGTGTTTTGTGTCTGATATGACCATATTTTAAAGAAACTATATTTTCATATAACAGATACTTCTTTAAAATATGCATTACAATTTTTTGGAAGAAAAGATTGTTATAAGACCTTTCCTTCCATTTTTCCTTACCCCAGTTTTTGCTTCCCCTTGATAATATGAGTGTCATTCTTGGGGTTTACCTTGGTTTTGAATGCTGGCTGGTTTGAAGTGGGTCATAGGTGCTTGGAAAGTCCCAAATAGGGAAAAGAACCCAGGTGATTTTCATAGAAGTTTTCAATGACTACCTAAGAGTTGCTCGATGAAAATTCCATTATGAGGAAATAATGTGGCTGGAGGTGGTTTCCACACAGTGAATGTTGGAAGCAAGGCTGGTGAGCGTTAGTTATGTAAAACTCATGTCCAAAGTAGATGTGCCTCAGGCAGCAACACTCTGGTCATGATTCAGGGATTTGTCCTAAAATGTTCCTGCAGTTCTTTCCTGGAAGCAGCAGTACAGTATCTGGGAAAACTAAAGCATGTGGTGTTGGCTGGAGCTCTCCTGGTTGGTGTCTTGACACTTAGCAATCCCCCTTCCAGGACTTCAGGATGTCCACCATCTCTCTGGACCTCTGCAGAACATTGATAAGTCCTTGTGTGCTAAGGGCAAAGAGGTGTTCCTGTTGCTGTCTGAAGTATCTAGTCATGAGTGCTCATTGAAGTCTCTGCATTTTGTTGACATTCCATCTGTATCACAGGAGCTTGGGAAGTGTGCATGGGCTGTATCCAGAGTTATAGCGTGTGTTATATCTGCTTTCTGTGCACTCTGACTTGTCCCAGCAGGGCTTACCACCCTCTCTCACTTATACACCATAGCTCCATATAGGGACATCATTAGGACATTGTCCAATACCAAGAGATGGAGGAGTAATGTTTAGAAGAAAAATTGCAATTTTAGGAAAATCTCTGGAGGGTTTTCAAGCCCTTTTATTGCCTATTTGTTCTTTTAATGTGTTTCTTAGGCATTGTTACTGTGGAAAAACCGAAAATTTTGCAGCTATAGGATAAAATACAGTCCTCCATATCCACAGATTCTGTATACATCCACTTAGCCAACTATGATAGTTAGAAAATATTCAGGAAAATAAAACATATGTTCTGAGCATAAAAGACTTCCTTGTCAGTGTTCCCTAGACAATATAGTATAACTGTTTGCATAACATTTACATCATCTCAGGTGTTATTAGTAACACAATGCTGATTTAAAGTATACCAGAGGATGTGTGAAAATCTCTGCAGATACCCAATTTCATATAAGGGGATTCAGTGTCTACGGATAAGGGTATCTGCCAGTGTGTCCAAGAACAAATCCCTAGTGGCTAGCAAGGGGTAACTAGACTGGACAACTTGTACAATACTCTTGGTACATTTAGAATGATGACACCTTTCCAATGCTGTTTTTCTTTCTGTTTCCCTCACCCATCATCATTCTGAGAGAACATGCTAAGAAACCCTTTAAGGATTTCACATAGCAGGCATCAATTGCCCGGGCAGCGAAAGTGCTGGAATGATTGTGGATAGCCACTGGAGCAAGGTCTGCTATGTTAGTCAGATCTTTTGTCACTGTCACAAATACCTGAAAGAAGCAGCATAAAGGAAGGGGTGGGGACTGGCTCACAGTTTCTGAGGCTTCAATCCACAGTCAGCTGGCTCCATTGTTTTTAGGCCTGTGACAAGGCAGAATCATTAGAGGGAGGCATGATGGAGGAAGATTGTTCCCCTCAGGTGGCCAGGTAGCAGACAGGAGAGACAGAAAGGAACTGGGACAGGGGTATCTTTCCAGGGCATACCTTCATTAATCCACCCCCTCCTAATAATGTCATCAAATTATGAATCAAAACCCCACCTCTGACCACTGTTTCATTGGGAAACAAGCCTTCAACACATAAGCCTCTTTGGGAGACACCTCATAGCCAGTCTATGACAGTTGTTTTTCAGATCAACTTCAAACACATTCTCTACAGTAGGGAGAAGTCTACTTTGAAAAGTGACAAAGAACCACAGCCAGAAAGTTGACAGTGTTTCATCATCAGGTACCTTTAGTGCCACCCCAGGCTTGGGATGGGGCTGATTTGGGGATAATTGATATCACCATTGATGACAGTCCACAGCAGTCCTGAAAATCAAAATTTTCTCAAGTTCATGGGGCTGCAGAAATGGCTTAGTGGTTAAGGCATTTGCCTACAAAGCCAAAGGATCCAGGTTCGATTCTCCAGGCCTCACATAAGCCAGATGCACAAGGGGTACATGCATCTGGAGTTCGTTTGCAGTGGCTAGAGGCTATGGCATGCCCATTCTCTCTCTCTCTCTCTCTCTCTCTCTCTCTCTCTATCTATCTATCTATCTATCTGCCTGCAAGTAAATAAATAAAAAATTAAAAATATATATTAAAAAATGTTTTATCAAGTTCTGCCAGTAAACAACAGTAAATGGTAGAATTGGATTAGAGCTCAAGTATGTTGTGTGGAAGGTGTGTCACTATGATATCATCTTCTAAAAGGCATTTGTCAGTAATTTTACCCTAACTATACCTTGTGCATGTCTTCATTCTAGAAGCCAAGACAGTAATCATAGCCAGTTAATGAAATCTCTCAGAATCAAACCATGTAAGAATCAGAAATCCCTAAGGATTTTAAACTTTCTGAATCATAAGTCCCTATCTTGAGAATTTATCTTAATTCAAAAGTGAGTGGAGGGGCTGGAGAAATGGCTTAGTGGTTAAGGCGATTGCCTGTAAAGCCAAAGGACCCAGGTTCGACTCACCCGGACCCACGTAAGCCGGATGCACCAGGGGGCACATGCATCTGGAGTTCATTTGCAGTGGCTGAAGGCCCTGGCGCACCCATTCTCTCCCTCTCTCTCTCTCTCTCTCTCTCTCCCTTCCTATTTCTGTATCTCTCTCTCTCTCTCTCAAATAAATAAGTAAAAATAAAAATATTTTTTAAAAAGTGAGTGGAGGAGCCATGATTTAAAACTTAACTGTCCCTATTGTCATAGTAGTATCCACAATAAGTAACACTCATCGAGCTCTATAGAGTACTGTGTTAATTTTAACAATCCTTTGAAGTAGCTACTGATGTCTCCATTCCAAAGATTATGAAACCAGAGACATTGAATAATTTAGAGTCAGTAGCTAGTAAGCTTCAATCCCTGGGAGACTAACCTTGGATCTAGTGCCCTAACCCCTATACAATACAACCACCAGTATAGCAGTTGGCACTGAGATGAAAAAACAAATACACACAGAGATGTTCACATAGTGGTAGCTGCAATGTAGAAACTATATATGACCCATTTTCAAATAGAACACTATGTAACAAACATGATTCTATAACAAACAAGGAAAGGGCCACAATATAAAAGGCAAAATAAAAGGACCTACCATTATTAACTTAAAAAATAAATGTGTTTGTATAGGCTGAGAAAAGCAGAGGATACAGAACAGTAAAGTAGGTTGGATGCTAAGAGTGTTGGGTTTTGCTTTCTAATTAACACTACTTTCCTATCTTTTGGTATGTTGGGAAAGAAGGTGAGAGAATTCCATTAAGAATCAAAATGAAGACTTAACAGAAGTGAAGCTAAAATTAATAATTTGCAAATGTTATTCTCCCACACTGTTAGTAGCTAGAGTCACTGTTGGGGACAAGAAAGGGGTAGCACAGACCACATCCCAAAGCAGCCCTGGGAAGAAGAGCATCCAGAGAGAGAAGCCGTAAGTGTACCTCGGTGATGTACCACAGTGGAGCCTGCTTAGAAACAGAGGAGGCCGTAACATGAAATAATGTTGTAGACATAAAACAAATAGTAATATTTATTGGATCGTTAGGGTGAAACTTTTTAAAAACAAAACCCAGGTAGTTCGTTGCATATTGTTCCTTCAGGTATTTTTTAAGTAGCCAACATTCCCAGGAAGCTAGCTAATTACGGTTGCAGTATACTGATTTTGCAAACTGAATGAAAAGCGTGTCAAAGAATACTAGATCTCACTCTACAAAATAGAAAAATGGGAGTTGGGAAAGAGTGGCATCTCCAGCCGGACTGCTGCCAACATGGGAGCCTAAAAGCATGAAGACAGCCTTATTTAGGACACATTGAGGAACGGGCCTGTTCTGTTGAGAACTGCAGAGGTCAACGTCTTTGAGGCCTTTTACTTGGTGAGTGAGGCGGACATGCACGCGCCACCACAGTGCTCCCACAGTGCTTCCTCATGACCGGCATCCTAGGATGCCTTTAGTAGGAGCACCAAGAAGCGTGCTTTGAGTCCCATGTACCAGAAGCTTCAGAAGTCTGATAAGGAAATACTTAGTGGGGATGTTCAGTTAGGCGTGGTGAGGTTCACCACTCCCGTTCTCTTAGGACATCATGTCAGTGCCACACAAAGAGTCATTTGTAAAAGATCTGCTCCCTCTGAAGCTCTACTGAGAGAACATTGGAGACTCCAGTAATGCTATTACCTTAGATGGCTCTTAAGAGGCGCCAAAACCTGTGAGATCAGTGTTTGTATCCATGGTGCTGCCTGGGGCCTGAGCAAATGCTCGAGATAACACTGCACTTGCAGTCTTTGGGAGGTCCCTGTGGTTCTAATGAATCACTTTTCAGCTTGGGTGATAAAGAAAAGGATGTAACCTGAGAAATCTCACAAGATGTCGGAAGTGTATCCTTATTAAAGGAAAATTCAACCTAGAACACAATTAGCATAGGATAGTTGTGTATTCTATGTCATTTTAACACAAGAATACATCTTATTAAAATTTATTTATCAGTACCCATTGCAGTTAACCACTTTGCACATTAAGGTGACGGAGTTGCCATTCTCGACAAATGATCTATAAAATATTTAAGTGTTGCAGAGCTGTGGCAGTGACTCTGTGAGTGAAAGTGCTTGCTGTGCTAGCCTGACCACCTGAGTTGGGATTCTTAGAACTACCCCCTCACCCCCACATAAAGCCAGACACAGTAGTGTACTTCTGTAATCCCAGGCAAGATAGGAGGTGAAGACAGGAGAAGCTCCAGAAGCTGATGGGCAGCCAACCTGACGTACATAGCAGCAGACAACAAAGAGATCCCACCTCAGAGGGTGGAAGAAAAGGACTGGCACCCGAGTTGTCCTGCAACCTACACACATATGCTTTCACACTCACAGATTAACTGCTACAGAATTTTGTAAGTTAATAGTAGCCAAATTTAGCTACCTCATAGCAAAACTACCAAATGCCCTACATTTCCTTTCTGTCTCAGTATCTCACTTCTAAAACACAAGAAGGCCGGCTGAAGAACCGCCAACATTGCACAGGTTTCCCATTCTCCAGCCTGTGCATTAGGCATCCAGAGACAACATAAATACTAGGACACTGCCATTTCAGAACAAGGAGCTGCCATCTGTCTGCAAAATGTGTTACTTCTACTGTGCAATTCTTTAAAATAAGCAACTGTTTGCCTCAGATAAAGAATGACTGCCAGTACACACAGTGTTGTAACTACTTACCTCTTGTTGTCTTAATGACAGCACTAAATACAATAAATAGAATTTGTTTATGAAAGGATCAACTCCATCCTGTTCCATGTGTTTCATTTTATGTGATGTATTTGCAAACATGCCACCACTTTTCTTGATGTTTACCTCATCACTATACATTTTTAGTATAGTTTTATTGTCACCTATGATTTCTCTGTCTCCGATGGGGCGGAGTCTAAATGAATAAACATGTATTGGGATAGTTTGCCATTCAGCCATTGTTGGACTTCAACATGCAACAAGGTTTTGCTGCCCAGCTGTTTTACCTGAGGCAAACTTCCAGAATGTGTCCAACCTGGTCATTTTTTTTCTCTAGGAAGAAAATTATGCTAATAGAAGAAAACAATTTATATCACTCACTGAGCCAAGTAATCTCTTTTTGTAAAAAAATGTCTAGGATCTGGGGCCATAGCTCAATGGTAAATGTGCTTGCTTCCAAAGCCCACCAACCCAGATTCAATTCCCCAGCCACTTGTGTAAAGTCATGGCACATGAGTTTGACATTAATTTTAAAAAGTGTCTCCTCACTGTGATGACACACAAAGTGCCAGCACCAGCAGTTTATTATACTGTCTCTTGTCCTATGGGATTATATGAAAAGCAAAAAGTCTTAAAAGCCATAAATATCATTGGAGAATGCAATGTCTGATATTATAAGGACCATTCTAGGTCTGAGGAAAGTGAGCTCTTGGTTTGTTCTTAATCAGCAAGATGAGATGTCTCCCACCACCACAGCCCCTTTCAGACACATACATGTGCTCACTCACACGTCGATTCGGGAGACAGGAGATTTTCAGTACTGGAGTTTTGAGCAGAATTATTTTGATTGCCACATGACTAAACTAGCGAATTTCAAATATAACAAGTCCTTACTCTCCAGAGTGTTTGTCTTTCATCTGCAGCCTTTTGGATACCACATCGTTAGCCTTGGTTTCCATCTGTCTCTTAATGGTCCAGTTGTAGAATTAAAAGGGCCATCAGTGATTACAAATCTGTCTTGCTTGGTTGAATCTGTTTAACTTCTGTGATTATTGGCAGAAGTGGAAATTTGCAAAAATCATCCCGTTGCTTTAATTAGACAAGTAGTGGGGTTCCATTACATCCTGGGATTTGGCCCCAGCCCATCTTCTATCATAACCAGTTTGCCTTAAATGGAGATTCCTTATTCGTGAAAGCCTGTGGTGGGAGGTTTGTGGTCAGAAGGGAAACAAAAAGACACTTGATTTCCTCACCAGCAGTTGTATTCTTAACTCTCCTTTTCTGTATCAGTTCATTGTCTTCATCACTATCACAGAGTACTGGAGGCTACAAGACTTTATAAAAGGATATATTTAGGGTACAGTCCAGGAGGTTCAAGGGCATCATGGTGCTAGCATCAGTTCAGCTCTGATTAGGAGGAAGTAGCAAAAGGTATTGCAAGGCAGAGTCAGAGAACCTTTCAGGGGCTGGGCTCACTCTGGCCAGAACTCAAGATTCTGTGAGAACCACCTTCATTCCTTCTGAGGGCATAGCCCAGTAACTTGAGGGCCTCCTGCTGGGCCCTACCTCTCAACATTGCCACACTGGGGACTAAGGTTACAGCATATGAACCCTGGGGGACAAACCACATCCAAACCATAGCATACCCATTCAGAAGATTTTCACATTCCAACTCATCCCCGTGGAATAGTTTGCCCAGGGGAGAGACTAAAAGAGTGCCAAGCAGCAGCCCAAGTAGTTCGCCAAGAAGGAAGGAATTACAATCTAGTGTTGTGTTGTGCTTTGTTTTTTTGTCAGAGGAGTGTTAAGAGACACTATTGCTTCCACCCTGTCATTAGTAGGTGGGTAAGAGTGATATAAAATAAGAGATGAATTAGTATAATAAGAGGCAAAAGAAAAGAGTAAATTTTCCACAAGTAATATTTTTCTCTTCATGGTTATTTAACTTTGAAAGAAAACATGAAAGTAGTAATCATGGTTCTATAGTACACAAAGGGCCAAGTGTGGGAGCCAGACAGGAAGGTGTGAGAGCCTTTATTACATTAACTAGAAACATACAGAAAAATGCACAACTTCCAGGAATACACTGCTCTTTCTATCATAGCCGAGCAAAGGAAGAGTGGATGGCCTATCGGTTTTTATCCTGGACTCTAATGAACATATATTTTTTAAATTAATTAATTCATTTTTATTGACAACTTCCTTAATTGTAGACAATGTCCCATGGTACTTCCCTCCCTCCCCCCACTTTCCCCTTTGAAACTCCACTCTCCATCATATCCCATCCCCCTCTCAATCAGTCTCTCTTTTCATTTTGATGTCATGATCTTTTCCTCCTATGATGATGGTCTTGTGTAGGTAGTTTCAGGCACTGTGAGGTCATGGATATCCAGGCCATTTTGTGTCTGGAGGAGCACGTTGTAAGGAGTCCTAACCTTCCTTCATTTTTTAAATGGCTCTCTATGTCTTTTACTTCCGTCTGCTCATTTCTTGCATTTTTCTTGGATTCACTATAAGATGGGTAGATAGATGGTAAAACTACTAAGAGGTGGTACTAGAGACACAGAAAAACCTTCAAGTAGGATGCAGTGTGTTGGTAGCTTTCCCATGATAGCTCTTTCAACTAAAAATGAGACCTGTTTGTATTCACTCACTGAATTAATCAAGATATGATAAGCATCTACAAAGGGGTCATCTCTTAGGCACTGGGACAAACACCAGACAGTGTCTGCCCTTACAAATTGTGATAAATGCTATAAATAGAATGTACGAGTGATATGCAGGGGGACTGATTTCTACCAGGAGAAGCAGAGCCTTCTCTGGAGCGTTTTAAGTTCAGAAAGGGGATAGTGTCATAACTTTATTTTAAATATTATTTTAGTGATAATCTACTGGTGGAATTGAAGAGGGCCCAGAATAAAAGGAAGTATAAAATATGCCATAGTGTATTGAAAGATTCCTTTGTCTTCTCAGCAAAATAATTCTTTAAGTGTTTTCATGACACTAGTTTAGAGGTAATAGTTGGGTATATTATTTGGCAATGTGTTTTTCACCCATGGATAATTTTCTAAGGGTTTAAATAAACTTCTGCCTTCAAGTGTTGTCATAGTGCTTTTAAAGAAGAAATTCCATTGCATTTTGTCATGTATGCACACGTAATTGCGGTTTCATGTTGTTTTTCCCATGTGCACAGCTCCTACAGAACCTTTATTGTGCAAGTTTGCGGATGGAGGACAGAAGAAGAGGCAGAACCCAAACAAATACATCCCGAATGGAAGACCATGGCACAGAGAAGGAGAGGTGAGACTTGTAAGTCCTTTCCTGAAACTTCAATGTGAGTGTGTAGTCATGAATGTTCCCATGAAAAGTTATGCAAAAGGCCTCTTGACTTGGCTGCCACGCCTCTGAAACCAGTGCCAGAATTAAACCTTCCTGCTGGGTCATTGAAACTCAAGTGAAGTCTGGTGGAAACTCTAGTGCATATGGTGCCTAGTGAGGATTCTCCATGTGGACAGGTAGATAATAAAAACAGCTCTGGTCACCAGCGAGTTGCTTCTCAGTGAAAAGATTACTGAAAGTGTAAGAAGAGGGCTTTCCTTTTTATTTTTATTTTATCTTCTCCTAGTTCAAGATTTAATTTTTTAAACAGGTTTACATTTATTACGTGCAGGAAATAGTCTATAATTAAAATAAATAGTAAATTTGTGATTGAGAGTTTGGTTGTGCTGTTCATTGATGTGCTTTTTAAACCTCACCTTTTTGAAGCTTTCTTTAAAAAAACAAATCTTGATGGGGCAGTGTGGATCATGCCTGTAATCCCACCATTTAGAAGGTAAAGACAGAAAGGTCAGAAGTTTCAGGCCAGCCTGGGATTTGAAATCTTGTCTCAAAACAATAAAAAAACAAGCCAGGCAGGGTGGTGCACGCCTTCAATCCCAGCACTCTGGAGGCAGAGGTAGGAGGATCACCATGAGTTCGAGGCCACCCTGAGACTACATAGTGAAATCAGGTCAGCCTGAGCTAGAGTGAGACCCTACCTGGAAAAGCCAAATAAATAAATAAATAAAACAAATATGCAAAAAAAAAATTTTAATCCTTATAAAATACTGGCTTCCACTTCCCTGTATTTTCAGTGGATTTTTATGTTTAAAAAAAATGTAAAAGAGAAATCTAGTTCAGATTCTAGAGAAAATGGTGGCCACCACTGGCTACATGTGGCCCTCTGGTCACTTGAAGTACAGTTATTTCACCAGAATGATTAAATTTTCTGTTTAAGTTTCAGTAGTTCCTGGTGGCTCATGGCCATGCGGGACAGCACAGTCTAAGCTCCATTCTCCTATTGGGTTTATAATTATGCTTAACAGAAACTCAGAACTTTATCAAATGCTACTATCACAATCCCTCACTACAATGATGCTACAAAATGTAGTTTTCAAACAGTGCTTTCCCCGATGACCCTTCCTGTTTCCCTCTCTTTCTTGTAGGCCGGAATGACCCTCACTTATGACCCGACTACAGCTGCTATCCAGAATGGGTATGTCATTATGATAAATAGGACATAATGGCTTGAGGGAGAAATAAAGGTGGAATGTATCAGACATTTTGTTCCATGAATTATGCCTTGAAAGGGTGACTTAATAAAGGCTTTTGTGTTTGTTCTAGATTTTACCCTTCACCATACAGTATTGCTACAAACCGAATGATCACTCAAACTTCTCTTACACCCTATATTGCATCTCCTGTATCTGCCTACCAGGTTTGTACCCTTAGGAATGGTCCGCAGTGCGACAACTTGTGCAACTTGACTCTCTGCCGCAAATTGTACGTGTCTTCAAATACTGAACATTTTTATAGTGTAATTTAAATCAGATTTTATGCAGCTTGGAACCCAGTTTGGAATAAGCTGCCTTTTATTTGGCAGAGCAGTTTGCTTTTTCATACAGGAGAATGTAAAAGCCAGGGAAATCAGTGGAATCATAGTGTAGTTTTAGAAATGAGATAAACCCACATACTTTCTCCATCATTTGCCCTCATTTTGACACGTTGTATCCCAGAAATTGGAGCTAAAGAGATTTACTATTAGGCAAAAGAGAGTATGCATCTGTACTCCCCAGTTTCATTTTTTTCAACAGCAGGAACTGATACAGCACAAAGCATCTGCTAATACTCTGAGTCTCTACTAGGCATCATTGATTGATACAGTGGAGGTTTGAGGCCCTTCCCCAGCCCAAAAAGAAAAACAAGTAACTATTTACTTGGTGAGGAGGCTAACCTTAAATTCCCAAAAGAAACAAAACCTCATTGCACATCTGGCAATGCTGACCTAATTGTGTTGCAGGGCTAGTTCCTGCTTTCTTGAATACAGTGGCACACATACCTTTCTCTTCCTGGGTCAGAGGCCCTCTGACAAGTGTACTTCCTGGGCCCAGACAGGAGCCTTATAATGGATTACAGTTACTGACATGCAGGAAAAGTTGTTGACTCTGAGATCATGTGTGATTAAACTTTTGGGTATTCCTGCTTTTTAAAATTGAATTAGATGTTATAGTCCATACTTCTGGGGTTAGGGGAGTAGTGTTTAATGTAATAGCTATGTTGTTTGATTTATATACATACCTCAGTTTCCTCATCTTTAAAATGAGGATAATAATGGTTTCTATCACATAAGATTGAGAGAGTTATAAGAACCAAATGACTAAGTAAAGAGCTCCTCATGGTATCTGGCATATACTAATGTTCATTATAGTTTTTCAGTCATGAGTTGATGAATATAAGCTAGTATCAAAGCTGGTTCTATCTAAAAAGGAGGAAAGTCACTTAGAAAAGCCAGTGATTCTATATACTAACTCACCACCTCCTTCAACTTTTGGGTTCTTTTAGTCTCATTCCCCTGAATTGTCTTTTTTTTTTTTTTTCCTTCATTCTCTCACAGTTGCTCATTTGGAACTTGAGTCTGCAAGGCATAGTTTTTATCTCTTTAATGTCTCTTTAATTGTTGAGTACTTAAGATTCCTATCATTTACTTATTTCTGTAGACCCAATAAGATGAACTGTATGTAGTACATTTGCCCTGATAAGCAATTCCTATGTCTGATTTTAAAAGGTGGAAATCCATCATTACCATATCACTAAAACTAAGGGCAAATATTTATTCATTCTTAAGCCAATGAAAGAAATGTGTATTGATTATAATTCATGTTACTATAGATATCTCAGCTAGTTCATATTACTACAGATATCTCAACTAGTAAACCATCTCTCTATCACCTCTTTCCTCCTCTTTATTAGAAAAGCAGTGTCATTCCAGAGTCATTTTGTAAAACAAACAAGAATGAGGCTATTATTGGTAATTAGTTTGATACGGCTAACTGGAAATAGCCCGTCATCTCAGAGGTCTGATTTCCTCTTTAGGGCATTCCATATGTAAGATCCATGTGGAATTTGATTCTTTATGCCTAACACTAAGTGCCACAATCAGTCAGATGGGTGCCAGACCCTGTATAGATAGTCAGGGTGTGGGTAGGTCAGTGCATGATCCTTAAGTCATCTGAGGTTGCCCTAACTTTGTTTGCAAAAATATTGTTTGTGTGCAGTTACTTTGGGGGCAGGGGGACTTGTTCTCGCATCAGGTGTTCACATGGTGTTCAGAGAACCAATGATAAAGAGTTAATAGAGAATAGATTGTTATTCCCATTTTGTAATTAGAGAACATTGAGAAACAGAAATCTGCAGCAGCTGATTTGCTGCTTAGGGGGAGAAAAATGATATTAGGTGTCCTAGTTTCCTAACCCCATAATGCTATAAGCGATTACACTATAAAGACCACAAAAGCATATTTTTAAAAATTGGGATATCTAGCCCAAATTGGGGTCTGTAGGGAGCTTCTTGCCTCCCAGTTACTGATCCAGTGAGGGCCGGGCCCACCATGGAGTTGCAGTAGGCCTTCTCACTAAACCACCATGTGCTTATACAGTTGGATTTGAGAAACTGGCATCTGTGAGCAACCACCAGTACCCCCATGGGGAAAGACTACAGTCCAGATAACTGAAATGTTAACAAGGCAGAAGCACTTAACTTTGGTCTGCCTTAGGTGGCAAAGAAAACCAGAGAAAACAAGTATCGGGGCTCTGCTATCAAGGTAAATTGCACTACATTCTTCCCCTGTGACTCTTCCCCCATATCCTCTCTGTAGAATCTCTGAAATTAACACTAGGGGACAGGATGCAGGAGGGTTTTGGTGTTAAGAATTGGAAATCAAAACTTACTTCCAAATTACATAGACCCTAAAGAGCCATGGGCATTAAGAAATGGACTGATGTTATCTTCTCTTTAGTGGCAGGTTACAGTTACACATGCTCTTTCCTGCCACAAAGCCTGACCCTTGCATCTTATGTCTCACTTCAGAGGGTCTACTGTGTGGATGCCCTTTAACTTCAGTGTGGATGTCAGGAGCTAGTTACCATAATTTAATTTCCTAAATCTGAGTTTCAGATATTTATTTTCCACACTAACCAGAAATTATTGGCCACTACACAAGATTTCTGAAATCTAATGTCCTGATTGCCAGAGATCACGTTTTATATTTCTTATAAAATAGCACATACATTGAGGGTATGCTGAAATTAATCCTCATTCATTTGCATTCCTAAAACACCTAGTTCATATCTTGATTGTAACACTTTGCACTAATTTACTTGAGTTGTTTACATGTGTACCTCCCTGGCTTAGACAGTAAAACTCTAAAGGGTGGGGCCCATATTTCTCCACCTTTTGCTCTTTGGTGCTGACTTACTAAGAGGACAAACAGAAATTGGTTCTAAATAATCATTTCATCTCATTCAGAGTGACCAGTTTGTCAAGAACTCTAACTTCCTTAACCTTTTTAATCATTGGTAGTATTTTGTTCATATCTTCCTTCTGTAGAGTTTTAACATGATTTTCAAAGAGTTCTAGAGAACTAGGTAATTATTACAGTGGGAATCAATGTCTCTTTCAAAATCCTCCCTTTTCTAGGTGCAAAGTCCATCCTGGATGCAACCTCCACAATATATCCTACAGCACCCTGTAAGTTTCTCATCTTGATGATTTCTGTTCTGCCAATGAGCTATGTGTACCAAATGTGGGTTAAAACCATCTACCAGAGTTGGTTCCAGATTTGGAAAATGTTAGATGGAATATGAAAGTGGACTGGCTCATTACAAAACATCAACTCACTTTTGTCTTAAAATGAGTCAATGGTATACAGTAACTTAAATTTTCTGTAAGAACTTAAAATACACCCTACTTAAGGCAATGTATTATTTTCCTGTGCATGCCAGAGTCAAAAGACCATTCAGCCGGGCGTGGTGGCGTACGCCTTTAATCCCAGCACTTAGGAGGCAGAGGTAGGATTGCCATGAGTTCGAGGCCAACCTGACTACATAGTTAATTCCAGGTTAGCCTGGACCAGAGGGAAACCCTACCTCGAAAAACCAAAAAAAAAAAAAAAAAAAAAAAAAAAAAAAAAAAAGACCATTCATTTGATGTGTCTAAATAGTTGACAGTACTTAGAATGAAATTCTATTTAATAAGGACAAGAAGTTCATTTTTCAAAGGTGAGGCTTCTCATCTGTGTCACTTAGCTAACTCCCTATGGCAATTATGAGCACTGGTAGTGGTACATTCTTTGGTAAGCAATCAGCATGATTTCTTCAGTGACTTGAGCATCTGTCCTACGATGTATACAGTAATTACATTTTTTAAATGTTGCACTTCACCTTATTCAATATTAAATGGATCTTTCTTTCAGTTTGTTGAATTAAAATAAGGGGTTAAAAATTAAAAACAATTGCATAAGGGCTAGGGTGATAACGTCTCTGTAGTAAAAGCACTTGTTGCATGAGCTGAAGACGAGTTCAAACCATAGCACTCATATAAAAACTGAACATGGCCCTTGGTTCCTGTAACCCCAGGCATGAGGGCAAAGGGATGGATTCAGGAGACTCTGGGGCTCACTGGTCATCCTGTTAACTCAAAACAGCAGCTGCAGATTCAGAGAGAGACTCCCTCTTGAGGAAACAAAGTAAAAGAGCAGTAGAGGCAAACATTCAGGGTTCTACTCTGGCCTCCACACGTGTATATACTGCACATGCACAGATACACGTAGAACTGAGCCACAAATAAGAATGCCCACAGTGATCTATCTGTATGCTTGCCACAGGCCACAGATTTGTCCCTTTGTTTTCTAATAACCAGTGCAACATTAGGATCTTCTTAAGCAAAACAGTCCACATTGCACGGTAAAAACAGATTGGTTGTTTAGGTTTAAAAAAAACACCTTTAGCCTTAAATGAGATACAGATTTGTCTCACATTTCCTCTAAAGTGGACACTGCAATGTAAGACTATGTGTGAAATAGTGATTCAGGGATAACATGTGCTAAGAAGTGCTAAAATGGTCTCTCAGAGGCAAATAAAACATGTTAGCTGACAACACATGAAAAGAGCAATCTGACAGTGTGTGAATGTGTGCATGTTTCATGATCTGTACACATATATCTATTCCCGTCTACATACGTACACATCCCCAAATCCACACCTCTATTATAACACTAATCCATACATTCCCGTGGCAGTCAACCCGTGTCCAGATACTTCATCAAACCCCACTTTTGGAACACTGGAGATCCATCTCTTCTTAACTTGAGGATTTCTTAGTGTGGTAACTTCTACAGTGTTGCCAGTGAGTGAAGACAGATCAGGACACTCCTCCCCCTGTTCTAGGCTTCTGGGCCATTTTTATGTTACTCTGCGCTTTTTGATGATGGACCTGAAAAAAAGTGATGTAATTTTAGCTATTTTTAGAAAGAATAACTGTACATATTTTAACTCTCTGAGGGATATGAGGAATACATATTGCCTTCCCCTACCCAGATTCCAACTACATTAAGGTTCCTACACACCATGTCCATGTCCAGGTGTCTCATTGTCAATGAATAAGTATGCATTTAAGGGCTATCAGCTGCAGTGATACAAAATCATGCATTAGTATTTATGGAGTGTGACAGAAAACTTGCATTCCCTGGCTTTTGGTGGTTACAAAAGTGAGAAGAATGGTAGTCCATAGGTGATGTAGAAAAAAATTACCAGACAACTCAAAAGGCCACACAGTCAGTGTTGTACAATATAACTCTTAAAAATGAGAATAATAGCTATGCAGTCAGTTAATGTTTCCAATGGGGTACTAGGTTGAAAGGAAAACCCAAACCATGAAATTGTTCATGTTCTGTGATTGCAACTGTGTAAAGACATGCAGATGCTAGAATGCAGCTATCAGCTCCAGCTGCTGCTTATACTGTTTTATCAGAGACGGCACGGACGGTGATTCTTTTTCCTGTTTTTTTTTTAAATACATTTGATTTAAGTTTTTTAATGACCAACAGTTTTTCCAAAATGAAAGATCATAAAATTAAAGTGGTATTGTTAATCCTATCTGAATCCGCTTCCCACCCATGGTACACACAATCCTGAGATACACCCACTGAATGAAATGGGTTCTTGATGCTACCAACCTGATATTGACCCAAATGACAGTGTAGGATACTTTTTACAAATCACCATATATTGATTGTATTTTATGGCTACTTATTTATTTGCCTGCAGACATGCATGCCTGAGTGTTGGGGTCAGCAGGGCCTCTTGCTGCTGCACCAGATGCTTCTATCACTTTTTGTATCCAGCTTATGTTGATGTCCTGGGAATTGAATCTGAGCTAGCAGACATTGTACCTATAACCACTGAGACATCTTCCCAACCAAGAACTGTCCTTTTAAAAAATACTTATTTGCAAGGAGGGGAGAGAGAGCGTAGGTACATCAGGGCCTCTTGCTGCTGCACACAAACTCCAGATGCATGCACCATTTTGAGCATCTGGTTTCATGTGGGTCCTGGGGAATTGAACCCTTTGCATGCAAGCAAGCATTTTAACCGCTGAGTCATCTCTTGATCCTTAAGAACTGTCACATATGATGTCCCTTGTAGGTCTGAAGGAGATTATTTTTGCTACCTTCCTCAGCAAACAATGGGATTTCCTTGACAGATGGTAACTCCAGGCTCTGAACTGTCCCTCAGCGTGTCTTTGTCACTTTTGTCTCCTCTCCCCAGGGTGCCGTGTTAACTCCCTCCATGGAACACACCATGTCACTACAGCCTGCGTCAATGATCAGCCCTCTGGCCCAGCAGATGAGTCATCTTTCACTAGGCAGCACCGGAACAGTAGGTGGCAAATTAATATCATGTGTCTCTGCAAGTAGAGGAAGGTAAATTAATTCAGACTGTGTCTTCCCTATGAAAGCCCAGCTCAGGGATGACAAAGATATGTTGGTCCCCTTCCCCACCCTGCGTTGCCTTCCACAAAGTGAATACTCATATCTCTTTATTAGTTGATGACCTAAAAGTCCATCTCTGGAGGCAGGGTAGATCTCTCCTTTACCAAAATATAGCACACACATGCCCACATCTAACTCTTATAACCAGTTTCATGAAGAAGCACAGGTCATGAAGGGAAAGATGAAGATGATACATTATGGTTTACATGAGGCAGGGAGTGTCTCCTCGCTTGTTTCTTCATTTATAGAACCTTGGAGCAGTGCATCGTGACCTCCATGGTGACTTACTTTCCCATAGTGCAAAGGGCTGCTGGAAGTTTAAGGACTCATTGGTACTAGATCAACCATCAATTCAATATATTTGGAGTTTAGATTGTAGAAGGTGACCAAAGGCATTTGACACAGCTAGTGTCTATGGTGGCTGAAAAGAGCAAAGGGCAGTGTGTTTTCTCTCCTTCACTGAAACCCAGCAAGCAGCATCTTCTTGTGAAGGCTAAGCCAGGACCACACAGTCCTCAAACCAGCTATATATCCCTTCTGCCATTGGGATATGGGACTATCTGCATCAGCAAGCAGGATTCCCCCCGCCCCTGCCTCATCCGTGGTGACCTGTTAAGAGCCTAACAGTCACTTTCCGATGGTACCAGCTCTGGGAGATGCCAGAACGTTACTCAGCCTTCTGAGGAGAAATCTTTAGCATTGGTGAGATTGGATTATTATAATTGAGATATTTCAGTCACTTTCACCTATGTGCTTTTTTTGTTGTTGTTGTTGTTAGAAAATCCAAAGAAACATGGGCTTTTAGTTTGACAAGTTGACACTGACTTTGCCTCCCCTGTGACATATGTATATGCAATGTGCTTCATGAGAAGCCTATGTCACCTTCTTGTTCAAGACTTCCAAGTACTTTTATCCATCTCAACATTCCCCAGTATTCTGAATTTTGCATGGATGACCCACGACCCATCCTGACCTCCTTCTCCTTTTCAGTACATGCCCGCAACCTCAGCCATGCAAGGAGCCTACTTGCCACAGTACACACACATGCAAACGACGGCCGTTCCTGTCGAGGTTGGTACAGAGTGTCCAGCAGCCTTTGGGGCAGTGGGTACCTTTCACATATGCATTAAATACAACTTCATGCAAAATTGTTCCAAAGTCAAATATGTAGCAAGGAATGGTGGTCAATGGTATTGGGAGGCTGAGGCCAGAGGAGTACAAATTTGGGCTAGCTTGGTCTCATGCATAGATCCTGTCACACGCACAGAAAAAAAAGAGAGAGAGAAATTAAACACTGCTATGAAGAATTTGAGTATAGGAGTATGTACCTAGAGCTTTACTTTCCACTGTAAAATACAATTCTCTACCTACAAATTAGTGTGGCAACATCCAGATTGTATCCCTCAGTCTTCCCAAAAACTTTCCAAGCTTGTGGCTTTAAGACTCTGTCATGTCACCCATAAGATGATTCTTATAGGCACATTAATATAAAGTAAGGGGTTGCAGTACTAAAGATTTCTGTCAGTGGTAGTAATTACAGAAAGAAATCCTTCAGAATTGTGTTAATGAAAAGGAAAAGCTGGTGTTTCAAAACTGGAATGGAGATGAAGAAGAAACTCTGTCTGTGCTACATACAGCTAAATACCTGTGCCCTTTTTCTTGACGATACTGGTAGAGAAGAAGTTGGACACCTGAATTTTGATTGGCCAGAAAGCACAGCATTAGTTTTTTGTTGCCGTTGTTGTTTTGGAGTTTTTTGTTTTGTTTCTTCTTTTTTGCAGAGTATCCTTCAAAGCTCAATGGTGCCTAATCAGTCCAGCTTATCTCTCACTAGGCAATCCCATGGCTTCCATTTCTTGGAAGGCTTGTAGAAGTGTGGCCTATTTGTTCCTATTTTTGTAATTGTACAACATTTAACAACCACAATTACCAGACCCAACATTTTTTTATCTGCAATTCTGAAACACTCCAAGAAATTAGAAAATAAAAATTCTCTTTGTAACTTCTTATCAAGAGACCCAACCTATGGCAAAACTTGGCTTGAACTGAGAAAGACAAAAGCGTTATCCCAATTGCTGTGATTTGGGGTTTTGTTTTGGTAGTAAGTGGGGGGCTGTTTTTGAATAGTACAGAAGCTTCTTACATGCTAATCAAGCACTTTATCACTAAGCTAAAGCTTAGTCCCTTTTTGTTTATCTTTTTTTTCTTGAGACAAGTTGAACTCAGTTAACTGAACTAGCCTTGAAATCACTTTCTACCTCAGGCAGTCGTGAACTTGCATCTTTCTGCCTTACCCTCCCAAATAGATGGGATGACAGGCCTGCACCACCAGACCCAGTTTCTACTTATTGTGTCTATTCATATCTTTCAGCATAGAAGTTCTGGTATATTTGATTATGAGGTGCAGCCTTACACCCTCGGGGGATTATATGAGATGCAGCATATACATTCCATGTTTCAGATCCTAAAATCTGAAAATACTGAATTTCATACCACATCTGACTTGGGGAGAAGAGGTTAAGAGATCTGTTTGATAAATAATACCTTGATAAGTATAAATAAGTCAGACGTTCGGATTGGGAAGTTCTTGGAGTCTATCAGATAGTTCACTTACTCTGGAGAATGATTAGCCTTAAAAGTTCCACATGACATTAAGAAACTCACTTTAAAGAGTGCTAGTACTAAGAAGAGTGCCCTTGATCCCAGGTCTGAGCAACAGAGTTAAGATTCCATTGCTAACATGTCTCATCTATTCTGCTTTGTTGTAGGAAGCAAGTGGTCAGCAGCAGGTGGCTGTGGAGACGTCTAATGACCATTCTCCATATACCTTTCAACCCAATAAGTAACTGTGAGGTATGACAGAAAGGTCTCCATAATTGTGGGACATAAAGTCAACTAGTCTGTGGTCCTTTTATCAAAATGATACTTAAAATTCAGCTTCAATCAGATTGCCTTAATTATGGCCAACACAGTCAATATATTGAAATGTTTAAGGTCTAATTTCATGAAGTTTGAAAATTCTGTCCAAAATGAACACTGCTTTATATTGAAATCAAGCATACAATTACTCTCCCCTCAAAACAAAATCTGAAGTATCTACTAGCTACCAAAGTTGTCCTGTGTACAAATATCTTATATTGCTCATCAGCTAAAAGAAATGCAGCATAAGTTCCTGTTTAATCAAGCCTTACAAGATTAGCAATATCTTAACAATTTATGTTGTTGTTATTCACGGGTCAACAGGTTAAATTCCCAGTTACTTCTTAAACCAGAAGTTTCACATTTTTTTGTGAATATTGTTGTAAAATCCAGTTTGGGGATCACCCTAGTGACAGTATACATTGTTGATTTCATAAAGTCACTCTCCATCTTTGGAGGTCCATGTGGATTTGGCTCTAGCTTCTTTAGAGAAGAAAATACTTTGTAAGTCCCAGATTTGAAAGCCAGACAAGGCATTAGAAGTGACCCTCAGTTTCCCAGGTTACAGCTCTGTCTGCCACCAGAGATGAGCACAGCTTTGTTAAAACATGTCATCTGAGCAACAAGAGCTCAGAAAGCTCTGTGGTGTGCTGTGCTGAGTCTATAAGAGTGTCTTTATCTTTCTCTTCCAGATGTACAGAAAGGTGTTCTTACATGAAGAAGGGTGTGAAGGCTGAACAATCATGGATTTTTCTGATCAATTGTGCTTTAGGAAATTATTGACAGTTTTGCACAGGTTCTTGAAAACGTTATTTATAATGAAATCAACTAAAACTATTTTTGCTATAAGTTCTATAAGGTGCATAAAACCCTTAAATTCATCTAGTAGCTGTTCCCCTGAACAGGTTTATTTTAGTAAAAAACAAAAAAAAAAAGAAAAAAAAACAAAAATGAAAGATTTTTATCAAATGTTATGATGCAAAAAAAAAAAAAAAAAGAAAAAGAAAAAAAGAGAAAAAGAAAACTTCAATTTTCTGGGTATGCACAAAGACCACGAAGACTTATCCAAGTGCATGACCGGATTTTTGTGGTTTTGTTCATTTTGTGTTTAATTTGTCTTTTTTTTTCAGCTGTATGAAATGGGCTTTCTGAAGTTTAAATCGTCTGACTTCACCCATGGTGTTCTGTGCTTGCCGTGCGAGTGTCGCTGTAACTCAGTGTTGCCGTCAATGTCTTTCCTTAGCTTTCTGTTTTTCTTTCAACGTAGTGTGAAGTGTCTTATCCTTTTCTATGAATTCCAATTTGCCTTAACTCTTTGGATGCTGTAGCTGTTTCAGTAAAAGTTAGTTCAAACTAATGATGTAGAATGCTTTGACCAAATGAGCTGGTCTATTATGCCTTGTAAAACAGCAGCATAGGGCTTTTAAAAGGTAGTCAATAAAAGTTGCTGAAATTTTGGCTTTTTTAAATATGTAGTAGGTGTTTTTAATGATTTTTCACATAATGTGTAAGGTAGTGAAATGCAAGAAGGGAAAACGGTTTTTGTGTGAAACACATTTTCTGACTGGGGAACTTTTAATAGGGTAAATTGTTTGTAAGGCTGTGCGCCAACAGTTTCCTCTGGTAGTTTGAATGATTTAGGATATCTGCTGTATGATGCAATGTAAAGTCTTCTTTGCCTTTTTTCAGGAAAAAAAAAAAAACTAATGATGTTCTAGATTTAGTGTAGGTAGCATTGGGGCTGGGGGTGGGGGTGGGGGAGGGGAGTCACCGAATGTTTTGTCCTTCCTTTATACTAATGATAGTGCTTTAGAAATGAGAACTATGCCTGCGACCTGGCAAACGAGAAAACCGTTGCGATTGCAACGAAATGGCAAAAGCTGAACGTTAATGATTTCTCTTCAAACCTAAGCTGAGATAGGAATAGAAGCAAAAAATGATTGGCTACTAGCGCTCTCTCTATCTATCTATCTATCTATCTATCTATCTATCTATCTATCTATCATCTATCTATATCTCTTTCTCTCAATCTCTATTAGGTAAATTCAAAAACTAAAAATGACTTGGCACTTTTAAAGGTAACTTCACCAAAGACCGAAGAGCCAGTAACCAGTAGCTCCAACTTGTCTCAGCATCACATCTTCTGTGCTCTTTATTTTTGCCGGACCAGTTTGCGGTTAGGAGAATGTGCCTTTTTTTGTACCTTTGCATTTAGGTTTTATAATTTTAATTGATGTATGGACACACAGAGACAAATAAAAAAAGCATGAAGGAAGATTTGGATCCAAGCAGTGCCACACTTTACATCATCACTACAAGTGTTCAAGTGTAAAGAAAACCAATTTTGAAACTATGAAATTCCTGATTCATAAATACACAGTTATTTCTACTTTAGTACATATGTGATAATTCACTGTTATTAAGGCTCTTTTATTAAGGCAATTGCATAAGTTTTAAAAGCAATGGTAAATTAAGTTGTCTTCCAAAACTGTGTACTTGTCTGGTCAGCTGTGTATGATCAGTTATCTACCTCAGAGTCTATTTTCTTTTGTGCTGGGACAGGTTGCTGGCCCTTCCTGTTCCCACAGACCAAATCCTCCTAGCTCAGGAGCTAGGGCTAAGCAGTTATTTCTTTTGAGTATTTTTTAGTTCTTAAATTTTATTACTTGTATTTGATTATAGATGTCAGTGACATTTCATAGTTTCAAAAGTCCTTGCTGCTCTGAGAAGTGTAGATTCTAGTGAAAATTACATAGTCATAAGAGAAATGTGTTTTTGTTTTTGTTTTTGTTTCCTTTTTAAAAAAAAAAAAAAAAAAAGTTGTGGTATTATTGGTTCTACGCTCCCTGAAACATTCTGCTTTGTTCAAGTCCAGACTGAAGCAGCACCCTCCATGTACCTAGTACATTTATAAGCCTGGGTCTCTCACTACTCTTGATAGTTTTTGCATTAGTTAAGACAGAAG
Source organism: Orientallactaga sibirica (assembly GCA_036365145.1). Lineage (NCBI taxonomy): Eukaryota > Metazoa > Chordata > Mammalia > Rodentia > Dipodidae > Orientallactaga > Orientallactaga sibirica. The sequence continues at coordinate 56,925,372 of JAEOAD010000004.1, forward strand.
TTTGATAGCTCAGAAGGGGAGGGGAAATCTGCTGCTAGATATGTCTGAACTAAGTGCCATACTCGTCTGGGTCAGATTTGGGAAACTTAACCTCTGTACATAAAAAAAAAAAAAGTCAGTTAAACATCACATAGTAGACAGCCATTAAATTATAAAAAAATTAATTTATGAAGAAAGACCTTTTGTACAGATTGAAAAAAAAAGATTTTCATAGAGATATCTATATGATCAAGAGAGTTAATTTTTTATTTTTGTTTTACTAGTGCCACAAACTTGCCAGTGGTAACTTATTTGTCCGGTTCAAGATAACTCTGTAGTTTTCTTTCCTAGGACTTGTTGTTAAAACGCCAAAAGACATTTTTGAAATGTACATTTGATCAGATTGTTAGCTTTTTCTGTTTTATTTCTTTTGAGAACCTTTGAATAAAAAACATCTGAAACTTTAGTCCTCCTGTCGATTTTTTTAAAAAGTAGACTAAATATGTATCAGAATTTCATTTCGCTTCTAATCTTTATCCTCAGCTCAGGAGATTGGCTTGAAAGTGAGTTGAAAATGAGGTCAGATTCAGTATGTACTGAAAATGCATTCTCATGAACAGAATTGGAAAAACCTTTCCCCCACTTCTTAGCAATTGTTTAAGTCTGTATAGTGACCAGAGACACCAGGCCATCACGTCTCATCTCGGCAAAGTCCAGCCCCAAATATACCCTGCCCTTGGACTAATTTGAGGATTTTGGTGGTTTTGCAGTGTTGGAGACAGAACTCAGGGCCTCATCGATGCAAGTACATTAGCATAAATCTACATGCCCAGCCCCATGGATCATTTCCTGAAGCCCAAAGAACCAGGCTTTCCTTTGTCTCTCCTTACTGCTGCCCTTTTACTTGGCCTGCGTAGAAGAACAGAATGAAAACATTTTTCCACATGCAGCAAACAAACAGGTGTGTAAGGATGTCAGAATGCTTGTATCCCATTATAACCAAGGCCTTTTTAAAGTGACAGGGAAGAGATTCTACCTCACTGACATAGTACATGGGAGCCAGTTTGGGAAATTGGCTCCTATCCAAAGTAGATAAATGTTTTAATGTCCAACATTCATTTTCTGTATAGCTTTATCATGCTGGTAAAAGGAGCAGACAAAAAAGCCCCACTATTTCTGAAGACCACCCCCCCCATTGGTCCCTTTTGTACAAGAAACCCTAGTAGTCAGTGGCTCCTTGACAAGATGAATTACATTCCTCTGATGCTGATCAGTGCTATAGAAAGAAATATGTCAGAGTAGAAGACAAGGGTGGCTGCTGAGAGTGGAAGATGTAGGACCTATTTTGCATACTAACCTCACACATCGGTGCTCTTTCCTATGAGTAATCACCAGAGGTAAGAGGAAATGGTATTTAGGTTACTAGACCTGTTAGGTTTTGGTAATCTCATTGTTCTAATAGCCTGAGAAAGGTGTATGTCTTACACCACACCCCAGGGGCTGCCACCTGACTATATTATCCATTTGTCCCTTGGCATCCATAGGGAGTTGGTTCTAGGACTCCCCGAGAATTCCAGAATCCAGATAAGCTCAAGTCCCTAACCTAAAGTGTAATGTTGACATCTATATCCTACCCATATCGTTCGTATTTTTTGAGTCATCTCTAGATTATGTGTAATACCTAATGGAACATAACACTGTCTAAACAGTTATACTATATTGTGTAGTAATATATGTTCATTGCAAACAATATTTTCCCCAAATATTTTCCATTAGGGATTGGTAGTTGGTTAACAGATGCAGACCCCGTGACTACAAAGAGCCAACCATGTTTAATAATTTAATGAACACTCTAAGGAGGGATGGAGCCTGAGTGATGTCAGATCAGAGGCAATACTGATTCATGCACACAAAAAGGAGGGGTGGCTCTTTTGCTGATAAGCCACACCTTGCTAAGCGGCTAGTTGCTGTCAAGGTTCCCCTTTGGTCTGAGAAATGAGGAGGTGGCATTGTGGGTTGGAAGAAAGAGGGAGTGGCAGTTACTTTCTTAAATGTTGTTACCCTCTCTCTCAGCTGGCAGGGGACATGCTGAGGAGCCCCACTCTTAACCCAGTACCCATGCCCTTCATAGGTAGTGGCACTCAGTATTTCCACTAGGTCTTGAATTGTAGAATTCTTCCTCTTGGATTACACACACACACACACACACACACACACACACACACACCCTTATTGCAAATTCACTAGGAAGCAAGTGGCACCCCCCCCCCCCAGCCTGAGTAGAGGCTCTGTACGTGTTTGACAACTCACAGTAGCCTCATTTCACTGGAGCAACCATAAAGGGAAAAACCCAGTAACAGTGGGACAAAGGTCATTACTTGGCACAGTCTCCATCCTCCCCTTCCACTAAAAGCATAAGAGAGAAAGAGGGAGGATAACTTAGAGCTGAGAGTTGAAGGAAAGCCAGGCAATTTCTTCTCAAATAGCAGCTTGTTGAGATATTCATGCTCTGGTGCTCACATGTTCCATGGCTGTGGGTACACCAGACCAGGGCCCGGGGTCCTTAGCACAGCTGGAGGGAGCTGCGTGCTAGAATTAACTGCACAGTGGAGGAATTTTCCTCCTGTGCAAAGGCTGTGGCACGCCTCCAGCATGCAAACCCTGAGACTGCAAAGCAGCCTGGATCCTGTTTGAGCTGGGGCCACTAGAGGGAGGATTTTATTACTCAGTCTTCAGTGAGAGGCCCAGGCACATCCATGGAACATGCAAGCCGACTGCTGGCGGACATTGAGATTCTCAGAGCACACTTTGTGCTAGCACTAACAAGGATCTTGAATTGGCGTTCACCATAACAACCAAAGCACAGACTTGCTGTTGCCAGTATGGGCAGACGTGAGCATTATTGCTCAGATTGGGAAGTGACTTGAGGACTTTTACAGCTCAAGAAAGCTGAGGGCTGGGAAGAAGCCACAGCCCTGGCCAGACCACATGGCTGGGCATGAAAGAGTGCTAGCAGGTCCCTGGGCTGCTCAGAATTGAAAACAGGTGGCTTTGGTCTAAACACAAACTCTAGTCTTGTTATTCATTTTTCTAAAATATGATTCAAATGCAAAGATTTGATCTGTGCCATTCCATTGTTCACATGGTCACAGATTATAAAGGTGATGACGTACTTCCTCCTGCTGGTGTCCCTGAAGCCACCTGCCCTGCTCAAACACCTCCAGTGATACTTCCACCATACCTCACAGTTCATTCTGTGTCTTTTTGGAACAACCCTCAAACCTGTTTTCCAAGTCAAAACTGTTGTAATTTCCACCTACCAGCTTTGGTTCTGCCAAGTGTTTCTGCCAGAATTCTTCCATGGAAGAAGCCAGTCATTCTTAAAATATAGGAATAGGACTGGAGGGCTTTGCTCTTATCCAAGTTAAATGTCCCACTGAGCTTGAACTCTTTACCCCTCCAAGCTAGCTACACACTCCATACCAACAGCTCACTCCACGTGCACCACAACTGACTCAGTTCAATACCCAGGTCCCAAAGAACAGTCTGGAGCTTCAGCTATCTCCCCTGACCTTTCTGCTCCCTGTGATACAGGTGAGATCATTTCCTCCCTGATGTCTTAGGCATAGCAGGTTCTTAAAACTTGCAGCCCATGAAAATCTATTGCTTTATTTTTTTAAAAAACTGGTTAATTATGATAAAGCCATGCAAGGAAATGCTATGGAGTCATTTTATAAAGGTCTTTGAAGACAAAAATGCTGAAAAGACAGTACTTCAAATTGTTTAGCTGTGAATGAGAGTATTAGAATTTGTATTTTCTCATTTCTGATTTTACAGAGTTTTAATAATTTTATAATCAGGAAAAATCTTAAAGCATGTTGTCAGATCATCTTGAAATTATGCAAGTCAGTAATCTTATAGTGCAACTCAGCACATTTAATTTTCTTCATTTAAAAGATAATGTACCAGACATTGGGAAAACAAAGATAAGATGATATGGTCCCCGCCCTAAAGAACACTCTTAAGAAACAAATTTATTGTCTGTATGTGTCAATCCTGTAATGAGAAGTGACAAAACTAAGGGCTAAGTAAGGATCTCTGTGAGGGGACCAAGACAAACATTTCTCTGCGAGTCTTGTGTGCACATTAGCAACCAGTTCTCTTTCACTGATGGGATTCATTCCAGAGCACTGCTTCCTCCACCTGAATGGGGAATTGTCAGGCAGACAAATGGAGTGTGTGCTAGCTCTGCTCTTGCCAGAACGAGACTTGGAAAAGCTGTCCAGAGACTTGACATTTGTCAGTCCTCCTCTGAAAATACTAGAATATGTAACAAGAAAGTAGCTTGTTAGTTTCTGGTATTGTATTGAATCAGTTGAGTTGTGTGAAGTGCATGCCTGCCACTATGTTCTGCAGATCTGCCTTGTCATTTTTTAAGCTTTGCTTTACCTTGTGGTTTATGTTGATCATTTCCCACCCTAGTTGAAATCATCCATTTTTCTCTTTCAGTAGGATTGGCTTTTAGACACCAAGATCTGAGCATGTACTATGTGTCCCTGACATGTCACTGTTCTCAATCCCTGACATTAAACAAGTGTGTGCCCAGGCCCACATTTGTGTGCATTCCTATTTTATTTGTGTGTATACCTGTTTTATCTGTACAGATTTGGAAGACAAAAAGAATTACTTCCTCCAGTTCTACTGATTCCAATCCAATATCATGGAGTTCATTTTCTCTCTTTATTTTTGTAAGTCTCTTCTGTTGACCAGAAACTTAACTCCTAGTGTCCTTGATAAACATAATCTATCTGATCAGTCCCTCATGTGTAACCAGTCTCCCATCTCTGATGCCTCCCACATCATTACTTAAGTGCATGACTCTCAGCCTGGATCCCTCAAACTCTACCACCTTCCTCTGTGGAGCCAGAACATGGAGCAAGCTGTCATTCCCTTACCATCTACCCAGAAGCAGGTAGCTCTACCAGGAGGAGGAACTCTACTCTACAACGTTACATGGATGACTCCAAAAGCCTAGGTCTCTGGAATGCAGTAAGGTTGTGTCCTCGGGTCTGCTTATCATTCACTGTCATGTAGGATGTGGTAGAAGCTTCCAACAGCTGGGAAACAGAAAGGGTATGACAGTGGGAAATCCCAAAAGAAGATAAAGAGATACGATGGTATAGAGGAGAAAGAGAAAACGAAATGGGAAACACACCAAAAGGAGAATAGGTAGGAAAATGAATATAAGAAAATGTGTAAGAGGGAAAGAAGAGAAAATGAATTGGAAGCCTAGCAGGTCCTCTCAGTCACCGTCTTTGGTGTGTGTTTGATTAAGGGAACAGGAATGTTCCTCAGATACTAGCAGTGAGTTTCCACTTCTGAGGCTGTGAAGCCAAACTTCTGCAAAAAACTGAACTCCCAGAAACTACCTGACCAGGATCTCTCCAGTGCCTCCTCGGGAAAGCCAGCCCAGCCTCGGATATGGGAGCATTGTTTACTAGTTGAACCACTGCATTAGCTTTTCTTAATATCTACAGTTTTTGCCTGCTACACCTCATTAAAGTGATGGAAGAGATGTATGAAAAGAAAACCAATGGAAAATTGAGTTAAGTAAAACAAATGCCTTTGCATGTCTTGAGAATGAAAAGAGCTACAAGTTCCTATAGACATGAGAAATAGTGACTCCCCACCTCCAGTGGAATCTGTCTCATCTGTTTGTTGTCTCATCTGTTCAGCTTGGCTCTCTATGCAGCTCTGCTCAGCACTGCAAACCCATTTGTCTCCATGTCCTCAGCTCTGGCTCCACCTCACCCTAGTGCAGTCTAGGATTTACTGCCAGCCCTCTATCCAGATGAATCCTCAGCTCAGTGACCTGTCGACCGTATTTGTCACTGTTGTCTCTCTACTTCTTGGAATTTCATTCCCTTCTTCCACCAGTCCACCCAGTCTCAGTGCCGGGCCACCCCATGACTCATTTTCATGGTTTCTGAGGCCTTGCCTCCAGTGCTACACCATTTCTTGAACTCCAGTATCTCAGAAGAGTTCTCTGTTTTCTTGTCCCTCTCCTAGACTGTTCACCTTTTCCTTGAAAACTCCTATTTATCCTTTAAGTTTAAATTCAGTACCTAGTCTTCCTGGGACTAGCCAGACAATAATTACTTCATTTTAGCAGTTTCTACCTTGCAAAATATGAAGACTTAGCTAAGTATATAAGCTACTGATGTATATAGCTCAAAGAATCCTTGCACTGTGAACACCCTTTTGACTCCATTCAAGAAGCAGAACACAGGGCTGGAGAGATGGCTTAATGGTTAAGGTTAAAGGCCTTGGTGCACCTATTCTCCCTCCCTCTCTCTCTTTTTCTCTTTCTCTCTCTCCATCATTCTCTCAAATAAATAAAAATATTTTTTTAAAAAAGAAGCAGAACACAGCCACCACCCCCAACAGAGGATGTCCCCACAGCGCTTCTCCATCATGAAAAGCTCCTATCTTTCAGAGGCTCTGCTGTGCAGACTTTATACTATTCACTTCTGGGTCTGTCTTACTTTACCCCTGCAATATGAATCCTGAAAATAAGAGTTTAGTGTTACCTATATTTGAATGGTAAAATAAACATAATCATGCCTTAGTTTTTTTTTATTAAGAGCATCATGTGTTGGTACCGTCTTTTCCCTCCCCCCCCCCCCGCCGGGGACCCTTGTCTGTGGGGTTGCTAGTATTCCCCATGGAGTTGTGGGTTATATGTTGTGGGAGCAGCAGTCAGTTACTGGGGGAGACAATGCCTCTAGGCATGATGTCCCAACCTGTGGCTCTTACCATCTTTCTGCCCCTTCTCTGCAAAATTCCCTGAGCCTTGGTGGGTGTATTTTAAGTCTACTTCGGTGATGAGCTCTTAGGAACCTCTGGATCTCTGCTTTAGTAGGTTTTGAGTATCCTCAGCGTCTGTCTCCTCATCCTGGTGCTGATTGTCAGGCTCACCATGGAAGCAGCACTCTTGCTCATCTGCCCAGTCCCTCTTCGTTTTCATCTGGGCTTTGGCTAAAATGCAACGGGTGGTTTATCTCCTTAGGTCTTGCTACCTTCTGAAAAAGAAAAATAGATTCTCGAAATGGAGAGTGAAATTAGCATAGGTTAAACTGGATAAGCATTATTAATTTGGGGAGATCTTGATGGATATAGCCCCTCTTTTAATCAAAGATTAGAGGGATCTTGGCATTAGAGATCATAATCTTTGTCTCCATAGGATTCTAACCTAGTTCCCAGTTCCAGATATGGGTTCTTTTCCACTCAGCATATCTCTTAGCCAATCAGAAAGCCATTGCTTGCCAGGCAAGGCTGTGTGCCTCCATTGCACTGGTGTGTACTTCTTGTCAGGCTGGTGGCTTCTGAGTAGCTTAGACCCCTGCTTGCTCACACTGCTATTGGCCACTTTCCCCCAGTAGCACTTTCCCCATGTAGCACTTTCCAGCACTAGATGGGCTGTCTGGGGTCTGTCTCTCTTCCAGATTCCAGCCAGGTCACTCCGTGTTCTGTGTCTGCAGCATATAGTGTTTTCAGCAACAGGATCTTACCTTTTACCTCAGACAGGTAATCAAATGCTTTGGCAGAAGACTGTCTTGATTTGGGGACCTCCTAGGTTTCTTCAATCAACAGCTCAATGTGGGTAGCACTGATTTCTCTTACTGGGAGTTTGAGGTCATAGCCAAAATTTTATAAGTTTAGGCTTCATCCCAGCCTCTTTAGAGCCCTTCTTTTCAGGTGCTCCCCTATACTCCTGTTGAGTGTTAAACCTTTTCATCTGCCTTCAAGGAGAAAGGTTTCTATGGTACATGTTCATTTGAGTTTAGCTTTTGTTTACTTCCCCTGAAACTCACCTTCCCCTCACTCTGAACCTTTCCATCCCTATTATTTGTGTATCAAGTTGCATTAAAACATCAAATGACACAAATGTTGGCAAGGATGTGAGGAAAGAGGAGCCCTCATTCACTGTTGGTGGGAATACAAGCTTGTACAACCACTGTGGAAATAAATATGGAGATTCCTGGAAAAGATGGATCTAGAACTACCAACAGACCCAGTTATTCCCTTGCTGGACATTTACCCTAAATTTTCCACATTTCACTATAGAGATATTTGCTTAACCATGTTTATAACTGCTCAATTCATAATAGCTAAGAGCTGGAATCAACCCAGGTTGCCCATCGTTGGATGTATAGATAATGAAGTTGTGGTACATATACACAGTGGAATTCTACTCAGCAATAAGTAAAAAAATGATACAATGAAATTTGTAGGAAAATGAATGGACTAAAACAGATCATATTCAGTGAACACACACAATCACAGAAAATCAAATGCGGCATGTTCTTACTCATCTGCGGTTTCTAACCTAGATCAGCTTGACTTGCTGGCATACCTGATAGGTAATTTGAGGCCTTAAACATTTTATCTGGCTTCTTTTGTTAACTATATCATTAGCACTGTGTACTTTTACATATCTATAACATCTGTCTTTATTTTATATAATTTCCATTGTATACCACTTTGTTGTTGATAGACATGTAGTTCCTCTTCAGTGGTGGGCGATTGTGGGTATGCTTGCACTGGTCCCCTGACACAGGTGCACATACACTTTCACGGGATTCATGGTGAGCGGTGCAATTGCTAATTTCAGCTTTACAACATTATGCAAAAATGTTTGCAAAATGGTACTCACCCTAAGGTTAGAAAAGCTTCTGTTGCTAAGAATACCTTTTCTTTTCATACCATGAACAAAAAAACCCAATGGTTGAAGTGTGAGTGTTGGCAAAAATGAGCAGTGAGCATGAGGAGCTAATAGTCCAGAGGAGGCTAGGCCTTCATGGGAAGAGAAGGGAAGGTGCTAGGCCTAAGGTACAGCTAGCTGAGATGGCTTGAGTATATGCGCATGTATTTGACTCCCTCTGTGAACACTGAAAAAGAACTCTTCTCCACTCTCCTGAAAAGAAGGGACTGGATTGGGCTAAGTTCAGATGCAGCTCATTGCTAGGAGACTCCAGTGCCTCAGATAGTGTTCCAGTGACTTCCACAGCAGCCACAGAACCCCAGTCCTGGGCAGTTCTTGTCCAGTGACTATCAAGGGTGTCCCAGTCTCAGCCCTTAAACCCAACGAGAGCCTACATCTCCTAACGTTGCCACTGTCCAAGCACAGTGGCGGATGTTCTCTGCTCATCCTTCACTCATGGTTCACTGGCAGAACACAGGAGGGTGCAGGACAGTGGATGTAGTCCACTTGGGTACTGTTTGGAAGCTGAGGCATACCCGCATGCCTCTTTCCTTCACAGTATTGAGAAACTGAGGCCACGCCTTACTGTCACTGTGACCTTTCCTAGCTCCACTTCTATTGCCTCACAAACGTGGATTCCTCCTCTGCCACTTACCCACAGTGACGATGGACAAGACACCCTGTTCTTAGTACTCTCTATGCCATCTGCCACAAATTTGCCACAAAGAACAAGCACACAATGACCATGGGAACAGCGCCCCCTGGAGGGGTGTGGTATGTAGCTTTCTCACCAAAAGTTGCAGGCTATTGATGGATAGAAACAACCCAATGCTGACTCCAAAAATTTTAATCTCTTAAACTTGGGTTACCTGAAGTGCTAACAAGATGCAGTGATCCAAATTAACATTAATTACTATATTTATCTGGAAACCCTACTGTATACATATTTAAATTCGGGTTACCCAGCAACTTTCAGCCAAGGAAGCTTGATGGAATTAGATTTTGCCATGGCTTGATTATTGTTTTCCACGGGGAACAAGAAAGCTGCCAGCTTGCAGAGCACAGCATCAAAACTTAAGTCTTCAAGTTGTTCATGATGGAGGGCTGGAAAGATAACTGCTGGGGTGTTGTCTGTCACCCGGAGCTTATGGTAAGGGTGCTGCACATAGTCACACGGTGTTTGGCTGAGGACTCACTGCCAGGTATGTGCTGCTGAAAGACTGCCTGTCCAGCGGAAGGCACATTTTCTCTTGTCTGCTCACAGCAAATGCCTTTCTGTAATTGTCAACAGGACTAGTGGTTTATACCAGGCTCCCACTGGCACAATCCACACAGCTGAGCCTAGTAGCAGTGGCTCCCTGAGACTGTGCAGCCCCCAGAGCCATGTGCTCCAGCCCACTTGGAACATCACCCCCCCCCACTTCCTTCCTCCTATGTTAGTCATTCGTAACACTTACAAATGTCTATCTTCTAAGTTCTGCCCCATGACCATCTTCACTGGCAACTTGCTTGGATTTGAAATCACCTAGGAGACAAACCTCTGAGTGTATATTTCAGGGAGTTCCCAGAGAGGTTAAAGAAGACACACCCTGAGTGTGGGCAGCACTGTCCCAGGAACTGGGATAAAAAGGGAGTGGATTAAAAAGGGGAAATGGGTGCTGGGGAGGTGATTCAATTGGTAAAGTGCTTGCCAAGCAAGCGTGAGGACCTGAGTTTAGTTTCCGCATATCCATGTGAAAGCTGGTGTGGTGGCACACACCTGTGATCCCAGTGCTGGGGAAGGGAAGACAGAAAATCCCTGGATACTAGATAAACTTGTCTAGGAAAATCAGTAAGCTTCAGGTCCAGTGAGAGATCCTGCCAAAAAAAAAAAAAAAAAGAAATGAAAATTTCTTAAAAAGGTGAGGAACATTTGAAGAAGACCTCCACACATGCTTATACACAGACAAAGCTGATCATGTTCACACACCACATACATGTGCAATAAATAAATAAATATAGTGGCACACAGCCAATGCAGGTAAACAACTGCTCATAGATTGGACATAAGGCCCACTCAGTGGGGAGAATTCACCTGTGGCTCTGAGAACCAAGCCAGATTCCCTAGGACAGAAATCAGTAGATCCAGAGAGAAGCTCCACTGTTGTTTAACTAAGAAGAGTGGATATGCACATCAATAAATCTCTTTAGCAACTAGGCTTACCCCCTTTAATTCAAACTGCTCTCACTTTTTGTTGGAGAATTTGTTCTATCTTACAGATGGTGGAGAATACTGGGGAGAATCAGGATACATCAAGGAGAGAGAACCGACTGTCTACCATGAGATGGGTCACCTCCACCTCACCTGCCTGGACCCAGCAGACATTACAAAGGAAGAGGTGACACAAAAACTACTCTTACGAATAGCCTGAAAACCAGCTCCAGGGAGATGGTGACACACACCGTGGTCCCTCAAACCTCATCTAAACAGAGATCCAGAGTCTACAGAGAAAATAACACTAAATCTCATCTCTATCTTGACTGCCAAGGGTCAGGGAGATTTTGCAGAAGAGGAGGCGGAAAGATTGTCAGAACCTCATGAAGGGAATAGCCTGAGGTTCTGTGGGCCAACTCACCCTGAAGAGATCTCTTGGTCCCCACAATGAATACCAATAACACCAGTGAAGAAGACCCCCAGCAGAATTGGGGCAGGGAAGAAGAGGTCTAAGAGAACAACCTTTTTTTTATAAAAATCAATAAGTAATATGTTTCGGTCCCCCCCCCCCAAGGCCAGCTCAGGAGGGACGGTAGGGTCTCTGCAGAGTCGGGGTGAGCAGCGCAGAGTCAGGACACAGACACCGGGAGTTGGGTGAAAGCGGTAAGCGAGCCTCCGCAAAACTCGTTTATTGAGGAGTGCACATGGTTTTTGAGGGGCTTGACTGGCTAATCCTTGTATGGGGTGGTCCCCTTTTTGTGACCAATGACAGCCTGTCTCTGGACAGGACATCTCCTAGCAGGCTTCTCGTGAGCATGGGTCTGTAACTGTTGTCACACCAAGCCTGCGCAGAACGCCATTTCCACAGAAGCCACTTCCTGTTTTCTTCTGCCATGTGGTCTGGCTAGGACCAGGCCTGTATTGTGCCATACAGTAATGAAAAAAATTTAAAAAAGGCAAAGGAGCAAGGGAGCTGAGCATCAGCATTCATCTCTGTTTCTTGACTGGCATCACGTCCGCCTCGTGCACCTGCCTCCACACTTCCAGTCATGATGGACTGCCCCCTCAAGCCATGAGCCATTTCTTCAGTTGCTTTTGTCAGGTATTTTGTCACAGCGATGAGCAAAGCAACTAATACAGTGACCATGCAAGCTGTATACTCTTCTTACTCTAAATAACTCTTTTCCTCTCTAGATCCTGGCAGGCTGCCTTTTCAGGGTGACATAAAGCAGGCTCGTTTGCCTCTGGTTTCCATCTGGGTGTAGCTAGGAGGCGGTCTCGGTGGAGCAGGAGGCTGCAAGGTGAGCTGGAAGAAAGATCCATTAAGGTATGATTGCCCAGGCTCCCTTCCCTGCCCTGCAGATGGGTAGGGACCCTGTCATGGGCTCATCTATATCCCTTGTTGAATTCTGAATCCATAGTGCCTTAGAACCTGACTGCATCTGGAAGTAGGTAGCAGAGTGAAAATGAGATCATTAGGAGTGGCTCTAAGCCAGTATGCTTGGAGGTCTTTTAATGACAGAAGACATGGACATAGAGACAGGCACAGAGGATGACCACAGGGAGAAGACAGTAATAAGCCTCAGAAGAAGCCAACCCTGGCAGTGCCTTAGCCTTAGATTTGAAGCTTCAGAACTTGGGGAAATAGGTTTTCTTTGTTTAAGCCACCAGATGCCTAGCTGTGTTAAGGCAGCCTGAGCAGACTCTGTCACTCTACCACAGCCACAGCCTCTGGTTGTACTCTCCACAGACTTGAGAGCTCTTTCACCTTCTCTTTCAGGCCTAGGAGAAGGGCAGTAAGGGCTTCCTCATCTTGCGTCCCTGTGGCTGTTAGTTTCTCTGAATGGTACCCCAGCCTTGAAAAGTGCCTTCATTAAACTGTCTTCACTTACCCTGTTCCAAGGCACCCAAGGTTACTCCAGGGACTTGCATACACGTTCATGTATCTCCCTTACAAGTTGCCTAAGCTGTTCCTAAAACACAACCCCTCCCTAGCAAAACCAAATCAGCTCCACTCATTAGGTGAGCACCCCTTCTGCCGCATGGCCAGGTAAAAGCATTTTAAACATATCTGTGATGACAAGAAGCTATTGGAACATACAATCCAGCACTGAGCACTGCAAAAACAGTGCGTCCAGCCAAAGCAGCGTCGACATTATACCAGTGAGTCAGAAAATAACTGCTGGGCAAGTGAAAAGCATGATATGGAGGAAACATTTTTTGAAGGGGAATGATTTATTTATTATTTGTACATACAGTGCTTGGAATCAAACCCAAGGCCTTGGACATGCTAAGCAAGTACTCAGCCACTGATTTGTCTCCTCACCGCCCCCCCCCCCAAAAAGAAGGGACTACTTAGAAATGTGCTCACCATTGTGTGAATTTATTTCTGTAAATAATGTTACCTCTTCTGATAACTTTTTGGCCACTATGACCAAATACCTGGGAGAAATAATTTTAAGGAAGGACTTATTTCAGCACACAATTTGAAAATTTCCAGTCCATGTTCTACTGGTTCCACTCCTGTGGACCTGAGTTGACTCCTATATCATCATGGCGGGGAGTATGGGGGAGAACAAGAAGGGTCATGGCAGAGAGGAGCCCAGGGCAAGATAAAGCCACAGAGACACCCCCCAGATACTTTCTACAATCAGCCTGCACCTACTATTAGTTCTACCATCTGCCAATAATTCATTCAAATTTGCATCCAATGGTGGATTGACCTACTCAGGAAGGCAGAACCCTCATGACCCAATCGCTTTCCAGAGGCTTCTACCTCTGAACACTGCTTGCCTCAGGAGAGCCAGCTTCAATTCACAAGCCTTTGGAGAATACATCAATCCTAAATCCCAACACCTTTATTAAAAATCCTAATATGTACAGATTTGAAAACTGGGAATTTTTAAAATAAATTTAAACATATTCCAAATATATAATTTCAGAGAGCTTTGGCGTATTTCTACTTACCTTTCTATCTGTCTATGTGTAGAAAAAATGATGCATCAACCAGACTTCTTTGCCTTCTAATATTTTGTGGTTTGACCAATGAGAAGTACTTTTGATTAGATTATAAGAGTATTTTGAATGTCCTGGGGCACATGGAAATTTATTAGTAAAGTTCTGACAAAATTTTGTATAACTGGTAGATAAGCCTGGGAAAAAAAGGAGTCATGATTTAGTTAAATATAGACAATGCCTTTCCTGTGTTCTCTCTGACATTGTTTCTAGCTACAGGAGTCACTAAAACCAGGTATAAAAATAAACTGAACTTAACACACTGATGATTCATGTCACAAAGTGAGAAACCAAGCTTTTCAAATAATGCTATTCAATTCAGTTCCATCTAATTAAATAAGCATACAATCATAATAAGACGGCGAAAGCAAAAGCAGTTTTCATGTTTCACCTTTAAACTTTATCTGTTTAATTATCAAGATGTATCAGGCTAATAGCATAAGCATATGATTTACAAATGTAAGTGTTGGAAATAACTGCTTAAAATCTACTGATTCTGGTGGGCTATCTAAAAAGCTTGCAAACCCTAAGCATTAAACCACAGGGGTTTTAAAACAAACAAAGGAAAAAAAGAAAAACCCTCTACAGAACACCCAATCTTAGGACTTCACAAGTTCTGCTGTGTTGTATCTGACTTCAAAGGAAACAAAAAGGGTGATGGGAGGAAGGAATGGCGCCTGCACAGCCTTTCCACATCAGTCAGGAGAATGTGCACGTTCGGTTGAACACTACTTCTCAGAAAGTTTTGGAAATATTTGGAATGTAGTAGGAGACCTAAGGGACCACCCACTAGTAAAAACCCAAAGGAGAGCCTTCCAAAAACAACACAGGGCAAAATGAGGGTCAGCCCCTCCCCGGGCCACATCCTGGCCCGTGTTGGCTCGGTGGACTGCCTGCCATCTTGTCCAACTCTGCCTGCATCACACTTGCATTCCTGAGTGTCACATTAGGCATGAGACTTGGAAATGGATGTTATCACAGCATGCAATGTTTGGAGGTGACAGAAAACACTCCAGGCACATCAGAGAGAATAGCTGTGCAGACTAGACTAGGGGAGATGCCCCGAGCTGCACTCGGCATGCCTTTTCTCTAGTGCCACCAGCAAAACAGGAGTTCAGCCTCAGGCAGAGCTGTGCACGATATATTTATTTATTGCCTGGACTTTGAGGCAAATAGCTGTGAAAATATGTTGGTAGAGTGGAGATCTTATTACACGGTTTTGCAGTCCAAGCCTCTCCGAAGTGGCTGGGCATTACTATTTAGTTTGTTTTTTGTTTTTCCAGGTTTCTCCACGGATTAAAGTTAAAATATGGTTGTAAAACAAGGGACCCAAAGAGATGTTCACATTTCTGATGTAGATGCATCCTACATAATTCAGATTTTTTTCCTCAAAGGCACAGAGAGTCTAAATCACCACCTCTGTGCAGAAGGTGCACTGCAGTCTAAGGAGATGGCTGCACACTTGAAGAAAGAAGCCAGCCTTCTCGGTGTCAATAGGAGTGATGGGTCCTGCCACCCACATTCAGAACCACATCTTCGTAAATTAAATCTTGGTGATTTGTTGTTGTCTTGCTTTGTGTTTTGTTTCTAATTTCCATCAATGGATGGTCTGAGTAGATGACAGTGTTGTATTTGCTGGGGTGTGAGCTCTTCTCTGAGTTTTGCAATGGCCACTATTCAATCTCCCTCTGAACTCGCACATCCAGAGCCTCTGGATGAACACAAGATGAGCTTCTCTGCCCCACAGCCATGCCACAGGGCCAATGCTGGCAGAGCCTACCACTGCACATGACCGTGGCCTCCTAACTGGGTTTTCTTCTTTTCATTCAGCAAATAAGACAGTAGCACATGGCCCAAATCATTCTCCCAAGATGACCTTCCAAGTGAACTCTGAGCATCAAATGCCCTCCATCCGGGAGATATTTGTTATTTTCTTCACGCCCTGCTGTCTGCTCTCAGGATAAAGGATGCCATGTACACTTTTAATCCATTTGCCTTTTTTGAAACATGAAGGTGAGACCTTGATTTACAAAAATGTGACTACCCTACTCAACAATGCCAACAAGTTATTGAGACTTGAGGCAGCCTTGTCCATTGTGTTTTATGGCTACGGCCATATCCATCTTGGCTGGGGAGCTAAGAATGGAATTTTAACTATGAGTTTCCTTGTGTTTAATGAAGTAAATGCAAAAGCCAGAGTCTGCCTTCAAATACGCACGAACGATTTCCAACTGGAATTACTCATGTATGTCTGAGTTTAGTTAAAATACTCTTAACTCTTTTAAAATCTTTTAAGATTTTATTTTTATTTATTTATTTATTAGAGACAGAGAGGGTAGAGAGAGAGAGAGAGAGAGAATGGGCATGCCAGGGCATCTAGCCACTGCAAATAAACTCCCCAGACATGTGCACCCCCTTGTGCATCTGGCTTATGTGGGACCTAGAGAATCAAACCAGGATCCTTAGGCTTTGCAGGCAAATGCCTTAACTGCTAAGCCATCTCTCCAGCCCTTAAAATCTTGTAAATGTGTGTGTATATGGGAAGGTGAAATGGTTTGAGTAAAGTGATCAGAAGCATTTCAGTCTTTGAGGAAATGCTTGGTTTTCAAGAAACAGCACCATTTGGACATATTCTTCTCCAGTGCTGCTCAGCTACTCCATTGACCCAGACCAGCACTGAGCTGTTCTTGAAGAGCTTGCTAGGCTAGCCCCATCCTGTTATTTAAGGGGCAGCTGTGGAACTGTGGAACAATATAAGACTGGACTTAGAAGAAGCAAGATCAAGTTCCAGCTCTGATATTTACATGATCTTGAGCTGGACAGTTAGTCTTTCCCAGTCTCTAGTCATCTACAAATTATTGACTTTGCCAGCTGTGCAGATGGTAATAAGTTCTCAGAAAAGGGACAGAAGTTCCAATGCTCTTCTATTCAAAGTATCTTCTGGATCTTATGGTTGTTATATGACTTCAATAGATAGTGGGTATTAAGTTTGGGAGTTGTTTTCCCAGAAGGGCTTTTTTCTTTGCATAAGCAAATCATGCATGGGTGTATGTACACATACAATAATGATGGAAATCCAACAATGTATATGGGACAACTCATTTGGAAATCAATCCCATGGATATCCATGACCTCACAGTGCCTGACACTATCTACACAAGACCATCATAATAGGAGGAAAAGATCATGACATCAAACTGAATATTGACAATATTAAGCATTTAAACTGTCTTCTTTGATCCTGTAATTCCACATATGAACATTTTCCATAGAAAATTTAAAAAATAACAATACAAGGGAAACAAGTAGAACAAATTCAATTTCTAAGGAAATAGAAATGTTTAAGCTCCCCATTAAATACTCCTAACAGAATTACATTTAGGTTATATTCTTATAATGTTAAATGAAGGAAAGTAAATTCAAAATACATATTCTGCATGATTACATCTTTGTAACAAAAAAAAGAAAATAACTAAAAGGACTGGAAATAAATGAAATAAATTTTTCAACAATATATAAGGGAACCAGAAAGTGCTTTGGATAAAATGACTATTTAATCTTTTGTCCCTTTTTACATACCTAATATCACATATATAGATAGCACTCAGTATACATTAAATGGATTTTTTAAATGCCATACCTTGGCTTGTATCATCTAAAATATCCTGTTTATCAATGAAAGCTTTACCTTAGTTAGCCCTGTAAAATAAGTTGCAAATATTTTTCCCAGTGGTTTTGTCTTATTTTTTTTTAATATCCAGCTATCTGTAAGATGATAGATATTCAGGCTAGCACATTTGGCATCTGGTCAAATAGCATAAGCTTGAATTTAGCCATTGAGTGTCACGAGGCACAACATCAAAGGAATGTTCAAGCATTGCTAGCCCCAAACAGCATAGCCTTAGTCATTTAAGCCTCAAGAATGCTGAGCAGCGGGTGACCGGTGTCCTGGCAGGAGAGCCAATGTATATGTTTCCATCAGCAGGAGGAGTTGGGGGACACATGAGCAGGGGCAGATGATAAGCAGGGGGATGGTAGACTCTTGAGAGCAGACAGCTATGCTCAGAGAAAGTTCATCCACAGAGTGTAGCCAATTAGGGACAAAGACAGGAGTGTGATGAGTCAAGTCCATTCATTTACAAAAGTAGAATGAGACACACAAAAGAGGAATTGGGGCCTACAGATGAGACCCCAGCTCTAGTGGTTTTCTTCTGTGGTGATATTATAAATACTGTGTTAGTTACTTTTCTCAAGGCTATGACAAAATACATGACAAAAGCAACTGATAGAAGGGTTGATTTTGGCTCATAGTTTAAGAGTCCAGTCACCATGGCCGGGAAGGCATGGGGGCAGCTCTATCTGGAGCAGCAGGAGTGTGAGGCAGCTCATGATGACAGAAGCTTAGAGAGATGAATGCTGACACTCAGCTTGTTTATTCAATTTCCCATTTTTATTCAGCCCTGGACCCCCAACCCATGGGATGTACCACCCACATTCAGGGTGGGTCTTCCCTCCTCAGTTAACCTTTCTGGAAACCCCTCCTGAGCAGTGTGTCTCCTAGGTGCTTCCAAATCGAATCATGCTGACAATGAAGATCAACTACCACAAATACGGTTTTCTATGTCCAGCATGCCCTCTATGGCTGACTAATGAGCAAAGCCTCGCCCTCCACCCCATGGAGTTGTCCACCTGGGAAATGAAGAATAGTCTGTGTCCGGGAAGCTCTCATAGGAAGTAAGGTTCACAGAGGAGGAGCAACACTCCATGGCCAAATTTAAATCATGTACTGAATTTCACATGGAAATGTTCCTCACATCTGAACTCATTTAAAGAACAAAATTGACCAAACATGCATCTCAATTACAGGACATTAGAAGCTCACTGGTGGCTCATGAAAGCAATGGAGGTTATAAATGAAAGCAATAGATGTCACACACACACACACACACACACACACACACACACACACACACACACAAGGTCACAAAGCCAGTGGAGTCAGAATTCAAACCCACATCTTTTGGTTTCTGTATTTTTCTTGCTTCAACATCCCTCAAACCCACAGTTTTTTTTTTAAATATTTTATTTGTTTATTTATTTATAAGGAGAGAGAAAGAGAGAATGGGTACACCAGGGGCCTCGAGCCACTGCAAACGAACTCTAGCTGCATGGGCCACTTAGTGTATCTGACTTTATGTGGGAACTGGGGAATCAAACACGGGTCATTAGGCTCTATAGACAAGCACCTTACCTGCTGAGCCATCTCTCTAGCCTCCCCTCTGTAGAGTTTTTACAAGCTGCTGCACCTTAAGCAGCTCTATCCACCAAATGTTCAAGAACAGAGTAACATTGCTTCAAGGGGCTTTATCAAGAAACACATATATGAATCAGACCAAGTTTAAATCCTAGCTGTCACTACTACACAGATTTGGACAGGGTCTCTGAACCTCCTCAGGTTCAGTAACAAAGAAAGACTAAAAACCCTACCCCAAGGTGTAAGGATGAGAAGACAATGAGAAAAGGCACATGGAGTGTGAGCAGGATGCCCGGCATGCCACAGCAGGTCAGTAAACAGTGACGCTAGTGTCACACCACTTCCTTGAAGGCTTGAACTTTCAACTTCAGCCTGGAAACAAAAGTGGTCTAAACAATTCATCCCTCCTGACAAATGCTGTGTGGACATTTCTGTTCTCAGCTGTGCCTGGCCAGAATAAACCTAATTCAATCTGGACCATTTAATGTTTGGCACCATTTTTAATACTAATCTCGTCAGTTGTTATTTTCAGTTTCTGATTTACACAAACAGGCCATTTTTAGAGGGTGCTGAGTTTAAACCTATGCTGCCAATAAAATAGAATTATCTTGAAAACACAGGGATCCTTCGGAAGTAATGTCAATAAAAACACAGTAAACAGTGATGTGATGCTTCACAAGGATTTGATACTGGCTCAACCATAAAGTCACCCAATACTATTTTGGGATATTAATATATCAATGTGCTTACCACCCCAGCCACTTGGCCATCCACTAGCTTGGATGTCCTTTAAGAGTGAACTTGATCCTCCTGTTTCACTTTTGGTCTCTCTCCAGAGAAGCGAATGCACTGGCATAGCTCTGCCATTTGTCAGCCAGAAGTCTGGCTACACATTTGCTCGTCAATCTAAACCTAACCTATTCTCATATGAGCACTTGGGGCTTCATGTAAATCAACCAGACGCTCTGTCATTCACCAGCAGTATCTCTCTATAGCCGTCACACCCATGTGCCTTCATGAAATATCTCACTATGCCTATGGAAGAAATATTCACATGAATGTGCTTTTTCAGGGATGGTGACACCAGAATGTTTTAAGTCTATTCATTACCACAAGGATCAATGGCACTTCTGCCAAAGACTTTTGCTAACGGGTACAGTAACGCATGCCAGCCCTTTCTGAAATTAGAGGTTCTACCCTGCGAGGTAAGTGTTTCGTGCATGGCTAACAAACGCAAACCCAAATTTCAGAGCTGAGTGTTTCTTGTCAGGGCATTGACTGTTTTGAACAGACTCTGTCTCCCAGAATCTGTAATGTCAATTTTGCTCCTGTAGCATTAATGTCCAGGTGAGGGAAGATCCTTATTAACTTAGGAGGTTTTATTGTGACTTTACCTGTATTTAGACCCACATGTGGTTTTATCAACCACTTCAAAAGTCTGCTATGGTAGAAGGATGGGAATTCACAGACACAAGTGCTTTTTATTTGGTAAAATGTTTTAATCATTAGCTGAATAGTCTCCTTTGAGAAGATTTGTAGATATTTGTTTCTGATTGTGGTAATTGTTAACTTTTTTTTCTTTTGGTGATGAGACCAGCTTTCATTAATGCTTTCTGACATTTTCAAGAGGCACAAAGAAACTGAGGAACTGAGAATTTAAACAAGAAAACTAAATATCAGTCTCATTGAGATGTGAATGACGTAGGCCAGTTAACCTCAGTGATCAGAGACTGCATGAGGGTGCTTTAGCGTTGAGCTAATACATGAGAATCATGGGGAAATGGAAAGGAAGGACTTCCCATCCTGGCTGCTTACAGAGCACATTTTATTCTGAAAGTGGCTGGGGTTGCCTGGTATCATTATTATTGAATAGAGAACTCCAAATATGACCAATACTGTTTTTAAAAAACTCCAATATCTGCTAAAGGTTTTTCAACCAAATGATGTATCCTCTAAAATTAAAGACTCACAGATAGAGCTATAATGTATTGGCTGTCAAAATGTCTAAAATGGGGAGAATATAGATGCTGGTTGAAGAGACTTTCCCCTCACTGTTGTAGATCCTGAACAGGGACAGCACATAATAAACTTTTTAATACGAATCTCAAGAATGAATTCACTTGATCATGGTATTCACATTAGTGTCGACCTAAGTAAAAAAACTGTGCCTTAGTGAAATGCAGGAAAAAAAAAAAAAAAAAAAAAGCCTTCTCTCCATTCCAGGGTAGCCCTTTCTCTCTATCTGACTTCCGCCCTCTAGTGGTCCTGGGATGAAGTGTAGTCTCTAAAGTTCATTTTATAAGTAAAGGAATATTTTTGCAATCTCTCGGTATTTTACCCAGGTGCTGTACACCAGAGAAAACTTACCACCAGATGTTTAAACTGAATGCTAGGTGATGGCAGGAATTTTTATATGAGCATCTCAAGTTTAATGAACTCTTCTACTCCATCTTCAGATCCCCAAGGGGCATTGACTTTGAATGTGACTGACTATTAGGGTTAGGATCCTTCTCTGCCTTTGAAGCCTTGTATTCTTATTTACTTTTATTATTATGTGTAGGAGAACAGAAGATACTCTAATAAACTAAGGAGTGCAAACAGGCATTTCTTTGACATATTTCCCAGGGGGGAGAACTTACATTTTTCAATTCTTCTGAGTTACACAAGAAGTTCAATGTATTTTGACTC
Source organism: Orientallactaga sibirica (assembly GCA_036365145.1). Classification (NCBI taxonomy): domain Eukaryota; kingdom Metazoa; phylum Chordata; class Mammalia; order Rodentia; family Dipodidae; genus Orientallactaga; species Orientallactaga sibirica. The sequence continues at coordinate 56,947,266 of JAEOAD010000004.1, forward strand.
AAGACAAAAAGTGGTTAATGTTTTTAATAGCCTTACAGAAACCAGGGGCATATTTTCAGTCACAGAAGTCTTTAGTCAAACCAGAGGAATAGCCACCCTGGAAATATACTGCTTCAGAGTACTTTTTCTTTACCGAGAACAAGCAATGCTTCCAAAGCTGTCAGCTGCTATTACTGCTACTTTGGAAATCAGCCACGGCTGATTATGAGAGCTAACTATAGGCCAAGGTCATCTGGGGACCCACCCAGGTTGCTCACAGGGATGGCGCCCATACCTAGCCACAGCGCTTGACCCTGCCAACCCAGCCAAGCCAGCCGATTGCTATTTTCAGTTGGAGTTCCTGAAAGAGGGCCCTTGACTGCCCTTCACGCTGCTGGCATTCAATTTTATACTCCACCATTCTTTTCTATGCACCAGTGGCCTATCTCCTTCCCATTATCCTACTCTGAGGAGCCCCACTGCAGGCTCTCAGATACGTCACACTATGGTATTAAAATGCAGCTTTTGTTTAACGGTACAAAGCTCGCCCACTCACAGCACTGCTTCATCACATCACTTCAACTGGGTGCCTGCATAGGAAGTCACAGGCTTCCTTAGCCTCCTCCACATTCCAATCCCTGCCCCGCCCCCACCCAGTGGCCTGCCACAACCAGGCCTTGTCCACTCAGGCTTGCAAGGGTGCTGTGGATCCTCTCCTCTTCCATGTCCACTACTGCCCATCCTTTCTGCCTAGACCAGGTGATAGATTCCCAGGTACCTCTCTGCCTCTAATTCACCACCTTCTAGAGAGGCTGGTCTTGAATTACAATTCAGAAACTGGAACTGGCAACACAGGCTTTTCATCCTACTTACTGGGGAGGCTGAGGCAGGAGGATCACAAATTTATGGCCTGCTGGGCTATAGAGTGAGTTCAAGGCCAGCTGGGGCATTTTACAGAGACTGTTTCAAGATTAGAGGTGTTTCTTTTTTTTTTTTTTTTTTAAAAATGTTTATTTTTACTTATTTATTTGAGAGCGACAGTCAGACAGAGAGAGAGAGAGAGAGAGAATGGTCACACCAGGGCTTCCAGCCACTGCAAACAAACTCCAGATGCATGCACCATCTTGTGCATCTGGCTTATGTGGGTACTGGGGAATCAAGCCTTAAACCAGGGTCCCTAGGCTTCACAAGCAAGCACTTAACCGCTAAGCCATCTCTCCAGCCCCGAGAGGTGTTTCTTAAGGAGACTGTGGCTATAGTTCAGTGGCAAGGCTCTTGCTTAGCATGAGTAAGGCCCTAAGTTCAACTCCCAGAACTGGGAGAAAAATTATAATGTTTCTTTCTTGTGTTTAAACTGCTTCAACAATTCTTATCACCTACAAAATTTCCAAATTTTAAATTGCTTTGTGCCTTAGTCCATGTTACACTGCTCTAACAGGCTGGGTAATTCATAAGAAACAGACATGCATTATCATATGGTTGTAAAGACTGAGAAGTCCAAGGTGTAGGGGCCAGAAACTGGTGAGGACTCCTTGTTGTGTTATCCCACCATGGAAGAGGAAGAAATAGCGAGAGACCCAAATCGCAACCAGACCCATCCTTTTATGAGGAATGAGAGGGTGAGTACACTTCTATGGTAATAGCATGATTCCTTCTGGGAGATAAGAGCTCTGTGTCCTTGCCACACTGTAAATGCTCCATCTTTTACTATTATTTTGGTACAGTACTAAGTGAAATTTTCAACACAGGAATTTTCAAGGATATATGCAGACCATAGCACCTAGACTATATTCAAGATTATTTAAGATCTGGAGATTCCTACTCATTCCTCCAGCCTCAGCTCTCACATTCCTTCAGGCCATCTTTCCATCTTCCCCTCATTATGTAACTATTTTATGCCTTGACAAAAGTATTGACTGCTCTCTAAACCTATCAGTTTCCATGTTTCCAGATGTGTTAGGTGATTGACTTTTCCTCAAAAATCATTTTAAGCATCACTTTTTGATGGAGATTTCCATGATTCCCTGCAGTTTTCACAAATACATACATTTGACCCCTCCACCTATGGCTCTGTCTGGGCCACTGCATTTTTCATATATCTACACACACACACACACACACACACACACACACACACACGGCTGACTTGGGGATGCTGGAGGAGTAAACTGGACTGGTATCCCTGTGTAGACCTCCCATGGTCCCCTGGGCAGCTGTGTCATTATTACGTCAACATGGATCAGATGGATTCTGGCCTTCAGCTGGATGAGCACATGGTGCTGCACTTTATTTTCAAACAAGGACCATTTATCTGTTCACAATTCTAGGTGATTTGGGCTCAGCTTAAGTTGTTTCTTCTCTATGTATCCTTTGGGCACAAATGTTTGGTCTAGGCTGAGCCTTAACTCACATGTCTAGTGCATTACATGCTATCTGCTGGAGTATATTCTTGTCTAGGTGGCCTACAGATTATTTTGAGCTCATTTTCATAGTGACTCCAAGGATCTAGTTACCAGGAACTGGCAATCCTCAGAATGCAGATCTTTTTCAAGTCTCTACCATGCTTGCTACTATCCTTGTAGTCCAAGCAAGTCACACTGTCCAACCCAGACCTAAGGTCTGGAGAAACCACATAAAGAAGACATTTTGTAATCTACCACAGAGAACTTTGGGGACTGTCAATCAGAAGTCTGTATGCCACTTTGGAGGAAGCCTCCGCTTTTCTTAATAAGTAGTACCCATGCATGAGTGTGTCACAATAAGTTAAGGAGGGTCTCCTCATTGTCCTGATAAGTTTAGCCCAAGCACTGCCCAGAAGCCATGTAAAGGGGGTGCAGATAACCCCAAGGAGCAGACAACTAGGAAACATCAGGCTTCAATGAAGAGCCTCTCTTTACCTTTAGGAAATGGAGGACAAGAAAAGCCAAAAGAAATCTAAGAGACAGAGCCAGCACCAAGACCCCTAACGTGTTTGGGAAACAGAGTGTTGCAGAAGACCCTGAGGATACAGGATATTATTAGGGCCCCAGTCTCACCCTGCAGTATAGTAACATAGTCCAAGAAAGCAGCTGCTCCTTCTAGTAACCCACCCACTCTCCACCTGGTTGCGGTCCCCATCACTTCTTTGGGACACATCTACTGATCTTTGTACTAAAACAAAGTGCTGTTTGCCACTCGTCCTGGCCACTGTACTGCTGTATAGAACTGAAGAAGATATTCAAAAATGTGTCAAATAAAGATAGGTCAACAGGCTGTGAGTCAGTAAAGGAAAGAATATTCCTGCATGTTAAACATACAAGGAAAACGTGTCTCACTGGAAGAAAAATAAAGTACTATGAAGATGTTATAATGAGGGCTTGGAGAAATGGCTTAGATGTTAAGAGTGCTTTCTGTATATGTATGAGGTTCTGAGACCAAACCAACAGCATCCATGTAAATAGCTGAGCATGGCCATGCATGTCTCTAACCCCTGTCCTGTGGGGAGCAGACACTGGAGAATCACCGGGGCTCACGTAAATGCTGAAGCTCTGGAGGATTCCCTGTCCAGGTGGACAAGAGATGGAGAGGGACACCTGATGTCTTCCTCCATCCACCACAAGCAAAGCATGGCGCACTGGAGCAGCACATACATGTACATACACCTCCCCATACACACTACCAGCACACATACTGTACACACACACCACACAAAATGCTATAATGAAACAGCTTCATTCATTCACTGCTCTTGCCTACCTATAGTTATTGGAGTTTTCCACTCTTGATGTACAACACCAAACTAAGTCTTGAAAATACAAAGTTATACTCTTTGCCACCCTCTGAGCTTTGGGAAAAATAGGTGTCAATAAATATTGGATTGATTGGAGCTGGAGAGGTGGCTTAGTGGTTAAGATGCTTGGAACAAAGCCAAAGGACTCGGGTTCTGTTCCCCAGTACCCACATAAAGCCATATGCACAAGGTGTTGCATGCATCTGGAATTTGTTTGCAGTGGCTAGAGATCACCCATTCTCTCTCTTTGCCTGCCCTTCCCCCCTTTCTCTCAAGTAAAATATAAATATAAATGAGTAAATATTGGACTGATAGATAGCTTGGCACAAGGTTCTAGAGGATAAATATGAGGGAAGGGAATTCCTTTCTCAAGTCAGTAATATTCTGCTTGAGGCAAATGGCCAATGCACTGCATGTTAACCAGTGACAGCTGGAGCTGCCTGTATCCCACACCCTTGTCTTTAGGCAGGAAACAGAAGGACTGCACAAAGTAGTCACAGGCACTTGTCAAAGGCAAGCCACTGGCCTGGAAATAGGATTTGCAAAAGATTCACAGTATGACTTGGCTTTTGGGAGCCACGTTTAAGTGAGCTTTTAGTAGCTTCTTCATTCGAGGGCTGGCAATTGAGGAGCAAATCTCTGTTTTGCAACAAATGACCTATATTGCAGTAAAATAAGGGCCAGGCTAGTGGTGCACTCTGGTTGCAAGCCACGTTGCAGCAATATTGATATTTCCATTCATTTTAGCAATAGTAAGAGTGTCCTAGAAGCTGCTTCAGGTAGTAGAAGGAAATAGTTTGGAAGAAACTTTAGAATTCAGGGTGGAAACCCAGCAGGGAAGGTCAATTTTGCTATTTAAATTGACTTTCAAGAGAGTCTTCAAATGTCAGCCTTGGGATTTGAATTTGGGATATCTGAAAACATAAGAACTTGACCTGGAGAGATGGCTTAGTGGTTAAGGTGCTTGCCTGCAAAGCCAAAGGACCCAGGTTCAATTCGCCAATACCCACATAAAGCCAGATGCACAAAGTGGAACACGCACCTGAAGTTCATTTGCAGTGGCACCCATTCTCTCTATCTGCCTTCTCTCTTCTTTCTCTCTCAAATTAATGAATTAAATATGCTAAAATAACATAAGAACTCATAGGTCTACCCCATGAGACTTAGCCTAGGTTCTCTCTGAGCATCCTCTAAATTTGAGTCAACTTTAGTAATCATTCATTTTGGATTAATAACAACCTTTTTCTCATAAGAACAATTTATTTATAGCTCCAAGAGGAAAGTAGGATACATATCCTACAGAACTGAAGGGCACTGTGTATAGAAACTGAATTTGTAAGGAGAGTACAGGATTTGGTTCTACTCTTTTTGTTTGTTTGGTTGGTTGCTTTTTCAAGGTAGGGTCTCACTCTAGCTCAGGCTGACCTGGAATTCATCTGTAGTCTCAGGGTGGCCTCAAATTCACGGTGATCCTCCTACCTCTGCCTCCTGAGTGCTGGGATTAAAGGTGTGCACCACCACGCCCAGCCCTGGTTCTACATTTTAATCACAGTGAGAAGTTAGTCAAGTACCTTTACCTTGGGCCTTTCCTTATTTTTCTCTAAAACTAATAAACAGAATTATTCAGAGGAGAAAATGTGGAAGAACATGCAAAACATTCAAAAGGCAGAATTAGAAATCATTCTAGTCTATGTCCATTGTATAACAGGATACCTAAGACCAAGTAATTTAAAAAGGAATGGGGTTGGTTTTGAATCCCAGTTCTAGAAGTCCAAATGCACGCTGTGGAGATCTGTCTGGCTTCTGGGGAGGGCCTCATGCTGGCCCATGTATGTTAGAGAAACAGAAGGTGAAGACATTGGCATAAGTGGAAGAGAGGTAAGGAAGAAAGTGAGGAATCCTCTATAACACCCCACCAATGAAGACTAATGGACTCTCAGGATCCACATTAACTCCTTCAAGAAGGTAGTGCTCTCATAATGCAGTTACCTCTTAAAGATCCCTTTGCCTCTCAAAACCATCCTATGGTGACCAAGTTTCAACATGAGTTAGCTTGGTGCAAACCATATCCAAACTACTGCAGAAATCATAGTGTAGGGAAAGGAGAGGCCAGAGTTACTCAGCCTGCATCTACAGACTCAGGGCTGCAACCTACTGCATTGACTCAGTGGGGAACCCAGCTGCAGCTGGCTGGCTACTTGCATACATATGTAGAACATGCTTGTTCTATGACAGGCCCTCTGAGGTTGACACTGTCAAGCAGAGAGTATCGCGTGGGCTTGGTCCACTTTCCAGGGCCCTCATCTAGCCACATGCAACTGGGACCAGATTTTTCTAGTCTCTGGCAATTTACAGATACTAACAGGGCTCACCAGCTATTCTTCAATAGAGTCTACAGCCCTGTGGGGTGACAAAAGTCTCTAGAGGTAGCAGAGGCTACTGACCTTCCTGAGACAAGTGCTGGGACTCAGGGAAGCTCTGGATTCTGACTTTCTTCTCTTTGGTGCCTGTGAATGTATCCTCTTGGGTAGGGTCGTCACTAACTTACTTAGAGACATAGCCTACTATTACCTCTCAAGCTATGGACTGAGAAAGCAAGACTGTCCATCCCCCCCCCCCCCACCACCAGGACAAACCCAAGGAACTTGGTCTTAAAAAACATCTTTGCTAGCCCATCCTAGTTTCTACCAGAAGCCACAGGGAAAGGAAAGCACCCCAAGTAATATTTAACTCAGATCACACTGTTTGCTTTAATTATTAACATTTGGCAGCCAAAGGAAACAACTGCACTTCATCAGACACTCCAGAAAGAAAAAGGAACAGCCCTTATGCAATGTGTGTGCAGTCGTGCTGGATGAGCACGCGCAGCCTCACACGTGCAGCAGACACTCCGAGCTGTGTCGGCTGACTCCTTCACTACAGATATATATTGCATTGGCAACCATTCTAGGTGGTAGGAATATAGCATCAAACAAAACACACAAGATCCCTGTTCTTGGGGCCTTCTACTGTAGTGGGAGCAGAGGAGGCCAAGATTTAACAGTGAATTAAGAGCTAAGGAAAGCAGAGAATATGCTAGGAGGTAAAAGAAGAAAATATAGCAGGGCAAGAGGAATGGGCAGAGGGCTCCACCTTACATGGTGGGGACAATGTAGGGTTCATTTAGGTGACATTTAAACAAAATCTTAAAGGAGGAAGCAAGCAAGGAAATATTTAGAAAATGGTGCCTCACCTAGAAAGCATGACCAGCGCAAAGCGCCGAGGAGTGGAACCTATGTGAAGAGGCAGTGGAATATGAGGAAGCTGCTGCACCTGGAATGCAGTAGGCTGAGGAGGAAACTGGGGGAGGTGAGGTTATAGAGGAACGACTGGCCAGATAGACAGGCCCTCAGGCTGATGAGCAGAATGGAATTTGCAAAAATGCTTGGAACCGGGTGACATGTTCCGCCCTAGGGTTCACATGAGATCACAAAGTCATGTGCAGTGACAAACAATGACTTTCACATGTTTTCTGGAAGATGTACAGAATTGTCTTCCTCAGCATCCCTCGCTGAACTGAGCTTTGCTGTAGCCCCATCACAGCTCCCTATCCCTGAAAGCAAAAAATCATCAAGGACCATTTCAGCAGCACATTGGCCAGAGAAGGGGAGGAGTCTCCTTTTCCCCCTGTTTGCAGACTCCCAGGATCTCAGCCTCCACCTAGCAAGATCCATTAGCACTAATTAACAAACCCCTTTCATAGGTGTCTCTTCCCGATGATTAATTCCGGGTCAGAGACAGAAAGCTCGTTCCATTATGGTTCTTTTTAAAAATTATTATTATTCAGGCTTCTAATACTGGCATGAACTGCGGGTGAATTTCTGAAGTCATGTTCCCTAGCTGTCACAACTTGTAATAGAAAAATTCAATTTATAAAGAATTAGGAGAGGCAGGAAAGGCATGCTCTTCGGTCTAGAACAAAGGAGATCAATCTGGGCACAATGGCAGCATGACATTTGTGGACTTTGAAGATTTCAGGCTTCCTCTTCATTAATTAGAGAGAATCAAAAATTCTGGTGGTTAATTATTTGCAGAAATTGTGCTCGGCAAAAGCAGATGCCAATTCACTCTAGCCGCCTCCAGCTGCAGCCCTGCATGATAATTAAACCAAGTGCCAGTCCCCTAGCTCCGTCTGGTTGGCAAGTACACATTCAGATGGCCATTGCCACTTAGCCCCCTCCCCATGAGGTGCACATGTAGTCGTGGAACCTCTAAAACAGAGACCTCATGAGGCTGGCAGTGCTCCGGATGGATGACCCCAGATTGGGGCCGGGCATTAAAATCCACTGCAAGGAATGCAAAGTCAAAGTCACCTATGATCTGCTCTCACAAGAACTGTTGTTCCGTGGGTCAAGGGTATTCACCTGTCAGGGTCAGAGGGTCCTCTTATGCTGTTACACAGTTAAGTAGTCAATTATCCTAACAAGCAACTTTGTTTTCAACGACCATAGTAATATAGGCTCAGTGTATTTAAATTAATCAATACAACTACGTGGCAAGTGAAAAATCGCAGGTTGCCTGTGGGTCTTCTAATCCCAGCCTCCACTGGGATGTGGGAGGCACCTTGCCAGACCCACCTGGGTTGCGGGCTTGCAGTACTTTCCTGAGCAGAGGGATTCTGGTAGACAGCGCAGCTTCACATGACTGCTGCTTTTCTGTACCCACGAGAGACACCAGCCCTCCTCAGCTTCTCTGCACCTAAAAAACATTCGACTCCAACCCTAGTTTCTAGGACTTGTCATTGGCTCTGACCGTGGGAACTGGCCTAGGACTGTAAGGATGCTGGTCTCTGTATGATCTGAATGATTCCATGCAGGGCGAGAGGTAAGTCCACCTCCACCACCATCGTGTAAGCAATGCAGCTGCAGATAAATATACATTGAGCCCAAACCACAATTCTAGCATAAATACTGCTAGAAAGAGCGTGGAAGGGCACAAGCATCAAGAAAGCCGTCCATACTGCACAATTGAACAGATGCTTACAGTCTGCTCACACCTGCTGGGGACGGCAAGAAGAACACAAGGCTACCCTGCCAGAAATAGAATGTGGCTGAGCTCAGCCCAGGGCTCATTTACCATGGGCAAAGCAGCAGATAGCCCAGCATTGAGGCATTCACCTGCCCTTCTGGCTATCTTTGAGGATTTATACAGTGGACCTCAGGGCAAAAGCTGGGTAAGGGTCCAGTATGTCTGATGGGCATGCAGAAGCTGTGGACAGTGAGGAGAGTGGCAGCCTCGCATGTGTTTCCTCAACAACTCAAATTGTGTGGCAAGTTTTGACATTTGCTGTCATGAAGACTTTTGAGTCATTTCATACTGATTTATTGCAAGTTTTAAAAAAACTCTCTGCAGAGCAACTAGGGTTGTAATATTAGCATGGTTGACCTCAGACCTGCCCTTAGTTACTAAGGATCGTAGAAGCATTCTATTCAGGCTACCCAACCCTAAAGAGCAAGAAGTTGTGTGCACATCTTAGCTATAGTCTTCATTACACCATCGTAATTCTGTCTGCTAGACTGTATCGCTCAGTGGGACGTTCTCTTGTTGAGGGCAGGATATGTGCAGGAAGCCGCCTTTGTAGTCAATGTGTGCCTGGAAGTGGGTCTGAGGCTAGTTCTAATGCAGGGTTCTTTTCTTAGGTGGTATCTGTTCAGAACTCAAGAGGTGTTGTGTTTTTTTGTGGTGGATGTTTCTATAACACAGGATGCAATAGTTAGTTTTCAATTTCTATTTGGCTAAGCTACAGTACCCAGTTATTTAATCAAAGAGTGATCCAGAAATTTCTGTTCTTTGTAGCTGTTACTGACATCTGTGGTCAGCTGACTTTAAATAAAGAGTCCCCTGATAATGTTGATGGCCTTCATTCATTCAATGAGCTAAAGGCCTTGATAAAACCAAACCTGAAGTTTCCCAGCGAAGAAACTCTGACTCAAGCCCATAGCATTAACTTCTGCCTGAAATTCTAGGCTTCCTGCCTCCTTATAGATTTTTGGATTAGTCAGCCCCATAATTAGGTGAGGCAATCCCTTACAAAACAAAATAAACAACAAACAAAACTCCCCTAATCTCATTAGTTATTTGCCAGAGAATCCTGGCAGTATATGCACAAACTCCTGTAAAGCATTCATCCAGCTCAGACCACACTCTGCTGAGTGCCCACTGTAAGTGGGGTGTTGTGCCAAGTTCTTGGAATAGCAAAAGGAATATACAGTCCCTAACCTCAGAGAGTGGCTTTTGGCAAGTCCAGCATAGTGCAAAAGGGATCCTGTCAAAATAAACCCAGCCTAGAATCCTCAAGACCTAAAGTCAGATGGCCAGACACTGTAGCTGCCTCCACCTGGGGTCTGTCAGGGGCATTTCCAGGCACCTAGGGCACCCAGGCTTTTGTGTGTGTGTGTGTGTGTGTGTGTGTGTGTGTGTGTGTGTGTGTCATAAAGAGAAAAGAAATAGAGAGAGAGAGAGATGGTAGAGAGGTGGGAAGGTTATATATATACCCTTGTGCTTGATGAAGATTTCTTCCCTGCCGATGGCTATTCTCTGAAATTCCTCTTCCGAGTGTGATGGCATGATTTTCCCATGACCTCACTTCCTTTCCAGGAAGTTCTAGGATCTCTCCTATCTTAGAAGCATCAGAGCCGGCTTGCTTTGGGTCCCTACTGAACCTTAAACACTTTGAATTGGAGTGGATAGAAGGTGGAGCTAAAGGAGCCCTGGCTCTTGGCAGACTCCCCCAAAGTGGCTCTTTTCAAATTTGCTTTTCAAATATATTATTCTGATGAGTTTCATTTGAAAAGAAATAAGAGAAATCAGTGTAATTAAAAAAAAAAAGAGAGAGAGACCAACCTAATGATTCGAAGCCTTTCTTTCTTTCTTAGAAGCGAGCTGGTACAAGTCCTGCCAGACTGGGAAGGCTGTCGTCAGGGCTCTTTTTCTAACCAAGAGCATGACTGCGCCTTTCCTCTTCCCCCAGGGAGTGGTGGCAGAAAGAGAAGGCCAGGCTCCAGTGCACTGCCAGAGTTCAGGCAGAATTCACTATGCCTATAGCATAACTGATGAGTAGAAAATAAAGGACACCTTCCTCTTAGACATTTGGCTGTCAGCTGGTAACATGCAATTCTATAAGAAGTATGATTCACAGATTGCCCACTATGGTTTTGCAAGACACACCATTCTTAGTGGCCCTAGAACCACTTTGATTTCCAGTCTGAAACTCCCATCTGACATCCTTGCACTTTCCTTGATGTCAGAGCTACTGTGATTGTCCCATGGTCTGCCACCAAGCTGGTTCTCAACATGGAAGCTTTTCCAACTTCCCAGGAACCACCTCTGACCCGCATGTCCAGTACAGCTCCACATTAGTGATGACTCTCACTAGATAGCTGGAATTCTACTGCAGCCTCACTCTCCCCACCCACCTCTCCATCATCTCCCTCACCCCTCAGATGTGTGCCGAGCTTCTGTAATTCAGAACAGACCCATTAATGTCTGTTGTTCTTTAAGATCATGAGCTAACCTAGACCAAGAGCTGTGACTTCTCCTCTGTTCAGCTTCTATAGATCCATCAGAATCTACGACCTAGGAAATATTAGCACGAGCTTCTTCATAGAAATGCAGCTGTCACAGGCAACATTTACAGATGTAATAAGAACACATATTGCTGCTTGAGTCCTGGTACAGGGCCTAATCCAGGTGATCTGATTCAGTCAAAAATGATTTCATAACCAAAAAACAAACAAACAAAAAAAAAAGCCAGGTGTGGTGGCTTGCCTTTAATTCCAGCACGTGGGAGGCAGAGGTAGGAGGTATCACCATGAGTTCGAGGCTACCCTGAGACTACATAGTGAATTCCAGGTCAGCCTGGGTTAGAGTGAGGCCCTACCTCAAAAATCCAATAATAATAATAATAATAATAATAATAATAATAAAGACCTCATAATTATAGCAGCACTTCAGTTTTCAGGGTCTATACACATATAATTAATTTGATTCTTAAAAACACTGTGAATTATTAATAGGTAAATTGTACAGAAGGGAAACCCAAGACTTGAAGAAGACACGGAAGGAAATACTGGAACTACAGGTCAGACCAGCTCTGCTGGCTTGGAAGCCTGGCCTTTTCTCATCCTGCCACTTTGCCTTGAAACCCATCCAATGGCCAGAGCCCAGTGACGCTGCAGGCCCCAGTCCGTCTCTAAAGGAGACTTAGTCTCCATGGCTTTCTCTCAGGCATACCTGTGGAATCATGGGCTATGTAGATACAAGTATCTATACCATACACCTGCAACCGGTAGAATTTTCCAAGTCTCCAAGAATTTCTCTTAGTGCCTTCCCCCGCCCCTATTCAGTTATTTACCAATGAATTGCACTGAACAGTTCCTCAGCTGAAAAGCCTAGCCAGTTTTCAGGGTTTTTAAAAAGATATTTTATTTTTATTTATTTATCTATTTGACGGGGGGGGGGGGGGAAGAGAATGGGCATGCCAGGGCCTCCAGCCACTGCAAACAAACTTGACACATGTGCCCCCTTGTGCATCTGGCTAACGTGGGTCCTGGGGAACTGAACCTGGGTCCTTTGGCTTTGCAGGCAAATGTCTTAGCTGCTAAGCCATCCCTCCAGCCCCTAGCCAGTTTTGATGGAGGCACATTAGCCAGTCGTGAAGCCCTGTGCAATGAGCGAAAGCCAAGAGGCCCTGTTCCTCTCCCCCTTGAGGAGCTCATCTGAACAACATAGGTATCTGGAAAGGCCCTATCCTTCCACAACCACTCAGGCCATAAACTGGCCACTTAGATGCCACTCTCCTCCAGGAGCTTTGATACCGACAACCCAGACCAACAGGGACCTAGCGACCCTCTGTCTCAGTACTTTCATGTTATAATTAAAAATGGTGCTTTCTAAAATAAAGAGGTTGGCTTATGGGTTGGGAGGCTGAATGCTCAGGCTCAGACGATGTCCTCCATGGTATCAGAATTTCGCAGATTTCACTGCACAACTCAGCCTGTGTCAGAGCAGCCAGCAAACGAGAGGTCATGGTCACGTGGTAAGAAATACCAAGGGAGGGGTCGATCGGGCTTGATTTATAACAATTGCACTTGTGGTAACAAATTCAGATAAAGAATTAATCTGCTCTTACAGAAGAATGGGCCTAAATCACTTCCCAGGCAGCACTCCATGACTGCATGGCCTCACCTCTTAAAGCATGCCCTACTCTCAGTATCCTCACGCTGGGACCGAGATTCAAGCACATATGATACCTACACCATCTCATCTTCCCCTCAACCCCAACCTGGTCAGCCTGGGCTTGGCAACCAGTGTACTTCTGAGACAGTGGGAAGATACTTCTGGTCCTCACCCTATTGTGTGGTTTGGGGAGAATGATGCCTCTTGCAGCTTCCAGAAAGATTCAGCTCTGTGGGGTCTTTTCTCAGAGTATGGCAGGTGTCCCCCATGCAGCCATCTTTTCTTCTCAAGGAGACATGATAGTCAACAATCTCACCTGAATTCACTATTACACCCTCTCAGTCTGTTATTCCTGGCTTCACACACTTGCTAGTAAAGGGGAGAAAAGCTACCTTAATGTATGTGTGCCCAGCAAGTGACACCTTCTCTTGCGAATGACAGAAGCTGATTCTGTGCTGATGAACACTGAAGGTAGTGTGCATGCCAGAAGACAGCCAACCTCAAGTGTCATTCCTCATGTGTGGTCACCAACATTTTTTAAGAAAAAAAATTTAAATGATGATAGCAAGATCTGCCTTTCTGTTTCTATTTTATTTATTAGAGAGAGAGAGAGAGAGAGAGAGAGAGAGAGAGGAGAGACTGGGCAGGTCAGGGCTTTCAGCTGCTATAAATGAACTCCAGACGCATGTGCCCCCTTGTGCATCTAGCTTACATGGCTCCTGAGGAATTGAACCTGGGTCCTTTTGCTTTGCAGGCAAATGCCTTAACCACTTAGCTATCTCTGCAGCCTACCACCTCTTTTTGAGATAGGGTCACTCATTAGCCTGGAGTTCACCAATTAGGCTAGACCATGCTGGTCAGTGAGTTCCAAGAATACTCTGTCTCCACTTCCTCACCAAGGCTAGGATCACCAGTGTGCCATCACGCGTGGCATTTTTGCACATGGGTTCTGGGGCTCAAACTCAGGTCCTTATGCTGAACCATCTCTTGCTTGGTAGAGAGGACAAGGCTAATGGGTCCTGGTACAATTTTTGAGTAGGATCATGAAAGTAAAGTCAACATGGAGAGCCATCGGCCACTAACAGGGTGATTTGAGATGTCAATTATATTTCTTGCTTCATAAAGTTCCCGAGGGTCTTCAGTGGGCTGCTGTAAGGAAGTGCTTGATGCACTGTGTGAGAAGAACCGGCAAGAGCAGTCATGTCATTGGGCACACAGTGGCTTCTACTTTCCTGTTCTTAGAAAAGTTTTGCAAACACCTGAGTTGCAGGGAGGGCATTGTATCACGCACTAGCAGAGTGCATGAAGTCCTCCTACAGACAGACGCATGAGTGTGAAGTCTTGTCTGCTCCTTATCAGTTGTGAGAACTCAGCAGGTCTCTTAACCTTCTGTGGAACGGGACTGATAAGAACAGCCACTTCCTCATAGGAGTTTTTGGGAGGGAGTGAATTGTAGGGTAGCCCCAGGCATTTATGTTGCACGCAGAAGTGGTGTTCTTCCACCGTGTTCTTGTGCTTGGCCGTGGTTTCATCTCCTTGTACACGCACTGGGATGCTTTTAGAGGTCACTCTTCAACTTCTTTCCTCAACATTCTTGCCCTTCCACATGGCTCAGGAAAACGGCATATGATTGTGCTCTGCAGAATTGTCATGTTTCAGGGCATTCATGGGTACTAGATGGGAAACAAACACTTCAGGAGTCAGAGAAACATGGCATGGCTTCATGATATTCAGCAGGTGTTTTTACCACAGGACTTCGCAGAGAATTTGACATGTGGAATACACTCCAGCAAGGAAGCCTGATCCCCCACAGACCCACTCCCAGGACTGTCACCCACCAGGACATACTTTGGAAAGCACTAGCTTCAGATACGGCTAAAAAAATAAGACTAATTTGAATATAATGAAGAAGACTGTCCAGCGGTTTGTGAAAGTGTGTGAGCAGGCATGGCAGGGACACACAAAGGTTTCTGGGTGCTGTTGGGAATGTCCCAGGGCAGAAGTGCAAAGCCAAGCCAGGCTGAAGAGTACTTGGCAGACTGTGCTTGCGAAAGACAAAAGTCACATTACTATGATAAGCAACACCCACAGGTCAATCCAACTGCAGCTCAATGCAGCAAAAAAGTAGAAGGAAGGAGCTGCTGTTGGCTACCACCCACCACTTCCTTCCTCCTGCCTCTGACATTGCGTCTCATTAAGCACACAGTAGGCGAGAGGTACTGTCCCAGATGCAGCACTGCCCACACACCCAGGGTTGCCAGTGTACCCAGAGACAGAGCAGGGGTTGGGAGCTGTCTCTGGATGCCAGGGAGGAAAGTATGCTGTGCACATGCTATATGAGACAAAGATGAAAGGAAAGGCATTCCAGAAATAAGTGAAACAATACTGCTGGCTGTTTGGAGACAGGTGAGCAGGATTTGTGGAGCTAGGGCAGGAATAGCATGAGTTATAGCTAGAGAGTCATGCATAGGCAAGACTGTGGACAACCTTGAAGGTTATGCCTACAACATTCATTCATTCATTCATTCATTCATTGGTGAATAGTTAATGAGCACTTACTAAGTGCCAAGCACTCTACTGAAAGTGCAATGATAGAAAGCTGACAAAATGGGGCTGGAGAGATAGCTTAGTGGTGAAGGTGCTTGCCTATGAAGCCTAAGGACCCATGTTTGAATTCTCAGATTCCATGTAAGCCAGACATACAAGGTCACACATGTGCACAAGGTGGTACACATGTCTGGAGTTCGATTGCAGTGGCTAGAGGCCCTGGCACACCAATTCTATCCCTCTCTCTTTCTCATAAAAAAATTGAATAAAAATTGTTTTTTCTTTTTCTTTCTTTCTTTCTTTTTTCTTTTTTTTGTTTTTCGAGCTAGGGTCTCACTCCAGCCGAGGCTATCCTGGAACTCACTCTGTAGTCTCAGGGTGGCCTTGAACTCACAGCGCTACTCCCACCTCTGCCTCCCAAGTGCTGGTATTAAAGGCATGCACCACCACACCCAGCTGAAAAAAAAATTTAAGAATACCAATTGAACTCTGAACTGGGTAGAAAAATATACATTGAAAAAGAAAAATGACAAAACGGATCATACTTCCACTCTTATAGAGCTTATAATTCTGATGTTAAGAAGAACAATAAACACACAGTCCAACATTAGGTAGTAATAGATGCTGTAATGTAGGGATGAGAAAGTGTGAGCAGATTGAGGGGGAACAGGGATGGCTAAAGAGATGATATGAGCAGGAGCCTGATGAAGTGAGGGCATCATCTAAGCACGCATACAGGAGGTAACAGCCTACTGGGGGATTGGAATAAGAAGGTGGTGTGGCAGAGAGGCAGTGTGAGTGAGAGAGGTAGGGGAGGAAATCAGGGCACTATCCAAGGCCTCTCTAGGAACTCTGGGCTTTATCCCACTGTGATGGGAACTGGTCAAGGGGTATTGAAGTCTTTCAGGCAAGAGGGTTACAGAATAATATAAGATGTGGTATTGCATAGGACAGTAAGTTACTAACTCAGGAAGCAAAAAGAAACTTTACATAGGGGCATTGTACCTAATTCTGATAGATAAGGGGCACTCAAGCTGATGTCAGCATAGGAATTCAGAGCCCCACCTCGCACCTCTTCCTCCTCATGGAACCCTCAGAATCCTTGACATTGAGGAAATGGCTGCGGTAGGTATGTGGGATGACTGTGAGCTATCAAGGCTAGAGATGGGAAAAGAGCTCAAGGCTCTGGAAGTGATCCAGAGGAGAGCCACTGAGAGCTTAGGCTGGTGTGAGAGGAAAGGTATGGAGCAGAGGAAATGATGTAACGTGGATGGCCACTCTCAAAGTGTACACAGATACTATGCGCCACACTGAGAAGTCAGCATAGTCTCTCCCAAGGTGACTTGTGGAGATTTGAGATTTCGAGGAGAGTTTCACGTGGATGAGTGATCTGCATGGGGATGAGGGAGACGAAGAGTCATTTCTGTTTGTTGTTCCTGGTGACTGACCCTAGGATTTCACACATGCTAAGCAAGTGCTGTACCACTGAGCTATATCCCTTGCCCTTTAATCATGTCTGGTTCCTAGATGAATACTATGAAGTGGTTGGACTGGATTCCTTTTTCTCTCCATGTAGAGCATGTATTAAATATCATGAGACCTCAGATTGTATTGAGCATCATCTCCTCACTCTGTCAGCCTCATTGGCTTCCTCCTTTTTTTCCTGAAGTATGATCATGTTCCAGCCTCAGCCCTTGACACCTGCCATTCATTGTGACATGGAATTGTCATTTCAAGCGCCTATGTGCCTTCTGACCATTCCTCCATGCTAGCTTGCACTGATTGCTTCAGTGCCCTCCACCCCCTTACAGTTCTGTGTTCTCTGCTCTGTTTTTTCTCCTAAACACATTTTATTTTCTGAAATACTGTCTATTTTACATTTTCAGTGTCGTCCTGTCTATCTTCCCCCTTCAGACACAGGCTGTATGAGAACAGGAACTTTTGCCTGTTTTATGTCTCCAACACACCCAACAGTGCTGGGTATCCTGGGGGTTCCATAAAGATTTATGGAACAACTTAAGGATCCTTCCTCATGTAATAACTGTCATGGGATCTAAAGATTGTGCCAAACAAGGAATGTATTAGTCTACACAATGATGTAAGAATTCTTTTGACAATTTTCCTCCTGAAACCCTCAATACCTACCACACTATGTATTGGGGCACGGTGATAAACAAATCCAGGAAAACAGTGAATTCTAGTGCTTCTTGCTAATTATTCAAGTGGGTCTAAGATGACATCCTCTTCCACCTCTCTGTACTTAGCAACAGCCTCAGCTGACAGACAGGCTGTGTTCTTAATACTCATTGATAGTTCGACTGCTGGGACACATTATCTTCCAAAATCTAGAAAGTACTCAGGCTGGATCCCAAAAGTTCATTTAAGGATGATGCAGTAAGATAAAACTATAGAAAATATTACCATTGGATTGTGAGAATCAAATAACAAACTGTAAATTAAATTAAGAAAGTATATTTTTACAAATCTTGAGTAACAATGCTTGAGAGAAGCATTTGAAGATATTGAGAGGATAGTTCAGATTTTTCATGAAAACTCCCAAGTCTGAGCGGTACTTTTGTGGCTCACTTTCTTTCCTCTTCTCGCTTGACCTGCCTTTGGTCCTTTCTTTACCATTTCCCTTCTCTTTCTCTCTCATTGGCTGTATACTTCGTCATCTAGCCTCGCCTTGTCTCTCTGATAGGTGATGCCTCTCCCACTCCTTTATGACCATTATAAAATCCTCATCTTTACATTATTTATTTTACTCAAAATGGAAAAGGGGGGTCACAGAAAGACATCTTGCAAAGACCATCTGGTTGGTTGCCCCTGTTTAGAAGGCTATGTTAAGTTGCTTGGAGATACACACACACACACACACACACACACACACATTCCTATAGAGAAAAAAGTTTCATGTTAAGAGCAGAAAACTTTCCCATGTCATTCAAGGATATCAGACATTATGGAAAATTCAATAGTCCTATTTTTTAAAAATATATTTTTAGGTATTTATTTGCAAGCAGAGAGACAGACAGACAGACACACACACAAACACACACACACAGAAGGGGCTCATCAGGGCTTTCTGTCACTGCAAATAAACTCCAGAGGCATGTACTACTCTGTGTGTCTGGCTTTACGTGGGTACTGGGGAGTTGAACCCGGACCTTTAGGCTTTGCAAGCAAGTGCCTAAACCACTGAGCAATCTCTCCAGTCCAGTCCTATTATTTTTGACTTTTTTAATATATATTTTTTGTCAGTCAATGAAGTTACTCTGCTTACAGGGATATCATGAACACATAATATACAAGACATCTCAAGACGTCATACAATACTACAATACTGACATCATGTACCAAGACGTCATACAATCTAATACTGTTACAGGACATCATGTACCAAGGACGTTCATACAATACAATACTGTTACATAATCTATACCAAGACTGAGCACATAATTACAGGACATCATGTACCAATACAATACTGAGCACATAATCTACACGTCATCACAATACTGAGCACATAATCTACACTGTTACAGGACATCAAGACATGTACCAAGACACTGTTACAGGACGTCATACAATACTGAGCACATAATCTACACTGTTACAGGACATCATGTACCAAGCACATAATCTACACTGTTACAGGACATCATGTACCAAGACATACAATACTGAACACATAATCTATACTGTTACAGGACATCACGTACCAAGATGTCATACAATACTGAACACATAATCTACACTGTTACAGGACATCATGTACCAAGACATCATACAATACTGAGCACATAATCTACACTGTTACAGGACATCATGTACCAAGACCTCCTACAATACTGAACGTCATACAAATCTGAGCACTAATTACAGTTACATCATGTACCAAGACACGTCATACAATACTGAGCACATAATCTACACTGTTACAGGACATCATATATGTACCAAGACGTCATACAATACGTCATCTACACTGTTACAATACTGAACACATAATCTACACTGTTACAGAACATCATGTACATAAGACATCATACATCTACCAACTGAGTACATAATCTATACTGTTACAGGACATAATCACTGTTACCAAGACATCATACAATACTGAGCACATAATCTACACTGTTACAGGACATCATGTACCAAGACATCATACAATACTGAGCACATAATCTACACTGTTACAGAACATCATGTTACAAGACATCATGTCAAGATCATACAATACTGAGCACATAATCTACACTGTTACAGGACATCATAATCTACACTGTTACAGGACAGGACATCATGACATCATGTACCAAGACGTCATACAATACTGAGCACATAATCTACACTGTTACAGGACATCATGTACCAAGACATCGTACAATACTGAGCACATAAACACTGTTACAGGACATCATGAACACAATACTGAGCACATAATCTACTGTTACAGGACATCATTACAAGACATCATACAATACTGAACACATAATCTACACTGTTACAGGACATCATGTACCAAGATGTCATACAATACTGAACACATAATCTACACTGTTACAGGACATCATACACTGTTACAGGACCAAGAACACATAATCTACATGACATCATACAATACTGAAGACACATAATCTACACTGTTACAGGACATCATGTACCAAGATGTCATACAATACTGAACACATAATCTACACTGTTACAGGACATCATGTACCAAGATGTCATACAATACTGAGCACATAATCTATACTGTTACAGGACATCATGTACCAAGACGTCACTGTTACAATACTGTACCAAGACGCCGTACAATACTGACACATAATCTACACTGTTACAGGACATCATGTACCAAGACGTCATACAACACTCATAACAACTGTTACAGAACATCATGTACCAAACACATAATCTACACTGTTACAGGACATCATGTACCAAGACGTCATACAATACTGAACACATAATCTACTGAGCACATAATCTACTGTTACAGGACATCATGTACCAAGACATCATTGTACAATACTGAACACATAACAATACTGTACATCATGTACCAAGACATCATACAACACTGAGCACATAATCTACACTGTTACAGGACATCATGTACCAAGACATCATACAATACTGAACACATAATCTACACTGTTACAGGACATCATGTACCAAGACATCATAACAATACTGAACATATAATACTCATAATACACTGTTACAGGACATCATGTACCAAGACATCATACAATACTGAACACATAATCTACACTGTTACAGGACATCATGTACCAAGACGTCATACAATACTGAACATATAATCTACACTGTTACAGGACATCATGTACCAAGACGTCATACAATACTGAGCACATAATCTACACTGTTACAGGACATCATGTACCAAGACGCACAATACTGAGCACATCATACAATACTGAGCAACATAATCTACACTGTTACTGAGGACATCAAATACCAAGATGTCATACAACACTACCAAGATGTCACTGTACAATACTGAGCACATAATAATGTACACTGTTTCAGGACATACAACACTGAGCACATTACACTGTTACAGTATGTCATGTACCAAGACGTCATACAATACTGAGCACATAATCACTGTTTCAGGACATCATGTTAGTTCAGTCCTAATTTTTCTCAGTCCTATTTTTCTGTTTGTTTGTTTTTCTTTTTGCTTGCTTGGGTTCTAAAAAAATAGTATTAGATTGATTCCAATAAGGGAATAAGATCAACATAAGATATGGAGGAACATTTTAAAGTTTTTAAAAAATATTTATTTTTATTTATTTATTTGAGAGAGAGAGAGATACAGAAATAGGCAGGAAGAGAGAGAGAGAGGGAGAGAGAGAATGGATGCACCAGGGCTTCCAGCCACTGCAAACAAACTCCAGATGCATGTGCCCCCTTGTGCATCTGGCTTATGTGGGTCCTGGAGAATAGAGCCTTGAACTGGGGTTCTTCGGCTTCACAGGCAAGCGTTTAACCACTAAGCCATCTCTCCAGCCCTGGAGGAACATTTTAGTGGGTCTTCCCTCATCCCCCCACAGAACAAGTAAGGTAATGAATGATATGTTATGTCCTGATGGAGTTCAACTGTGCTTGGGAATGAGAGCTGAGAAGTTGTTAGGGTCTCCAGGCTACAGAGTTAATGGAGTCATATTTGGGACCTGGAAATGCCCTGTTCCTGTCATCTACATGAGTCACAGATCATGCTCCCAGAACTCCACTTCCTTGGTCTTTTGAATATGGACAATGATCTTGGGTCTTCCAATCTCATTAGACTGTCAGCAGGGACAAACAGCATTGCAGAAATGAAGTTGCCCTTAAGACTTAACAGCCCTAGATGGATGGTATTATAAATTATCAAGAAGTTCCTTCAAGCCATTTCAACCATTTTAATAATCTGGGTAATTAGGGAAAATTCCATTTGCTGACACTATCTAGGAAAGTCCCAGGATTGAAGCAGATCTGGTATTTGTTTTGGACACCATCAATATCTAAGTGGGCAGTTCAAATCTTTAGAAGCTCTGAAGGATTATTTGCAGAAGGAGAGGCCAGAAAGAACAAAGGCTGTGTTGAGAATGCTGCATTTCTTATCTGCTTTCTCACTGACTGGATTAGGGCCTGTACACTTTAGAAGTGGGAAGGGGGTATGTGCATTAGAGAATGACCTAGATCAAAATCTTCCTGTGCAACTGCAGAGTAAGGAAACTTTCTCCCCAGGGCCCTGACTCAGGTATCTAGAATGCAGACTTGCCTATAAATAACAAAAGTATTCAGGCACTGTGATTATTTTGCTCTACCTAGGTTATTTAGGGATTTCAGTTCACTCTGGGTAAGTGATTAGTGGGTGTCCTTGTAGAATAAATGTCTTGGTGCAAGAGAGACTCGTGAAGGACATCAGACATTTGTGTCATTCCCCTTGTCAGTCAGACACCCACACAGGCACAGCATCTGTTTGCTCTGAGACTCACTTATCTACCTGCTCGCTAAGGACTTTTCTTCAAGGCAACCCTGGGGCAGACAAGAGATACTGATGCCCAATGTTGTCTTAAACAATGGGTCACAGAGACACAGAGGCTGACATGATTGTCTAGAGGGAGAAACAGTGTGACTGAATGAGCCATTTGTTCTGTTGGCCTGAATCTTATCTATGTAAAGAGGGGACTTGTCCAACTCTAAAGATGTTATGAGCCTAAGCCAGCATGCTGAGCATTAGCCATCCAGTTTATGACACATCTCACCAAGCAGACCTTGGTAGAAAGCCAAATAGAGCTCTCAGGCAGATTTTATAAGCCCTTTACAATGCCTGCTAACAGTTTTCATTTCATTGCGAGACATTCATAGGAAAGCAGAGTTCTTCTGGCTGCCCTTGAAAACTCAAAGGGTCTGGCCACTGGGCCTACATTTTGATATGTCAACAACTAGCTTGGATTTGGGGATGTCTGTTACCTTTGGGTGAGATGTGGATTTTGCAATTTTCCTCAGGGCCTGTGACTCTTCTGGGGTCACTTCCAGCTGATTGACTTGATGATATCCTCCTGGGCCTGTAGACATTGGAAACTGTCTCCTCAGTCTAAGTTATCAAACTTCTTCAAGAGCCTTTTCTAAAACCGGGAGAGAGAGAAACAGAGGGAGAGAGAGCAATAGAAAGAGAAAGAGAAGAGAGATTAGCGTTAATATGTTGGCCTGCAGTTCCTGAGTAGAGTACTGCTCTCTGGGAGCTCTGATGAGGAAGGGCTACAGCCCAGGGAGACCTCTGGAAGGGCACAGAAGCTCTGTCCAGTAGCAATACAATAGCAATACAATGCAGGTGACAAAACTGAGCCAAATGTGCACCTGAAAACTTTCTAGAAGATGCATTGTAAAGAAATAAAAAGAAATATTTTAATTGTATCATTAATCAATTTAAAATTATTTTTGAGCTATTTTACATTCTTTTGAAAAAAATCACATTAAATCTTTGAAATCCAAAGACATAGTGGATACCTCAAACACATCTCCATTTGGACTATTCATATTTCATGGCCCCAGTGGCCACATGTGGCACGGGCCACCATATTAGACACAAAGCAGAAAGTCAAGAAATTGTTTACCAGATTACATGTTTTGCCTAGACATTTCACTAGCTACTTTGTGTGATTTAGGAGAAGATCACATTTATTAAGAGCTAGTTTTGTGCTATATAAAATCTAGAATTGTTTGTTTTTAGCTTGAGCATCCCAGCAAGAAACAACAACAACAAGGATAGCTAGAGGGCAAATACTTCTACCAAAATGGGCTCAGTATCCTGCCCCAACTCTGTCTCCTTCCCTTGGAGACCCTCATAGTTTCTCAATCTGTTTTTCTTCCCTCTTAAACTGGTATGATGTATCTTAAGAAGCAATTGTGAAATACATGAAAATGTATTTTTAATATTTATTTTTATTTATTTAGTATTTGAGAGAGAGAGAAAGAGATAAGATAGAAAGAGAGAGAATGGGCATACCAGGATCTAGAGCGACTGCAAACAAATTTCAGATGCATGCACCACCATGTGCATCTGCCTTACATGAGTCCTGGGGAGTCGAACCTGGATTCTTAGGCTTCACAGGCAAGCACCTTAACTGCTAAGCCATCTCTCAAGCCAGAAAATGTTTTGTAAGCTATAAATAATTGTAAACACTTAACAAAAAGAAAAATAAAGACATTTCATTGAATGTCAGCCTCTGCTGCACTTAGTACCTATATAATCTCTTTATAATAACATATAATATATATGTATGATATACAACAATATTCATCTCTTTATAATTCCTCTATCAAAAACTATTCTTACCCAGATTTAAAGAGGAAGAAACCTAGACTTATGCAATTAAGTAGCATGAGTCAGTGTGGTGCAACCAAATGACTTTGAACATACATTTTATTATATTCATGGCTGGGAGAAAAAATTTTACCTTTCATTTTCTGAAATATCTTAGTGTTTTTAAAGATGGGGAAACTGAGGCTTCATAATTGTTTCAGGATCAATCACTTTCATGCCAATCAATGACCAGCTAAGCTGAGGCTCTCTAGGGTCATCACTTGGGTTTTATACCCACCAAGCCCTCGGAACAGAAGGCATCTTCCTGACAGTTGAGACTATTTTTAAGCCCCCAAATGGAGGGCTAATCCTCTCAGGTTGAAGCTCTTCAATGGAGGAATCAGTGCGCAGACTGCTAGGTAAGCCCACTACTACTTGGTGGATGGGCATCTCTTTTGCTCAAATATTTTCACTCAGTCCATCCCGACTCCTTGTCCTCTTCCCTGGGGAGTGAATTACCACTTTTTTTTTTTTCAATGAAGGGTCTCAGTCTAGCCCAGGCTGACCTGGAATTCACTATGTAGTCTCAGGGTGGCCTCAAACTCATGGTGATCCTCCTACCTCTGCCTCTCCAGTACTGGGATTAACAGCATGCTCCACCACAGCTGGCGAATTACCACTTTTTTAATGAGTTGATCTATCATCAATTTTCTAGTTATAGCCTGACTCCTGCCAATACTGACAAGAAAGATGGCTGTGACTAAGGCTTTGACAACTGCACATAGACTGAGTTTGTGCTGAGGCATTGCTACCCACTGTTGTTTTCTCGTAGCTGTGACACCTGTATTGGTCTACATCTTTTCCATCCACCCATACCAAGTGAACCACTTGGCTGCAGGCATGATTTCAGGCTTCCTGCTAGTTTCTTGACATATACTGTCCCTGCTTCCCAGAATTCCTTGCTCCTGAGTCTCTTCAATTCTCATCTTATTGGTCCTTCAGGAGTCATTCAACTGAGGGCAAGCTAACTACTTCAGGCAGGAAATGCCTTTTGACCTCCGGCGCATACTGCCTGCACTTCTCATTTGACCTCGCCTCACATTTTACCTTCGGTTGTCACTGAACAGGGTCACTTGAGCATTTTACCCAGCTGCACAAAGGAACCTGGAAGACAGGGCCCTTGTATCTACAGTGTTTTACATGGCAGTGATACTTAAACTATTTTATTGATTAAATGCACGAATACACTTCTGTGTAGCGAGGCTGGGTTTATAATACATGCAAAAGATCCATTGAATTAAATAAGTTTCAGGTTTGAAAACCATGCAGAGCAATTCTGCTAGAAGTAACAAAGCTTTGTCATGGTTCCAAGGTTCTTAATTGTCTCATTTCTCCCCTTTCTGTTCATCTCTTAAACCTGGAATGTGGGTTACTAAATCTTTCTGGATTTCAGTTTTTTTAACATCTGTTTAAGAGTACTTTGATAAGCTATTCTCACAATATGTATTACTAATGTCCTTAAGCAAAAGAATGAATTATCCTGTGAAGTATATGATCAGAGTGGTGTGCACAGCAATAAAATTGGGATGGATATAGAAAAACTTGGCTCCAGGTGAAATTGAAAAATGAATTGAAGACTATGACTCAGCCGTCTGCACTTTTCCTGGTTTAACAAAGCAGCACAAAATGTGCAGTGGCCATGAATACAGTCTTCATGCCCTTTGAGGTAATGAGTAACTGTGTGTGACTAAGAATTAGGAGAGTCTCACACCTTGAAAAAAAAAAAGAAAGAAAAAAAAAAAAAGAAAAAGAAAAAGCTCCTATGTCTGGTTGGCCCAGAATACCCCCAGTTCTGGGAAAGATGATCATAAACATGGGTTTGAGTCACATAGATGCTGTTTTTCAACAAGAACCCCAGAAGGACAGTTGTGAACTTTTGTTTAAAAATAACTACAATGATAATAGTCAAAGATCTGTAAATTCCTTGGACTCCCAGAGGGTCCTGCTCTCACACATTCATTCTTTTGGGAGCTTTTCATATTTTCATTGCATCGTGTTTGTGAAGTCAGCACACACAGGGACACAGTGAATGTTGGCAAAACAGAACATTCCTTTACAGTGTGAGTTTTCAGGCCTTTAGAGAATGGATGGGTAAGTGGTTTTCATGAGAAAAGGCCCCTAGTTTATCTTTAAGTAAAACAAATTAAAGTCCTGTGCATGACTGCTATCGGAAATCCCCAAGCCCAGCCCACCTCCTGAGTGCTCCCTCTTGCTGCCACTGGTACATCAGTGGGGAAACACAACTTTGGCCACTTGAATGTGCTATACTACTCCTGGACTTCTTTAAAAGCATGTGACTCTGTGGTCTGTGGCATGTGCTATGGTTTGCTTTGAAAGCTGTAATTTAAAATATATAAGCCAAAGGATTCCCCCAGCAGCTTCCAAAGATGAATAGAGACTCACTCTCCAGAAAGTGAAAGGAAGAAGGGAAAGAAAGAGTAGGAGTAAGAAGGAAGGAAAGAAGGAGGGAGGAGGGAAGGGAGAGAAGAGAGGAAGGAAGGAGAAAAGAAAGAAGGAAGGAGGAGAAGGAAGGAAGGAAGGAAGGAAGGAAGGAAGGAAGGAAGGAAGGAAAGGAGGAAGGAAGGAAGAAAAAAAGGAGAGTGGAAGGGAGGAGAAAGGGAGGGAGAGGAGGGAGGGACAGAAAGAGGGAAAGAAGAAAGGAAAGAAGAAATGTACTACTAGTGCCCTTTTAATTCCCGTTGATAAAACACTGTCTAGACACTGGAAATCCTCTAGTCTAGACCACGTGCATCCGATCTGGTTAGGGCTTCTGGTGTCTGTTCTTATCATCTGGGGATCCTGGGGTCCTCTCATTCTGTCACCCCACCTCCAGAAACCCCAAACCTGCCTGTGTTCTCCAGGATGGATCTAACCAGCTGACTCCTGCTTTGTCCTTCCCTAGATGCCCCTCTTATCGAGCTCCCCAAGCTGCCCCCAGCCTGGTGCCCTTGCCTTTTGTCTAGAATTCTGTTCTCTCATGCTTGCATGGATAACCTCCCTTCAGTCTAATCTCATTTTATCACCTCCTCAGGGACACCTTACCTGTCCTGTAGGAAGGCTCCATATGTCACCTTAAATCAATACTCAGCAAAACATTTACCACAATTTGACTTTTTTCTAATCAATACATTTATTCCCCCATTATGATCTCTCTCTCTCTCTTCCCCTTATCTTTACTATCTAGAACAAAGCTTGTCACTTAATAGTTGGGTTGTTTTTGAGACAGGTCTAGGCTGGCCTGGCATTCATTATGTAGTAGTCCAGGCTAGCCTTAAACTTACAGCAATCCTCCTGCCTTTACCACTACACCCAATGCTTTGTACATATTTTAATAGGTAGATAGATAAATACTAAATGTCATGGCCAGTAGCCATTCAATCATGGTGTCCAGGGAGTGTCAAGAATATGCAGTGTTTTGAGCCAGGAGTGGTGGCGCACGCCTTTAATCCCAGCATTTGGGAGGCAGAAGTAGGAGGATCCCTGTGAGTATGAGGCCACCCTGAGACTACATAGTGAATTCCAGGTCAGCCTGAACTAGAGTGAGACCCTACCTCAAACAAACAAACAAACAAACAAACAAACAAACAAAAAGAATATGCAGTGTTTTAACCTTGTGAAACCCTGAAATGGCCACTTTCAGCATGTATAGCAGGTGTAACTTTCACATGTTATCTCATTTGATCCTTGTGGGAACCAGTGTGGGCAACCAGGAAAAAAGGAACTGGGGCCTTGCTGCCCTAAGCTGCTGTCTTCTACTTAAGGCCAGAAAAAGGAGTGCACATGCTTACAGGCTCAAGGCTTATCTTCTAGCAGGGCCAACCGAGCCCAGGTAGGGTTAGACCCAGGAGTCGAGGGCCCATACACAGTCCCTGCATAGTTACTTGTGTCACTGATATGTATTGTCATGTCTTTTTTTTAATTTGAGAGAGACAGAGAGGAGAGAGAGAGAGAGACAGAGAGAAAATGGGTGCTCCAGGGCCTCTCAGCTGCTGTGAACAAACTCCAGTCGCATGCTTCCTCTTGTGTGCATGTGTGGAATTGCATGCTTGTGTCACTTTTGCATCTGGCTAAATGTGGGACCTGGAGATTTGAATAAGTGTTTTTAGGCTTTGCAGGCAGGCACCTTAACCACCAAGACATCTCCCCAGCCCTGTCTTGTCTTTTAGATGCAGGAGTTAGAAGGAATGTGGTGAGTGAGAGATTTGTACCAACAGAGAATGGGGACCTGCATGGGCAGGACAAGAGAAAGAGAGGCCCAACAGGGCTTAAGCCCCTGTTGAAAGCCAAGCCAGAGCCATAAGTCAAGCAGAGCAGCTTGGGGACTCACGCTCTAAGAGACAGCACGGGCTGGATGAGGGGGCTTTCCCGAGCTAACAAAGAATGCCCTCTGGCCACAAAGCAGTGAAATGCAGGGAACACACTGTAGTAGAAGCTGAGGCTAGATTTGCAATCCTGGAAGACAGGACCTACCATGAGAAATGTATTAAAAAGGAAGATTTTCATGAGAGTTGAGCTGGTGCTCTCTGGGTTTTGCCAAATTCCCAGTGTGCCAAAAACATCCCCCAGCCAACCTCAGTCATTGCATGGCCTCAGCACTGCAAAGCTCATAGAGGCCCCAGCAAGTAACTCAGATTCCTGGCCAGATGGGAATGGGGGAGAGACTCGGGCTTCAGCTGAGGAACAGGGACACGGAGCACCAGTGGAGTGACAGCTCCTAATGGGCGGCAGGAGATAAACAACCAAGATCTACATAGACCTACCTCAGAGGCAGAAATTTTGAGGAAGGGGAGACTTGGAACACCAGAATTATGCAGGTGAAACAATCTGTTAGAAACATTCAAGTAAAAATGTGATCTAATTGGCCCCCACAGGCTGGCGAGGCCTGGGAACATTTGGTTACATACCAGCCAAGGAGGCTCAGAAGACAAGTTCAAACTTACCCAGTTGGGATGCAATTAAGTACCAATGCCAAGGGGGAGCCAAAGGCAAAAGTGGGCAGAATAACAGCCCTGTTGTGGAGCCCAGCACCCCACAAGCTGCAGGGTTGGAGCTCTAAGCCCACCTCAGCTCTGCTCCTGCTCAGAAATAGTCATAATTAATTAACATGAGTTCCATGTAATTGTTCCGCCCCAGGGCTGCAGTCTGCACAGGTTTACAAATACAGAAAAGAGCTTTCTTTCTTGCAATGACACTATAACTCCCACAGAAAGGATCAAAAGACCTGTGGCAAAAATGTTCCATTGAGACTGGAGCTATGAAATTATCTGCTTCAGAGTTAAATATGAACACATGTAATGCATTGTCTTTCAGATTGCCAGCAAAGAAGCTTCAGCTTGGTGTATCAGAGGGACAAGACTTGAACTAGGTTGCTAGGACATCCTCAAAAGCCTGGCTGGCATCTTGAATGTAGTAGGTACTCAGCATGTGTTGCTTCAAAGAACCAACCTGCACCAAGAAACGACAATCCTTTCTGATTGAGGAGCTCAGCTCCAAGGGCAAAACCATGCCAGTGTGGTATGACAGACACACCTGCTTGATGACAACCAGAGAACCAAGCCCTTTCCCATTTCCCTTCTCCTGGGAAAAAAAGTAACACGTGTTAACAGAATAGCAGAACTTGTTTCATTTTCTAGCCACAATGTCGAACACTGTGGATGTCCCTGCTAAGCAGCTAGAACATAAGTTCTTCAGCGCTTCGTCTGGGGACTTAAAAGCAATGGTCCATTGACGAGTAGTCAGGAACCTCTTGGAAAGTTGTAAAAACAAGCCCTGCATCGCTTCATGGGGTGTTGGGGTGGCATTGGACAAGAGGAAAGTCTTTGTGGCAAACGGTGATGACAAAGTTCACAGGGATGGCAGATGTTTGCTGTAGTAAAATAAGGGGCTCACATCTGCAGCTCAATTACCCTTCCTTAAATGGGCCTCCCTGGGACCACTCTGTTCAGTAGCTAGTGACACTGGTCCATGTGGAATCCAGGCAGCATCACCACCAGCTCCGGGAAGCGTGCCTATCTCATAGCTTGATGTATGTCCTTGGTGGAGCACACAGGGGCTGTCAGACAGCTCATATGGTCCCGAGACTACAGCATCTCCACATTCTGTGGCCTGCTGGGATCACGGCTGCTGCTCTGGACCAGGAAGGCAGTGCGTCACTCCTTGAATGGTGGCCAGTGGCCCTTTTAGAGAATTCAAGTTATCCAAGACTCTGAATGCACATTCGTACTCTGTGGCATTCAGACATCCAGGTTTTCTAGAACACCACCAATCTGAAATACCCACAAGACCTTACGGGTGGTCCTGTAGGGCTCCATGCTGTTTTGGTTGGGGATGTACAAAGCCTTACCTTGATAGGAAAACTGAGGTTCTTCCCATCACCGTTCTTCGGACATGACAATGATTCATCTGTCCCCCACGTCAGAGCTGAAGGTGAGTCAGCAACAAGACAAGACAGCACTGTTCAGACTCTGAAGACAGAGTTTAGAGCTAAAGAGCCAAGCCAGACATGACAGGGACTAGCCAGAAATCCTGATCGCCCCCCGCTCGAGCTGAGCCTGCTAAGCTTCAAATAAATTTAGCCCAGTTTTTCTCACACCACTTTTCATTTTTATTTATTACTACCCATTGGGCCAGAAGCAGAAAAGTCAAAACATTTCCAGCAACACTGAATTTTCAGGGTATTTACAGGCAGCCTGGAAACAGCAGGAAGCAGGATTTATAGATTTGCATTATCAAATAGGCATTTTCCCAACCCCTCAGCTTGTGGACTTGATTCCAATTAAATCAATGTATAGGTGTTAATGGGGCTAGCTTTCTGAATCCCAGGAGGGTATCCTCATAAACCAAAATAAGGTCAGAACTCCAAAGCATTGGAATCCCTGAAGAAATGCTGCAGGTGGGCCTTCCAGGTAGTGAAGAGGTTGCTGGCAGAGGTCGAATAGCCCTGGAAGTTCAGAATGGGCTCCACAGGTGGGGAGGATGCTGTTATACTTAGTAGCAGCCTGCAAGGACAAGGTGTTTCCAGTATAATAGGTTATTTTCAGCCATGAAGAAGCAGTATTTATTCCTGTTTTCAAAACAAAAAAGGAAAGGAAAGGAAAAAGGATTCATTCTTTTCAGTACTGGCCAGTCTTTGCTAAGCTAAGCTTTTCTGCTTCTGTACGAGGCACAGTGACAGTACCACCATGACAAGTTGCCATGAACAAACTCAAAACATCTGTTGATCTAAAGGTTTGAGATACACACCTCAAGCCATATTACTCCTCTTCCCAAAACACTCCCCAGCATCCCATCTCATTGAGAACAAAAACCAAGTGTTGCCAGGAGATTTGAGGGCCTGGTTCCTGCTAGCTCTGGCTTCAAATGCATCCATTCTCCCTGTACCAATGGTTCCAGCCCTGTTGGTTGGCTTTGAGTTTCTAGCACACAAAACAACCTGATGTGTTCCATTCTCCAGAAATGTTGTCACCTCATGTTTGCCTTCCCCAATGGTCATTTCTACAGAGGACCAGAGACTACAGAGACTACACTAAATGAAACAAACAAACAAACAAACAAACAACAACAACAACAAAAAAAAAAACGTGAAGCAGCAGGATCCCTGACTAGATTCCCCAGAAAATTTCCAAGCTCTTATTAGGTGAGGATCTCTAAAGTCTGTGAGGTTCATAACCACCACCACCCCAACACACACACAAAAGGGTTGGTCACATGTTCCAGTCAGTACCTGCCATCCTGGGGTCCCACTGTCCACATTTGTCATGGTTAATCTTGATTATCAACTTGATTGGATGGAGAAGTGTCTAGAAGAAGTAAAGCACATTTCTGGTGTGTCTGTGTGGGCATTTCCAGAAAGGATCACACTGAGTGGAAGGCTGGTTTGCAACATTGGCTGGCACCACCCAATAGGTTGAGGATCTCAATGGAAACAAGGAGGAAATGGAGGAAGCTGATAGCATAGACTTTCTCTGTGTCTGCTTCCTGCCCACCACTGTGTGAGCTGCCCGATCATACTCTCCGCCATGAGTGATACCTATGAGCCAAAGTAAACCATGCCGCCTTTCAAACTGGTTTTCTCAAGTATTTGTCATAGCAGTGGGAAGTCTGACTAACACAATTCCTGATAACAAGCTGTGCAGATCCTCGCTATCATTCTGTGTGGGTTGGTCAGGGTTGCTCCAGGGTGTGGCTCCCAGAGCCTACAGACCTCAGGCACTAGAGGAGTGCTGGGTACACTACAGAAGAAGCAGGGTCCTTTTCCAAACATTCTGTCACTAGGCGCCAAGACAGTTCACTGACCATACCACACCTCATCAAGGCATATGGGTTAGGGCTAGTTATATCAGCTCCATCTACTTGCCCTGTATGCACAGGGTTTAGACCCCTCCACACTGGATGGAGGGTAGAAATCACACTGGTCCCTCTATTTTTCTCCCTTCCCTACCTTTCCTCTCCAAAGGAAAGAAAAGAATCTTTTTTTTTTCTTTAAGTGCAGGGTCTCATGTCATGCTGTAACACTGTAGCTCAGGCTGGCCTGGAATTCTCTATGTAGCCCAGGCTGGCCCTGAACTAATAGTCATCTACCTGCCCCAGCCTCCATTCCCTGATAGTAAAGGCTTTTATGTGTGTGTGTGTTTTTCTTAAAATCTTTCATTTATTTATCTGAGATAGAGAGAGAAAGGCAGAAGAGGGAGAGAAGTAGAAAGAATGGGCATGCCAGGGCATGCACCACCTTGTATATCTGCTACGTGGGTACTGGAGAATCAAACCTGGGTCCTTAGGCTTTGCAATCAAGTGCCTTAACTGCTACATCATCTCTCCAGCCAAGATTTTAAGTTTTTATTGCATGCGGATACCAGAACATGGAACTGAATGGGAGCAGTGAGTGTGTTAGCTAGGAAGTCATCCGAGGAGACTAACCGTTCCCACTTGGTGCCTTTGTAAACATTAGGTAAAGGGGTCTCCTCCGAGACACATTTCTTCTCTCTCCTAGACATGTCGTAAGTAAATAAACCTACAATGTGAGTCTATTTCCTCAAATGCCCTGCTAGGCAAGAGTTATCTGAATGGAGTTGGCACCATCTCAGTGCTTGCAACACGGTGAGTCATCAGTAAACTTGGGCTTGCTCAATCAGCACCAGGAGCTCTGTATGCAATCTCACCCTCCCAGATCCTAGTCATCACAGATCACTGTTCCTCCAGCCTCCCTCCTTCCCTCCACATTTATAAAATTGGGGCAAAAGCAGTGGGAACAGCGTGAGAGGCCTGTCTGCCAGACCATCTCCTTCCACCTTCCAGGAGCAAGCCTGATCATTGGTAGCTCAGAGCCAGGAGAAGGGAGTGGCCTGAGGCAGTGGGCAGGCCAGACTAGACCTGCTACTGATGAAGACTGGCATTCCCCTCCTTGCCATGCTCTGTGGAGGTCACATCCTGGGGAGAAGCCAGGATGAGGCTGCCTCCTCCCACATTCCACCAGGGCAGCTCCCTCATAGCACATGCTATCACATGTGACCTGCAAGGGACTCTAAGCTGTGGAAACCAGTGGCCAAGAGAACTGGCTGTTTATGTTATTCTTTTAGGTTGAAAACAAAGCCTTAGTGCTAAACAAAAACACATGACACCAGCTGTACCTTTATGCTTAGAGAACTAAGATTTCAACAGGTCAGATAAACAGGCCAAACACTGGGCAGGTCCCAATAGCCAGCACTCCTTTTCTGTTCCAGCCAGCTTCCCTCTGCAGGCTGCTTTGATGTCCACGCTGCAGAGCCCACATCTCTTCACCAGAAGCTCAAGGTGAAGCTAGGCAGAGTGCTTGCTGAAGGGGTGCACAGGGGTCTCTAGAAGGCCAAGTCCTGAAATCACAATATGGCAATGGGGCTCCACCATGTCTCTGAGACCCACAGGGCTGCAAAGATGCCATCGACATGGCTCTCTTCTGGGCCTCTGCCACTCAGAGGCAGGGAAAGGCAGTTCCTGCTCCAGAGAGGCCTGCCCTTGACCGGTATGAATGGAGACATGAGAAGAGCAGATCACGAAGGAAAGCAGGGCAACCGGACTCCCAGTGAAGCAGGGTAGGAACACTTCTGAATGGGGCTCCAGAGTAGGAGGGAGTCTGGGCTTGATTCCAGTCGAAAGCACAATGGCATTGAGCAAGTTACTTAATCTATCAATACAAAGCATTGGTTACCTCACTTATAAAAACCAATAATATTTATCTCATTCTACCAGTTAAGTCACCAGACATAGAAATGATGCCAGGTATTTCAACAGAGAAAACTGAATATAAAGAATTGTTGATTGGAAACTAGTTTATTAACCAGGCAACTGGAAGGGTAAAAAGTCTAAGGTGTCAGTGAGGAAGTAACTACAGCAAGTAGCGATCACCCTCAGGGCTGGATAAAGGTGGGATTATTATGACCAAAAGACTTGGTGGGAGGTTTGCACAGGAGTAAGACTTGATCTTTGAGGATGCACATTGCTGAGATATGTGGTTGAGAGGCTGGCTCTGAGTGTTGAAATTACTGCGCTGGGTTTGATTATTGTTATTGGAATGAAACTACTACCCAGGCAAAGAGGGATGGATGAGGATAAGTGAGAACAAAAAGCCAACAGGACGCAGACAAAAAAGAGCACGGCCAGGGGCTGGAGAGATGGCTTAGCAGTTAAGGCACCTGCCTGCAAAGCCAAAGGACCCAGATTCAGTTCCCTAGAACCTGTGTTAGCAGATGCACAAGGTGGCACAGTCATCTGGAATTCATTTGCAGTGGTTAGAGGCCCTGGTGTGCTCATATTCTCTCTCTCTCTGTCTGTCTCTATCTCTCCCTCTGTCTCTTTCTCTCTCAAATAAATAAAAATATTTATGAAAGAAAGAAGAGCAAGCCTCTCCTCCCTCTTTTTTTTTTTTTTTTTTTTTTTTGAGGTAGGGTTTCACACTAGCCCAGGCTGGCCTGGAACTCACTCTGTAGTCTCAGGATGGCCTTGAACTCACAGTGATCCTCCTACCTCTGCCTCCCAAGTGCTGGGATTAAAGGCATGCGCCACCTCACCTGGCTTCTCCTCCCTCTTTTGCCCTCGACCAGTGAGTCTAACAAGACGCAGCTGAATGTGAAGCAGGACTGTAATTTTCAGAGCCCAGCCTTCAGCACCACAAAGCAGGCGGGCCTGGAGCACAGCCATTAACTGAACAAATGGTGCACTCACAGACAGGACTAACTCTATATAAAATAGGTAGCACACTACCAGGTG
Organism: Orientallactaga sibirica; assembly: GCA_036365145.1. NCBI lineage: Eukaryota > Metazoa > Chordata > Mammalia > Rodentia > Dipodidae > Orientallactaga > Orientallactaga sibirica. The sequence continues at coordinate 56,982,905 of JAEOAD010000004.1, forward strand.
CACAATCCCAGGTGACCATTGACACTATCATCGTTCCTATTATGAGGAATGAGGAGGCTTGGCACTTGGATGGAAGACCAGGCACACTCTAGGAGGTTGCTTGGTGGCAGGGTCTAATTTCTGGATTTCTTTCTATGGAGACCTTATTGAGAATATGAACCTTAAGATAGAATAGAAAAAGACCACCATGGTATCAAATAGCAAATAATCACGTAATTGACCTCTAGGACATCCACCTTCTCCATTCCATGCCCAGATTTGTGAATCCTTCTTTCCTATCTCCAGCCCATGCACACCTCGCTCCCCAGTCCTAGTTCCTGTTAGCCAGTGCTCACCTCAGTAGTCTGTGGCACTTATAGACAAAAGGCCTTGTTCCTAGAATTTATATTTAATGCACACAACACTGCTTCAGCGACCCTGGAAATGCTCTTTCCATTGGATTTAGCATCTTCGTCCTCGCTCCAAAGCACATTAGAGAAGTGAGGAGTAGGAAAGAACTCATGTCAGGTCTGATTCCTTTACATGTTCTAAATATTAGTGTCAATGGGATCTGCAGTCCCCCTCTCTCCTCTACTTCTAAGCCTCTAGTGGTAGCCTTACCTGGCTGAAACCATGTATTGATGCCCTCCCTCCTCTCTCAATCAACAATTCCCTTCTCTTTTTCACAGTCCTCTTTTACACTGACCATCTGTATCTGTCAGTTGAAACAAAGATATGCTGCAATAACAACTCTAAAATCCCTGCTGGTTACCATGGCAATGTACATGCCTTACAAATGTTGTGTGGTGACTAAGGGACAGCTGCTCTTTGACATCATACTCTTTTCACTCCAGCATGTAGGCTAAAGGAACAGCTCTTTGGGAACTGTTCCTAGCTCCCTAGCAGAGAGAACAGAAAAGAGAGTGGTACCACCAAGTGGCCTTCGGACTTCTGCTTGCAAATAGCTTGTATCGTGTCTACGTGGATTTCCATTGACTCAGGAAAGCCACACTACTTCTTCAAGAGGAAGAGTATATGGCACTTCTGAAATGAAGAATACTGCAAGTCACATGGTCATGCTAGTCCTCAGTAAGCAGGAATGTGTAAACTTTTCCTAGAGATTCAATGTGTGTGTGTGTGTGTGTGTGTGTGTGTGTGTGTGTGTATGTATTGGTTTTTTTGAGGGAGGGTTTTGCTCTAGCCCAGGCTGACCTGGAATTCATTATGTAGTCTCAGGTTGGCCTCAAATTCATATCAATCCTGCTATCTCTGCCTCCTGAGTGTTGGAATTAAAAGCGTGCGTCACCACTCCCAGCTCTGAATGAATATTTTGATCAATAAAAACGTCTATCATACATCCTAGTCAAGGAGCTCAGAACCTCCCATGATTCTGAAATTTATGGAGAGATGAATCTAAAATCTGGAACTAGTAGGGAGGCTTCCACAGAGCCTTTTTGGGTCTCCCTTCCTCCAATGTCTTTAGATGACACTGATCCCGGAGTTCCTGCAGCGATGCCTAAATGCTGTTGTCAGCCTGTCATTCCCTAACAGCCTCATCCACTTCCTATTGCCAATCAGTTTAGATCAAATTCTATAGCCTAGTGTTCAAGGCTTCCATTCTCTGGTCCTTCCTTCCAGTCTCACTGCATCTTAACCTCAGCTTCCTGGATCCAGCTGAGGGTCTAATGGTTTGCCTCACACCTCCACTACTATGCTGGGATGGCAATCTTTGCTTGACTTCTTCTTGCTCACCTCCCCATTCTTTCTTTTCTACCTAATTTATGTTCTTCAATTTCTTTAAGAATGTTTTCAAATCTCATCTTTATATAATTTCCTTGAATAACCGTCCCCTCTTTATGTTTCCCAAAACTCAGAATTATCTCTCTCTTCCATTGTTTTTATTTTTTATTTCTGGAATCATGTTGTATTCTATGGGATAGGATCTTGAGGATTTTCTGTTCTACATATACCACTTCCCTCTAGGGTCTGAGGAAATGAAAGAGCAGAAAATTGACTAGTTTGTGAGAAACTAAGTTGGGATGAAAACAAGTCTTCTCAGTCCTTATTAGTATTCCTTTCCTGTACCAGCTTGACTCACTTAATTTATATTCATCTCTTCAATCAGATGATAAGCTCCTTTAGGATGGCAATGTCTCATTATGATACAGGACCCTTGACATACATATATTTTCTCTAATTCCAACAGCAATCTGTTTGGTTGCAATTATTCCCATTCTAACATTGAGAAAAGTAAGGGTCAAAGAGGTCAAGTAACAGGCTCAAGATGAAGTCATCAATAACTGACAAAGCTAGGGTTTATTGAATGCCTACTGTGTGCTTGGAATTGTGCTAATTCTCAATTCAAAGAAATTAAAATATAATTATCTCTAAAGGAAAAATGTTACAGCTTTAGCGTAGTTCATGATAAATCCAAATGAGCAATATATTCAACACTATGGCATCCATTTAGGTCAAGCATTATAGTCTAATGTGTTAGAACTTTGAACTTGGCAGTTGAGGATGAACAGTGTGTGTTTGTTCAAAGCATATGCCAAGGTTGGAGTGCACAGGCACTGGTAAAAAAAAATGAGTTGTTAGGAAGTTAGCTAAATTCTGTTCAACAAGGAACGGTTTTCTAAGAGAGTCCTGCAAACTAATGCACAGTGATAGATTGAGGCAAAGTTTGGGAAAGCTTTGACTACCTGGATAAGGCAATTGGATTTTGCTCTGTAGGTTGTAAGGACTCACCAAAGATGGATGACCTGGAAAAATATTCTTTTAGCCAATTACTTTATAATATATGAGTGGGAGAGCAAAGCCTGGGAGATAAGATACTTAGTTAATTCCAGACACTTTATTCACCTATGTGTGGACTGAGAAACTTGACAATGGGATAGGCAGGTTTGTAGTGATGGAAATAATTTTTATTTATTAATACAATAATTATAAATGTCATCATTTGTGGAGGTGGAATATGGAAAGGTGAAATACAAATTTTTTTGTTGCTTGCCCCAAATCAAACTGTCCTGTTTTCCTGAAATATGTATGGGAGTTCAGGGTATCAAAGTTCTACTATTCCAGCATACAAGATAAGGGGGAAGAAATTTTGTTCTCGCAAAGTTAAAACGCTTTATAATTCCCTACCCCATGCCACCTTATATGTGGTCTTGTCACTTATTTACAATTGCTTTGTTTCTAATACATGTCTTTGAATTTTGCCCTTTTCTTTTATGAGTGAACCTGCAATTCAGTGAAGAGACAGGTGAGGGTAAATGTGAACAGTTGTCAATCTAATGATTTTCAAGTTTTTCTTGTTAACCATAACCAACATCAACCCCTTTAGTTTTTCCAGCTAACCATTCTAAAAGATAAATGAGCTAGATTTTATTTGATGAAAATATTTCATTTCTTGAACCTGAGAGAGCAAAAATGACACTCCTCCCCATTGGAAGTGTGAGCCACGTGGACAGGGCCATACTCAAATTAAAATATCAATTCATTAATGGGTGTACAGAAATTTAAATGTGAATCATTGGTGATTTAGTGGAGTCATACCTACAGAGAAGGTAAAAAAGAATAGGCTAAATGAAAGTCAACCATTTCTTTCTTTATGAGTTTTCAGTCTAGAAATTACCATGACTTGTTTCTCATCTTAGAATACTCAGGATCTCTCTTACCTTTGAGATTCAGGAAGAAAGATCTGGAGGTACTATCCTAACCAACATCAAAGAGAGTCAAAACATGGCTGGCCATGGTTTCCAAACCTTTTTTACCCCAAAGGAGATGCAAGAATGTTGGGTAAAGAACAGGAAAACAAAACAGAGCAAAACAAAAAACTCGTGTGTGTGTGCGCGTGTGTTTAAACATGCAGACACATGGCCATGTTTCTTGTACCTTTTTTTTGCTTTAGTAATGCTAAACACCAAAGGACATATAACATAGACAAACCATGCCTGGAACTCACAGGCTCACGGGTTGAGGACTTCATTTGTACCCTCTCCCACTTCAAAATAAGTTTTCAAGATAACTCCCAGTAACCATTAGCTTCCTGTTGCTGGGACAAATCACCCCAGAAGAAACAGCTTATGGAAGAAAAGGGTGTATTTCATGCTTCCAGTTTGAAAGGGAAGTTTCATCACAACAGAGCGAGGCATGGCAACCGGCTCACAACATCACATATTCACAGGAGAGAGAGAAAAAGAGAGAGAGAGAGAGAGAGAGAGAGAGAGAGAGAGGCATTCTTGAGCTAGCTGTCAACATACAGTGAGGCTATATTAATCAACCCCAAAATCTGCCCCTAGAAACACACCTCCTCTAGCAAGGTTCCACCTCCCAAAGGTTCCACCTTTGGGGACTAAATAGGAAACTTAATCATAAACATTTGAGGCTCTGGGGGACATTTTAAGCCCCTACATTCCCTACCAAATATTAAACCTTATGAATACTACACCCTACCAAATATTCTACCTTGCTCTGGAAAGTCCAGCTTCTGTCTGTATGGCTTCCCACAAAACAAATGTGTACAATCACCTAGTTGATCCAGGAAAAATTACATAGTATGTATCCATCTCATTTTAGGGATAGAAGAATGAACGAGATATCAGTAGGGTTTAGATGATCTAGAAAAGTGGTCTTCATCTTGTATAATGACTCTCCCTTTTTAGACACCTTCAACAGTTTAATGAAGGTTATTATTTTTTTTTGAAAAAGTTTTTAAATTCTTGCAGAAGATGGGGCAGAAAGATTGTAAGAGCCACAGAGCAGGAGGAACTATCCAGAGGCATCGCCCCCCCCCTCCCTACAATGCCTGACTTTTGCTCTCACAACTCATAACCCATAATCCCATGGTGAATCCCAGCAATCCCACTGAGGAGGGCCCTCAGTGGAATGTGGGCAGGGAGGAGGGAAATGATGGTACCAACACATGATGTATCCATACAAAGTTTCTACTTAATAAAAAAAAAAAGTTTTTAAGTTCCTAAAGTAAAAACACATATGATTAGAATAAAAGTCAATTAGATTGAACAGTTATCAAAATATTGAAAAACAAATTTACATTATAGTAACACATGTACCTCTTTCTTAACACTTTAAATAACAAGGCCAGTGGAAGAGCTAATGACTACTGTGATTTTGACAAAACACTTAGTGTTGACAACATTTTGAGATATCTGCAGCAGCTGTAAAATGATATGAAAATGTGCGTGACTTCTCTTGGTGAGAGTTCCAGGTGCTGCTGAAGTTACAGTGGTTTCTTGTCATAATGAAAAGAAATGTTTCCTTTCAAACTAGGATTGCTGCAAATGAAGATTTTTTTTCTCCCTTTCTAAGACTACAGACCCTGTTAGGTCTGTTAGCAGCTAAACTTCAGTTTAACACCAGGTCTATTAAAAGGTTGTTTCTAGATCATACAGACTCATTGGAGACTGTCCTAGCATGTAGTTGGGCAGTGGTGAAGCCTCTCTCTTGGCTCTGGGAAGTTGCCCCTTGTGCTGGCCTGACGCTGCCTGCCCAGGTTGCTTGCAGCAATAGGTGGCACCTAGCATGGTGCTCTGTGCCTATCTGCTTAGCAAATGTGAGAAGAGAAGAGGGAAGAAGCAATGGAGTGGTTGGGGCTTAGCTCTCTAAGGGCCTTTCCAGCCCAACCGTTCTGAGGCGGTGATGAATGCAGAAGGAATTCACTGAAGCCAGCTCACAGTCCTGTGGTTGCCAGAAGTGACCGCAGGAGACAGCTCAGGCAGTGGGTGGGGCAGCAGCAATGCAGTGGGGTGGGGCCCAGGCTGGTGCTGAGCACCTAGCTGGAATTCTGTCCCTTAGATAAAGATCTCTAACAGAAAACGGAAGTGCTGCCATCAGTGACCACAGAGGGTAACCAAAGGGCAGAGGAGCAGCTGAGCTGCCCAGCTGTTTGTCCTGCTGCTTGTCTATCAACATGGGCAAGGACAGGAAATTCATTCATCTGCTTCATCTGCACGCTGGCTTGACCAAAGACCCTTTGTAAGCTTAAAGACCTTTTGTTTTTCTCAAGAGTATCATTAGGGGGAAAAAAAAAATCTTGATGGTATCCCTACCCTGTCCCAACTTCTGTCACCAAAGAAAGAAAGAGGCCAAGTTCACATAGTTCTGTGAAGTGTCTGACCAGACTAAGTGTTAAAATGCCAGACACAACATAAGCCAAATGTAAAGCAATTATAAGGTTATAATAGACATATGTAAACTAGATAGGGATGAACGAAGTTATTTCATTTGGGAACTTCGCTCAATCTATCACTTCTGTATTGTGAAACATATTATTTTAAAAGGTTGTAACAACACAACTTTTTATTTTACTTTATTGGGACCTTTAATATATAAACACACATTGCATTTTCTCTTGTGTGCTCCCTCCCTCTCCCCTGTTCCTCAGAGGTCCCTCTTTAGTGGAGTATCAGTAGTCCCTGCAGGGTCTCAGTTACACCAGTCAGTTTCTGTGGGGAGGGCAATGCTGCACTGTACCCCTTTCTATCCTGCGGATCTTACATTCTTTCAACCTCCTCTTCTGCAATGTTGCCCGAGCCTTGGAAAGCATGTTAGAAGTCTACTTCAGTGTTGAGCTTGCAACAGTCTTTCATTTTCTGCTTTGATGAGTTCTGAATCTCCACAGCGTCTACCACCGTTTCCCAGGAGAAGCTTCTCTGGCTAGCCATGGGAGCAGCACTCATATTTAATCCTCCTCTTCCCCTGCAATGTTTGCTGGGCCCTGGTGGGTGCAATAGAAATGAGTGATCTTGTGCTAGGCACTCAGCTTTCTCTTCTTGTCATTCTCATGGGTCTTGGGCCTCCCAGGTAGTCACCACCATCTGTAAAAAGCAAGTTCTCAAGCCAGGTGTGGTGGCATACACCTTTATTTCCCAGCACTAGAGAGGCACAGGTAGGAGGATCGTAGTGAGTTCAAGACCACCCTGAAACTACAGAGTGAATTCCAGGTCAGCCTGAGCTAGAGTGAGACCCTACCTCAGGAAAAAAAAAAAAAAAAAAAAAAAAAAAGCAAGGTCTAAGAGTGAGAGCAGAATTGTTGAAAGGGAATTAACATATACACTTAGAGGACATTTTAATGGGAATTCCTGTTATAATAAAACATGCCTACCATACAGATATTTTATGTAACTTTATCTCATTTAGTCATCCCAAGACCCCTGTGTTTATTATTAATCTCTGTAGTGAGTTGAATGATGCTACCTCCCAAAGATATGTCCACCTTTGTGGAATCTGATAAGGAAAATAGTTTTTGAAGATATTACTAAGTTAAAAATTTTCTCAAGAAATCATCCTAGAACTTTTGGTGAGCTGTAAAGTCATTATCAAATGTCTTTATGAGAAGAGAAGACACACAGAAGGCAATGGCTGGAAGGCAAGGCCATGTGAAGACAAGGCATCAGGGCGATGTATCTACAAGTCTGAGAATGCCTCAGATTGTTGGCAGTCATCAGATGCTGGGGGAGAGGTAAGAAACCACACAGAGTCTCTGGAAGAGGCCAGCTCTGCAGACACCTTGCTCTCTGACCTAAATTGTGTGAGAATCAACTTCTATTGCTAAGCTATCCTGTTATCCCCAGAATCTCCTACTGTTCTGTTGAAAACTGCCCAGGTGGATCTCGCCATGTATACTGCTCTGCCACTAGCTTGCCAAGACTGGCAAATAATTCAATAATTCAGGACTTGCAAGTAATTCAAGATGAAATAGTACTATTAAGGTAACCAGTACAAAGGTTAACCACATGCTGATACTGGGATTGCTTGGATTTGAGGCTAAATTTCCCACCTAGTAACTGTGAGGCTGTAGGCAAGTTAGTCAATCTTCCTTGTGTGTCTCAGTTGTTCTGTAAAATGTGAAGAACTCAGTAAAGGCTTAAGGAGACATAACACATGGAATGTGGTATCCTAGTAGGGTTCTTAAGTGAAAAAAAAGATAAAAACAAGGAAATCTGAATGAAGTATGAACTTTAGAGAATAATAATGTATCCATAGTGATTTATTAATTGTAACATCTATAGCATACTAACCAGAAGATGTTATTAGGGGAAATAAGGAAAACTGAGTCTGAGTTATGTGGAAAATCCATATGAATCACCTGTGTATGAGCCAACATCAACCACCATCATTTTAGGGTTATTATTAAGACCAAGGAATTTGCTTTTTAAAAAAAATATATTTATTTATATGTGAGGGCAGACCAGGGCCTTGTGCTTCTGCAAACAATCTCCAGACACATGTGCCACTTTGTTCATCTAGCTTCAGGTTGGTCCTGGAGAATTGAACCTGAGCTTATAGGCTCTGCAAGCAAGTGCCTTTAACCACTGAGCCATTGCCCCCGCCTGGAATTTGCTTTTATAATATTCCATGAAGATAAGCTAACTTTTAAAAAAATGAGATGAGGGCTGGAGAGATGGCTTAGCTGTTAAGGCACTTGCCTACAAAGCCTACAGACCCAGGTTCGACTCCCCAGGACCCACGTAAGCCAGATGCACAAGGGGGCTCACGCATCTGGAGTTCGTTTGCAGTGGCTGAAGCCCCTGGCATGCCCATTCTCTCTCTCTCTCTCTCCCTGCCTATTTCTGTCTCAAATAAATAAATAAAATAAAATATTTTTTAAAAATGAGAAGACTTTAAATTTGTCTTGTTCCAAAGCTAAGTGAAGCTAAATTGGGTGCCTTATGCTTGTTGAGTTTTAGATATTTTCATACTGGTTTCTATGTCTTACTACGTGCATACAGTTCCAGTGACCCACATCTAGATCAGTTTGCTTTGTTGTTGTTGCTCAAACTCACAACAATCCTCTTACCTCAGCTTCCTGACTGCTGGGAGGTATGAGCCACCATGCCTGGCTTAGCCCAGCTTGGGTTTGGGAGAAGAATGCAAATAAATGGAAACTTAAAGTTGTAAATATGTTTTTGAACATGCCTTTCAGCTTTTTTACATCTATCTGCTACTGAAGTCAATTAAAAAAAAACCCAGGGGCTGGAGAGATGGCTTAGCAGTTAAGGCACCTGCCCACTAAGCCTAGGAACACCCATTCAATTCTCCAGGTCCCATGCTTAGCCGGATACAAAAAGTGATGCAAGGGGGCAATGCCGCACATGCCCACAAGGGGGTGCATGTATCTGGAGTTCGTTCACAGAGGCTGAGAGGCTGCTGGCGCACCCATTCTCTATCTGTCTCCCTTTCTCTCTTTGTCTCTCTCCAAAAAATATATAAATATAAATAAATAAATAAATAAAATAAATAAAATAAAATAAAATAAAACCCACATCACATTTTACTTTTTCTTAGGAAAACAAACAGAATGAATTGTGGTAATCCTTTCTTTACTAGCTTGACATCCAATAAGCTAGACAAATGGCACACTTCCCATATATTCACTTGATTCCCACAACCATGAAAGAATAATATCTTTGATAAATTGGTCTTTGCTGTTTGAAAATGCCACAATTAAACCCATTAGTTTGATGCTAATTTAAAAATTAATGAAAATAACCTGGCCATTGTTAGGAGTGAAGGTTCATCCATGAGAATGAATGTGTTGAGGAAGGAGATCCAGGGGCTGTGGAGGCAATTCATTTGGTAAAGTGCTTTGCCACACAAGCCTGAGGACCTCAGTTTAATCCCCAGTACCAATGTAAAATGCCAGGTAGTGTGGTGCCCTCCTGTGATCCCAGCACTGGGGAGGCAGAGACAGGAGGACCCCAGGAGCTTGCTGGCTAGCTTAGTCAGTGAGCTTCTAGTTCAGTGAGAGACCCTGTCTCAAAAAGTAAGACAGAGAGCAATAAGATAAGACACTAGATGTCTACCTCTGGCCTCCCCATGTACACATGTGTACCCACACACATATGAACATGCATGCACACACATGCCAAAGAGAGAGGGGGCTGAGAGAGGGAGAGAGGGGAGGAGAGGAGTGAGAAAAGATCCAAATGCAGTAAACTTTCTACTTTGTGTCACTCTTGTGTCACAAGATTTAGGAGAGCAGCAATGAAAATAATCACAAACAAAACGCTGCCCTTGCTCTGCATGCACTTTCTGCTGCACCTGACAGATGTTCCCTACCCCATGAAGACAATGCTCTGGCCTAAAGAGGATTTCTCTTCTAGGCCTTCTGCAAGTCAGATGAATAGATGGACTGACAGACACATGAAAGCTAGGGGATATTGTGCCAAAAAGGAGCAGTCCCAGGGTAGACATGAGCAAAAGCTGAGATTCTCTGCCCAGAAACAGGGATAGTGTAGGAAAACAATGAATATCTGTACCTGGGATCTATTTTACCAAGGAAACTAGAGCATACCATTCACACAAAAGCTGTAGTGTCTGGCATTTTTCAGCAGCCAAGGTCAAGGCCTACCCCAGGGATTGCATCTAAACTATTACCAAGATGGACTTGCCCTCGGCACTTTTCCTAGAGAATTTCTCCCCAGGATACCCATCTGAAAAGCCCATGAATTGGACAATGCAACAAAAGGCAGAAGCAGGTTTTCTCGTGAAGCCTAGCCATCATGAGGCAACTTCTGTCTGGCTCTAGGTTTCCTTGACTGTAAGTGAAGTCAAATCCCCAACTATCTCTGTGTTGGTTCTCTCCTCTTTCAAGCCAAAACCTCTATTGGGTGGCAAGGGATCCAGGGATGCCAATAAGATATGAAGAAAAGGTTTTCCCTAGAAAAATAGTCCTTTTATTTAACTGTTAAACATAGATTAACAATTTTCTTCCCTGTGGAGCCCTTTGAAGTGTTTACCAGATGAATGAGTACCATTAATTTCTGATGGGGGATTTAATAGGCTATATTAAATAAACTATGGAACATTTCATTATCAGGGTGAGGATTAACAGGTTTCTGTAGAACACATTTTGGGAATCCAGGCCCCTCCACCAGCAAAATAAATCATCCTGTCAGTTGAGTTAACATTAAAATCCCATCCTTCTAATCTTTTTTTTTGGGGGGGGTTCCAGGTAGGCCTCACTTTAGCTCAGGTTGACCTGGATCTCACTCTGTATTCTCAGGGTGGCCTCGAACTCACAGTGATCCTCCTACCTCTGCCTCCCAAGTGCTGGGATTAAAGGCATGCATCACCACGGCCCCCTTCCTTCTAATCTTTGATTACCTAAAGTTTAGACTCCACATTACTTCAAGATCAAATGATGCTGTATATCAAATGTCCAATAATCCACCAAGGCCTTAGAGTCACAACTACATTTTCCATACAATTGGGCCTTATTCTATGGATACCCAAAATAACTTTATTACATAGAAGGAATGTTGCCTTCTCACATGCAAACCTTTCAAATATTTGTAACTAATAGCAGTTTTCTTCTATTAAAAAAAAACTTTCTTGTATATGTTTTGGTTGGATCTTGAAAATTTTTAACTAACTTTTTGGTATAAAAGAATTATGGGGCTGGAGAAAGGGCTTAGCAGTTAAGGCATTTGCCTGCGAAGCCAAAGGATCCCAGTTCCATTCTCCAAGACCCATGTAAGCCAGATGCACGAGGGGCACATGCATCTGGAGTTCATTTGCAGTGGCTAGAGGCCCTGGTGTGCCCATTCTCTATCTGTCTGCCTCTCTCCTATCTTTCTCTCTCTGCTTGCAAATAAATAAATAAATAAATAAATAAATAAATAAATAAATAAATAAAGTATCTCCTGTAAAAAAAAAAAAAAAAAAGAATTATGGGACAGGGTAGTGTACACCGCTCAGCACTCAGGAGGCTGAGGTAAAACCTCTAGAGGCTGAGGCCAGCCCAGACTACGTAGTGAGACCATGTCTCAAAAACACAATTGCTTCCTTACATTAATATTAAAGTACTATTGAGCTTCCTTGTTGTGGTGTTTAAAACCCATGTACCATCTTTAATTAGATATCATTTATGTTTGCTTTCAAATGCTTTTCTTGTCTCTCCTCTTCCAGTTCTTGGACATCACCAGCTTGATGGCATTTTGATTAGCTTGTTAAAATAATTCCTTGCTTAGCCTGGGGGGTGAGGAGTATGTTTGCATGATGGACAATCCTTTCTGTGCTTTTCTGCAAACTTAGAGGCAGGATCCAGTGACTGGGCATCAGAAACAATCAGGAAAGTCCACAGAATGGCAACTGAAAGGAAGACGTTCTCAACAGGTCTCAAGAATGCCCCTCAATCATTACTACCATTCCTCCCGCTGCTTCAAGCATTACAACCTTCCGGGGTGCTTCAGCTATATAAATTACATCTTCAAGGGCAGAATAAGTTTGAAATCCTTCCATTTTATATAGACTTATTTTAAAGCAAAATGTACCCATCTCATCAGCTTTCTTACAGCAGCCTAGTGAGGAATACATATATATTTACAAAATTTTTAGTATGTATACTAAAAACATATACATGCATGGATGTCTAGATAAACAGATAAGATAGCTATTGATATGTTACATCAATTGGGGAGACTATTTTGCTGCTAAACATGACCCTAATGACCATAGGACCACAAGAATTTTCCAAATTGTTTTTGTTGTTGTTCATTAGGTGCAAAGTCATGGAGAATTCCGGAAATTCCGGAACAGAAGATGCCTGCTAACGTGACTCTCATTGTACTAAAGGAGTATTTATACAGTATGTAAACCATCTGACCACATAGCACTTGGCTGCAAAGTTCAGACCCTTCTGATTCTGCCTCACAATACCTTTTGCAGGGCCATGCTTCTCTCCCAGCTCCCCGGGCTATTAGAGTGCATCAGAGCTCCCTGTGTCTTCGGTTATGGGTAGATGTCGCACCATCTCTCCCTGATAAAGCTGGAGAAACCTGTCAGAGATGGTGGGGTGGTCGGGTAGGGACTTCATCATTGCAGTTCTCCTTGATCCCTTCGTTTCTCTTCCTGCCTTTAAGCAATCTATCCCTGCATCTTGTCATCTTGATAGTGTATGCAGAGTCCAGCCACCTTCCACTGCTTTCATCCTACTCCCAGCATCCATCATCTCTGATCAATCGCTGAAATAGCCTTATGTGAGCTTTGTGATTCCCATCCCTGCTAACACTACAGTTGAGGCAGAGTGGTCTCTTGGTATGGGATTTGTGGGTACAGGGTATTCCCATCAGCCTGTGAACCTCATCTTTTAGGTTCTTGTCCATTTAAACAAAGAATTGAGGAAATTGACTCTGGGAAAGGCAAATTATGAATTATGAAGTTTATTTAGGAAGAATGGGTAACCAGAAGAAGTTCTAGAGAGACTTGGGCTAGAAGGAATTTTCCCTCCTTCCCCACCTGGAAAGGGGGCGGGGAGGTGGAGAAAATCTTTCGCAGAGAAAGTCTCCCAGGAGAAAGCCTCTGGAATACATGCACATGGAAGACATGAGCCGAGAGCCCATGCCAAAATCTTAAAAGAAACATTTACACACACATGGAAGCAGCGCATGAGAAACCCTTCACCGTCACACGCACAGAGCAGCCAGGAAAGACTAAGAGAGGGCATAGTGAAAGACTTGGCCCTTAACGAAAGGGCGCACATGGAGCAGAGCAAGAGAGCCCACAGCACGAAGCAGAAGTCTGGCGCCAGGAGAATACACTCTAGAGAGTTATTATACTCTCTGGGTGGCAGACCCAGAGTTTAGAGGCAAATCAGACATGTAACATGGTGAGACAGCATCGGAAAGCAAAGTACATGTTAGCAGCAAACAGAGAAATATCCAGGCAAATGAGAGCTCTTTCTTCTTCCCAGCCAGGCTGAGAAGGGAAAAGAACTGACCACAAAGCAGGGAGCAAGAGCTTCAGACGCTGGGAGAATGAGTAGCCAAGAGAGCGCAAGCCCTTTGTAGTTAATTAGGTGATCTTGTCATCAGACTTGTCATCAGAGGTGTATAATGGAGAGACCCAACTGGTATATGGAGGAGCCTGTCTACCCAGGTGTGCTAGATAGCTGAGGAATCGCTTGTGGCCCTCGTGGGTGAGGCTGGGCTAGGCTCCGAGTTCTCCGTTTTGCCAGAACAGGTGGAGGGCATAGCATCTCATTGTCCGTGGACCTTGCTTCTGGCTAATTGACCATAAAAATTTACCTTGCTCCTATTTCTCCATTACTTTCCAAACACAAACAACATCATGACCAACTTTACCTTCATGAAAGCTCCCCCTCCAGTCCAAACACAAATGCAAAGTCCTGACTGTGTCCTCTCCAGGCTCCCTTTCTTCTGTGTCCTGTCTCCTGTTGCTTCCATTGACTGACCTACTTTCTGCACTGCAGCCTCACTTCTAGTGTCTGACACTCTCTGCCTTTGGCAGCCATCTGAGTGCCTCTCATCTCCCAGGGCTCTGCCTGCAAGACACCTTAGCAGAGATAGTCTTTCCTGGATACTACATGTGGCCCTTCTGACTTCTTATCAGTCCTTGTTTTTCTTAGCATTTGTCACCTTCTGTCATCTTTGTTTTCATATGTATTGTCTGTCTCTCTACCAGACTGTAAGCTCCAAGAGTCAGAGACCTTGTCAACCTTAATGAACACTATATTCCCAGGACAGTATTTGCTATGTATGGTACTCTCAATAGATAGTTGCAAAATGAATGAATGGATGAATGAGGAATGAGGAATCATTTTTACTAGCAATACCTTCCCCATGGAAGCCCCCAAAATAATAAATAGTTCTCACCAGAAAAAAAAATATTTGCTCAGAATTGAGGAATGCTAAGTGTTGATTTGATTCCTTGACTTATCTGTGAAAATGAAATGAAAAGTTTGCATGCTGTGAATGAATCACCTGGCAATCAATGTCTGTTCACATGGACTTCTTGCCACAGCAGACCATTTGTTTGCTTTATAAATAGAAAAAATACAGGGGCATAAAAAAAGTATGCTCAGAGACAAGTCTGAATAAACTCATACTTGTTGGTATTTTATGGAGAATCTCATTTTTGGGTTTATTTCACAAGTGAAAAGACAGAAAGAGCTTAGGCTTCAAAAATAATTGTGGACCTCTGAAGCGGGGGCTGATCAAGCAGGCTGATGCACCGGGTGGGGCTTCCTCTAACTAAGATGCCTGCTGGGCTCTGGCGAGGACAGGAGGTGGGCAGGAGAAGGGCAAAGGGTGGCTGTGGATCAAGCACCAGGAGTTCATCCTGACTCATGCCTGGCCACAGGAAGTCCCATGGCCACCTCTCCAGTACGCAGTGCCAGGCCTGGCTACTGGCCAGCAGTTGTAGCTTCCCCATGGGCCCAGTAACATGTTTTGTTTCATTTTGTTTTGAGTGATTTGAACTAGACTTCAAACTGAGAAGGAATAAGAAAGGATTGAACAATCCAGCATCAATCACAACGTTGTCTCATTTTTGGTGATAAACAAGGGGAAAAGGCAGGCACAGAGCAGGAGCAGGAAGGACAGTCTAGAAACACACAGGCATGTTTTAAAAACTTCCTTGCAGAATTTCTTTTCCTGCTGATGTCTTTTTGAATGATTCTATTTTATGATTCTATGAACATTGCTTACTACAGGAGATGGTTTGAGCAGAGATTCTTAGCTCCTAGAAGGCTGCAGCCTGTCTCCAAGTCCCTGTCCCTTGAGTAGCAGTGTGATTGTGGGTGAGTGGTAATTTCCCCAGGCTTCAGCCACTTTGTCTGGTAAATGGGAGTAAAATAAAATAAAATAAAATAAAAATTGTGTGGATTAAGTCAAGCAATACTAATAAACTGTTAGCCTGGTACTCGGTAAGTGTTAATAACACTGGCTACAATCAACACCAATCCTGAGAGAAGCTGACCAAGGTTTACCATGAAACAGGAATCTTCAGTCCCGACCTCAGCTTGCGCAGGTGCTTGGGAATGACCAGGAGTTACAAGCGGCTCCGGCGGGAATAGGAAGCCAGATTACCATCAGGAAACATTTCCACATAAGAATTTCTGGGGACTTGCCCAAGGAGATGTAAAAGAAAGAAAAAAAAAAAAAAGGCTGGAATCTCCAAGCCTTAATATCTTGTCATTTCCCCCCCCTTATTTGTGATAAACTTATACTTTTCCATCTCATTTATTTCCAATTTTGCATTCCTTTTCTTCAAAAGTCTGCTTCAAATCATATAATCTCAGGCCCCACAGAAACCTGGATCCATCCCAAAGTGGTATAATTAAATCTTCCTCAGGATCCTGAAAGATGGACATTATCATTATTACACGATCTGGAAACTAAAGTGCTGAGCGATAATTACCATTTCCACAGAACAATGGCAAGACTTGGCAGGGCTGTAGTTTGAACCCAGTCTATCCACATGCCCAGCCAAATCCTTCCCATTGCACCCAACTTCCTCTCACATGAGCATCATAGACGTTTCATACGGCACTTTAGACTCAAACAGATATATGTACACAACTGTGGTCAGCATCACTATTCACAACAGACAAAAGGTGGCCAAAATGGCCAGGACCAGCTAACTCAGCGGATGCACAAAATGTGTTCTATCCATACAGTACATATCCATACAGA
The DNA here is from genome assembly GCA_036365145.1 of Orientallactaga sibirica. Taxonomy (NCBI): domain Eukaryota; kingdom Metazoa; phylum Chordata; class Mammalia; order Rodentia; family Dipodidae; genus Orientallactaga; species Orientallactaga sibirica. The sequence goes on from JAEOAD010000004.1 coordinate 56,999,344, forward strand.
AGATTGTCCATCCTTAGAAAGAACTGAAACTTTGAGCTACTACAACATGGATGAACCCGGAGGACATGATGCTCAGTGAAGTAAGGCAATCACAGAAGGACCTATGCTGAGTCATTCCACATATGAAAGTCTTGACTTGTTAAATTCAGAGATGGAAAGCAGAATGGTGGCTGCCAAGGGATGAAGGAGTGAGAGGGGCAATTATAAATAAAAAAGGTTTTGACATGGATTGTGGAAAGGATTGCACAATGTGTGAAATGTACTTAATGCCACTGAATTATACACATAGAAACGTTTACAGTGCAAATTATTCACTGTGTGTATTTTACCACAATAAAAAAAAAGAAAATCTAGCAGGGCGTGGTGGTGCACGCCTTTAATCCCAGCACTCGCAGGAGGCAGAGGTAAGAGGATCTCCGAGAGTTCGAGGCCACCTTGAGAATACAGAGTGAACTCCAGGTCAGCCTGAACTAGAGTGAGACCCTACCTTGAAAAACAAAAAAAAAAAAAAAAAATCTTGTCTAGAATACTTCTCTATTTTTCTAGCACTTAGTGCATTGCAGGCCTTATGCACTTGGAGGGCAGAAAGTTGTTATCCAGCCTTTAAAAAAATTTCCTGAAAGTCTTAAAATTTAAAACAAAACTTTCTACTTCCTGGCCCCTTGCTTCCATGTTATACCATAGAATTATTCCAAGTCAACCATGGAATTCTGCAAGCAACCACTGGGCAAAATGTCATCCCAGAGTTGAGTCAGAGGCCAATTCAAGTCAACACTTTGATTACACTTTCGTCTTTTAGCTTCTTGCTTTCCATCTCACAGGACACCCACAGAGAAGACTTGTCACTGGTACTTGACTAAGCCCAAGCTTATGGTCATTACTGAGGCCCTCAGGGTTCATTTGGTCCCCATCCAGGCTCACTAGCATTTTTCTTTTCCACAAGTGTTTTCCGAGACCCGTGGACAGGTCCAGGTAGGCCCTAGACTGCCATTCTTCCAAGCGGATGAGTAGCTGTGTCCAGGAGAGACCTAAGCAAAATGCACCAAGTCAGACTGGGTCATGTGTCTTCCAAAGTCAGGGACAGCTGAGGACAGATTATTTGTAATCTCTGAATAAAGGCCAGATGAGGACAGGGTGCAGAGGATCTGCCCACCTGAGCCCTAGACCACAGATTCTACTCTCCCTGCCCCCTCGGCTCAGATCCCGTGAAGAGAGTCCAACTCGCACAGGGAGTCAGAACCTCCAGGCTGTGCCCTGAGCCACTGGGACGGTGAGCTTCTATCCTAAGACTCACCAATCTGTGAAAGCTGAAGATAGTATAGCAGGCTCTTTAGTTGTAAAGAATTTAAAGACTTTTCTCAATCGCAAGAAATAGGGATTTGTTGTAAGAGGACACACAGCTGTACAAGAGACAGTGGAGGATACAGAAAGAGCTGGGTCTCTGTGAGCTCCAACTTGGACGACCACTTGAGATACGTGAGCTATTGGCTTGTGTTACGTTCCTGTCGAGTAGCGTAAGTTATTGGACTCTCATTTTTCAGGTCATGTGGCTCAAGGCCCTTCTTTGCTGATTTTATCACTGATACTCTCACTCTACCTCTTTATTTCCCACATGGTATCACCCTCCCCTGCCTTGGACGTGTGTTTCTACATAGTTGCTTACTCCTTCTAAAACTGACTTGCTCCTTTCCTCCAGTCTAATATGCTTGTGTGGGCACTCTCTCCATCCTCTTCTCTCTCTCTTTTCCTCTCCATCTTCCTCTCCCTCGTTCCAGCTTCACCTCCCATTAAAAAACTCCTTACTTTCCACCTGGATTTCCCTACTTAAGTTCCGCCCCCCCCCCCCCCAAATACTCACCTATAGTTTGGCTTGCTGAGGTTTCAGGTACAGGGCACTATAATCTAAAAGTATTAAATGGAAAAAAGCAGAAATAAATAATTCATAAATTTTAAGTTGTTTACCATTCAGAATAGCACGATAACTTATTTCCAGGGCATGAATTATCCTTCCAACTGTGTTTCTATCTGAACTGTATGTGTTACTCTCATGTTGGTCACAATCCTTTTAGTTATCAGATCAGTTATCAACTGTTACGATATTGCAGTTCTTATGTTTGAGAAATCATTAATTTACTTAAATGTGCCCTCTAAGAATATAGATAGTGATACTTGGATTTGGATATGCCAAAGAGAAGCCAAAAATAATTTCTTTGAAATGGTGAAAATTCTCAAGGATGCTAAAATGTATGATTAAAAAAATAGGGCTAGAGAAATAGCTTAGCAGTTAAGGCACTTGCCTGCAAAGCCAAAGGACCTAGGTTCGATTCCCCAGGACCCACATAAGCCAGATGCACAAGGTGGCACATTTGTCTGGAGTTTGTTTGCAGTAGCTAAAGGCCCTGGCGTACCCATTCTCTTTCTCTCTGTGTGTCTCCCTCTTTCTCTCAAATTAAATGAAATAATAATTTTTTTTAAAGAATTAAAGTTTTTTTTAAAAAAAATCAACTGTGAAACTGTGAAAGGAAAAATAAATCTGTGCTGGTTTTGCTGTCTCTTCTTACTGGGAAAGTTATAGACACAGTGTGTGATAGAACTCAGTTAAGGCAGAAAAGGCATTAAATTTATGCACATATGTATTTTAAAAAACCAGCATTTATAGGGTTTGGTATTATCCATGGTTTCATGAACCACTGAGGTCTTAGAAATTGTCCCCTATGAATAAGGGAGGCCATTAGATGTCAAAACAGAAGAAAATGATCTGCTTGGTTAAGGGGACATAGTTTCCTTCGGGACACTTGAGAGTGTCAACAGTTGATGGATTGGCTGCTCCCAGGATGACTGGGGTAGGGTACTGGGCTCTACACCATCAAGAAGCAAGAGCTTTGCAGCTTGGTGTAAACTATACTGATCAGGGCCAATAAAGAAGTGGTGGAAGGATATTTTCTTGCACTCTCATTCTACTCTACATTTCCTCTTCAATTCCTCCCTTCCTTTCTTCTGCCCTGCATTTTAAGCCTTTTGACTGCCATCCTCACACTCCAAGCAGGATTTTTTTTTTCTTTCCTTCTTCAATCACTGATTCATTTACTCATCTATTTACTCACTACCCATTGAGTAATTGCCCTGTCACAGGTAAAATACTAGACAATGACAACATAAACACCATCCATCTGCCCCATAAATATAGCTGATTCCTTAGAAAGTGTCATGAATTGTTCTAAAGGCTGGGCATAGAAAGATTGACCAGGACATGGTCCCTCTTGCTGCACAGTAAGAATTCAATAAATGCTTGTTGAGTAAATTAATGGCTTAAAAGAACTCAGTCAAGTGAGGGAGAGAGGTCAGTGTTCAGACAACTGCTAGCAGAGGAAAGAGCTTTCCTGGGTGTCCACAGAAAGGGAGGATTTCAGAGAGACAAAGGTTTTTCCTGAAGAAACTGCTGCCTATGTTAGAGACAGGGAAGTGAGCTAAGCTGGTCACATGAGAAGAGTGAGAGTGAGACAAGGGTCTCCAGACAGCAGGGATATGTTCACAGGGATGGAAGGAAGGGAATGAACCAGAGCGGCTGCAATTATAGACACAAAGATAAACATAATAGTGTAATTGGGATGTTTAGGAATAGGGTGGAATTTACTTATATGAGACTTAAAAGTCAAATTCGTTTTCACAGGTATTCAATTTCCCAGGTCAAACTAGGTCTTTGGACTTCTCCCAGGACCTTGTTCCTGCCTGCATCCAGTTGGCACAGGGCATGAATAGCATACGCCACTCTCACTCCTATTCCATTGGCAACAACAGTCACCGGAGTTCTCGTAACCACAACAGGCTCAGAGATAGTCCAACAATCTTACAGGAAGAATTGGTTTTGGGGGTCAGCTAGAATCCCCAAGAAATAGACAGACATCTGTAATGCCAGCTCAGCCGCCATGACTGATGGTGGCAACCAGGGAGGCCTGTGGGTAGACAGACCCTTTGGAGCCTTGGAAGACTCTGGATTCAGGAATCACTGTACAGTCCAAGGCACCTAGAAGTAGTTTTCTGGGACTCTTGTTCTTTTCTTCAAACTGACGTTTGAAAGTTACATGATCCATCTGACAACAGAGGCTGGTTTTGAGGAGAAGTTCATCAAGAACTGCGAAGGGCTGAAGGATCTTGGAGGTTCAGTTTACTTGCACGCTAATGCATTAGCTTATCACAGGTTCCTGGACACTGACTGAGCCCCGAAATGCCTGGGACAGAGACAGAGGACTGTATCATTCATAGAAATATAAGTGGTTAAAGTCTTACCACTTTCTCACCCATTCCCCAACCAAAATTCCCAGAAGATCAAATAGCAGGAAAGAAGAAACACCTGTAGATGGGGTGGGTTGGTTTCCATCCGGACAGCCCAAGCTTAGGGAGCTGAGTGAACCTTTTATCCTGGACACTAAGCATGCCTGCTCTTATTGCTGAAGGCTGACACTGTCTGACTTTCCAAGGTGTAAGCACTTCTACCTATTAATCTACAGAGAGACATGCTTTCTGGCTTTCAAAGCGAGAAGCAATTTTCCATTGTTCTAAAAGAGAGACGCTGCGTCTGTCTTCAAAGGCTGTTCACTTTATAAACGCCCATGTAGTCCAGCGCAAACGCGACCATTGCCTCTGTTTGCGAGAGGTGTTGGAATCTCATGTGGAAACATGAGAGATACTGGGAGAGCTGTCTTCCGACAAAGACAGGTTCCTGTTTGGCAAGATGGACTGTTCAGTAGATGGCAGCTGCCTTTCCTGGGTGTTTCTCTGTCCCTGAACAAGATCTCCGCAGGCCCGGGCCTCAGGGTTCTTCCCTGCCCATGCTTACTTTCTTGGAGAATCTCACTCACTACTCTTATCTTTGAAAATCACCATGCTTATAGCTTCCAGTCTATGCTGATGGCCCCACCATGTTCATAATTTGCACTTTGACAGTGCCTCATTTCCAGACTTTCATATCCAGCTGCCTAGGTGGCACCCTCACTTGTCACTGTCTAGGATCTCAGGCGTACAATGCTCTTGGTCCTCATCTTCTATGGGAAAGCTGCCCTCTCCCCAGCCAAACCCCAGTGAAGAGTATCATCACTCAGCGGCTCAGGCCAAGTGCCTCTCTATCTTCCATATCCATGAGTATAGTCCCCTTCCAAATATATCCCATCTCACCACCTATCTCTTCCTGCATCAGCAATGTGCTAGTCCAGCTATTACTGTCCCTGTCCTCAACAGCCATGGACAGTCTTGCCCCATTTTGCCTGTCCTCCATTGCACAGCAGCCAGGGGGATTCCTTTAAATGGAAATTAAATAATATTATTCCTCTGATTTCAACCTTCCAACGACAATCTAACCTGCTTAAAATAAAATTCAAGGTCAAAGCTACACATGATTTGACCTCTATCTCCAGATATAACCATGGTCCCTCTTTTTTCATATAGTCTAGTTGACCTTATACATTCCTATTGTAGGGTTGTCTACGGTCTTGGCAATTTTCTGTGTCACCCAAGTCATCTAGTACTCCATCAGATGGCAACTGATCAGCAAAACTCCCTTTGACTATCCTAAATGCAACCTGTCACCTCTGTGCCTCTGCTTTTACCCAACTTTCTTATTGTTCATAGCCCTGATCCCTGCCTGATTTTGAGTCTCTTCACTCACTGCCTTCCAGCCTAGAATATATGCTTGAATAAAAAGATTTATTTTCTTTTTAACTGATACAGCCTAAAATGATATATCTGCGTTATGGAAAACAGTATAGAGTTCCCTCCAAAACTACAACTACCATAGACTAAGCTGTCCCACTACTGAGACAGAGGAATGAAATCAGTATATTGAGAATTAATAGTATTTTCGTGTTTATTGCTGCACTGTTCACTCTATCCAAGGTCTGTTTATCCATAGGTGAATGGGTAAAGAAAATGTGGTGCATATACACGATGAAATATTATTCAGTCATAAAAAGAGCAAAGGTCTGACATTTGCAGCCATAGGAATAGAATTAGAGGTTATTATGTTAAGCAAAACAAGGCAGACACTGAAAGACACATACTACATTTGCTCATTTATATGTGGGAGGCAAAAAGCTGGTCTCAAAGAAATTGAGCACAATCTAGTGGTTAGAGTCTGGAAAGAGTAAAAGGAAAAGATGATGAGAAGATTGTTAGTGGGACTAAGGCTGCAATTTATTAGCAGGACAGCTATGCTCAATAGTATTTAATAGACTATTTCAAAAGAAATAGCTAGCAGAAAGGCTTTGAATGCTTCCAGCACAAAGAAACAATATATTTCTGATGCCTAGATATACCAGTGACCCTGACCTGTTCATTACATGTTACAAATATGAACTGGAAATGTCACATTGTATCCTAGGAAAACATACAATTCTCATACATCACTTAAAATAAAATATAGTTTAATTAATGTATTTGGCACAAAGTAGATGCTCAAAAATCCATGCTTCCTGAATGAATGAATGAATGATAGCTAATACAGAGTTTAAAAATGGAAGTTATATTCATGGACACTGAATATTCACGGCTCCTGACCTGGAATTAACTCTGTAGTCTCAGGGTGGCCTTGAACTCACGGCGATCCTCCTACCTCTGCCTCCCGGAGGGCTGGGATTAAAGGCGTGCACCACCACGCCTGGCCCACAATGTGGATTCTTGCTGCAGGAGTCTCACTCTGTTCTCCCAGGTTTTGGATATGATAGAGTACAAAATTGAACACAGGCTTCTGGGGAAATCTAAGCAGTCTGTAATTTGTTTTACTCTTGCTACAGGTTTCATATGCTTGCTGGAAATAGACCTGTGGAAGATAATCTAGGGCAGAAGCCCAGCCACACAGGAGTCTGTCTGAAGTCAGGTAGTGGGAAGTTTCAGTGTGCTTGACGCTTACCTGCTCACAGTCTCTTCAAATCCCAAAATGCCTTCCTGAATGTGGTTGAGGGTGGGTACATATGAACAACTACATGCATTTAACCATGGATTGTATGTATTTTTAAGTGTTACTCTTATGCAACAGATAAATAACTCCTGTGAACCAAGTTGTAAACTACAAGCCAGACTAGTTTATCTTTTATTTTTGACCTTTTGTTGTTGTTGTTGTTTGGCATTTAGGGTTCTTTCCTCCTTGTTTTCAGTTCTGGTGTAAGGGTCTGCCAAGTGTCTTCATGCTCTGAGCGATCTCCATTCTTAGAAGAGTTGGTTAGGAAAAGAGGTTCAGAATCTTGATCACTCTCATTTCTGTTCCTATCACAGTTGCTGTTGCTTTTACACAATCTTATTTGATTTAATTGGTCTTCACAGATTATATTTATTTCTAATATAAGTTTTTAATTATGAATTTTATGTTTATGGAAAATTGTCTCTTATCTAATTTGAATCATAAAGAAAACAGTGTTTGCGTTTTCTCTAGCCTAACTTCTAATTTGACTGTCAAATAATGTTTGTATTTTTCAGAGGTTGTTTCAAGTCTCTGCAGAGGATCTAACATGGAATACAAAAATCTCAGGTATTTTCAGTTGGCTTATTTGTTTTAAGCCTTCCTTGTATTTAGCTTGCATGCTTGGTTTTATTTCACATTCTCACTGCTTGCATTAAATTAAAATGATTACAGAAACCATCATATTTCAATTTCTCTTTTGACATTTCACTGATCAGTATTTCATTAAAGATATCAACTTTCTCTAGGATACAGAGAGACTAATAGAACTGACACACAAAAAGAAAAATTCTCCTGAACGAATTTCCCCACCTTCTTGGTGATTGTACACCTGCCTTCCTTATAAGGAGAACAAGGAAGTAAATCATGTTGAGGTTGCTTTCAAACACAGCTTTTCTTCTTTACCTGTCCAGGTAACTTCTGTTTTCATTTCGATCTTAATGAAAGCTTTTAAATTTACATCTCAAGTTTCTTTGCAAAGCAATGTAAGTAGTATTTAAAGTTTTACACTTCAGGAAAGAAGCCTTCTGGACCTCCAGCTTTGGTCTTGTAACGTTGGAGGTAATTCATTTTTAATCTGCCTGCACAGTGAGAACTGAACCGAATGGGGATTGAGCTGCTCTGCCTGTTCTTTCTATTTCTAGGAAGGAATGATCACGTCCAAGGTAAGACCTAAATTCTCCGATATAGATGCTTTTGTGGCATGTTTGACAAACTGTCATTTGATTCAGAAACTAGGTCTGAAGTTATTTTTCACTTGATCTGTTTGATAACTCTTTTGCTACCGAGCCAACATTTTAACAGACTATAGGCAGACGCGAGGCTGTTTCTACAGTGAATGTTCTATGCATAAAGTAAATAAATACAAAGGTTGCACAGGCATTTTAATGAGGAGGATTAGACAACATTGCTGCGCAATAGGACTTCTTAATTGCATGTGACAGTCATTTTGGAAGTCTTTCTGTTTTATCATACAATAAGGCCTTCCACGTAGAAGTAATAATCTTGAGAGATAGAAAGGATTTACTTCAAAAACAGAAATACTAAATTTATAAGAGAAGCATTTTAATGGGTGCCAGTAATTTTTGAAATTAAAGTGCAGATATTGAATGCAGAGAATTTATAGGACAATCCTCTACTTGTGAACTTAGATATTTTCACATTCCAAGGCAAAATATTTGGTTTATAAGACACATATATAGGGGCTGGAGAGATGGCTCAGCAGTTAAGGCAATTGCCTACAAGACACAATACATGTGATGTGGTGGGTGTAAAATATAAACATTTATGTGAATTGCTAACATTTTGAGGAGTAATCTTTGAAGAGTTAAATAAACTTTGATATTGTTTTATTCAAGTAGCTTAAGAGGCATAGGTCTCATAAATTGGGTGAATGGAAGTGCCTTAATGCCTTGCATCTTGCTGGTTTGAAAGCAGGTGGCTGTGCTGGGGGTGGTGCAGAGACCTGCGGAGACTGCTTGCTCGCGGGACCTCACTGTGCCTGGTGTTCCCAGGAGGTAAACACATGACCTGCCATGTTCCTCAAAACTGTTTACACTTATGCTAATGTCCGGAGTGAGCGCTCTGATCATGGCCCTTTTTTTTCCCCCCCTCTGTGGAGTTATTTAAGTAAAACAGAGAGAAAGGAAACTGTAAGTACCAGTGATCAAAGTAGTATTCATTTAATTACATTCAAACAATTCATAGAAGAAATGGATGTTAAATTATTTTTTAAAAAATACTTAACTCATGGTCTTATTTAGCCTGGTTACTCCTCTTTTTGTTGTTTAAGCCAGTTCTAGCTGGTTACATTTAAAACAGAGACTCACTAATCAGTGCTCATGGGAACAATATTTGCTGAAGGTGAGCAGACATTTAATGTCGATAGTGTAGTAGTATTCCATCTGGGAGCCAGGTTCCAGTGTGAGCCTCTGCTAGGTATTTCAAGAAGACTTCTAGGTTTAGAGAAAGCACTACTTTCAGACATCAGCCATTCTGTAGCATAGCAATCAAAGCTCTAAACAAACATTCTTTATCTGGCCACAGTGAAAACTATGTGAAGTAGTGGACCTGATGGGGAATAGCTAACAAGGTAGCTGTCACTGCCTGAGCAGTGACGCCGGAAAGCAACCAAAGAAGGATCCATGGTAAAAAAAAAAAAAAAAAAAAAAAAAAAAAAGGGGATGCTCTTGTGTTCTGGACTTTAAAATTATTTCCACCTACTCGAAAGACTCTAAGCACAATTCATACCTGCAATAGCCAAGCTCAAGAGCCAAGTTGCATGCTCAAGGAGAAGTGAGCCTAGATGCCTGTCTCAGAAGTAGCTTGTAAATATTAGACCCTAAACTTCATATTCAGTGTGTATCTGTGCAGAGAGCCCACATAGGCAGGACAACACTGCCAGCTCATCTACCCTCCACAGCCTTCACTGGTGGAGCCACAGGCAAAATTCAAGGCAATTAAGCTCTTTTGAGCTCATGTATGACAAGTAGGTTTAAGAATATTCAATCAAAAAAAAAAAAAAAGAATATTCAATCAAGAGGGCTGGAGAGATGGCTTAGTGGTTAAGGCACTGTCTGTGAAGCCTAAGGACCCAGGTTTGATTCTCCAGAACCCATGTAAGCCAGATGCACAAGATGGCACATACATGTGGAATTTGTTTACAGTGGCTAGAAGCCCTGGCATGCCCATTCTCTCTATCTGTCTTTCTATCTTCTCTCTCTCTCTCTCTCTCTAATAAATAAATAAAATAAAACAGTTTTTAAAATTTATAAAAACAAGTATGCAACAAAGAAAAACACCACACAGTTTTTGGAATTGACTTTCTAAAGATGAGACTATTAGTTTTATGCTAGAGACATAAATTTAGAATTTGTATTGCAACGCTTGTGTTTTTGTAAATTTTTTATTTCAAAGAATGTCACATCTAGCATCACAAATGATGGACTCATATCTTTAATAGTTTGTTTTTATTTTTATTTATTTATTTATTTGACAGAGAAAGAGGAAGAGAGAGAGAGGGAGAGAGAGAGAATGGGCATGCCAGAGCCTCCAGCCACTGCAAGCAAACTCCAGGCACATGCTCCCCCTTGTGCATCTGGCTAACGTGGGTCCTGGGGAATCGAACTTGGGTCCTCTGACTTTGTAGGCAAATGCCTTAACTGTTAAGCCATCCCTCCGGCCCGCTTGTGTAGTTTTTCTTAGAGCCAGAACTTGTCAGCTAAATGCTGGCCAAGTTTTTTTTTTTTTTTTTTTTTTTTTTTTTTTTTGGTTTTTCAAGGTAGGGTCTCACTCTGGTCCAGGCTGACCTGGAATTAGCTATGTAGTCTCAGGGTGGCCTCGAACTCATGGCAATCCTCCTACCTCTGCTTCCCTAGTGCTGGGATTAAAGGCGTGCACCACCATGCCTGGCTCGGCCAAGTTTTTCTTAGAGGCCACTCTAAGTAGAAGTAGACTGACAGAAGATTATGCATAGGGCACACCCAAAATTGGTTCTGTGGCTCACAGCATCTTTGTTTTTCTGGTAAAGGCTGTGGGTACCTCTGATAGGAGCTGCATCATGTGAAAGATTCTGAAGCCTTGTGCTGCCATTGTTGGCTGCCCTTTGCTCCATCATGGGAAGTTGTAGAGTTTGCCATGCCCAGTCTAGAGCATAGGCCTGCCTGGCAAGTAACAAGTTATATTTTCAAATATCAGTTGTCAAAGAAATGCAGTCTTCCTAGCTGATAAAAACAGTGGGATCTGCTTAGAATCCTAAGGTGCAAGGAAAAGGTATGAGCATTGGGTTTGTTGGAGATCAAAGGGCCTCAAGTTCACTTTTGCACAGGGGCAGCTTTAGAGCAGTCTTTGCTATCAGTTAGATCGGTTCCTCCCCCTTTCTTTCTTGCCTTCCTCCCTTCTTTCCTCCCTCTCTTCTTCCTTCCTTTCTTTCTTTTCTTTCTTTCTTTCTTTCTTTCTTTCTTTCTTTCTTTCTTTCTTTCTTTCTTTCTTTCTTTCTTTCTTTCTGTACTGGACATTCAACCCAGAACCTCACATAAGCTAGGCAGTCACTCTACCACTGAGCTATATCCCCAGGCCCTAATGACAGGTTTTCATCTCTTTTTTTTTTTTTCCTATCTTTTTTCTTTACATTTTTTGGTTGTTGATATTGTCTGGGAGGAGTGTATACATTGTGTGTGCAGATGTGTGTGTGCACAGCCATGTATGTGTACAGAGGCCAGCGGAGGGTGTCAGGCGCCCTCCTTTAACTCTCTTTGGACTGATTTCCATGAGAAAGTCTCTCACGGAACCTGGGGCACATTGTTCTGTGGTTAAAATAGATGACCAGCGAGCTCCAGTGACTCTATCTCTGCCCTCCTCAGAGCTGGGGATGCAGGCACGAGCAGCCATGCCAGGATTTCTGTGGGTACTGGGGATTGAACTCAGGTCTTCATGCTTGCACAGGAAGGGCTCTTAGCCACTAAGTCATCTCAGGGACCTCATTATCTCTTGATTCTATCTCTCCACCTGGGTGCTGCAGGAATGGCCACAGCTCTCCCAGGAAGTATATCTGCGGGCCTTGCTCAGGATGATCTGAAGAGGGCTGAAGAATCCTAGCGTCCTATACAGAAAAGCAGGCCTTTAAGCTATCTTCTGTACTTCCTTTTCTACCTCCAAGCCTTGGAGAAAGCTCTTAAAGTGCTTGAAATAGAACACTGTATGACACCAAGTTTAAGGTGAACAAGAGGTCATTTTCAGTGAAGTAATGATGTAACGGAAGGGTAACACAGCAGTATTAATAAAACTGGTACACGGTGGCAGACAGGCCAGTGTCCTATGCTCTGATCCTTTAGGAACTCACAGAAAGAATGGCTTTGGATTTGGTAATAGACATACTGCAGAAGCTTTACAGTTCTAGGATTCCCGGAACCACCAATTTATCCTGACCAAATAAATTTACAGGAGCTATCAACTCTTAGAACGCAACTATTTCAAGGATCCAGTCATGACAGTGGAGAAAGTTTAAAGAAATGGATTTTTGAAACAAAACAAAAACCCGTTAGATGAGCTCACTTGAATATCACTAAAAGGAAATTCCAGTTTTGCTCAAAATTTTACTGGTCAGATTCTCGGGTTATTTAACTATGACATATCTTCAGACCTGTAATTGCCACCTTTCATGTGGGGATGTGATTTACTTAGTATGGCAAAATGCTTAACTGACAAAGCATGTAAAACACTTCGGCATCTTAAAATAAAACGCAGATTTGTCTTTTTCTTTTTATTATTTATTTTCCTTTTTAGAATTTTACCCATCCATCTGGAGCTGGTGAAAGGTGTGATACCCCAGCAAATCTTTTAGCTAAAGGATGCCAATTAACCTTCATCGAAAACCCTGTCTCCCAAGTAGAAATACTTCAAAATAAGCCTCTGAGCGTAGGCAGACAGAAAAATAGTTCAGACATTGTTCAGATTGCACCTCAAAGCTTGATTCTGAAATTGAGACCAGGTATGTTCTGCTTTCGTGGCTCACGTGAATAAATATAATGTTATATTTGCATCATTGCTATTCCAGTAACCCAGCTTCCACCAGGTCACACCCATTGATAAACATATGATTCACGTTTCCCAAACTTAAGGAAATAAGGGATTGCTACCACTTTTCTTTTTGACACAGGTCCCAGGCACTCCAAATGTGACCCTAAAAAACAACAACAACAACAAAAAAAAAATCCCTAATAGTGACCACTCAAATTACCCAAATGTTGTCCAGGCTACCTCTCATTTCTTCAAGGGTTGAAACATAGATTAAATCTCCCTTTTATTGGGCTTACTTTTTCAAAAACCACACACAAAAAAATTCTGCTTATCTTCCATCTAAATGGAAGCTAGTTCTCCCAAGGAGATATAAAATATCCGAAGTTATACCTCGTTCAGCCTTTCAGAACTCACTGCTGAAAGATTTCCGTGGACTTGCTCATGTATCAACATTACCATAGAGTTCATGGAATTGCATGCATCTTAACAAGTTCATGTTGAAATAAAACAGCCAGCTGGCAGAGATTGGCTAGTTGCAAATTAATGTGATGTTTATGAATTTACCTTTCCTGTGGGGCTTTGCAGGGAGTGAATACACCCTGCAAGTACAGGTCCGCCAGACGGAGGACTACCCAGTGGACTTGTATTACCTCATGGACCTGTCGGCCTCCATGGATGACGACCTGAACACAATCAAGGAGCTGGGCTCCCGGCTTTCCAGGGAGATGTCTAAATTAACCAGCAACTTTAGACTGGGCTTCGGCTCTTTTGTGGAAAAACCAGTCTCCCCTTTTGTGAAAACCACACCAGAGGAAATCGCCAACCCCTGCAGGTAAGTAACTGATTCTCTGGCATCTCTGGGCATGGATTTCTATAGACTTAACTCCCCGACTCCCCAGCCACAGTGCCAAGAGCTTGCAAACTCCCTGGCATTTCCCACTCATCTGTTTGGATCTCAGCAGTTCTCTGTGGCCTAGGCCATTCGCAGCCAAAGTGAGGTCATCTGGACTGCACCGTTCTAGCCTGGGGCTCCACAGTATCTTTCTCCTGCGCAGATCAGGATATAACAAAGCCACATATTTGCAGGCAAGGGGACTGAAATGGATGGGTTGTCACCCCAACCCATGCACTCCAGTTCCTCAAACACATTCAATCCTCAATGGCTACCACTTTCTCAGGGTAGTTTACACTAATCCACATTTTCTCAGAGTTTTTTTCCACCACCATGACTTCTGTCACAAAGCAATTTGTGCATGTTCCTCTGACTTACTTTGGGAAATTTGGCTTTGTCACAGTGCTTGGAGAAGGATTTTATAGCTTTTGGAGCTATTAAATTCAACAGGAAATAAGGCAATGATTCCATTCTAATGTGCTAATGGGCAAAGGCAAACGGCGTTTGAAGGCTTACCTGTATGATCAGTGACATGTTCAAAATCAAATTATTTAATATTCTTCTAGTGAAAAAGAGCTGCCATTTGCTCTGTGCCAGAGTCTATGCTGAACACTTTATACTCATGACCTCATTCTGTCCTCATAATAACAGCAGGTTAAAACTGTTTTCATTATTCCTATATGCTGAAGAAGTGATCACAGCTCTGAGAGGTGAGGAACTTGCCCAGGGCCATATGGCTAATCAGAGACTTATTCTAAAATCTGGCTTGGTCCAAAACCTGAGTTTTTATTATTATGTATCTAGTGTATATTAAAATGATTTCTCAAATGTACATTGACAGTTAATACTTTTATACACCTAAGGAAGCAATCTTTATAAATGACAAACAGCTTTAATCACCAGAACACTCAGTGTAGTTCTCAATTATAATCTAACAAGGCCCGAAGTAATTTAACCATGAAAGGAATTGTGTTCAGAGACTGTTTTAAAAGAATTGCGTTTCTCCCTTTCACATAAAAAAGTCCAGGGAAAGGAAACTCAGAGCCAGTTGGCAACTCTACACGCATCAGGAATCCAAGGCTTTTCTTCTGGCTGCTCTATCATCATTTGCACTTGGATTTTATCTTCATGGTCCTAGAATGCTTCCAGGCTGGAAGAAAAAAGAAAAAGGGGGGTGGGCATGTCTTTAAGAAATAGCTTTGCCTGCCCTACCAAAGGTACAGTCAACATACACTGAAAGTGCAGACATTAAAATGCCATTTGATGAGTTTTGATAATTGAAGGAGCCAGTATAGTCAACATCCCAGACAGGACGTAGTAGACATTGTCATCCTCTCAGAAGGCTCCTTCGTGTCCCGTCTACTTCCTCAGAAGAAACCACGTTCGGATTTCTGTTGAGATTGGTTTTGCCTATCCTTGGATCTAGTATGATATAGTATATACTCTGTGTCTGGATTCTCTTGTTCACATTTTTTAGATTTGTTTATGATTTTGTGCATATCAGAAGTTTATTCCTCTGTTTTAACACATTCCATATTTGGATTCATAAATTTCATTTATATTTTTTCTTCCATTAATGGATATATGGGTTTCTTTCACTTTTTTAGATATTGTGAAAAATGTTGGAATAATCACTTGCATATAAATCTTTTCAGAGACATGTACTTTCATTTCTTTTAGTTGTATACAGAAACTAGAATTAATGAATTGTATATGTTTAAATTTTTTTAAAAATTGCCAGACTCTTTTGCAAAATGAATGCACCACCTTTTATTATCATTACAGTATGAGAGGGTTCCAGACAGTCCACATCCATACCTATACTTGGCGTTGACAGAACCAGATCTCATCTTAAACTAACTAAATTCGTCTAGGCTCATTAATAATTAGTCCTTTTAATTTTATACAACCTAATAGGTATGTAATAGTACCTTATTGTTGCTTTAATTGGCATTTCATTATTAAAGGAGGTTGAACATCTTTTCCTGTGCTTATTTATCCCTCTTGTTCCTTATTTTGAGAAGTATTTTCTTAAGTCTTTTTAATTTTTTAAAAAAATATTGTTATTTATTTGCAAGAGAGGGCATCAGGGCCACTTGCCAGTGCAAATGAATTCCAGATGCATGTGCAGCTTTGTGAATCTGACTTTACCTGGTACTGGAGAGTTGAATCTGAGCTGTCCTGCTTTGCAATCAAGTTCCTTTAACTGCCGAGACATCTCCTTAGACCCTCTTCTGGAATCTTCTAACAGTTTTGAAAATTAGATTATCTTATTAATATTGTGTTATAAGAGTTCTTTAAATATTTTGGAGATAAATTCTTTACCAAATGTTTCACAAATACTTTTCCCAGTTTGTGACTTGTATTTTAATTTCCTAACAATGTCTGAAGTAAAAAAAAAATAGTTTTAAATATTGAGATAGACCAACATACAAATTTTTAATTTTATAGTTAGTATATTTTTTTTCTAAGAAAATTTTTTTTCTACTCATTTTTTCCCTTGTTCTTATTGAAACCTTAAGGTGAAAGGTCTTACATTTAGGCTTACAGACCCAAGTGAGTTTTTGTATTGAAAATGAAAGAACAAGGTCTAGCTTCATCATTTGTTTGCATATACGTATCCAGCTACTCTGGCATTGTCTGTTAAGCAAGCCTTATCTCTAATTTGTTCAAAGTCAGTTGACTGTATATGTGCAACTCTAATTCTGGATGCCATATTCTTTCACTGATCTATTCATTGTCCTACTGTAGCTTTGCAAAAAGTGGAATCAGAAATATGTCCTCCAACTTTGTGTTTCTTTTGTTTAAGTTTCCTAGGTCCTTTGCATTTCCATGCAGATTTTAGAATCAACCTATCAGTTTCTCCAGGAAATATTGTGAGGTTTTGACAGAGCTTGTATTGAAACCAAAGATCAGTCTGGGGATATTGGACCTCCTAAATACATCCTCATTACAAATATCTCTATTTCTTTAAGTCTTGTTAAATTTCTCTGAGAAATATTGTACTGTCTTAAGAGTGAAACTCTTGCACCTTTTTGGTTTTTTTTTGCTTTATTTATTCCTATAGGTATTCATGTTTTGTTTTTAATGATAATTTATAGAAATGCAATTGATTTGGAATATTCATTTTGTATCCTGAAACCTTGACAAATTTCCTTATTAATTCTAGTCTGATTTTGTAGACTCCCTGTGATTTTCTACAATGCATGATCATGTCATTAATGAAAAACAATTTCTTTCTTTTCAATATCTATTCCTTTTGTTTCTGGCATTCTGCATATCAAAGAAGACTGAAACTTCCTAAAATTTGTATTTGGTTTTTTGGCCTAATTCAAGTCCTGCTACAAGCTTCACTAATGTTGAATAAGGGTCAATTCCATCGAGGCTTACTAAGTGCTTCCTCTGCCCAGGCTCATATTTAGAATCATTCTTCCTGCCACGGACAAGCTAAAATGTAGCAGTATGACTTACATAAGAGACCATGGGAAACAATAAATATGGAATGTTAGCAGAGAAAACAATTAGAATTAACAAGCTTTGCTAAATTGACAGTCAACACCTTGCACTAGCACTGAGACTCTATTGGTAAACAAGCTTCTAGGTAGATCAAAGCAGTTTGACTATTTGACTTTGGCTAAGAGAAACATTCCATTCATGCATTTGTTTTGCTTTACTTTGTTGGAGACAGGCTCATTCTGTAGCCAATCTGGCCTTGAACATGTGACAGTCTTCCTGCCTCAGCCTAAATTTACTGAATCTCAAGCATTGTACTAGGTATGGAAGTATTTGGAGAGAAAAAAAGAAAGATCTGTGCCCATTCCTCAAGAAATGGCAGTTCTGTGATAGAGCAGCCATATGGGATAGCATGGTGGTTAAGCACATGGACTCCAGTGTCAGCTCTGAATTAAGTCCCCACTCATCTGTTCATTCCTAATGTGCCTTTAGTGCAGTCATTTTACCTCTCAAAATCTTTAGTCTCATCCTCAGTAAATTGGGAATCACAGTACTGATCATACAGATTGGCTGGGAAGATTGGATGAGGTCATGAACAGAAGAGTTTTGCAGGAACATGATCAGTTCTCAGTACATTGTAGGACAATAATAACCACAGAGCATGGCTGGGCAGGGGGATGAGAATAATGTACAGGGTACAGCAAGTGGGGAACCATCCAGGGAAGATCATGGATTTGATCTCCTGGAAACATCAATGAGTCTTAGTTCCATTAAAAAAGGATAGTAAAATGGACTTCCTGGAGTCATTGTGAAAAGTGAATGAACTCAGAACTTAACAGACATTCAAAATAAATATTACTTTCTCTAGTTAACACACTGTCTTATCTCTTGTTATTTTCACTTAATAGACCTCAGACTTTAGATCCCAGGCATGTTGTGGTGTTATATGTCTAATTTTTGCCCTCAGGAGGCTGAGGCAGGAGGATTCTGATTTCAAGGCTAATCTGGGCTACAAAGTGAGGTTCTGTCTCAAAAAAAAAAAAAAAAAAAAAATTAAGGGCTGGAGAGATGGCTTAACAGTTAAGGCACTTGTCTGCAAAGCCTAAGAACCCAGATTCAATATCCCAGTTTCCATGTAAGTCAGATGCACAAGGTGACACATGCATCTAGTGTTAGTTTGCAGTGGCTAGAGACCCTGGTGTTCCCATCCTCTCTCTCTCTCTCTGTGTCTCTCAAATAAAATTTTTTTAAGTTTAAATATTTTTTTTTAATTAGGGCTGGAGAGATTGCTCAGTGGTTAAGGCGCTTGACTGCAAAACCTAGTGACCTAGGTTTGGTCTCCCAGTACCCATCTAAAGCCAGATGCACAAAGTGCATGAGGCTGGAGTTCATTTGCAGTAGCTAGAGGCCCTGGTGCTTGCTCACTTGTATGCTCTCTCTCTCTGTCTCTCTCTGTCACTTTCTACTTGAAAATAATTAATTAATTAATTTAAAAAAAACATTAAGACTTCCCAAAGATCTTTAATTTACATAAATTATGTCTATCTATAGTCTTCCTATTAAAAATAAAACTGATAAAAATGAAATAACTATTGATTTAATATTCCTAATAAGAAACTCACTGTACATTACTATAATGTGTTTAATGAAAAATGACTATATTTACCAAAAAACAAAACAAAAATCAACACATTTTGGTTTTAAAATGAGTGGTATTAATCTACATTTTTTTTTGCAAACTCCTAAACATCTACATTAATAGAAGACAACTGGATTATCATATCTGCTTCTGCATTTAATATATTGTAATGTTTTTAGGTAGAATTCCATGAGAAAGTCAGACCTCACGTAGACATTTATGGGTAAAAAGAAACTCACCTAGTAGCTTCTTCCAATGACTGTGGACAGATTTCTACTATTACATTCAAGCCAAGTGTCAGGTGAAAGATCCGTGTGTAATATGAAGCACTATCAAGGAACATTTGAAATTCTATTACATTAAATTCCATGGGTCTGCTTTGCACTTTGAGTGACGTTTTTGCCAATCACAATTTTGTAACATGATTCTTTGGTTACTTGGAAAATATTGATTCAATGAGTTATGCCAATATTCCAGATTTCATGATACATGCTAGCTAATATTACCACCAGTATTATCCCATTGAAGTGTTGGAAACTATTGGGAGTATTGTTAGTCTCTGTGGTGTCAAATGAACATTTTCCTAAACTCTGATGTTCCGAGTTACCTTGAATTTTATTATTGGCAGCAAATGCCAGCATCTGTATTCCTGGAAATGACAGTCTTACTTTGTTCATTTTCAAGAACATGTCTGTCAGATACTCATAATAGTCTGGCTGTCAATCATTCTTTAAGGTAAAAATAATGTTCCATAAAAAAAAACAGTTCAGTTCAATCATACAAATACTTTCTTCTATGCATGCTGTACTTGTGCATAACATAAATGCTGTACGTAAATTCCCCAAATGGCAAAAAAAATGTTGTATTCAGAGATGCATAATTAATATAATTAGTGATTTTTAACACTTCCTTAAGGACAATCAAGTGAAAGGAGCATTCATTCTCAATCTGGTGACTACTTCCTGGAAAAAAACTTCCCAGGACTCCTAGCATAGTTTGGTCTAACTGCCTAGACACATGGGGAAGCCCCAGCTCTGTACTCACTGTTGCTTTCCTAGCCTCAATGAAATTGTACAGTAAAATTAAAATGGCATCCCTGCAATGTAGTGAAAATAGTTTGACCTTAAATGTCATTTGTAATGTTTCAGGGACCCCATAATACTTCTTACATTAGTGGATGAAAAAAAAATGTGTGCAAAGTTTTAGCAGAGCATGGTGGTGCATGCCTTTAGCCCCAGCACTTGGGAGGCTGAGGTTAGAAGATCATTGTGAGTTTAAGATCAGCCTGGGGCTACAGAGTGAGTTCCTGGTCCATCAGCCTGCATTAGCGTGAGAACGTGCCTTCACACAAACAAATGAAAAATAGTTTTAAAGTATGTAACTAAAAATATCATAAAATTAATACAAAGACAAAAGAATTATATGGTTACAAGAGTTCATAAAGTTCAGTCAAAAATAAAAATTGCCTCACAGGAAAATAAGGCTATAAGTTGGCTAATTGACAAAAGAGTAAATATAAAATGTCAGTAAATATAGACAAATGCTCCGTCCTGGCAATTAAATAAAAGTTCAAGATAACATTCAGATGACATCTCCAAGTAATCAATTACTTTGGATTTTCATTTGTTTGGTTATATGTATAGTCTCAAATACTATTATCAGAAATGGCAGCTGCTATGAACTTTTTGGAAAGGAGTTCTTAATATGGGTCAAAATCTAACCTAGTAATCTCCCCATCAAAGAATTTTTTTTCCTAAGTAGAAGTGTGGAATAATTTGAAAACATACATTAAGGAGATTACTCCATCATTTTATTACAGAAAAAATTAAAGTTTCAGATACAGAAAGATGAACAAGCCAACTAGAACACACCTCACAGACATCAAGCCCTCAGACATCTCGCTGGTCTGGAAAGATTAGGCAGTCAGTAAACTGCTCACCTCACAAGCACGAGGACCTGGGATTGTATCCTCAGGACCCCCTTTAAAAAGCCAGGCATGACCGCCCCGTGCTGAGGAGAAGGGAGGGAGATCCTTGGCATCACTGGCTGGCTAGACCAGCTGAATTGGTGAGCTCCACATTCAATGACAGACCACTCCTCAAAAAAATAAGGTGGACAGTGACAGAGGAAGGCAGCTGACACCAACCTCTGGCCTCCACACTCATGCACACACTGTGTACACACACTCGCACACACGCATGCGCACATACATACAAACACGTATACACATGCAAATGCACCACATATACATGCAAGAAAAAAGGAAAAAAATGTCATTCCTTCTTTACACTTTTATAAAACCCAATTTTTCTTCAATGAACATGTATTTTTATTTTAATTCAGGAAAACATGATTCTAAATATATCATTAGCTAGCTCTATTATCTGTCTCAGGGCTGAGCTGGACTCTGTGTGAAGTGATTTGCATAAGAAATGGCACTGGTGTTTATTAAACACCAGCTCTGCGGGGCTCACTGTGCTATGCGCTTGGCATATTTTATCTCCTTCCAGCCACTCGACAACCCTGCAAGGCAGATACTCTCTGTGGTCAGCACTTCAGTTTCCATAAAACCTGACGCACAGTATTAAAAATGAGGGAATTACGAACGACTTCTGAGAGTTAGCAGTAAACATCACAAATCAGAGAGGAAATAAGAAAAGTCACCTGGAAGTGACACTCTCCCGGACTCCCCAGACCAGGTGTCCTGACAGAGCTGAAATGGCAGACAGGCCCAGCGAGCCAGGGGAGCACAGGAAAGAGGGGTCACCAAGGCGGGAAGTGCATGTCCTAACCCACTGGCTGCCAAAGCCCATGAAACTTTCACTGGCTGAGGGAGCTGATGTGACCAAGAGCAAGCATGCTGGAAATGGCTGTCTAGGGGCATGTCAGGGTGCCCCATTCAGTGCTAGGGTCCTCCAAGTCTGCTTGCCCTGAAGCCTGGGGACAAAAGGAGAGTACGAGTTGCTTTTCAGGCAGGTTCTCTGACAAGAAGAAGGTGACTGTTCTCACAGACAGCAGCATGCTTATCCCCATGAGAACTTTATTACTCAGTGTGGGAGGATCCACAGTCATTGGAATCTATAGTACAGTCGGTTCTCATCACTCACGGTAGCCATATTCTATAAAAGTGTCCAAGCATTGATTTATCTAACACTAAACATGCTCCCACAAGCAATGAAAGACACAGGTCATGTGAACGTCTGTTGTATGCGTGTTTTAGTTTAAATAGACCTGATTTAACTAATATTCTCTGTTCCTTACCAGTGCACTTTAGACAACAGCACTAGAACACAAAGTTTATCTAACAAATTTTCTACATAGGACACATCACAGCTTTTTTGCAGTTAGGGCCACTAGATAACACTTCAGTATTAAGCTTAAGGACAATTTTGAACAGTAAAACCATCAACAAAAAGTATAAGAAAATAACTTTTTAAAAACCATGGCACTACACAGATCATCAAAAGCACACATGTTCACCGTGTGAGGGCTGAAAGAAGAAATCACCTCTCCTCGTTGACCTCATTTCATATGGGGAAACACTTGTTTTCCCCTCTCTGGTCATATCCAACTAACACAATGACGGAAGCCTGGCAGTGAGGCTGTGTTTCAAAATAAAATAAAAAAGAAAAAGGAATGGGGGTTACTTTAGTTGTTTCAATGAGTAGGTAAATTTACAAATACAGAATCCACTAATAGTGAGGATCAATGTGTACTTCAGACAGATGGACTTCGTAAACAGGGGCCTGACTCTGGAAGATATAGATAGTCTTGATGGGCTGAGGAGACAGACAACTAGACCTGCAGAGCTGAGGCCTGGACAACGTGCATGCTCTAAGTCAGTCAGCTCTCTGCAAGAGACATACCACTCTCACCGGGCTCCCTCTTCTTGTCTCCTATGATTCTATACCAATGGCTGACACGCCTCTGGAAGCCTTGGTATGTCACAGGCTGCTGAGCCCACTCTGTGTCTACGGTAGACCCAAGGCAGTGCACTAGATTTTTCTAGCAATGACCATGTAATGCTCATGCTGCTGGGCCAGGGGCCTGACTTGGAGAACCTCTGCTGTATGCTATTCACCCCACTTATAAAATGAACAAAGCTACGAAGGGATGAGTAACTTGCCCAGATTTCTATGAACAGCTAGTAACTGACTTTCAGGATAGGATGTGGCTGCATTTTGAAGATTTAAGGGTCCAGTTTTCTAGGCTGAGAGTTTGTCATAATAAGTGAGGTCTTAGATTCAAACTTCAGCACTACAAAGGAAATGAAATTTCTAGTTTGATGGCCTTCCTTCGTTGAGAAAGAAAATAAAATCTAAGTAGGTGTCTGTCATAAAATTTAAGAAAAGTAAAGGAAAGAATAAGATGTGGTGGCACTCTCAGGTAGCTCCATCTATCACTCTACTGTGTCCCTTAGTGTGGGTCTCAACTTAATGTGACATTGTAAGGATAACAGCTTTAGTCCCAGCATGGTCTGCAGCCATCAATTCGACCATAGAACAGTTGGACTCTAGAACCAAGAGCCCTGCTGTGATCCCTGGGCCTGCAGGGGCATTATGGGAAGGAGAAAGGGTTCCTCTCTTGTCTTGCTTGGGGATGATGCATGTGTGATCACAACTTGAGATAGCAGAATACAAAGCCATTGTTCTCTATAATCTTAATGGCAGATGGAGCTTAGAAGGCAATGTATGGAAGTGATTACACACATTGGAACGGGGAGGGGTGTTTCTGAGCACTTGGTTTTTTATTGTCCGTGTTTGAACCTGTATGAGACACACAGTAGGCTCCAAATAAGCTAATCTAGTGGACATGGAGATGATGGTGACCTTAACTGTGAGTCACAGACAAGTTATAGAGTGCGGGTCTTTAAAATTTGTATTTCAAAAAATCTTTTTATATTTTTTGCAGTAGTATTCCATATACCTGTTTGCCTACATTTGGGTTCAAACACATTTTGCCATTGACGGATGATGCTGAAAGATTCAATGAAATTGTGAGGAAACAGAAAATTTCTGCTAACATTGACACTCCTGAGGGTGGATTTGATGCAATTATGCAGGCTGCTGTATGCAAGGTATGCTGGGGAGAGCGGTGTCCATCCTGTTGACAGGAACTTCGACTCTTATTAACTAACCTGCTTTGGAAAGCTTACCTAATTTTCCTTCCTTTTTTCCATATGTATGTGTGTAAGTGCATACATGTTCGTGTCTGTGCATATGTACATGTGTCTACATGACTGTAGAGGCTGGAGTTGGACATCAGATGTCTTTCTGATCACTCTCACCAGTTAGGCTTGACTGACTAGCCAGAGGCCCCAGAGACTTTCCTGTCTCTGCCTCCCTAGCACTGGAGTGACAAGTGCTCCATCACACCCAGCACTGTAGAGGGTTATGGGATCCAAACTCAGGACCGCACACTTGTGCATTAAATGCTTTACCCACTGAGTCTTTGTTTTCTTTCCGCTAATCACTATTTTTCCACAGTTAATACCGTTCTCCTTTTTGCATGTGTATGTGATATGCCTCCTTGTGCATACCAATGTTCATATACATATGGGTGCACATGTGTGTGTAGGTGTGTGTGCACATGTTTTTATGCAGGTTCATGTGGACACTAGATGTCAATGTTGTGTGTGTTTCTCAATCGCTTCCCGCCTTATTTGTTGAAGCATAGTTTCTTATTGAAGCCGCAGCTCACTGACTCAGCTAGACTAGCTAGCCAGCAAGTCCTGGGGATCGGCCTGTCTTCATGGGATGACATGCATGTGACATCATACCTGGCTTTTATAGGGTTCTGGAGATCCAAATTCATGCCTTCAACTTTACTTGGCAAGGACTTCACCTACTGAGCCATCTCCCCAGACCCTGATGCTTTTCTTACAATATAAAACTTTTGAAAAAAATTTAATTCAATCATGTTGAAGTTCGGGACCAATTTATATGTCTAATACTTGAATTTGGCTCAAAGATCAGATCAATTTGTTGTTTTTATGAACGATGGTAGAAAACAAAGACAGAATATTCATGAATAAGGTAAAACTGCCCTGTCTCAGTATATACCTACCTAATTAGGTCAGTGTTGTTTTCTATCTCTTACGGCTCTAGAGTGTTGTACATGCTAGGGAAACGCTGCACCACTGAGTTATAACCCCAGCCCTTGGTTTTTTGAGGCAGGATCTTACTGTGTAGCTCAGGCTGAAATCTATTATTCAGAACTAACAGAATTATCATCAGAACTTACACTCTCTATACAACACTTCAGGGATCCTGTTCCTTCTTCAAGATGAGAACTCAAGTGAAAGTTCCCTCTGTCTTATGAAATAGCCCTTCATGGGAAATACTCAGGAAATGGACAGGGCTGAGGTTCCTAGAAGGCGGGAGGGCAAAGGAGTTATAGGGGAAGAAGTAATGAGATAAGGTAAGTTAGGAGAGCAAGGATACATTTTTTGCCAAAATGGTTCTTGGACCAATGTTAGTTAAAAGGGAAATCTGTTAAAATACAGAGTGTAGACAATCTCAATCTGCAGGACGCTGGGCCATCCTTCAAGTAGCAGTTCTTGTATTTGTGTTAGATTTAAAATCTTCAGGCAACATCATTGTGAATATATGCCTTGACGCTGAGGAGATGTCTCAACGGGTAAAGCAGGAAGACCTGAGTTCTGATCCACAGCATACACTTAGAAGCCCGGTGTCATGGCACATGCCTACAACCCGGTGCTGGGGAGGCAGAAACATGCAAATCGCTGGAGCTTACTTGCTATTGAATCTAACTGAATTAGTGAGTTGTAGGTTCAGTGAGAGATCCTGGATCAAAGACTAAACGTAGATGTGATCGAGGAACACACTTGGCATCTGCCTCTGGCCTGTACACACATGCACACATGTGCACATATGCCTTCATGCAAATGTGAATTCACACATACATGCACACATGCATCACACACACACACACATACATAGACATCAAAAGAGAAACATACTGTAATGAAACCGACTTGCTTTGCATCTGGTTTGCATTGCATTTTGACTAGCTTTGCTTCAGCCTGAATTTGGGATCAACTGCCTCTTTCACCTCCTGCTCTCATTTTTCTGGTAAATGAATACTCAGACTGTAAAAATAATTAACTAAAAAACTCAAGGGCAACCCAACACTGTTACACACTTAACTCTTTCGGAAAGCTTAAATCATCTGGAAATATTATCCAGGAAAGAGCAAATGCCACAAAATTTCATATTTTTACTCCATTCTCTATACTATATTCATAAAAGATGAGAAGGCTAAAATGGATAAACTAACAATACATTGCTTATAATCTGTAGTGTGCAAGGCAACTTTGAGCCTCACTTGGTTTGTGTCTGCCAGTCTCCAGTGCAACCCAAGATTTCTTTCTCACTTCAGGAAAAAATTGGCTGGCGGAATGACTCTCTCCACCTCCTAGTTTTTGTGAGTGATGCTGACTCTCATTTTGGAATGGACAGCAAGCTGGCAGGCATTGTCATTCCCAATGATGGGCTCTGTCACTTGGACAACAGGAACGAATACTCCATGTCAGCTGTCTTGGTATGTAACCTGTATCGTGTCCTTCTTTCAGGGCCACAGGTAGACCAATGAAGCAACAAGTGTTCTGATAGCACATAAAATAATTCCCTCCAGCCGGGCATGGTGGCGCACGCCTTTAATCCCAGCACTTGGGAGGCAGAGGTAGGAGGATCGCCGAGAGTTCAAGGCCACCCTGAGACTACATAGTGAATTCCAGGTCAGCCTGGACCAGAGTGAGACCCTACCTCGAAAAATAAAATAATAATAATAATAATAATGATCCCCCCCCCAAAGCAACACACGTAGCTCTTTCTGTTCGCAACTACTGCCCCAAAGAAGAGGTCTAGGCCAGAACAGTACCACTCAGGGCTTCTTGGGAATGACTGTCCCTGTCAGGCAATGCAGCCAACAGGCTATGGGGCTCCAGCAAAACAACTACCGCTTGGTGGGTACTTAGTAACATTTAGCTTATTTTCTGTCACCGAGAAAAATAATCTTGACTTTGGGGCTGGGGAGGTATCTCAGTGGGTAAAGCGCTTGCCACGACTAGCTCCTCAGCTCCTTGCACGAGTGCTTGGACCAGTGGCCTGTGCTTACAACCAGAGCCCTGGAGAGGCAAAGTCAGGAAGATCCCGGAGCTGGTTAAAGTGGTGAACTCTAGCTTCAGTGAGAGATCCTGTCTCAGAACAATAAGGTGGAGCCTGGTGGGGTGGCGCCTGCCTTTGCTCCCAACATTTCTCACTCCAGAGGCAAAGGTAGGATCCCTGTGAGTCTGAGGCCAGCCTAGGACTACAGAATGAGTTATGAGCTATGGTGAGATCCCATTTCAAATAAATAAATAAATAAATAAACCAAAAAAAAAAAAAAAAAAAAAGTGGAGAGCAATTGAGGAAGACCCCCCCCCATGACACCAACTTCTGGTCTCACATGCATGCATACTCTCACACACACATGAACATACATACACACATGCATGCACACCATATACATCTGCAAAAATAAATTAAATTTAAAAATTAAAGTAATAAAATAAAAATTGGGGCTTTTATAAAATAAAGATTTCCAAGCTCTTTTTACCTACCATATATGGTCTCAAAACAAGGTAAAACCTTCAGTGTTCTTTTGACCAACAATACATGGTTTCACCTGATCCTCAACAGAACCTGCGTATTCAACTGCTTTCCATGAACTGCTTCTGTTACACTTGTCAGTGTTATTCCCTTTACCTGAATGCCTTCCTGCTAGCTGCGCCCCAAAGCAATTGCCTCTCATTTCACCCCGATCCATACATGTCATGTCTTCTTGCACATCTTTGTAAGGATATGTATTTTCTTACAGCTGTCTTTCTCCCTGGCACACGGCCAAAGCTGGTTTGTTATCTCTGTTTCTTGACAGCACAGTGCCTAGAACACTGTGGGTGTTGACATATATGTGTGATTGATTAAATTAAGAGACATCAGCCCAGGAAAGTCATACTATCCACATTTAACACAGGAAGGAATTTGGCTCTGAAAATCTAAGGGATCTTTTAAAATGATAATGTTGTAGAAGCATATAGGAAAGAGGGGAGAACCTGGAATTCTGATGTCAATTGAAACAGTTACTCTCTCCAACTCCAATCACTAACAAATTATTCAGTACCATTCCTAGACCTAATTTCTAAACTTCAAGGTGCATTTTTCCTGCCTGTGATCAGTTGTATTCCTGCGCTTTTTCACATGAGAATAACATGCAGAATAGTCATATTTTGTCTTTTCATCAAAAAGGGACAGGAGCTTGAGATGGATGGATCCCTTTCCATTATCTCCTTCTCACAATTTTTTTTGAGAGAGAGAGACAAAGATAAACAGAGAAAGAGAGAGAAAGAGGCAGAGAGAGAGAATGGGTACGCCAGGGCCATTTCAGCCGCTATGAACAAACTCCAGATGTGTGCGCCCTCTTATGGACAAGTGCGGCATTGCGCCCTTGTGTCACTTTTTGGGTCTGGCTAAACGTGGGACTCAGAGCTTCTAACCAGTGTTCTTAGGCTTGGCAGGCAGGAGTCTTAACTGCTAAGCCATCTCTCCAGCCCTCTCACAACTTTTTAAATGCCCCATAATAGACACTTTGCAAACAGGAAGGTCATAGGAGCCTAAAATGACCTTCGCTTCTAATAACTGTTCACTTCACTCTTGCTAAATAAGTGTCTGCACATGCACAGAAGCTAAGGGACCATTCCCATGCCCCCTGGACCATTGGGGCATTTCTTGTGTACTCAAAATTGAACCAAATCCCTAGGACCATGAAATCATAGGACCTAATTTCTGTTCTTGAGATAGCTGTGGGAATTAAACCAGCAGATTTCACTCAAATAGAAATGGCAGCCTAGGTGGTACGATCCTGGCAATACACGTATGGCATTAGAGGTGCAGAACACGTGGAGGTGAGGAGGGGGAGGCACTGGAGAGACTTAGGCTTTAGGGTAAAGAAAACTAAAAAAAAAAACTAAAAAGCAGAGGAAACTGATCATGTCATACTCAGGTAAATTATAGTACTTGATCTCTATTAATAAGAAGCTGGGTGCAATAGAAAGCATGGATATAGCCAGATTTACAGTAGGGAAACTTGGGCCAAGCTAGACTTTTCTCTCAATTAAACTTTGTACCTAATGAACTTTAGACAAAAGCATTCCAGTAGTGCCAATAAAAGAACACACTGAAGTAGTGAACAGGAGGGCCTCTTCAATTTCACTCCCTTTTGGCTGATTTTAGTCATAATCAACACTCTCAGTTTAATTTATGTCTCCTCTTTGTACATTATCCACATTTGAATCACATAACAGGCAAAAGTGCTTCATGTTTCCCAGACTTGGAAAGTAAATTCATCTTCAAATTTGATGATTAAGAACTTCTTTTAATTTTAAAATATTTTTATTTGACAGAAAGTGTGTGTGTGTGTGTGTGTGTGTGTGTGTTCATGCATGCACAGACACACATGCGAGGGCCTTGCTATTGCAAAAAAAAAAAAAAAAAACCCTCCAAACACATACACCATTTTGTGCATCTGGCTTTATGTAGGTACTGGGGAATAGAACTCAGGCCAGCAGACTTTGCAATCATGGCCCTTTAAACACTGAGCCATCTCCCCAGTCCTGTTTTTTTAAACTACTCATATTACTTGAGAAAGAATGTGGTAATTGACCAGAAGTACAGTGTTTTCATTTGTCCTGTGTAAACTATTGCAGGAACCCATACAGCCAAATTATGACATGATAAAGGAAACAAAATAAAACCCAAGAACTGGAATGAACATGTCTCCCATCAGACAGGCACAGGAACTGTAGTGTGTTATTCATCAGCAGGTTGTCCCTTCCTCAACCTTCATCCCCCTTCATCCAATTCCAGTCAGAGTCTCAGAGCCACGAGAGCCACCTCAGTCACATTCATCGTGGTCTGACTGCCCTGCCCTCCAGTCTAACATTCCTGCCAGCTGGTGAGTGGCACTTAGGGGAAGAAATGTCTCTTTACCATGGAAAATATGACACTCTAAATCTTGAAATAAGTTCCAAGTGGTTTGCTGAGAAGTAAGAGAACACAGCTCAGCACAGTGCCAGGAACTGACTCTAGGACTTAATGAATGTAGGAGGCCTAGGGCACATGTACTGTGCCAACTAAGAATAATAAACTAAGAATAAATAATGCTAATTGCATTTTTGTTAAGCACTGAAAATGCTCAATCCTAAGAGCCCCTTAAAATAAACATCCCTTTAGGCTTCATTCTTTTGTGAAGATGGTATTTTAAATTTATGTATTGATTCTAGGAATATCCAACAATTGGTCAACTCATTGATAAACTGGTGCAAAACAATGTGTTGCTGATCTTTGCTGTGACCCAAGAACAAGTTCACTTGTATGAGGTAAGTGAGCATCACTCCGGGAGTCCCTCAAGAACAAATTCACAAATGTGAGTTAAGTCAGCATCCCTCGGGGAGTCCCTCAAAGAGCTGGTGCATCATGCAACTCTGACATTTCCTCTGTGACCAACACTTGAAGGGCCTCTGGGCGATCACTGACACATACCAAAAGTACCCAGCAAGTGGCAAAGTGGATTCCTTTACTGCCTGCAGTTTAAATGACAAACAAGGAGGTGAAGTGGAGAGTGGGCACAGACAGAGTGGAACAGGAAGAAAGAGTTGGTACACAAAAGAGAGAGAAGAGAGTACCAATAAATGTGACCAAACCTTCAGGAAAGCAAACTTTTCATCTGATGAGACAGAGTTAACATACAACAGAGAAAACCTTATGACTGGGAGAGGAATTGACAAAGTTCTTTGATATTTGCAAATTAGGTACATAGAAAAGACACAAGTAGAGACACAATGCAAGCTATTGTGAAGTGAAAAGTTAAAAGAAAAAAAATATATTAGGTTCCTTTGGGCCAAGAAACAATTTCTTCCTTAACGTAGTTGCATTTGTAGTTCATGTTTTTGGATGGAAGCACTAACTCTAATTGTTTTATTATGAAACGATGCTTGTAAACCACCACATAAACTGTAAGCCATCTATGCAAATATAAAAGACTTCTATGGTTTCTTGCTAACCTAAGAAAAACAACATATCAAAATGCCATGAACTGAAGGATAGCAAGTGGCCCATTTGTGATGTGCAGTTTCACAGAGAAGCAAGAAGTCTTTAACATGGGCACCAGAAAATGCAGACATTAGATTGTCCATGCTTTCCATGTAGAAATGTCAAATACTCCTAAAGTCAGAGTCTGGTGGCCCGTTCCTTTTGAAAGGACCTCTTAACTTGCTTGGTGACTTTGCTAAGTGCAGGAAACTCAGATTATTTCCCAGAAAGCTTTGGGTAAATGTCCTCCCTGCTCAGGATGCTGCAGCCCATGAAGTTGCATCAGGTTCTGGGTAAAGGACCCACAAGGAGATACTATCTTGCATAGTTAATGAGTGGAAGGTATTGTGCTCCCAGATTGCCTTCTGCTACCAACCAAGGAAGTCCCTTGCAATCAGGCTCCATCCTCCAGGCTTTTATCTCAGTTCACCTGATCTGAACATTTTCTTTAGCATGTGATACTTGTTTTCACTGGGTTTAAGTAGTAGAATTGCGTTAAAGATTGAAAAAAAAAGTACCTCCCAATACAATTGTTAGCCTATTCTTCCTTTGATCCTGAAGGCTAAAGTGAAAGGACCCTGGGAGTGACAACACCTTCTCCCCAGCAGGGCTTCAGTTTAGAAGGGGGAAAGGGAGCTGCACAGAACAGGAAGAACTCGGACTCCTATAATTCACTTTGGTAATAGTCTTTAAGTCTCACAACTCATTTATACACCTCCCCAGAACTGCCATTAAAAAGATAGAGGACAATGAAAAATAACCATGTGACAAAACAGAATCTGTTGCATTTAAACTAGTTGCACACATGGTTCCTGTGTTGCAAAGAAATGATCATTTCTAAGGAAAACACCAGATTAAAGTCTGCCTCTAATATAACAGCAGGACGTTTATTTTGCCTGCCTACTAATCTCATTATGAGACAGATTTATGTTCTGTCATGATCTGTGGTCTCTGTCATCTAGGCTCCACTAAATTCAAAGGGACGTTTTCAGGGAGCCACTTAGCAGAACAGGTCAGCAGCCCACTCTATGACGGGGAATGGTTCATTATTTTATTTTCATTCTGATGGGCTCATCATTCCATCTGCATTAGAGGACCAGGAGGCAGCCTGGTTTAAAGATAATGACAGCAACATGGCACTTCCCTGGAGGCTTCACACAGCACAAAAATGCTGATCTCCTGTTTTATTGATAATGAAAACTGAAAATAGACCAATAATGGCCTGTGTTGCCTTTCCATTTAAATCTCTTAAAATGAGTCCTATGCATGCTGGAGGCCTGTGCAAACTGATGTTCGGGTAGCTGTGATATAAGGATCATAACTGCCAGAGAATCATTGAAAACTAAAACCAGTGATAGGATAAATAAAGCAACTAAGTGGTGAGACCTAATGGAAATTCCAGAAGGCAAATTATTCGCCCAAGTTATGTGCTGAGCAGTTAGGTGCCCGCACAGCAGGCAAGGGATGGGTGACGTTCAATGGCGGCTCTGTCTTGCAGCAAATAAGATTTATGTTGCCTGTTTGTGGAGTGCAGGAGAAATGACTGTTCTTTCAGTGGTTCTGGGAAGGTGCTTGGGACTGCCCAGGTGTGCAGTGCTGCACGCTGCCAGAGCAGAGCTGTAGAAACAATGGAAATGACTCAGTAAGCAGTTTTTCCTTTCAGTTCCACATGACTGCAGGGTGCACCCCCAGACTCCAGCAAACAGATGATTTGGAACAAACTTATTATTAGGAATGGCTTCTTGTTTGTCCAATTACAGGGTCCAAAAGATAATGATAGATAACTGACTAAGCAGTAGGTAGTACATTATATTCTAGTGCTAAATGCCATTTTGAATCAAGATTCAATTGTCCAAGTTTAAAAAAAAATGTTTTTATCTCCTCTGTGGCCTTCAAATACTTACTGTTAATTTACATTCAGGTTGTATCAGGCTACTAAACTCCAACTGTCTAATTTGACTAGTCTTTCCTTTTTAGTGAGATATGGAGAGAAAAGCAATTAAATTGGTGTCCCTTGCTACATTGTCAAATCATATTATTAACCATCTCGGGTTATTTGCAAGGTTTGATGACATTCTATGTCTTCTCAAAATGTTGACATCTGGCTGGACATGCCAGAGACCTTAGTGAAGCTAATAGTAGTAATGATTCTATGGCCCGGTGTTTATGATGTGGTGCGCAGACATGATGCGCTTAGAGAGTCAACGCCTCCAGTGCACTCACTACCACTTATGGCCATGCTAACTGAGGTCACTGTGGTTACTGGGGCTGAGTGATGTGTCTAAAGCATAAGTACAGGGATATGTATGCACAGCCCTTTGCCTCCAAAAGACCTTTTCCTCTGGAGACAAAATAAAA
Organism: Orientallactaga sibirica; assembly: GCA_036365145.1. Lineage (NCBI taxonomy): Eukaryota > Metazoa > Chordata > Mammalia > Rodentia > Dipodidae > Orientallactaga > Orientallactaga sibirica. Next base: position 57,032,799 of record JAEOAD010000004.1, read on the forward strand.
ACCCTCAGTTACTAGATTTTTTTTTTTTTTTTTTTGACACTAGCAGTCTCCCATATCTTCCTGTTTAGGCTAATTCTCCAAACATGAATTCTCAGTAAAAATTTGTTGAGTGAAAAGAGAAAGGCAACAAAAGCACCTCTACAAGCTGGGCATGGCGGCTCACTTCCATAATACCAGCAGTGGGGAAACTGAGGTAGGAGAGTTGCCATCCATTCAAGGCCAGCCTGGGTTACAGAGTGAGACCTTGCTTCAAAAATAACCACAAAACAACGCAGCTCTTCTTTTTCTGAAACGGAACCAAATGTTCCTAATAGTGACTTGGAGTTTGGTGTGACAAATACTTGTCAAGGATGAGGAAGCCTGGGTACACAGAGCAGGTGGGGACATTTGACCATTGCTAGGATACTCTTCAGGCAAGGCTGGCCCTTCTACTTCAGACCCAGATGGCACCAGAGAGAAGAGCAGCACTGTGCCATCTGTCTCAGGACAGACCTGCCGGAGAAACTCCACAGCTTTTGTTCACACCAGGCTGTTAGAAGGGCAACCCCTAAGCAATCACCCCATCATCCATTAGATCAAACAGCCCAAAGAGCAGTCCCAACATTCCACGGGCCTTATGCACTTGTGTGGCTCATGAAAATCGCATATTGTTCATTGGTTTCTGTTTTTTTAGAAATCATTAACCCTGTTTTTATTTCTCCCCTTCTCTTGGCTTTCTTGAGCTGTTCACTGTAGCAAGGGAAGAGGGAAGGCAGGGAAACATAGAGATAAAATAAAAATTGCATCCCTTTGCTATTTGCCAGCCTGCCCAATTATTGTTTTGTTTCATCACATTCTTGTTGGAAAAGATGAAAACAGTTTTGTCCCAATAAAAGCCCTGTGATCTCTCTGGCCTCAGTCTTCATAAACTAGAAAGAGGAGACCTGGTGACCTTCAGTTCTAACATTCAATGACTTGCCCAAAGAAGGGGAAATTACCATGGATTCTGATGATTTCAGCACAGATAACAAGGTGGAGCAAGCCGTACTGGAGCTAAATTTAGAGCATAATCTTAGGAGTTGTTCCCTATCCGATCCATCTCATATGGTAATTGGATATTCCAACCTCAGAATTCTAGTGCAAATAAAATTATCTGGGGTAAGAGATAATTTGCAGATTATATGTCATCTCCGTGGAGTTAATAAATTGCTCTTAGTTCAAGTAAATGGAAAAGATTTTGAGTTCTCCTTAATTGATAGTATCTAGGAACAAAAGCTGAGGAGAGCCCACTCCCTGTACTTTTCTCATTAATTGAAACATTCCTCAGAGGAGGAGGATTTGGAAATAAAACTCATGTCTTCAGATTATTAGCAGGAGTTGTTAGCAGTATTGTCCAGGCTAACTAATAAAATCCCAACCAAGCAAAAAACCAGCAGTTACCAGTAAATCACACATAGTACTTTTTGCCCTCAAAACTTAAAGTCTCGTTCCAGAAAATGAACATACAAGAAAATGGGCGGAGGGGTTAGGGAGGACAGAGTTAAAATGGGGTCTTTAGGAGATGCCTACTAGATCCACTCATATAGGAATAGATTTTATCACTACCAAATCTGAATGTCTTAAGATCAGCATAGTACCTGCAATCTCTGGACCAAACTGCTGCTGACCACATAGTCATTCACACACTCATTCATTCTTCTGACATCTCATGAGCACCTCCAAGAGCCAGCCTAGAGTTTGTGACCACAAAAAATAAAAATTAAATAAAAAAATAAGGCACACTACCTGCCTCAAGAAGTCTCACTCATCACTCACAGACTAGTAAACCAATAATTAGCCTAAAAAAGAAAAAAATAAGATGAGGTCATTATACAGACCCTGTTCTAGAAAGAACACCTGTGGCATTTTGCTGAGGATCCCTTTTAAAAAAAAAAAAAAAACAAAGATCTGTCAGTTCACTATCTTTGTTTGAAGAGGTAATAGAGAATTAGCAAGTTTAAAACTGTTTTGCATGCTAATAATATCTTTGTGCTGGAAAAAGTCCTTCCCTTTGGAGTTGTGAAAACGAGAGCTGGAGAGGACACACAATAGTGGCCATGGTGGTAACAAAGTGGTACAGAATATCTCTAGAAGGTGTATGGTGGTCCCCCGGACATCAACAGTGTTATATACTCACTGTGTCATTTAACCTCCAGCGATGGTACCAAACTCCAAAATAGCAGAGCAAATTGTATGTGAAAGTCAGGGTTTGGATCCAGACAACCTGAGTCACAGGTCACCACTGGGAAAAGTCAAAGTTGACCTTGGGCAGCTCCAGTGTCTAGGCAAGGCAACTCCTAACCACCAGGTCACCAGCAAAACAGCCTTTCAATGCAGTAACCAGCACCAAGCCCAGAGCCCAAAGGTGGCTCAGAGCTGCTGGCAGAGAACCACTAGATAAATTCCCTTTAAGTGACAGTCCTTGAAAGCAGGAAATGCTCCACCTCAGGTCTTTTACTGTTGTTATTAATTTAGATGAGTGGAGCCATTTAAAGATGTGTAAACTTGAAAAGAGGGACAAGGGTCTGCTCTATGATCAGAAGAACCCACACAGCTAGGAATCATTATGTCACTGGCCAGTCATCCAAAACTGTTCCCATCTAGGGTACTTATTATCTCTGGTTCCTGTCAGAGGGACGAACTAGAGACAAGGGGTCTGATGACGGCTTAGTAAGATGACATAGTTTAAGCATACAGAAAGTTAGGGTAACATAATGAACAGATACATATCTACTGTCAGGTTTTCTCAAGTCTTCATGTTTTACTTCCATATTTGCTCAGATATCTTAAAGAAATGAAACATCCCGTGTACAATTGCCTGCTCTGTAAATGCCCACTTCTTTTTTGTTGTTGTTTTCGGTTTTTGGGTTTTTTAAGGTAGGGTCTCACTGTATCCCAGGCTGACCTGTTATTCACTATTTAGTCTCAGGGTGGCCTCAAACTCATGGCAATCCTTCTACCTCTGCCTCCCGAGTGCTGGGATTAAAGGCGTGCACCACCACACCCAGCTCATAAATGCCCAATTCTGTTTTCCCTCTTCCTTTCTGGAAAGGTCACCCAATATCCTGAACTTAGTGCTCATCGCTCTGACCATGTGATATTAAAATATATGTACACATATAACTGATACATAATAGGATGTGAGCTAAATTTCAGGATGTATATATAATTGCCATAGCTTGTTTTTAGCCTGGTTTAAAGGGTGGTCCCAATCAATGACCTCTGGCTTTAATGGTCAATGATTGGTCCTGGGAAGGGAGAATTAGTGAATTCCAATGGCTTGGGGTATTTTAGCACATGTTCTTATTATGGTAATGTAGAATATAAACTTTTCTTGTTTTAACTATCTGAAAGTGTAATGTTCAGTGGCATTAAGCATATTCACATTGTTGTGCTCAGTATTATGCGTTTTAAGCTAATGCAGGGGGATGCATGTAACTCCAGTTGACTCCACCCACTGCTCTGCATATTCTCCTGAGCCTGGATATATATAGAACCTTGTTCTTCTGTAGCTGAGGGCACCGGGTCACATCTGACTACAGGACTGTGCATGTTGCAGCTGCACACATTCCTGTGTGTATATTCTCTGTGGAAGATCCACATCTATGCATGAAGTCCCTAGGTCACAGGGGAGAAGCCTCGTCAGAGTTACAGAGTATGTTCAAGTTGCTTTACAAAGTGATTGCTCCCCACCAGCAACGCACTATGAAGGTATGGTTAAAAAAAAACCATCAAACTACATTTCTCTGGATACAAGATTAACAAATGCCATATACCACTTGCACAAAAAAGATGGGGGTGTGCAATGGAATGCTGAAAAGCACACAAAAATATAAAGATCACTCATAAACTAACCCCTCAGCTAATCATTGTTGACATTTTACAAAAAGTCTTCTCTATCTTTTTCTATGCATATATTTGCATATTTTAACATAATTGGTATTATACTGTACATATTAAATATGGTCACATTTTTAAATGAGTTTATATGTTTATAGTCTTAGAAAGGCATACGAATTAAATTGTATTTAGCTGTGCATCAATCACTTTTATTAACAAGACTAACATAAAATCCAGGTCAACCTACAAAATTCCAGTTTATGGTTCTCATATTTATAGGTTATCTGCTTTAAAATAAAAGCAAATTGAGCCATGCCTGTTAGCACAGGCCTGTTATTTCAGCTACTTGGGAGACTAAAGCAAGGAGATCATAAGTTCAAGACTAGCTTGGGCAATTTAGCAAAACGTCCCTTAAAATAAAAAGCAGAAAGAGGGCTTGGAATGCAGCTCGGTGGTAGGCATTTACCTAGGCTCCTTGGTTCAATCCTGAGTTTTGTTTAAAAAAGAAGAAGCAGAAGAAGAAGAAAATAAAGTAATCATACTTGCCTCTCTCACCAGTAGCCCCGGACCTGTATAACTAAAATAATTTTGTCTCCAGATTTACTTTTTCACATATGCACTTTGTACATGATCATGTTCTAACCTTCATGGAACCAATTCACTATTTTTTTAGTATCCATTTTCTTATTCCTGGAATTGTCCCTTTGCTAATTAATGACTCTGCCATCTGTGAATGAGTCCTTTCTGATCCTCTAAGCACTCAAAGCTGTGGGAAAGACCCTACTTGTGCTTTCTCTGGACCCCACAATTAGAAAGGACCCCCATTTCATTCTGGTGCTCATCAACCCTAATGCCTTTCCATGGTGGGTGGCACTGGTCACAGTATATGTCTGGTCAGGCTGGTGAATCACAGCTAAGAGAGAGCGTACCTGGATTAAGTACCAAGCATTTTCCATTTGGCGTAGCCTTTGAAACACTCCCGTGTGGCATCAATACACAAGAGCATGAATTAAACTGATGGTTTCCTCAACATAAAGTTTGGGAGTATTATGTATTTTTAACTTCATCTCCAATTATCTGAGAAAACCCAAAATATACTATTCAGAGCTTAATATCAGTTATAAGATAATGTATTTTGTTGCCTTTGAAATATTTAATCTCTAGGAAGTAAACAGGAAAATTTGAAAACCATTTGTTGAATTTGAATACTTTAAATACGCTTTATTCATCAAATCAGGAGTTGATATGTTTATTCCATAGAAGTGACAGATTTTATGCATAAAAGGTAGACTACCCTAGCCTGATGGGATGGCATACCTTTAATACCAGCACTCAGGAGGTTGAGGTGAGAGGAAGGCTGTGAGTTCGAGGCCACAGTGGGCTACAGAGTGACTTCTAGGTTAGCCTGGGACTAGAGTGAGACCCTATCTCAAAAACTGGTGTTGGGGAGAATATCCAGTTCAATCTGGACTTTAAGAAAACAATGTATCATTTTAGTATAAGTATGTAAAACTGATATACCTGAAAATTTTTCATTGTTTCTCTGGTGTATTAACTGATGCCTTACTTACTTTCAAATCAAGGAAGGAAGGAAGGAGGGAAGGAAGGAAGGAAGGGAGGGAGGGAGGGAGGGAGGGAGGGAGGGAGGAAGGAAGGAAGGAAGGAAGGAAGGAAGGAAGGAAGGAAGGAAGGAAGGAAGGGAGGGAGGGAGGGAGGAAGAGAAATAGCAATCCGCCTTAAATGAGCTAAAAGTACAGGGGATAGGGTGGGAGAGGGAGGCTGCAAGCAGATCTCTCATCTTGGTGCCAAGAGAAGAAAGCATGATGCTAATCTACACACACAAGGCATTCAAAAATATCACCTTTGTAGCAAACTAGAGAAGTCACAGGTGTATAAAACAGCTGAAAACTCCCTGTAATCTATGGCTATGTTCCTCAAAACATAATGTCCTTATTTTCCAAATACCAGTGGTTCCCAAGCATTGATGCTTAGGAGAATGGCCTAGGGAGCTGTTTTATAAACTCAGTGCCCAGGTTGTACTCTGTACTCTGACCTGATCAAATCAGCATCTCGGCAGCTGGGACCCAGACACCGGGTTTTCTTTTTAAAAGTTTCTCTGTGTTTCCAGTCACCCAGGGCGTTTACGGACATGGGCTGAGGACTGAGATTCGGCATTTCTAGGTAGCTCCAAGGATATACGGATGTTCAAGCTAAGAGTGTGGAGGACTAATGGCTCTTCAGCAGGCCCTGCGCGTGCGTGCGTGCGCGCACACACACACACACACACACACACACACACACACACACACCTGCTTGCTGGCTTCTCACCCCAGCCCCCTCCATCACCTTCTTACTAGTCAGCTTCCAACAGTTTATTGCTTGCCCTTGGTCTTCAAAGCATCCAGGCTGCCACTGAAGCCCATCTCTCATGCCATTTTGAAATGACTAGCTAAGGTTTGAGGATTTGCATTCCCCAGTCAAGGTATGGCCCTCACTCTCCAAAAGCAAGGTAACTTTATTACAAGAAGCTCTGAAGTCTCCTCAGTAACAAATACTGCACACAGCCCCTTTGTTCTCAAAGTCTCCCTGCTTGATGCCTCTCTGTGCATTTGTTTGTCTTGGCACAGTCATGCACCGTGGGTCCATTCGTCTTCCCTGATCACTGTCAGTGCTGCCAAGCCTTCGCTCAGCTGTGCACTGCAGCTTCTTGGCTGACAAGATAATTACATTCTGGGCAGACTGAGGGAAAGACAGGTAGTGCTCGGAAGTTCCGAAGCCCACTACCTAGTCATTGCTGGTACAGACTTCAAGATCAAGCACCTGATCTAATTAGCACACTCCCATTGCTCCCTGCTTGACTGTGGAATGCTGACAACCCAAAGCCCCAAGGCAAAGCAGATAACATGCAACAGGGAGACAGACAGTCATGCTACCTTTTTTGCCAGAAACAATTACATGTTCTTTTTGGAATCTTGGGTATCCCAGTAATACAGTAGAGCCTGGAGGTAAACTTTTGCATAATACTAGGAGCCCTGAATTTACTGATAATGAACATGAAAACCAGGGAAATGCAAACCACACAGGGAGAATGAAAGATCCCTGAAGAAGTAAGCCTACAGAAGGACTTCTTTCAGTGGGCCAGGTTGTCACAGCTCTGCGAGAAGCATACTGTGCCACAAAAGCGAGGCTTTGCCAGCAAAGAACTATTTTCTTTTGACCAGATAAACAGCACAGCCCTGTCTCCTGGGAACCACCCCCACCCAAGTTTTCACTCCTTCCTACATTTCATTCAACATGTCACCTTTGAGTCTGGAAGTCATAGCAGTCACAGCCTCTCCTCTTCCAGCTTGTATGGGATAGAAAACGTGTTGTGTCATCTGAGTTGCTAAGCATGCATAGAAGGAATTAAGATCATAACCTTCTAATGAGACCCTCACGTTCATTTGCTGATGGCATTAGCACATATTCCTCCTGTGGAGGGCCTCATGGAAAACAGTGAGCCTTGGCCTGGAGTCAAGAACTGTTTCTACCACCCAGACCTCTGTGCTGGGGCAAGGCACTCAACTTTTCAGTTAAACTAGGGGTGAAAAGCTGAAGAGACCAAATGAAGTTTGTGCCTAGCTCTGTGCTATGAAACATACCCACTCTCTCCTCGCCCACCCCCAGGAAGATGTATTTATTTGTAAGTAGGGTCATGTCATATGCTATTAGTTACCATAACATCAGGTCACACTGGAATAGGGTAGATTCTTAATCTAACATATCTAGAATCCTTTCCAGAAGAAGAGACACAGGTACATGACAGGAGAGTTAGAGTTTGCAATGTGGATGGATGCATCGACAAGCCAAAAATGCCACACATGGGCAAAATCATCAGAAGCTGGAGGGAGTTAAGGACCGGGGCTACAGGTACAGCTCACTTTTGAGCACTTGCCTGGCATGCAATAGACCCTGGATTTAGTTTTCAGTAAGGCATGTCTGCATGTGCGCACACACAGATGGAACTCAGTCTTAGCCTTACTCTCTGACCTGTCTGGCTTAACAGTGACATCCCAAGACCAGTAGAGCCAGCTGGGCACCTAATAACAGTGGTCTAGCCAAGTGCCAGCAGAGGTGGATCCAGCATTGCTTGCTAGTGGTATAATTTCAGACAAGTTGACTAAATTCTCTGGGCTTCCTTAGTTGGCAGTTCAACAGGGCTAATTATGGAACCTAAATCACAGGGCTTCTGTAAAGAATGAAAGGGACAACGAACCAGCATGAATGTTGCCGGAGTTATTATTTTCCCAGTGACCTGGGAGTTTCTGGGCACGTCCACCTTAGCTGCAATATAGCCTCCCTGATTCAACACAGTGATGCAGGTGGTACCCTCTCCACAAACGCCTATCGCTTCCCTGACACCTCCTCCCAGGGTCCTCAAAGTAACAGAAGCCCTGGAGCCTGGATGTTCTGAGGTTGCAGGAATCCAAAAGGCAGGATATGCTTGAGGAAGTAGGAGCCTTGTGAGGGCCTCCCAAGCCAACTGCCAGGCTCTTAGATTGATGAATGTGGCTCTGTGGGACTTGCTTCGGGGAAAGGGATAGGCATGGAAGGAGGCATAGAAGGCTTTTCTGAGAGGTGAAGCTGGCATGGTGACTGACTCCTCCCACGGCTCCTCTCTCAGGAGTTGGGAATCAGGTAGGAGTGATTATTTCTGTGGTCAAGCATTTGACAGATTTGAGCCACTTTCGGAATCACCTGCACCATCTCTGGGTCAAAGTGTTTGCCCAGGTTCATCTGCTTTGACCATATTAACATCAATGAAGGCTTCTCTATGCATGTCTGTCTCCCAACAGTCAGGTGTTCCGTGGATCTACCTCTGTGGGATGTTTCTGCCTTGGAGGGAAATTAGTAGTTCACGTATGTCCGACCTCAGTTGGTCCTGCCAGCTACACTCCCACTGCAAGTGGATGAGGTCATTGTCAGTTGCTTCAATTGTAACACACCTAGTGGGTACACATTCACATGTAAGCTGTGGTTTCCATTTTTATTTTTCTAATAAGTAAGGATGCTGAACACTTTCCAAATATTGATTTCCATTTTTAAAGATTTTTTTTTGAGAGAGAGAAAGAGAGAGAGAGAGAGAGAGAGAGAGAGAATGGGCGTGCCAGCAGCCTCTCAGCCATTGTGAAGGAACTCCAGACTTGTGAACCCCTTTGTGGGCAGGCACAGCATTGCACCCTTGCATCACCCTTTGCGTCTGGCTAAATGTGGGACCTAGAGATTGGAACCTGGGTTCTTAGGCTTGGCAGGCAGGTGCCTTAACTGCCAAGCCATCTCTCCAGCCCTCACATCGATTTTTATTAAGATATCTTTTTCTTGGTGGCTAGTGGGAATTCTATACATATTTTGGAGCTGAGGCCCTGTCATTTGCATGTACTACAGATATTTTCCCCCCATTTCATGGTTCCTCTCATGATCTTAAAGGCATCTATTTAAGAACACAAGTTCTTGGTCTTTTAAAAGACTTTATTTCTTTTGTAGAGCAGTTTAGGCTCATAGCAAACCTAAGTGGATTGCATAGCATTTTCTCATACATCCCCTGTCCTGCACAGGCATAGTCCCCTGTTATCACCAGCCCATATCAGAGTGGAACATTTGTAATCCAAAAAACCTATTGCACTGGCACATCACTACTGTCTAAAGTTCACAGTTGACAGTAAGGTTCACTCTTGGTGGCGTCTATTCTATGAGCTTTGACAGACGCATATGCCATGTGTATTGCGGTGTCACTGGAACTGGTTTCCCTGCTTCCCTGCCCTACACATAGTCTGTGCTGTGCCTAGTCGTCCCTCCCTCCCTCCCGCCTCTGACAGCACTGATCTTTTTTCTGTGCTTGTAATTAAACTAAAGGGCTTGCACGTGCTAGGTTAGTGCTCTACCACTGAGTTATACTCCCATACTGGCTCCATAGTTTTGCCATTTCCACATTACATATCTGGAATAGTATAATATATAGAATTTTTGTATGGGATTTTCCATATTTTTTGGTTCAATAGCTCCTTTCTTTTTAGTGCTGAATAATAGTCCATTGTCTGGATGGACCACAATTTGTTAATTTATTCATATATTGAAGGACATTTTGGTTGCTTCTAGGTTTGGTCCATTATGAAAAAAGCTGGCATAAAACACATGTGTTACACTTATGTTGAAAACATAAGTATTCAAGTCCTAAGCAGTTTGATTGCTGTATCATATGTGAAATGTGGGTTTAGTTCATGACAAAAGTATGGAGTTGCAGCAGCAGTTTACATTCCCACCAAGAGTTAGCTAAAATTGGGGCTCGAGAGATGGCTCAGCAGTTAAGACACTTGCCAGCAAAGCCTAAGGGCCTGACCTGACTTCAATTCCCCAGTACCCACATAAAGCTAGATGCACAGGGTGGTACATGTGTCTGGAGTTCATTTGTAGTGGCTAGAGGACATGGCATGCCCATTCTCTCTCTCTCTCTATCTCTCTCTTTCTGTCTTTCTCTCATACATATATAAGTAAATATTTAAAAAATAGTGAGCATTTCCATTGCTACCTCCTAGGTAGCATTGATGTTTGCCATGTTTCAGATTTTGTCTATCTAGTAAGGATGCAGTGATATCTCATTGTCGAATTTGCATTTCCATGATGGCCTGATGTGGAACGTGTTCTCAGACACTCATTCACCCTCTGCATAGCTTTTTTTTATGAGGGGTCTGTTCAGGTCTTTGTCTCCTAATCCAAATCAGATTGCTCTCCTGTTGAGCTGTTAAAGTTCTCTACTTTTGATGACAGACCTCCATCAGAAGCACCTTCTATAGATGCTCTCTCTTCTCTGTGGTGTGTCTTCTGATGCCCTTGAATTGTTTTATTCAAGTCTAGATCATCAATAGTCCCTCATGGAACATGCCTTTGATTTTGTAGCTAAAATGTCATCGTCAAAAGTCAAGGTCATATAGATTTTCTCCCATGCTTCTAGGACATATGGTTCTTGTCATTTTTTGTTAGATAAATTTTTGTGACTGGTGTAGGGTCTATCTATGTCCAGATTCAGCTTTTTGCACATGGACTGTATAGCTTGTGCTCCTTTGGGAAAGATCAGTTGACTATTTTATGTAGGCCTATTTTGGGACTCTCTTTTATGTTCCATTGAAGTATTTGTCAATAGCTCACTGTTCAGTTGCTATTGCTTTATATAAGCTTTTGGCAAAAAAAAAAATATTTATTTACTTGAGAGAAAGAGAAAGAGAAATAATGTGTATGCCAGGGTCTTCAGATGCATAAGTTACTTTGTGCATCTGGCTTTATGTGGAGAATTGAGCCCAGGCCATCAGGCTTTGCAAGCAAGAGGCTTTAATTGCTGAGCCATCTCTTGAGCCCTATAGTAAGCCTTGAAGTCAGTTTCCTCCTTCAGTTTTGAATGCACTATTTTTGGCCTTTGGCCTCTCCATATCAATTTTAGACTCAGTTTGCTGGTATCTATGAAATAACTTGCTGATAATTTTATTGGGATTATATTGTGTTGTATTTATTGGGATGGAATGCTCATGTCAACATCCCCCTTAGCAATCATTTTTATGGTGGTGGTTTTTGTGTTCTATTTAAGACGTTGTTGAATCCTGAGACCATGAAGATATCTCTGCTGGCTTTGATAGTGACAGAACTCAAATTATGCTTTTGAGGGAGCAGTAATGATTGAAAGGCAGTTGAGGGGAGGACTCCAGGGCTGGTTATGTTCAATCTCAAGGTCTTTGTGGTGATTATATTTGCTTGTTTATGTCTGAAATACTCATGTAACTGTATGCTTACTATTTGCACACTAGGTATGTATGCTATTCAGAGGGAGAGAGAGGGAAAGTGATAGAAAGAGGGAGAGACGGGGGATGAGAGAGAAAGCAAATGAACCATGCAGGGAAGAGATACCGTACAAGCCAAATGAATTTTAGTAAAACACATTAGTAAGCATATTTTAAGATCAGGAACACTGATGTGGGTCACTAACAGAATATTGAAAATAAAACAATGCTGAGCTTAAGACAGTGTTGAGAATAAAATAAAGTAGTGACATCAAGGCTATATTAGTGAGGCATCACAGGAAGAGCTGAGCAAGCACAGAGCCCAAAGGGAAGCAGCTGGTGCTCCAAGTATTTGGTTTTACAAATTCTTTATGAAAATGCTTCTAGCTGATATGTGACAAGTTGACTTCTGAAATACACACACATGCATGCGCGCGCGCACATGCACATCTATCAAGGGGCGTGAATAGTGTGCTCATTATAAAATGATGGGTAATGTCACAGAGGAGGACATCAGCATCCAAGCTTGAGTCACCCGCCCACCCATGGCACAAAGCAAATCAAGATGCCCAGCAAGAGACCACACATAGTAGTCAGCACCAACCCAGAAGTAAGCCAGGATCTTGTCAGCAGGCGGCTCATCAGAGCAGGAATGGCCATCAAGTCCAAAGATCTTCCAGGTGAGAAAGAAAAATACTTACCCAAGCCAAGGTCCATCAAGGTGCTTAACTTGGGTGTCTTAGAAGAGAAAGTAACTCCAACACCTGTCCACAGGTAACTGGACAACAGGGGTGTGGCTGCATGTTCCCCTGCCTTTAGCCACACAGGAATGCATTCTGATTTGGCTCAGCACTGAACTGGGAGGTGCTTTCTGAGAGGAGTCCAGAGTGTGGGCATGTGAACTCAGGAGCTCTCTCTTCTGTCCCAAGAAACAATTCCTGTTCAACAAGGAGAAGCTCATGGAACAAATACAGACTATTAGACAAACAAGGCATCAATGTTTGAGATATGAACAAAGTGCACAAATAAACAGGACTTGAAGAACCAAGTTAAGAAAACTATTGTGATCAGAAAGAGTGAGAAGACCACTTCAAGAGCTCCTGGGTGGCATGCCAGGAGGAAGGAGAAAAATCTCTAATTAGGATAATCCTCAGGAAGATAATAGAGGACTCCTGCCTGAGCATGGAAGCGTGCATTTCTAATCAGCTCATGCAGCATCATGTTTACAGCCGTCACCATTCCTAACATCCAAGCATCATCTTTCAGTCACAGCGCTATAATTCATCACACCCAGACATAAACATCATCCTTTTGCTAACATTAAACATGTTTCATCACAACAATTTATAATGGCACTTTAGGACTTTAATAACGGGAAGGCATTTGTTACATGATATTTATAGCAATCATAATACCCCAAGATTTAAAGCATAATTTTTCACAGTGTGAAACCACAAAGCCAAATTGTCCATGTTTTTAGTTAATTATTTGAAATGCTTCGGGGGTAGATCGGCATCCAGAAATTAATTAATAGTTTTAATAGTTTCCCTCTATACAATTGTCAGTGTCATCACTGGTTACTGCCACTGGGCTGCCAGCTCTTTTGTAGACTTGCTCTAGGCGCAATCAGCAAGCATGATGAATGCTAACCACTTGTCCTGATACCCAAAGGCCAAACATCATACCACATGCAGGATCATAATTACGTGCTAGAAGTGGATGTGATCAGCTTTGTTAACCAAGAACTAACCCCAAATTTGGGGCCATTTGAACTTGTGCATGCAGATGCCTCCTACTTGGCAATACCAGTGGATACAAGCTCAAGGACAGCGGTTTCATACACAGAACCTTGAAATTCTTTTCCCAAAGGATCTAAACCTTTCTTTGTCAAGTTCTAAAGGTTTCCTCTGCCTTCTCTTCTGTGATCAGGCACATTTATACACATTCCAGCTCTACATCAGTGGAGTTCAAGTTCCTATTTAGGTATTTGCTTTAAGCAACAGATCTCATGCTTTGCGGGTCTTTGTGACATGTGTTTATTTGAAGAGGTAAGTCAGCGAAGCAGTACCTTCCTTGCAGTTTACAAGGTCTCCCTCACGCAGGGAAATGGAAGGGGACTCTGCCAACAGGCAGTGATGTGGGGAAGGGGGAAGGTGAGGAGTGTCACCTGCATTGCCGCCTGTAGCTGCCTCACTATTGAGACACTGTGTCAAAGCACAGCAGCTGACATACCTAAGAGTTCAGATTCCCAGCAACTTCACCCATGAACATAGGAATAAGTGGAACATGGTAAAATCCACAAATCCAAGTCAAAGCTCACTGTTCCCATGCAAAAGGCATGGAAACCTTAGATTTACCCACGTGCCTATCTCTAGAAAGTTCCTGAGATCTCACACTTACCTTTGTGTTCTGACATTGTCCTGGCTCCATGTATTTCTCTCCTTCATTCAGCTTGCCCTGATTTACATACTTAGTATCACTATTACTGATGATGATAATTAATCCTAATTTGGTTTTGTGCATTTTCTAAATCACTTAAATATTTTTCAGAATAAGATAGGCTATAAAAATTGTCTTGGATCTATAAGAGATGCCCTAAATGCATCACTAAAGCTTATTGACTCTTTTCTATACACAATGTTAATAAACAATCATCTGACTTCACAACACACAGGAATGCAGAAAACCACACTGCCAGAGTCTTGTCTCTTGTTGACATAGTACAGCACAGTAAGGCTGGTGAATACATGCTGAGTGCAACAGTAAGTGAATAACCTGATAAAGGATCCAGTGAGTGAAACTGAGAGCTTAATAAGGAGAAGGTAGAGACTCTTCAAAAACAAATACAAAGGAACAGTGGTGAGGATCTGTATGCTATGAGAGTGAATTCTCTGGGACTTCCACCCCTCCTTTTCCTTCCTTCCTTCCTTCCTTCCTTCCTTCCTTCCTTCCTTCCTTCCTTCCTTCCTTCCTTATTTTTTTTCTCTTTCTCTCCCTTTTTCCCACCCCCTCTTCTCTTTCCATATTTTTGGGGTGTGGTTTGGTTCTGTTTGAGATAGTCTTGCTACATGATCCAGAAAAACCTAACCTCTTGACATTGAGATACAACATTGTCCCTACAAATTTCATGTTTGAGAACTGTGCAAGCTAGCAAAAAATTATAAAGAGCCTCATAATCTTTTAAGTATATTCCTTTGTGTTGAGTCACACTCATAGCTCTCCAGCCCACTGGACGTGCCTCCATGGCCTAAAACTCACTATGTAGTCCAGGCTGGCCTCAAATTCACAAATGTCCTGGCCTTCGCCTCCCAGCTCTTGGAAATTACTGGTACCACCATGCCTGACTTCTCTGTGGATTCTGAAAGTCTTTGATAATTATTAGAGAATAATAGTTCTATTGACAGTGTAACTGTATTCTTGGAAAAAAAGCCAATGTACCAACGTATTCTTGGGAGTTTTTGTTTAAGAAGCTGTGTGGTACATACTTGAGAAAACTTTATTTGAAAGTAATATTACAGGGCTGGAGAGATTGCATAGTGGTTAAGGCACTTTCCTGAAAAGCCTAACGACCCAAGTTCGATTCCCCAGTACCCACATAAATTAGATGCACATGGTGGCACATGTGTCTGGAGTTCATTTGCAGTGGCTTGAGGCTCTGGCAAGACCATTCTTTCCCTCTCTCTCTCTTTCTTCCTCTTTCTCTCTCAAATAAGTAAATAAATCAATAAACTATTTTTTTTAAAAAAGAAAGTAATATTTCACATAATAAAAGTGAAGAGGGTATATAGC
This sequence comes from Orientallactaga sibirica, assembly GCA_036365145.1. Classification (NCBI taxonomy): domain Eukaryota; kingdom Metazoa; phylum Chordata; class Mammalia; order Rodentia; family Dipodidae; genus Orientallactaga; species Orientallactaga sibirica. The sequence goes on from JAEOAD010000004.1 coordinate 57,048,251, forward strand.
TGACTGGAGAACTCCTATTTTTTAGGCAGTGGGATGTTGATTAGCTGATACTGGAAGTTCTTCCCAGGTAGAAAAGACATCAGAGGAGAAGAGATGCATTTGGAGACTGGTTAACACTAGATTCTGATCAATCATGATGCACAGAGGAGTGACTCGGATAAACCTGAGGACTATGCTGACATATCTAAAGGAGTAGGGAATTGATTCCAACCAACCCCCGGATTACAGTGGCATTGCTAACGGAATGCTCATTATGGATAGAAGTGAAGCATTAATATCAAGTGTGCAAGAGTTCCCTCCCACTCTCCATCAAGCCATTGCAAATGAGGACCTCTAGACCCAATGACTTTGGGCAAGCTGATTGCCTCACTTACTCTGCATGCACCAAAAATGGGTTTCTGCATCAGTGCACAAACAGAAAGAAGTTCCTGGATGCATGTCAGAAACTTGTGGACAAAGGATGCTCCAGGAATGGAAGATGCTATATAAATGTTGCTATTATATGAGACTTGACTCCTGTTGTGGTATAAATCACAGTCCTGGATTAAAGCAACCACAGACTCTCAACCTCCCTAGAGGCAACTGGGGCCCATCATTTCCCACTTGAGTTCAGTAAGCAGCAAGAGGTAGGGTAACAGCTTGAGGAGAAACATCAGTTTATTACCAGGAGCCTGGCCAGTTAAATAGAGGGGATCCCAGCCAGCAGGCTGAACTCTACAAATAGCATTCCCCAATTACTGTAAGTAATCAAATATTGACTTTTCCCTTTTTCTTTTGGTTTACAGAATTATGCAAAACTTATTCCTGGAGCAACAGTGGGACTACTTCAAAAAGACTCTGGGAACATTCTCCAGCTTATCATCTCAGCTTATGAAGTACGATATTTTCCTTTACAAGAACTTGGCTTGCTTTTCTGCATTTCATTGGCGTTCAAACCCTAAGATGTGGGTAGTAAAATATGCTCGCACTTGTTAGTAGTGAGGGTGTTTATCCAGAGAAAATCCCTGTGCATTAATGCAGCTAAAATATAGATTTTTATTTACTTCATTTGCGGATTTTCTTCCCAACAGATGGAGGCAGAGAAATCACAGACTTGATCCAAAAATGGTTGTTTTCATAATCATAACCCAGAGCAGTACTGTCCCCAGAAAAAAAATTGTAATTCAACTAAAAAGACTCCCCGATTCATCACTAAACTCTCCTCTGTCTGGAAAAAATATTGAACATAAATTACCAGGGAATAGCAGAGTTATGGGGGATCTAACCCCACAAGTTGAAATCAAAGCTCAAACAAAAACTCAAGTGTTGGTCTCATCCCAAACGCATAGCAAGCACTCTATGCTTCAGTTACTTCTAGAGACAAGGGCTATTTCCATTGGTTTAATGAGTACAGATTCAATTTTTGGCTTTGACTTTGTGACTTCGTGCTAAGGACAGAATTCTTTCCTTAATAAGACATGATAGGGTTGCTGTCCCATTGCTTCTCTCAATTAGTCAACAATGGATGGCCAGTTGTCATCACTTTTTAATTTTCGTTCCTAAATACCATTGCCACTTTCTGCCTTTGCTTACAAAAGTTTTTTTTTTTTTAATTCACAAATTAGGACAGGCATAAAAAAGTAAATTTTTAAAAAGCAGTCAAACTCTAGTATTTTTTAATGTAACATTTACATGATAATGAATATTCATAATAATGATAAATATTAATTTTTGAAAATTGCAAATCAATGACCCACATGCAGTATATGTGAGCATAGACTTCACCAGTGTTCTTTAACTGAATGACACAACAGAATTAGATGGAAGCTTTTAAAATGTGTTCAGATTCCTTCCATAGGCATCCTGGAAATGTTCAGAGGAAGAAGATGCTGCATATTTGGAAAAGAAAAGAAACTTTCCAATAGAATACTCATATCACCTTACAAATTATGAAACTTACCTAAAAGTAGGAAAGCAAGTTATTCCTTCTCAAATATTTCATTTCTTCAGAGAACGAAGTACAGATATATCTATTAAAATTTAAGAGGATGGAAAGTAGCACTGGGGTGGAGTTCCTCACTAGTAATTCTCAGAAATTTCAATTTTCTTAGCTCACATCAAAAATTAATTACCACATTAGCTCATCCTTGAAATTCTTTTAGTCAGGGAAGCTTGTCAACAAAACACTATGAAAACCTTCCTCCCTCTTATGCAGTAATTACACTTTCAATGTGTAAAATCAAATAAAGTCACAAAGCAATCTTTCACTAGATTATGACAAACTTCATTTTCTTGAACTCAATTCTCTCAAAAGTGTTGGCCACTAACATATTCAAGGAAACTAACCAAGTCAGAAAACAGTGTCAAGAATGTTTCCCCATCCAGTGTGGGCAGCTTCATCCATTCATGCCCCTGCCTGCAATGTCCCAGGTTATACATCACTTTATGGTCTCAAATCACTCATATAACTTACAGGATAGTAAGACCAAGGCATTACATATTTTAACTGAATTTTATGTCCTTATTTATTGTCTCAAAAATGCCAAGATATATATAATACTTTCCTGCTGAATAATCTTCTTTGGAGTTATTATTTAGAACTTTGTGATTCATGGGTGAAATATGCAATAGATCAGGACCCTTGTTTAAATTATTTTTACTTTTTTATGTGTGTACACATATATGTGCAGATGTGTGTGTATTTGTCTGTTCATGTGCATATAGAGGCCAGAGGATAACTTGGGGTGTCATTTCTCAGGTTCTATGCATCTTTTATATGAGCAGGATGATCTAGACTCAATGACCTAGAGCTGGTCAAGGAAGATAGACTGGTTGGCCAGAGAGCTCCAGGGACTGACCTATCTCTGCACATGTCACCATTCCTGGCTATTTTTTTTTTTTTAAACACAGGATCTGGGTATTGAACTCAGATCCTTATACTTGCAAGGCAAAACTTTACTAATGAACTATCTCCCCAGATGTACTCTGTTATATTTAGAATGTAAGGTCTGGGGAGATAGCTCAGTTGACAGTACTTATAAGCATAAGGACCCACATTTAAAAAGCTGGGCACATGGCTGGAAAGATGGCTTAGTGGTTAAGGCACTTGCTTGCGAAGTGTAAGAATGCATATTTAAATCTCCAGGTCCAGTGCAGCCAGTGTCACAAGTGTGTTATGTTGCACATGTACCACAAGGGGGTGCACACATCTGGAGTTCATTCACAGTGCCTGATAGGCCCTGGATCACCCATTCTCTCTCTCTTTCTCTCTCTGCCTCTTTCACCCTCTCTCTTAAAAATAAAATAATAATAATAATAATCTGGGCACAGTGACCTGTACTCCCCAGCACTGGTGAAGTAGAGCCAGCAGGATTCCTAGAGCTCACTGGCCAGCCAGTTTAGCCTACTTGGTAAGTTCCAGGATACTAAAAGACTCTGTCTCAAAAAAGGTAGGCAACACTTGAGAACCAACAACAGAATTTGTCCTCTGACCTCCACATACACAGATACACACATGCACACGTATCTTCCACACACATGCACTTACACATACTTCATTATGCATGCATACATACATACATATACAAAAAAATGTAGTAAGCTATAGACTAAATTCTTTTCAGATAAAAAGAGAAAGGAAGGAGAATATATTGAGATAAAATCCTATAGGGGCAGAAGGCATCTGTGGCTATAAATATCAGTTGAGTTTGGGGGGTGTGGTAAGTGTATGCTTGTGTGCATGTTCTTATGTATGTATGTCCACATGCACAGGCATACACACACACACACACACACACACACACACACACTTGTGTGCATGTACGTGGAGGTCAGAGGTTGATATCCGGTGTCTTCCTTGCTCTCTCCCCACGCTATTCTCTCATTTGAGCCAGGGATCACCTCTTCAGCTAGTCTAGCTAGCTAGCTTGCCCTGGGGATCCCTGGCACACCTGGCATTTATGTGGGTGCTGGGGATCTGAGCTCCAGTCCTCATACTTGTGCAATAAGCATTTTACCAACTGTTCCATTGACCTGGACCTTCAGGTGAACATTTAAAAATGTCATATGCCTTACTGATATTTAAAAAATCTTAAAAATAGGATGTATACTCACCCACTCATCTCTCATTAATTTCCTTCCTCCCCTAACCACATAATGTAAGCTGCTGACATATCTGATTCCAGGTGTGAGCTCCCTTACTGAAATTCAAACTCTAGGAAGGAATTCATTTGCTTTGTTTCCTTTGCCTACCTCAGAGGAGATGTTCAAAAATTCAATGAATGAAATAATAAAAACTATAAACTAATGTTTATATTCTTTGCTTGGGAGATTTATATTTAAAATATTACAATATTCCTGTCAGGGCTAGAGATGACGACTCAGTGGTTAAAGGCCCTTCCTTGCAAAGCCTGATCAGCTGGATTCAATTCCCCAGTATCCATGTAAAACCAGGTGCATAAAGTGGTCCATGCAGGAGTTCGTTTGCAGTGGCAAGAGTGTCTGGCATGCCCAATCCCTCTTCTTCTCTTTCACTCTCTCTCTCTCCTTGCAAATAAATTTTTTACAAAGTGTTTTAAAAAATATTACTGTCAGGGCTGGAGAGATTGCTCAGTGGTTAAAGGCACTTGTTTATAAAACCTGACTGCCTGGGTTTGATTTCCCAGTACCCACATGAAGCCAGATGTTCTAAGTGGCAAATGGGTCTCGAGTTTGCTTGCAGTGGCAGGAGGCCCTGGTTGCCCATACTCTATTTGTCTCTTCCTCACTCTCTCTCAAATAAGTAAATTAAAATATTCCCGTTAGATTTTCACTCTGATATTCCATTATACCATGCTGAGGTTCCTTCGTTTAGATGGGTTATGCCACTCACTCACTAGTCCTGCAGACACAGCTCTTATTTTTCATTTAATTTGCAATCACTCCGCTACCATCTCCAACACTCCTTCTGCCTTAATTATTGTCAATTTTCATATAAACAAACTTTGGAAGAAGCAGGGTCATCCTACTAGGCAGCTGACAAAGTTATACTTTAGGAAAGTTTCAAGCCAAAAATGCTTTTAAAATGGCAGCAGTTAAACAGGTATATGAACTCGTAACCTTTTGAAATGAATTGAATATCACTTAATTCATGAGACTTTAAATAGATATTTTATTAGTTTACTTTCTGTAGGGTATTGAGTGACGTGTATGATTTATGAGATGTGTGGTGTATGAAGTGATGTGTGCAGATGTGCATGTCCCATACGCATCCAACAGAGGCCAGAGGAGAATGTCAGGTTTCCTTCTTTTATTGCTCATCCACATATTTTCTTCAGACAGGGTCCCTCTCTTAACCTGGAGCTGCTATTAACAAGCCCAAGTGACTCTTCCATCTCTGTGTCCCCCTACACACACACACCACACACACACACACACACCCTCTCCTCTCCATGCCCTATACAGCTATTCATGGTCAGGCCCAGCTTTTTACCAGTGTTCTGAGGAGCTGAACTGGGCAGTCTCTAGCCCAAGAAGCCTTCATACTTAAATGGCAAGTGCTGTTAACCACAGAGCCATCTCCCCAGTCCCACATTTTCAATTATTTCTTTTTATCTCCCAGAATACAGGCTTTTATGTTGCAAGCAAGTAAAGATGGAAAAAGAAGGGTGAAACCTTTTCAGAACAAATTCCAAAGTCTTATCCAAGACTGGAGTCTACAAGAAATACATAATATATTCCAAAAATGACTTTAAGGCATGGTTTCTCCTACATTTTAACACCTCTAAAAGTTGGAAGGCTGGGCTTATGGTTCGTTGCTAGAGTGCTTGAGGAGCATGCTCAAAACCATAGGTTTGATCCCCAGCACTGTAAGAAAGCAAAATTGGATCCATCTTGTAATAAGTGAGGTCTTACAACCACCATGTTTTATTGTTCTCAGTTTTCATTGAGAATTGTGACTGTTGTCATTTCAAGCCATTACGTGCAGTGTAAGTCGTAAGTTTAGGTGCCATTATAAAATATCTTCAAAAAAAATTGGACTAGGATTCAACATAAAGATGAAATGCTATTATGTATGCAGAAATGTACCCAACTGAGCAGCAGGGTATAAATTTCCCATCAGTGAAGCAAATACGCATTGTTAAGGGAATGGTTGCAATTCCACATTCCTTACAAAGCAATAACCAGCTGCTTTGTGGGACCTAAGAAATGATGGCACTTACAAGTAAAGGATGCCATTAGGATATTTTGCAATAAGATATAAGCAAAAGAGTTGCCTTTCTTATGTCCTGCTATGCAACTCAGGACAGAAGAGTTCGCCAAATTCTTCCAAATGGATGAAACAATGGGTGAAGCAGTAATAGACTCATATTGATCATACGTCATAGAACCACCTTGAGGTATTTTGTCACAGTTTCATTGCTGTAAGATAGTGTATCTTGGGCTGGAGGAATCATTTAGTGGTTAAAACACTTGCCTGCGAAACCTAAGGACCCAGGTTCAATTCCTCAGAACCCATATAAGCCAGATGCACATGGTGGTACATTCATCTAGAGTTCATTTGCAGTAGCTAAAGGCCCTGGCATGCCTATTCTCTCTCTCTCTCTCTCATAAATAAATAAATAAATAAATAAATAAATAAATAAATATTTTGAAAGGATACTGTATCTTAATATTGATGGTGTCTTAGATTCATTGAAATGTGAAATACATGTAGTTTGCTCAATTGCTTGATTAATGAAGTGATGATTTTCTCTTACAACCAGTTTAGTTTTGTTCATTTGTAGTTTAATGAACATGATTCACAGTTTCTTCTGGCAGCATTTTTTTTTTTTTTTGTGTGTGTGTGTGTGCATTCATTTAACCCTTTTCATCTGAACTAAGGAACTGCGGTCTGAGGTGGAACTGGAAGTATTAGGAGACACAGAAGGACTCAACCTGTCTTTCACAGCTATCTGTAACAATGGCATCGCCTTTACACACCAAAAGAAATGCTTGCATATGAAGGTGGGAGATACAGTAAGTCAATGCCCAATAGACCTCCAGAAATAACATTCAGATGGATCAGAGGCTAGCTTAGATTGCTGAAACTGGACTTCTTCAAGAATGTTTTATTATGGGCTGGAGAAATGGCTTAGTGGTTAAGATGTTTTCCTGCAAAGCAGAAGAATCCTGGTTTGATTCTCCAGTACCCACATAAGCCAGAAGCACAAGGGGGTGCATGCATCTGGAGTTCGTTTGCAGTGGCTGGAGGCCCTGGCATGCCCATTGTCTCTCTCCTTCTCCCTCTCTCCCTCTCTCCCTCTCCCCCTCTCTCTCTGCCTCTTTCTCTCTCTTAAATAAATAAATAAAACATATTTTAAAAGAATATTTTATTATATTTTGTGTGCATGTGTGCATGAGCACGCACACACATCAGGGTCTCATAAATGCCCATTCAATTTTATGTGGGTGGCTGGGGAGTTGAATCCAGGCTGTCAGGCTTTGCAAACAAGTGCCTTTAACTGCTAAGCCATCTTCCCAGCCCCCAAAATTTAAAGATCTTCTAATCAGTGCTTATGAACCTGATTTCTATCAGTCTCCTTTCACCTCCTGCAGGTTGGTGGATGGAGAAAGCATCTCATTAGGGTGTTCTTTTCCAGGCTTCCTTCAATGTCACTGTGAATATAGCGCACTGTGAGAGAAGCAGGCACCTTCGCATAAAGCCTGTGGGGCTGGGTGATGTCCTGGAAATAGTCATCAGTCCAGAATGTGACTGCACCTGTCAGAAAGAAGTAGAAGTGAACAGTTCCAAATGCCACCATGGGAATGGCTCCTTCCAGTGTGGGATATGTGCCTGCAATCCCGGCCGTATGGGTTCTCGCTGCGAGTGCAATGAAGACACTCTGAGCCCAGATTCCTGCAAGGAGACCCCCGATCATCTTTCATGTAGTGGAAGAGGCGACTGCTACTGCGGACAATGCATCTGCCACTTGTCTCCCTATGGAAGCATTTACGGGCCTTACTGCCAGTGTGACAACTTCTCCTGTCTGAGGCACCGAGGGCTGCTGTGCGGAGGTAGGCACTGCTAAGTCCATCTTACACTGCAGTATTCAAGGCCTTTGCCTCCTTTGTTCCCCAGGTTCCTGGGTATAGTAGGTTATCAGGAAGTATTTGCTGACTGCCTCTGTGGGTGCATCTTCAAAACTGGGCGAACTGAATTATCTCCTGCATTTTTTTTCAGGTTTTAACATTCATTTAGAGTAATAGCCCTGTCAGTTGAACTTATATTTCTGTTAGACTTAAATACTACTATTTTTCTTTTCTTTATTTTAAATATACTTTATTTATTTATTTGAGAGAGAGAGAGAGAAAGAAGCACAAAGGGGGGGGGAGAAAATGAGCACGCCAGAGCATCCAGCCACTGCAAATGAACTCCAGATGCATGTGCCCCCTTGTGCATCTGGCTTAGGTGGGTCCTGGGGAATCAAACCGGGATCTGTTAGCTTTGCAGGCAAATGCCTTAATGGCTAAGCCATTTCTCCAGCCAAAATATTACTATTTTCTATGTGCAAGTAGGTAAAAGATGGAAATGTCTTCTCTCTAGTTATTAGCCAGACTCCACAAAACTGCGTGTAATCTGAATTTCAGACTTTTGGGGATGAAACTGCTGAGCCTGACCTAACTCTTAATCATCTAGTACTTTGGACAAATAAAAGGCTATACTGCTGAAGGAGCACGCTGCCGAGGACGGGAGTGCAGGAATGTTAAGTGGACTTCCACGCTTCACTCATTCCCCAATTTCTTTCTCTCTCTCTCTCTGTCTCTTTCTTTCTCACCCTTTTTCTTACTTTCTTTCATTTTCCCTCCCTCCCTTCTTTGTTCTTCCCTTTTTCTTTCCTCTCTTCCCCCCTCCCTCCTTTCCTTTCTTCTTCCTTTATTTTTTGAGACAGGGTCTCAGTCTCATAATCTTCCTACCTCAACCTCCTAGATCTTGGGATCACAAGTGTTTGTCACCACACCTGGCTGTGTAACAGATACTAAGTTAGGCACTAGGTCAAGTAAAGTTAGGAAAGGATGCATATGGGAAGACTTATGGAAAGAATGAAAACAGAAAAGAGCTTGACATTTCTTGAGAAAAGTTTAAAATGTAAATATTTGTGTTTTAATAGTCTTGGTAGATGTTAAAGCACTGTGCTTTAAGAATATACTAAATCTGGGCTGGAGAGATGGCTTAGCGGTTAAGGCGCCTGCCTGCTAAGCCTAAGAATCTGGTTCCAATCTCCAGGTTCCAATCTCCAGGTCCCACGTTTAGCCAGATGCAAAGTGATGAAAGGGTGCAATGCTGCATTTGCCCACAAAGGGGCACACACATCAGGATTTCATTCGCAGCAGCTGAGACTGCTGGTGCGCCCATTCTCTATCTGTCTCCCTCTCCCTCTCTGTCTGTCTCTCTCCAAAAATAAATAAAATAATTTTTAAAAATTAAAAAGAATATACTAAATCTAACATAACTCAAAATCATTCTGATATAACATATATATTTAGGTATAAAATCTGTTCAGACAAGAATTAAAGATATGTTAGCATACTCTAAAATGGTATAAATTTGTACTACATTAACTGGCTGCTGAATTTATGCTCAAATATCTCTGTTTCACAGTATATAGCCAGATAGCTCTTCAAAACAGAACATTGTATTTATAGAAAATGAAAGAAATTATATATTCAAACGATAGTGTCAGGAACATATAAAAATGAATATTCTTAGTACTCAGGAGGTAGAAGAGAAGGATCAGAAGTTCAAGGTTATCCTAGGCTATGTAGTGAGTTCTGGCCAAGGACAGCCTGGGCTACATTAGAACCTGTCTTTTAAAAAAGACCTGAAAATGGGCTGGAGAGATGGCTTAGCAGTTAAGCACTTGCCTATGAGGCCTAAGGACCCCAGTTCAAGGCTAGATTCCCCAGGACCCACGTAAGCCAGATGCACATGGTAGCACATAAATCTGGAGTTTGTTTGCAGTGGCTGGATACACTGGTGTGTGCTCATTCTCTCTCTCTCTCTCTCTCTCTCTCTCTCCCTTTCTCTGTCTCTAATAAATAAATAAATAAATTTTTTAAGAGACCTGAAATAAAGAGAGAGAAAGGAGGAGGGAGGAAAATGGAAAGAAAAAGAGAGAGAAGGAAGGAAGGAAGGAAGGAAGGAAGGAAGGAAGGAAGGAAGGAAGGAAGGAAGGAAAGAGGGAAGGAAGGAAGGAACCTCAAAGAATACCAAGCTTGTTGAAAACCACATGTAGCCTAAGGATTTGATTGCCTCTTTTCTTTGCTGCTGCTATAACTACCAGCAGGTTCTCCTGAAAAAAAATCTGCCTTCCCACCCTTAACCCCCAAAAGGAGTGAAAAACTTAGCATCTGCCCCCAAGGACACCCACTTCTCTCCCCGTTTATTCAAAGGCTTATTTCCTGATGCTGTGGGTGTGTTCCCAAGCCCACATCTGTCCTCTTTCACATCATGCCAGCAGGACACAATCTGGAGGCCACAAGAAGCCAAATGCCATCACCACATCAGAGAAAGAAGGCATTTGGCAGCATCTCACAGCACATTTTTAATACATCTTTTAATAAAATACATGCCCAAAACATCTGAAAATATTTTTTAAGTTCCAAGCCTAATCTAATTTAACCTAATAATGGTATTAACCCCATCTCATAGCCCTTTAGATCCTTGTCAAAGGGGCCTAAGGCAATGTCAGTCTTTATGAATGGTCAGCAGCACAGGATTCCTCCATTTTTTTTCCCTTCCTTCCCCTCTTCTTTTTTTCTCCCTTCTTTCCATTTTAAATATTTGGGGGAAGATCAGCAATACACTAAAAAAGATAATTGACTTGGTATGTGCATTGTACTTAGGTAGGTCTGACCATAATAGCTCTTTGAATCAGATGCAGCAATCGCTTAAAAAAAATTCTATTTAGAAAATACAGTGGTTTGAGCTGGACTCAGTGAGAACGCTTGACCAATGCCAATTTCCTTCCTACTTCAGCAAACCCCATAATCTTCAGTGCTTACTGTTTCTCCAGAACTATTTGTTTTTTGGTAGTTAAAAACGTTCTCTTTTAAAAGATATAATAAAAAGAAGTACAAATATTCAAACCCAACCAATATCTGTGGAGTGTCTACAGTGTTCTTAGCACTGTGCATGGTACTGGGATGTTAGCAGGTTGTGCCAGCAGGGTGGGCAGATACTTTTCCTGGCAAACCTGACCAAATAAGCCATAATGTCACCACTTACGTTGATCCCTCTATTTCACCACTAGTATTCCTGACACATAAGAATGCCCAGCATATGACTGCTTTTCTGAAAAGCTCTTATCACATTGTTCTTGCCCATACATCTTCTTCCATCCATCTGTAAACACTCAGCCAGAAGGCTCCATTGATAAGGCTTACCCTGGCCCAAATTCCATTAGTCTCCTACATTTGGACTCTAAGAGGCCAGAAACAGTAACAGGCAAACAACATTAGAGAGAGAGAGAAAAAAGACTTGCTATTTTATGCACTTACAGTTATTTATCAATGGCTTTTCAGGGAAATCTATTCCTCTGCAAAGAGCCTGGTAATTTTTTTCTTGATCTTGGGTTATCATCTTGCCTCTGCACAAAACCAGTACAGATGTCTGTTGTGGTGGTGTTAACAGATATTCTAGGAAATTGGTTGCCTGAGGATATCAATTAGCAACGTCAGGGATCCAGCTGATGACCCTGGAAGGACAGCACATGGCACTTTCTAAGTTCAGAAAGGCTTGTTTTCTATTTTTGCACTAATGGTCCTTTTTTACTGCTCCAGGAAGGGTTTTCTAAATTTAGGCCAAGTCAGAAATGCATATTCACTTAATAATATTCATACATTACATTATTTTTTCAGAATAAATAGCAATTTAGAGATTTCCATTTTTTATGAGTATGTTTCCCCTTTTGCTGAGGAAGAAACAGAGAGATACAATTTTAAAGATCAGTTATATGTATTAAATTAATGGCCTTGGCCCAATTCAGTTCATTATTTTTAGCTTTGAATCCATTGGTTCAATTATGAATTACATAGGCTATGAAATACTAGAGTATGTTTTAATGACATGGGTCCAGATAGATTTCAATCTTTTATTAGCAAAGTATGCCATTTTAATGTCTATGCTATTTATAGAGTAATGAGATATAGAGTATATATAAATATGTACAGAGAGAGATAAATATAAAGTAATGCCATGTAGAGAGAGAATGAGAGAACACACACACTCACATACACACATACTAGGACCATTCAGAATCTAACCTTGAAATCTTGTTCTGTGATTTTTGACCTAACAGGGCATCAAGGACTTTTTTCTCTCTACCTCTTTTTTTCTAAATATTTTATTTACTTATTTATTTGAGAGAGAGAAAGAGGCAGATGGGGTGGGGACAGAGTGGGCATGCCAAGGCTTTTAGCCACTGCAAATGACCTCCAGATGCATGTGCCACCTTGTACATCTGGCTGATATGGGTCCTGGGGAATCAAGCCTGGGGCCTTAGGCTTTGCAGGCAAGCACTGCTCAGCCATCTCTCCAGCCCAGTTCTCCATCTCTTAAGGCCCATTCATGAAGATACAAAAGTAACCAACATTAGAACAATGTTTGCAAGAGATAATCCAGAGTCTTATTCTACAGTGAACCCGGCAGTATCTTCTACAAATACAAACATACATGGGTTGTGATTTTTATATCTACTTTTGTTATTTTTTGAAACAGGGTCTCACTATGTATCCCAGGCTAACCAGCAATTCACTATGTAGAACAGACTGGCCTTGAACTTGTGAGTGATCCTCCTACCTCTGCCTCCCAAGTGCTAGAATGACCTGTGTAGGCCACTACACCTGGCTAAGGTATACTCACCAATGAGTTTTCTTATACATTCTTCCTCTGGTTGTTTTCATGAATAACCAGCACTTGTGTAGTGCTCAGGCACTGTGAAAAACAGTGTTATAGACTATTTTAAGTAATTCCAAATTTTGCTAGGAAATCAAAATTTATGTGGCACAATACCTAAATATATGCAATCTTTTCTATTTTTTTCTGAAGAAAAGTAATTGTGAGAGATTGTAAATAAATGTTTAGAACTTACTGTAGTATGTAGGCAGGCACTGAAAAAATACTGTGGAAAGGATAAGCAAACCCATTAGATTAAATATACTGCCTATCATTTTAGAGCGATCTGTACACCCTTACGTGGTGAGATCCAGAAGAAGCACTTCAGGATAGGATGACCTCCTTGTTGCTCCTCCTTCTCCTCCCCCTCCCTGCCCCTTTCCCCTCTTCCCAGCTGCTATTCCCCTCCTCCTCCTCCCTCCTCTGGTGAGGATCCTTTCCTCTGGTCATGGCTTAAATACCAATGCCCTCCAGAGCCATTCTCACTCTGCCTACTTTCCCCAGAAGACCTGAAAAACTGATTAATCTCTGTCCCAGCTATAGTCTTTCCCTGACAGATCACAAGCCCCAGCCTTTGTACTCATCTCTACACATTCAGGCCCCTCAAAGTGGATGGACTCGAAGGAGAACTCACTGCTTCTCCTCCTCTGCTTCAGAGGCATTCAGTTATCCAACGAATGACACTGGTGTGTGCCAGGTGTTGGGATATGGCAGTGACCTGAGCTGATGGTATTTAAACCAATCAATGGTATTTGGACCAATCAGTTCTGTCCTTTTATTTTAATAAATGAGAATTTCATGATCACTCAGCTTGAATGATATAGCGGGGTGGGGATTAATCCATGCCTGTCCTCCATCTCTTTCTGATGGCTTATTAATTAAAATGTTCAAATCTGAAGAACAAGTCAATATGGGGACACACAGGCACCAAATAGATCCTGTGGGCTGGTCTGCATCATCTCATTTTGTCTGGTTATTTATTCTGTTTGCTATAACATCAGGTAATCAAGTGCATCTTCATTTAGCAGATCAGATCAATAAATACACACAGCTAGCAGAGCACATCTGATAAAATATATCTATAGCAATCCACACCCATTTAGCCTTCTCTCTCATCAATCTATTTATTTATTTATTTGCAAGCAGAGAGAGAGAAGAGAAGAGAAGGAGAAAGAGAATGAAAATGGGCATGCAAGGACCTTTACTGACTGCAAATGAACTCCAGATATATGTGCCACTTTGTGCATCTGGATTTACATGTTTAGTAGGGAATCAAACCCGGGTTGTTAGGCTTTTCAGGCAAGTGCTTTAACCACTGAATCATCTCTCCAGCCCATCAATCTTTTTGATAATGTTTAAAGGTAAGGAGAAAAGATGTCCCCAAACCTGCAAGTTGATTTGGGCCATGAGCATCACAAAGCCTGTATTTTACAGACAATGGCGACTGTGAGTGTGGGGAATGCGTGTGCAGGGATGGCTGGACAGGCGAATACTGCAATTGCACAACCAGCACGGACTCGTGCATGTCTGAGGACGGAAGCCTGTGCAGTGGGCGAGGGGACTGCGTCTGTGGCAGGTGTGTCTGCAAGAACCCTGGAGCCTCTGGACCTACCTGTGAACGCTGCCCTACCTGTGGTGACCCCTGTAACTCTAAACGGTAATGCCTTTCCTCTACTTTCCTTAGTCTTTTCTGTGGATAGGTTTCCTTGAGATGAAAGTTTGAATGGCATTTAGTAAACTCAGACCTCCAGTTGTCTCTGCGGGGGTTTGTTCTGTAGGCATCTATCAAAACCGCAAGCCCACAGGGACCCTGTGATCCTCAGCCTGGAATGTCAGCCTCTCACTTGCCTCTTTCTCAGTTCTGATTATCCAAAAGCACAATGTCATGTTTCTGCTAGAGACAGCATGGGGAAGTGGAGCTGATGTCCCACACTGATAACATCAGATGGCCTCTCAGTTACAGTACCAGCCACACAGATGGAATGCCCTGGAGGTATTCTGCTGACACCCACAGGCAGTCAGTACCTTTTCAGAGGAAACAGACAAGCTTCTTTCTTATCTAGAAGTTTAGAATCTGACCTTGCAGGTTTCATTCCCATCCTTTGACTGAAGGAGGCTGGGCAGAAAGACAACCTTAGATTCCCTCTTTATCACCTTGCTCTTTAGCGCCTTTATGTGGTTGCTATTGTACACATCCATTGTGAATTATATGTTTTTATGCTATAAGGACAATAGTAACAACCAAAAAAGAAAAACAAACAAAACAAAAACCCACTTACTGATATTTTAAAAGATTTTTTTATTTTTATTTTTTTTATTTGTTAGATACAGAGAGAAAGAAAGAGAGAAAGGGAGAGGGAAAGGGAGAACAGGCATGCCAGGTCCCCTAGCCACTGCAAACGAACTCCAGATGAGTGCGCACCCTTGTACATCTGGCTTACATGGGACCTGGAGAATCGAACCGGGGTCCTTAGGCTTTGCAGGCATGCGCCTTAACCACTAAGCCATCTCTCCAGCCCTGTTTTTTTTTTTTTTTTTTTTCTAGTAAGAAAGTATTTCTGGTTAGCAGCTTAATGTTAAAGAATTAGGACAAAATTTGCAGGTCAAGTACAGCAAGTCTCCAATGACTTGGTGGAGAGACTGCAGTGTATAATGTATTAAGTAGCAAGTACATTGAAGCAGTTCACGTCTTCATTAACTCTGATTTGTAAATGGTAGTAGCATTTGCATTTCTCATGTAAGTAAAGTGAGAAAACCAATTTTACACCCAGTGGTTGCTCACCAAGCAGGTGTCAAGACTTCTCTGTTGTTGTCCCTGGCAAACTAAAACACAGGCCAAAATGGGAAGCTTGAACAAAACTTTTTGAGTAAAATCCAGTGTCAGGCTGGGACTGTAGCTCAGTGGGAAAAAGCTTGCCTAGCATGCAGAAATCCTTGGATTCAATCCCCATCACCAAAAAAAAGAATAAATAAATAAAAATAAAAGTCCCTTCAAAATGTTTCTTTTATGACTTTTCTATCTCATGTAATCATGTAAAATATGATTCAATCTTAAATCTGGTTTATAAGGTATAAAGTTAACAATTACAATAGTTCAAAATTGGGAATCAGAGTGATCTCCTTGATATTCATGTTAGTTTTGAGATTAATCTGATCCTCTTGTTATTCACTCATGGGTTCATTTATTTGATAGGCATTAAGCACTGATAGATGTTAAAAAAGTGTTTGTCCATGGGCAGGCAGTGAAAGAGTGCAGTTTCCACCTTCACAGGTGCTGAGGATCTACAAGAAAGACTTTTTTTTAAGTGATTGTAGGGCTAGAGAGATGGCTTAGTGGTTAAGGCGCTTGCCTGCGATGCCTCAGAACTCCTATTTGAATCTCCAAGTCCCATGTAAGCCAGATGCACAGTGATACAAGTGCACAAGGTCACACATGCAAACAAGGGGGCATTTTCAGTGGCTAAAAGCCCTCTGGCGCACCCATTTTTTCTCTCTCTTTCTCTCTCTCTCAAAATAAATAAATATTTTTTTTTTTAAAAAAGTGAATGTAGATATATCTGTGCTTCCAGTCACAATGGGGATCTAGAAGATGCTATGGAACTGCAGGGCATGGACGAGGCACCCATGAGATGCGCTATGAGGTTTTAAGGGTTTCACTATCCACCAGGCTCCCACAGAGACACACCAAATACCTGTAACACAAAGGTAGCTTCAAGACAACACTTCTAGCTCACTTCCATGTGGATTACTGCTTGGAAGCCCTTCCTATAAGAAATTCTGGAGCTTCCACTGCCTGAAAAATCGCTGGTCTACCCATTAGGAAAGGCTTATCTGAGGAAGTGCAACTGCAGCTACGATCCCATGGGCATGGGTACTTCAAGCACTCAGGATAGTGCACATTCCCATGGCATCATGGGAAGAAAACCTGCTGTTGTGACTTACTCCAAGCAGAATCTAGTTGCTAAGTAATCTATAGCATAATATTACTTCAAGGCCTAAATTTTACTTTGCTTCCTAGACACCTTTAAAGTTGCATAATCTCCTTATGTCTTTAGAAATATTCTTTTACATCAGCAGCAATCATTTATTTAGAAGCCTGATTTAATGATGACCCAGGATGTAATCCTAAACTTTTAGAAACACCTCTTAAGTCTTGCTTAAATGAGTAACAGAAAAGTGAAATATTAAAATAACCACAGGATACATATGACCATGCCTCATCATTCTTGGAATTCTAGCTGAGATAAGGATTGTCTTTGCTAAGAAATTCATCATTTTGTCTAGCCTCTAACCAAATTTATTAGCATAAGCACTCCCTTATGTCCAAAATGTAAAATGAAAATATAAGTCCCATACTGAAATGCATTTTTCTTAACCAATCAGAAGCAATTACTACAGAAAATGATTATAGAAGCTATTACCAAGGCTGGCTCAGGGAACACTGGTTACTGAGTCAAATACAGAATAATTCAGTGTCCTCTTGGACATCACCCAACTTAAAAACAAAAGGCCCATGTCACTTATAAGATAGTTCTATAACACCGCAGGACAACCATAGTAGCATTCCACCTGCATGCCTGTTCTCCACCAACACACTGCTAACTCTGTTGTCCATTCACAGGAGCTGCGTTGAATGCCACATGTCTGCCGCTGGCCAGGCCCAAGAAGAATGCGAAGACAAATGCTGGCTGGCTGGTGTGACCATCAGTGATGAAGGTATGCCTTGTTTTAATTGTGTAGCTCTTGAGAGGCAGAAACTCCACGAGTCGTGGGAGCTGGACCTCATTTGTACTCATTTGTTAGTTCAGTCATATTCCATTTTTAAAAGATGATGAAAATACATTGTCCGAGGCTAAAAACTTGGTGGCTTAAGGAAGGAGCAACTTAAAATCATGGTTATTTTATGGAACTGTCAGCTCTGTCAGCAAGTTCACCTCTGCTTAACAAATGCAATGGTAGACAATCCAAAATGCTGCATTTTCTAAGAAAAGTGAATACCTTCCCGTTACTCCCCTCCTAGTCTGAAAGCCTCCTGGATCATCTGATTGTCTCACCAGAGACAACCAGGCAGAGGCAGCTGTAAAGCAGTTCTCTTGGCCGCAGCTCCCAGATCCAGGACCATTCTGCTCAGGAGACACTTTTTCTCCTCCACTTTCTCTCCAAGTGGTTTTGTTTCCAGCCTCCCAATCACAGACATGACATAACATCCTTAGTTCCCTCTTGCCTCATCCCCCAAATTCAGAAAATCCCTGGTACAACTCCAACTGCCCAGCAAAGTGAATGAGCTCTTGCTTTCGCCTGTCATGTTCAGTTTAATTAGTGAAGATGAGAGTCTTTTGAATGACAAAATTTTATCTTAAACACTCGGGTCAATTGCATTTTCACTGGGAAAGCCATTTAAAAAGTAGCTGGTGAACTTGAAAACAAAGATGACTGACTCTTCTGAAAAGGACGCTCTAGGGGAATTTGGGTTTGTCTTATCACAAACTCTGCATCAGCATTCCATCCAGGTAGATTTGCTACTCTGTATGCATTAGAGAAGTGCTGAGGTGTAGCTCGGGTGAAGGGAGATAATACAAACAGTAATGCACGGCACTGTTGAATGCATATTTTGAATAGGTGGAATTAGAATATGGAAATTAATGTATTTTCAAAATTGAATAATATAGACATTTACATTCATTTGAAAATTGCCTTGTTTCAAAATTGTCTTGACTCTTCAGTTGAAATACTGGGTGTGGAGGGACATGTTGGTGCTCATACGACTCCTCATCTGTGCTTTTCTGGTGACCACAGATACATACGCCAAGTAGCAGTAAATGGGACAAGATGGTGCGTACCTGTACCGGATCCCAAGGGTCAGACCCATTAAAGTGCTGTGTGAAGTAGCACTTGTGGACCATCCATATTAGTAACCAGCACTGAATCCCCGCACACCCTCAAGGCTCCTCTAAGAGTAAACAGTGGGGATATTTACCAGCTGTCTCTGGAAAATGAACAAAAATTGCAAAAAAAAAAAAAATGCCTACAAATGACTAGAACTCAATTCACTAGCAGCATGGGAAATCTAATGTGCTGATGGGGAAAAAAAAAGGAGTAAATTCAGCAATGTAAATCATGGCAGTGTGAACAAGGCAGTCGCTATATTTAAGTCCACAATTTTCTTTTTTTTATTATTATTATTGACAACTTCCTTAATTGTAGACAATATCCCATGGTACTTCCCTCTCTCCCTCCACTTTCCCCCTTTGAAACTTCACTCTCCATCATATCCCCTCCCCCTCTCAATCAGTCTCTCTTTTCAGTTTGATGTCATGATCTTTTCCTCCTATTATGATGGTCTGTGTAGGTAGTATCAGGCACTGTGAGGTCATAGATATCCAGGCCATTTTGTGTCTGGAGTACCATATTGTAAGGAGCCCTACCCTTCCTTTGGCTCTTACATTCTTTCCACCCCTCTTCTGCATTGGACCCTGAGCCTTGGAAGGTGTGTTTGAGATGTTTCAGTGCCGAGCACTCCTCTGTCCCTTCTTCTCAGCACCATGGTGCCTTCTGAGTCATCCCAACGTTGCCACCATCTGAAAAGAGAAGCTTCTCTAACCAAAAGTGAGAGTAGTATTAATATATGTTTTTTTTTAAGTCCACAATTTTCTGAGTAGATTGTTATAAATGCTTGGGTTTGAGAGGAATAGTAGACTTAAGGAGCATTTAGAATATTTGTGTCATTCTTTGTGTATATTTTACTGACTTATCTTCAAAAGAGAATAACTCACTGTGTTTAACCTGGAGAATAAAAATCATAATTGGATTTATTAATGCCATTTAAAAACCAATCTGGACAAATTTGAGAGGAAAAAGAGTGACTTAAAAAGCTACTTTGGGGCTGGAGAGATGGCTTATCAGTTAAGGCTCTTGCCTGCAAGGCCTAAGCACACATGTTCGAGTCTCCAGGTCCTATGTAGCCAGACACAAAAGTGATGCAAGCGTGCAATGTCACACATGTGCACAAAGGGGAGCACGTGTGTGGAATTCATTCATAGCAGCTGAAAGGCCCTGGTGCACCCATTCTCTCTCTCTCTTCTCTCTCCCTGTGTCTCAAAAATAAAACAATAATTTTTAAAAAGCTACTTTGCTAAAGAACCTTCTCCTAAGTCCTGTTTGGGTTTCTCACCAGCGATGTTGCTGTCACACCACCTTGAAATAAATAGATCACATTTTTGCTCTTTTAGCTACCCCCACACTGAGGACACAGAGCAGAAAATAAAATAAACATACTTATAATTCATATGAATTTATCCTTCTTTGTGCTGTGGTGACATTTAACATTATTCATTCCATTTTACAGAAAGCGTTCATTCATGCTTTTTAAGTTAACTGAACATTCATTTACTCAGAGTGTATTCCATGGAACACTAGTTCTGAAAGCATTAAATAAAAGAAAAAAAAAAAAAAACTCTACAGTCAACTAAACTTTGGAAATGGGGAACTAAGTTTTTCTTTTTCCCTGCAAGACTTCATTGCGTGTGGGGTGAATCACCAGAAGGAGCAGGAACTAAGTAAAGTAAAGTAAAGATTCTAAAACTCACTCCCATACAACCCTCCCACCCCAACCCTTGGGAAAGTGATTACTTTGAGAACTGCTAACGGATTCCAGAGTTGAGGTCTTAAAACAGGCGGCTATCTTGAGTCAGTTGTGTAGAAGGTTTAATGTTTTCCACAACCTTCCTGAACTTTCCCAGACACGCCCTTTCACCCCCCTCTCACATTTCTTCCTACTTAAGTATGATTTTGTGGACCTCCAGAGATCTTGTATTTCCTGTATTATTGGAGGGCAGTAATACAAGTCTTCACAAAGGCAGGTGAAAAAGAAAGGCCCAGTTTTTTATGAACAATAAAAGAAAACCTTAGCAGCTAATCATGCAAATTTGACGTTGTACATTAAGAACACTATTTCAACACCTAAACACTAGGAAACAGGCGGCCACATCTAGAGTGGTAACCATCAGGAAAAGGACTGCGAAGTAATTAAAGCAACATAGAGTCCTGACTCAAAGGTCACATTCACAGTTCAGTTAAGACTTAAATAATCCTGCTTAAGAAAAGTTAAGTGTCCCTGTGCTGCTGTGCTGCTATTTAAAAGAAAATTAAAATATATATTAAAAAAAAACAGGATTACTCTTACTGAAATGGGTATGATAAGCCACCCACATAGTTTCTACCTGAGAACCCAATGTTCCATGAAGTATATTCAAGGAAGCAGAGTAGGCTCACACTGTCATGACAGAGATGAGGGAAGACGAAAGACAACATTCCAAAAAGAAAAGACACACTCCCCCAAGACTCCATGAATCCTAGCTGTTGGAGAGAAAAGGTAGGTGGAGGTGTAGTGAGACCATCTAAAACTGGCCAAAGTGTGAAGTAAATATGGGGTGCCACTTCCAAACACATGAAATAACACAAATTTCACTAAGCAAGAGTTGCCTAGAGGTCCCCAAATCTCTTTATCAGAATCACTTATTAAAATACTTATTAAATTACTCCTAAAACCTAAACCTTATACACATCACCAGTCTGTCACAACAGAATACCCAAGCTGCATCCAAAGAATTAGCATTTTGAAACTCCCAAGTGAGTTAGATGCTCATATGCATAAGGAAATGACCAAACTGCAATGATTTGTATTAAATTTGTTGTTATTTTTATGTACATAAATAGATGCTTCTAATGAGTTCAAACCCAGTTTGTTTACTTAAATATACTATTAAAATCTTATTTTTTAAAAAGTTTTGAATTTATTTTATTTGAGAGCAACAGGCAGACAGAGAAAGAGGCAGAGAGAGAGAGAGAGAATGGACCCACCAGGGCCTCCAGCCACTGAAAACAAACTCCAGATGCATGCGCCCCCTTATGCAGCTGGCTTACATGGGTCCTGGGGAATCAAGCCTTGAACCAGGGTCCTTAGGCTTCACAGGCAAGCACTTAACCACTAAGCCATCTCTCCAGGCCCTAAAAATCTTATTTTTAACACTAAATATTTTTCTAGTTCCTATTTTCATGAATAATACAAGGCACACTGGTCAGAAGTCCTGTCCAGTTTTCATCTTATAAATTGAAGACAAAAGCAACAAACAGTAACTTAATATTTCCATTTTTCTATTACCAGCATTTTTATACCCTAAACAGGCTATAATTTAACCTTTCTTTGTAAGAATCAGAGAAACACATGTAGAGTCTATTTTGCTAACGTGCTTTTAATTTTCAGTCTAATGGAGAGCTACCTGGGACAACTTTGGTTTCAATAATCTGATCCCAAGGACACTACTATTAGACCATAGTTCTTAGAATTTTGATTAAGAGTAAATGGTTATTTTAATTACAGGCTTCTGAAAATGTGTAAGCATCATCAAAAAAAATCTCCAACTTAGAACACATAACTATAAAGCAATTTTGGTATTTTGATTGTTTTGTTTTAATTCAATAAATGCTGGATCATTTTGGCAGAGAAGCTGGGCCACTGGAATTTCTGATACATAAATCTCAGAATATCCTTTTACCTTATTACTAATTTCTGTCATGACATTCATTTGAATGTCTTGAATAAGCTTCACAACAAAAAATTCACTTTGAGAAAGATTTGAGGAAAATGCACTTTTTAATTAAGAAAGGCACCAGCTATACTGGATGACAGACAACTACTATTCAGGGCTCCTTTTAATCTGAGAGTCAC
Source organism: Orientallactaga sibirica (assembly GCA_036365145.1). NCBI lineage: Eukaryota > Metazoa > Chordata > Mammalia > Rodentia > Dipodidae > Orientallactaga > Orientallactaga sibirica. The sequence continues at coordinate 57,070,870 of JAEOAD010000004.1, forward strand.
CTTTATCCTAAGGGTCCCTGAGCTACAATAACACCTCTGTCTCAGTTTTCTGATATTAATTTATTTCCACTGTTGCGACAATGCAAGGCCAGCGATCTTGACTGTGCCATTGTGAACATCCCAGTCTAAAGTAACAGTATCCATGTGGACTGAGCAGCAATGTAATCTAGCAGTCCTACCTGATGCTCCGGACAGAAAGGAACATACAGCCCCTCATTCCCATAATCAGGGCTATTCTATTCCCGAGGCAGCTGTGGGCACCTGCCATGCAATACTTTCACTCAACTGAAATCTGCCCACATCAGTGTGATGGGACATCTGATGGTCAGTCCTGATTGGCCACATCTGGAACTATTCTCCAGGAATGTAAGTTAAACCAAAGATCTCCCCTGGTGGGAAAAATCCTGTTCCTTTTCGATTCCTATTCTGTAATGTTGAAAATTCTTATTTGCATACTAAAGCTCAATACTACTTTTCTTTAAAACGAATCTCTTGAAATCTCATTTAACCTAATGAATGACTCCTTTATCTGCAGATTTTTCAAAGGACAGTTCTGTTTCCTGCTCTCTACAAGGAGAAAGTGAATGTCTTATTACATTCCTGATAACTACAGATAATGAGGGGAAAACCATCATTCACAATGTCAATGAAAAAGGTGAGTGACGTGTCTCCCTTTGTCAAGAGCAAGGGATACTACCTGGCAGGAGATATAAAGTCACTTGAGGTAGCTTAAAGATATTTCCAAGTTTGAGTACAGACACTCCACCCGAATGTGGAAGGACATTTAATGGTTTGCTGTGTCCTAATGTCTTTCATTAGGACCAAAGCAGGATGGTTTCATTTGTACCAATCAACATCTCTCTGAAAACTGGCTGCTCTGTTGTAGAAAGGTGAAGCATTGAAATGCAATATAAGCAACACATATAACTTTTTTTTAAAAAAAAGCTAACAAAGATTAGTGTAGCAGACTTTAAAAAAGAGTTTAAATCAAGGCAGACTTGGTTCAAATAGTTTCATTGTTAATAGCAGCTCAATAAATAGTTTTATTATGTTCATTACCTCAATACTATAGATATGTTTGCCTCTCTGTGTCTCTATTTCGTCTTCAAAACAGGGAAAATAATGGCATTATCTTCAAAGATGTGACCCAAGGATTAAATGGACTAACGTGTGTAAACTATGTGACAATAGGGTCATTAAAGATAACAGTGAATCAGAAAGGTATGAAGTAACAAGCAAGGAAGGATGTGATCTATAAAAGATATCAAATTTCCAGGAGTAGTGACATACACCTAGAATCCCAGCACTCAGGTGGCTGAGGCAGGAGGACTGCTTTGAGTCTGAGACCAGCCTGGACTAAATAGTACCAGACCAGCCAGGGCTACACAGTGAGATCCTGTCTCAGACACAAAAGAACAAACAAAATAAAAAAGCAATGAATGTCAAAGCATCCATTCCTTCTGTGTGTTTTCATCCACATCAACACACACAGTCAGCAAAGACGGAAGCTTAGTCTCTAGGAGGTAGACAAGGAAGTAGAAAAGAACATATTTTGAAGCTTTCAAGTTTAGTGGCTATCAGACTCACCTGCAAGCTTGTAAAAAGGCCTGTGTCCTGAGTCAGCAGGCCTGAGTACGCCCAACATCTGCATTCTAACAGACCTTAACACAAAGCTCAGTTTTTCTCTCACTGAGTGACTGTCCTAACAAGCTGGCTGCATTCACGTTTCCATAGAAATGACAGCTGCATTGTCAGTCCTCATCAGACTGTCCACAACCTCCTCCTCCCCACAAGGGCCTAAGTTCTGGCCCTCGCAACAGCAACAAGCACAGGTCATAAGACACATGGTTTTTTGTGTAACTGCTTTTTAATCAGTGGATGAAATAAGAAATCTGCAATTTAAAATCAAATGGGTATCACCGAAAAGAGTAACAACCAAAATAATAACAACAGAACCACAAACCAGGCTCAAAACCTCACAATCCAATCAAGAAGATATCCGAAAAATACCACATTGCCATGAAGACAAGGCAGAGCTAGAAGCTGGCACAATCCAAAAACTGTGAGCATGACTGTGAACTTGGTCTTGAAGCTCAGATGGTAAAGTACTCCTAGGGACTGAAAAAACTCTCCTGAAAATCCCTTTCTTACAAATACATAGAGAAAATGCATTCTAGTGTCACTAGTTATGGAAACAGTGAACAGTGCATCCTGCCTGACAAAACAGAATTACTTCATATCCCAAAAACCCTGCCTCCTCGCCTGCTTTATAAAACCAAATTCTCCAGCTACCCACAACACTGTGACTCTTGTGTGTTATCTTGAAATTAAATCCAGCCCTTAAAATATTGATTCCACTGGAAACAAAACACATCCCAAACAACAAATTTTCACAACAAGCCTTGTTGTGAATGTGCAGGCCTTTGTATCTTGCTGGTTTGATTTTTTTCTATATACGAAACATGCTGACAAATGATTTCTCATTGCTAACTGTCTGTCATCTAGCCTTTCATCATTGCATACAATATAAGTGGCACACCCACATGCATCCTATAGGGCAAATAGTGACACCCTGATGCCTTTTTACTACAATCTATTTAGCCCTATGCTTTCCTAGTGGGAAAAAGAAATTATGTCCCTGAGACTTCAGAGGCTCCCCTGACAGCTCCAAGGATATCCATTCCTGAAATGACCAGTTCCTGGGCAGGTCTGGTGTTTCCAGAAGCCTCAAGGGCAGAGCCTACCCCAGACGGTAGTATTTCTTTCTTTCGGTTTTTTTTTTGTTGTTGTTGTTGTTGTTGTTGTTTTGAGAGAGACACAGAAAGAGACAGAGAGAGAGGGAGAGGAAGACAGATAGAGAATGGGCACGCCAGCAGCCTCTCAGCCACTGTGAACAAACTCCAGATGTGTGTGCCCCTTGTGGGCAAGTGTGGCATTGCACCCTTGCATCACTGCATCTGGCTAAATGTGGGACCTGGAGATTGGAACTGGCGTTCTTAGGCTTAGCAGGCAGGCGCCTTAACCGCTAAGCCATCTCTCCAGCCCAGAAGATAGTATTTCTTATCTTTTCCCAACATTGAGGTCTGGGTCTCTCAGTTGTGCCACTTTGAAGCTTGGATAGAAAAACAGGCAAGATGAAAAACAAGGAGAGAGGGGGAGGCTAATGGTGATTCCCAGTGTCTTCTAAGCAAGTTGAAAAGGGCGCTGGTCAAGATGCTTGTGAACCTAGGCACAGCTCATTCATCGTCCTTCATTTGGAAGGAATGTCAGCGCTTAGAAGCCATGTCAGAGTCAATCAATACGCATTGAGGAGCTTTTCTTGATAGAAGGAACCAGTCACTGCAGGTGTTACACATCTACGGGTTCAGCTTGGAGGATTGGGAACCTTCCGTTCTGGAGGATAGAAAAGGGACAAGACTTTATGTGTTGTAACCTCAGTGCTATTGCTACTAATAAAAATAGTGCATGGAGTCCTTTCTAGGGCTGTATGCCAGGTGTTACTCCACATGCTCTATGTGTGCCAGTTCATTCAGTATCTTCAACAACTCTACACAGCACATATGGCTTAGTAGTTTTCTTTTCCAGGAAGTAGAGACATAAATACATTACCAGCAATTAAGCACCAGAACTGGATGAGGAACTCCAACAGTCTGGCTTAGAGCTTAACCTTAACCACTGTATGTCTGTACTATACTGCCTCCCACTGGATGAACAACTGTAATCAACATGTGATCAGCATTGTCTGAGAAAACTGTTATGTGAACTATACACATAATTGAAAGTTTTCTAGCGACCACACTAAACAGAGGTGAAATGAATTTTGTTTAGTATGATATCCAAGATACTTTCATGTCAACATGAAAATCAGTATAAAAATTATTAATGTGATATTTTATATTTTTCATACCCCGTTTATTTGAACACTCACAGCACAGTGTAATTTGGGAGACACATTTCAAGGGTTCAATAGCTATTTATGTTAGCTCTACCAGATTGGACAGAGCTAATTAGGTACTCTGGATCTTAGAAATAAGTGCACTTTGACCTGACTGGATGGACAGCATTACACACAGTGATAGAGGTGAGCCCATTCTCCCACCTACATAGCCATTGACTGAGCATCTACAGAATTAGCACACAAAGTGTGAAATGTAAAGGTCTTTATAACATAATACTTGCTCTGTAGTACTCGAGCCAAAATCTTTTCTCAAACAAAATGTGTAATATCCCATGACTTTAAGTTCTTAAAATGATCTCTCCCGAGCCATGCCTTGTCCTCAAATATTATCTACTGCAATATGCTACTGATTCACTTTCTGGCTGTGCATCTTAGCATGTTTCTTGATTCTGTGAGCAAGAACTTGCTTTATTTCTGGGCTAAAGATATAACTAGGACAGTGTATTTTTTAAGGGGCGGCCAACAGTGGGACACAGCCTGCTGCTTTCTAAGCAGGAGACAGCCAAACTTCATTTGCTTTGTTACCAGTCAGTCTTGAGATCTTGGTACTGTCGTAGCTATATCATCTACTTATTTCTTCATAATCTTCTTCTGTGGTTTCCCACCAGCACACAAGTGTGGGAGGCCCAGCACCATGCTGTTAGGGGGTCATTAATCCCTCTCAGATTTCAACCTGAAAAGTGGCACAAGCATTCCTGTGTGTGAAGTTCTCCTTACTGGCTAGCTAAGAACAGCAAGAGTTGGGATAGTCTAAGCATGATTTGTTTCTCCCCCAGATACTGTGGGGGTTTGCCTTTCTTACCACAGGAAGATACAGATATTTAATGATCATTTTTATGTGGAATTTTTCCCATGAAGGCAAAAGGAAAGCTTAATTATAATGTTTCATTAAGAGATGTATCATTTCCTGGGCATATTACAAGGATTATTAGTCTTCCTGCTGACATGTGGAGGAAGGTATGGGATAACTGCAAAATTACATTAATACTACCAACAGAGTCGAAACCACATTTCATCAAATCTTCAAGTTGAAAAATTTATTCAGAACATCTAATTTCCTAAACTTCCCTGAGGATAAGAATCACTTGGAGATCTTTCAAAACAGATAATCTGTGGCCTCATACAAGACCCAGAATCAGAATCTTGGGGAGGGGTCTAGAAGGCCTCCTCTAGACCAGCAACATCCAAGAAATCAGAGCCCTGCCATAATTGAATTGTCTTCTCGGTTCCCCCGCAAAGGAAGCAGCAGAAATGATGATAGAAATGATGAAATATATATATGTATAAATAATTTTTAATTTGCGACTCTAGGGATTGAACATAGGCCTTTGGACATGCTAGGCAAGCACTCTACTATTGAGCTACAACCTCAGCCCTTGATCTTTGAGACAGGGTCTTACTATGTAGCTCAGACTCTCCTTTAGCTTGTTATGTACCCAAGCTGGCCTCAAACTCGTGCCTCCAACTGTTGGGTGCTGAGATTATAGATATGAGCCACCACATTCAGCCAATAATTTTGAATATAATCTAGATAGATCATAATTCAAATAGATTCTTGAAAAAGTAGTTACATGCACCAAAAGTACACACATCCTATTTTCCTTTTTGTCATGTATTCAAGAGACCATTTTTTAATAATTAAATTATAGACTTTCTCATGGTTGTTTAAATATTCCATGTATACTAGTTGTTGTTCTTTTGGATTCTAATACTTTTCTAGTCAACCATAAAGTATATAAACATATTTACATACTTGTAGATGATTTGTTCCGAGATTCCTGCTTCCCCACCACCACATAACACATGGATACCAAAGCCCGCAGGTACTCAAGGCTCTTGTATTTTTTAAAAAATATTTTATTCATTTATTTGCAAGCAGAGAGATACAGGAGGCAGATAGAGAGAGAGTGGGTGCACCAGGGCCTCTAGCCACTGCAAACAGACTCCAGATGCATGTGCCACTTTGTGCATCTGGATTATGTGGGTATTGTGGAATTGAACCCCAGGTCCTTGGCTTTTCAAGCAAGTATCTTAAGTGCTGATCCATCTCTCCAGCCCCAAGGCTCTTGTATTTGTATATAACCCACACACATCTTCCCAGATACTTCGAATCATATCTAGATTACTTATGAAACCTAATACAATGCAAATGCTATTTATATGCTTATTTATTGTTTAGGGAATAATGACAAAGGGAGAAAGGACTATACATGTTCAGTACAGATACATATTATCCTAATACTTTCAACCAATGGTTGGCTAAATCTGAGCATGCAGAACCCAAGGACATGGCAGGTGGGTTATGAATTCATTTGTTTTATGATTAAGCTCTTTTTTTAATCTTTTGCTTGGCTTGGAAAAAAAAGATCCTATCTTTCAACAAGTAACTCATTTTTAAAACATTCAACAAGAAAAAAAAAGGTGTCAATATTTACCCTTACTTGAAGAATATATTATATATGAATGGAAAACTCACTAAGAACTATTTTTCCATGGCTCAATGGAAGGCTTGCCTAGTATGTGTGAGGCTTTGAGCACCAGGTTGGGGATAGGTTTTCCTGCTTAGAAACATGAATTCGCACAGTTTATAAGTATCATCTCACTGTTTCTACAGACTGCCCTAAACCTCCAAACATTCCCATGATCATGTTGGGAGTTTCACTGGCTATTCTTCTCATTGGAGTTGTCCTACTGTGTATATGGAAGCTGCTGGTATCGTTTCATGATCGTAAAGAAGTTGCCAAGTTCGAAGCAGAACGATCAAAGGCCAAGTGGCAAACGGTACGTGGGCACTATCTCCTGAGACCTGGTAGAAATGATCAGGGTTTAAATCTCTTCTGCCGAGAAGAATTAAGGTGTCACGTCCTTTGTCACTCTCACTGCAACCACAACAGCTGTAATTTCTGTCCTGCTTTGGGGACAAAAGCACCTCTTTCTATTATCTGGTGGTCCTCATGACGCACCGTATCTCTCAGTGGTGGGATGTCCACCACTGTCAAGCATCTCCTGATGTAGCGACATGGGGACATCATCAGGTAAAACATAGGTGCTGTGTCTAAGCATTTCCATAAACTGATTATGCTATAGGTGATGGAATAATGTTCATGAATAGTATGACAGTTCATACCAATTTCCGTGGAAATACTTATTACTGATATAATAGGTCACAAATCAAAGTTGAGAAGGCCTTTGAAATACCAGCCAGTTTTTTCTGAATAACATAATTTTAAACAGCCACATGAAAAAAATTTAAATATATGTATTCAATAGATATAATAGATGTAATTTAAGTTCTTCCCTTCACAGTAGGCAGACAGAAAACAGGACTGCAATTTTCTGTGTTTCTTTTCCACGGGAGAGATAATTACATTTCTAGAGACCCTTATAAGCAATTTCATGGTTTTAATTTCATCTCTCAATCTCTAATGGTGTGCCTAGCTATCGAATAGCAATTATCTTACATTGCTGATTCTAAAAACAGTGATATCCATGGAGAAAATACAGGCAAACACAAAGCTCCTTTGGGTACCTAAATAAATTAATGTTAACACGTGTTTCTCTTAGCCTATAGCAACATCTTCACATCTTCAATTCTGCAAGCAAATGGAATTTTCCATTTTGGATAATTTTTATCTTGATAAGGGATGTTTATATTTGAGGCAGTTATTTCAGACTAATCATAATGTATTGCACAGGACAAAGGACAATGAAAATATTTATCTACTTTATCTTCTCATTAAAATGCTTTAGATACAACAAACAAGTAGGATGCGTGAATCTCGTTTGATTTGAACAGACCAACTATAAAATATATATTTTAAGACAACTGGAAAAATATTAATATACATTAGATTTTAGAATGATAACATGAAATATGTCTGATTAACTATGATAAAGACACGGTGGCTTTCCTAGAAATACCCATAGTTTTCACAGTTGCAAACTGAAGTATCCAGGATGAAAGGAAATGAAAGTTGATGTTAGCTGAGGAATAATCTGGCCAGAAGAGGGAGTGTGAGAGAGAACTAGTTAAGTCAGATATGGCAAAATCATGGTAATGGCTGGATTTGGATAATGGATCACTGGAAGAACTTTCCTCTTTTATGTAGGTACAGGCTTTGCATATAAAACAAAATTCTTCAAAAAATTAATTTGCAAGGCAAATATAATTGATCAGTATCTAACAATGTGAAATGTAATCTGCTGGATTTGCCTGGTGTCTTGGAACATAGCACTGAGGAGGACAAATGTGTGGGGTAGATAATGCTACCTAATGCCACAGCCATGGATGTTGTCTTTAACTTTAACCAACTGCCTGGCATTGCCTGCCAGTTTCAGAAGGGCAAGGAGTAATGAACATGGTCCAGTAGCACAAAGAGCAATAGCTATGAGCAATGGGACCATCAGGACTCTTGTGAAGTAGCACTGTAGGTAGATTTATTGAGGCTGAGAAAGGTTCAGAGACTTCCCTGACTTTTGGTGCAGGTGGAGTTGAAGCCTAATTGTTGATTGTTCTCCCAAGCACAGCTCTGGTTGACTTTTCACAAAATAATAAGCAGCTGTTCTGCAAACAAGCGCATGGCTGATTACACGATGCCTGTCTACTACCCAGAATATTTTAATGTTCTCATACAAAGACCTGAGTATCGACAAATGATTAATATCTTTAAAATAACATTTTAATTAACTGTTAATTTCCCCTCAAACATGAATTGTTCTCCCTTGGGAAGTAGAACATGACTAAAATTCAAATGGTAAATTTTGCTGTTTCTTCCTCTAAAGTGGGACAAAAACATGCATTAAACAGATAAAAGCATAAATGGAAAATATTGTTCCCTTGTTAAATTGAGTTTCTTTGAATAATAAAAGTTTGATTTTCCTGACTAGATAATGACTAGGTAATAATTATTCACTTGGATGCAAAAGAGGTTTAATTCAGATAATTTACTTCAAATTTCACTAACATATCCTCCTGGAAAAAAGAAAGTCTTGCCTGGTGCATACATTTAAAAGTCTTCCATTTAATTCAGTTTTTATTTAAAACTTGCTGTCTCTTTCTAAGAGGTAAATTTAACTGATCTTTAAAACCCAGGAATAAAAGGGACAATAGGGTCTCCTAACCCATAAATTCTTTGGACTCCTAAGGGGGAAGTTTAGGACAGAAAAATCTTTACTGTTGCCCCCTAAAAACATTTCTTCCAAGTTATAAAGAAAGGTCACCTTTTATTACATAAAAAATAACCCCTCTGTGTTTTCCTTCTGAAAATACAAATGGAAGAGATTTGAATTCATCTTTGATTAGACATTTTTTCCCTAGGATGACATGTCATTAACTTAAGGCCAAAAAAAAAAAAAAAAAAAAAAAAAAGTTCAGCCTGACATTTCTTGCAGCCGTGGATTGATTCTGAACTGTGCTAAGCAAATCAGGTCTGCACTTGACAGTTAGGCGATCATTAAGGAGGCTGTGGGTCATAACAGAGTTTTCTTATTCCCACTTTTTTCAAGCTTGAAAAATGTGCCACTGCCGTTGTAGAATCTAAGTCAAAATTAGCACCCCAGTATTCTGGGGAAAATCTGCCTGGCCACACTATACAGAAATAGGGGGAATTAACCTTGCCTAGTAATGGAGTGGAGATTGGCCCCAAATGGAGCAAACCCTAAGCCCGAATCTATCTCAAATGGAAATCCCATGGAGAGAGTTGCTAACAGAGATAGTACTGGCCACTTCTACGGTCCCTTCTGCTAACAAAATCCAACTGGAGTTGTTCTGAGCTCCATCATCAGCTAAGGTCAGGAAGCACCTGATCACCTACATACACCCCAGCAGCATTATGACTTGCTTTTATTCCATTTGACACTTTCTTCTTACCCTTCTATTTCGCCCATTGCTGTCCTATGCAAGAGACGCCCCAAAATGTTCAGACCTGAATAAATGAAGTTGTTTTGAAAATACTGAATGAAAACTGAACAAAATTAAACATTCACCTAAACAGCTAGAAAATCACACCATGTTATTCTGTCACCTGAAACTCAAACCATCCACTCTAGAGTGCTTATAAATTCCATTTCATATGGGAGGTAAGTGCATTTTAATATGATTGACATGATATGGTGCATAGCTTATGAACAAACACTCAGTCTCATGAAGATCAAGGAGGGTACTGCTCACAGGCTGTTTACTCTTCTAGGGTGTATTTCGGGTTCCCTAAGTCTCTCTGTCCCTCAGGACAGGCTCCACCTACCACCTGCAACCTATACCTCATGTTTCCATGTTTCCTCTTTAGGTGATCCCTCATTCTTCTATAATCAAGAAGTTTCTAGTCTCACAAACCTTATAGAACTTCCTACATGGTTTTTCTTGCAAATGAGACTGTAGCTCACAATTGCCTAATTCTTACAGCACTGGAACTAAAGAATGCCTAGTATTTCCTTAGTTATACAGGCTGATCTCAGATGTAGAGGCAATATGACAACGTGGCTTTCACCCCCTGTCCACCTCCAGCCAAGCTACTGCTTTCTGCTTGCTGTCAATGCAGAGATAAGATCTTTTACCAAAGTCACATGAACAAAGGCAATATAGCACTTGGTCACAGGTCAGGCCATGGCTTAGGGCAACAGAGAAGCAGGTGAGATGTGATTCCTGCTCAGAGCAGGATGGGAGAAGTCAAGGAGTTTTCCCATTTTACTCTGCTTTTCTGATAGCAAATATAATCACATTTGTCATAGTTTCTTCTTTTTTGCCTAAAAATTACTATCATTTCTATAATAATATCTGAAAACCAAAGTACAAGATTTTGTAACTTAGAGGTGGCATCTGGACACCACACAGATTCAGAAATGAGCTTGGAAAAGCTAAAGTGTTCCAAAGCCCTGGAGGAAAATGGCCTTATAACCTTCATGACTTAAAGGAAAATCTATATGTGAAGAAAGCTGCTAATGAGGACTAATAATGGCTGGGGAGATGTTCCAGCTGGCAAAGTGCTTGCCTCGCAAGTATGAGTTCCTTAGTTCTTAGTTCTATTCCCAAAAACTCAAGTAAAATGCCAGGTATGGTGATGCCCACTTTTAATCCCAACACTCGGGTGACAGATTCAGGAAAATCTCTGAGTCTCATTGGTCAGCCATCTTAACCTCCTTGGTAAGCCCCAGGCCAATGAGAGACCTTGTCTCAAAAAAAGTGGGCAGTCCCTGAAAAATGACACCCAAGATTGTCCTTGCTCCTCCATACACATACACACATGCACACACATGAGTGCACTTATACATACAATACACACAAAAAATTAATAAGAGCTAATCAGAGGCATCATTTATTGAGCATTTATTAAGTGCCAGGCACAGTACTAAAGTACCTTACCCCATGGCTGAGATAAGGAGTTGGTTAATCCCTCTATGATGAGTGAAGGCCCCAAGAAGCAGGGTTGCTTGAACAAAGTTACATTGTAGAGAGTTTGAACTAGGGATGTCTGATGCCAAAGACCCTGTGGCCAACCTTGAAGAGTGGACGTATCTGTTACTTTCTCCTTGCTGGGACAAAATATCTAACCAGCAGCAGGTTAAGGAAGGAAAAGAGTTTAATTTGGCTTATAGTTCCAGAAGCTTGAGGCATCTGGTCACATTCAGTCCTTGTGAAGAGGCAATGGGTGATGAGTGCTCATCCAGCGCTCTCTTTTTTTTTGGTTTTTCGAGGTAGGGTCTCACTTTGGTCCAGGCTGACCTGGAATTCAGTATGTAGTCTCAGGGTGACCTCGAGCTCTTGGCGATCCTCCTACCTCTGCCTCCCGAATGCTGGGATTAAAGGCGTGCGCCACCACACCCGGTCTCTCTCCTTTTTATATAGTCTAGCCTGTGACCCACGGAAGGCTGCCATCTACAGTTAAGGTGGGTCTTCCCACCTCCATGGACCTAATAAAAATAATGCCTTACAGTTGTGCCCAGAGTCTGACCTAATCTATATAATCCCTCAAAAGCGATTTGAGAGCCAGGTGTGGTGGCACACATCTTTAATCCCAGCACTCGGGAGACAGAGGTAGGAGGATCACCGTGAGTTCGAGGCCATCCTGAGACTACATAGTGAATTCCAGGTCAGCCTGGGCTAGAGTGAGACCCTACCTCGAAAAACAAAAAAAAAAAAAAAAGTGATTTGCGATCTGTCAAGTTGACTGTCAGTAGAAATGGTCTAGTGTGGGTGAGGAGAAACTGTGCCTCACCCGCACCCCTTGTTCCTGCATAGAACAAGACAGGTCTTGCCCATTGGTCCTTCTGGCTCCAGCACCACTGCACATCCAAGACCCAAAGCCCACCTTCAGCCCAAACCGCATGTTTGAACTTTCCAGACATGGCATACAGCACTCCAAGGCCTAAAGGGCAAAGCCATTTTGCCTAGCCTAACTTAGGCCTGCCACTTCTTCCACATGCAAGTCTCAGGAACGTCTCTGCTTTACCCACTATGTTATACAGAAAGCAAAAACCAGCTAGTTCCCTTGCTGTCCACAGTAAGTGCTAACTGTCCTGTGGATCTTCTCTTTCTAAGCAGGTAGTTCACCCCCTTTCTGAATTTTGTTCTCATTTTAGCAAGATCTTTTGTGCCCTTGTTTGATGGCTCTTACCAGTAGCATGGTTTTTGTTTATATATATATATATATTCGTGTGTGTGTGTGTGTGTGTGCTTGTATGTATACACCAGGGCCTCTTGCTATTGCATATGAACAACATGTTTGTGTCCAGCCTACGTGGGTAGCTTGGGAATTGAGTTTGGGCCTGTAGGATTTGTAAGCTAAGCCAGTGCCTTTAACCACTGAGCAATCTTCCCAACCCAAGTATGTTTTTTAAAGACAGACACTGTGTCATTCATATTTGTATGTTCTTACCAGTTTCATTCCTCCCCTTGTTTCACTTGACATCTCACATTTGATTTACCTGTTCGTGTTCCATCTGCCCATTCAGTATGTATGGAATACTACTGTGTGCTTGATTCTCAGTACCAAGAAAACAGTGACGAAAACATCCAATGTCTTCTTCTCCATCCATGAATTAGTGGGTTTCCATAAAGAATAAGGGTTTTAGAATACACCTAGGGGACTGGTTTTGCCTATTGAAAATAAATATAGCAGTGGGGAGATTGCTCAGTGGGTAATATTTAGATCCACAGTACTCATGTTGGGCATGAGGGCACATGCTTGTAATCCCAGAATGGAGAAGATATAAGAGGAGAGTCTCCAGTACTTGCTGGATAGCTGGACTAGCTGAATGGATGATTCAGCAGGAGACCCTGTGTCAAAGAACAAGGTGAAGAGCAATTGAGAAGGATGCTTGGTATTGACCTGTGGCCTACATACAGACACACATGTACACACACACACACACACACACACACACAAACATATGAATATGCAGACAGGCATGCACACGTCTAAATGTGTATGCCTACCACATACATACACAAAAAGCAAAAATATAAAATATGTCTAAATTTAAAAATAGCAATGATAAAAATCCAGTGATTATTATTCCAAGATTGAGCTTGACTCTCCATTGAAGTATAATGAAAATATTTAAAGATATTGAAAAAAGTACAAAAGCAAAATGTATCTGCTTTGCTTTCATCTGAACCTTTGTTGTTGTTGTTGTTGTTATTCTTTTCTAGGGAACCAACCCACTGTACAGAGGATCCACTACTACTTTTAAAAATGTGACCTACAAGCACAGGGAAAAACAAAAGGTGGACCTGTCCACAGACGGGTAGAAGTTCTCATGCCTGGAGAAAGTGTGCTTTGCTGACACGCAAGGTTAATGCACTGCTTGATTATTCTTCGCTGTTGCTTCAAAGGGAGGTTGGTTTAAGATAATAATAGGTCATTTGGAGATCAGTCATTCTATAATGAAGATGAGGCATTAATTAAGAAGAGGAGTATCATCAGCAAAGCAGTGACTTCGGCAATCAGCTGAGGCATACTAACTGTCTCATTCATGCTTAAAATCATCAGCATAATCCATGGGGGCCTGACGCACATCTGAAACATGTTTGAAGCTATGATCTCATTGGTTTCCTGCATACAACTAACTAAAGTCTTTGTCTCAGCAAAGTCAGGAAGTCTGTCTGCTTGCATTGGACCCACACTTGACAGTTAATCTAAGCTTTTAGTCAATTTACCCTTTCCTGAAGAAGACTTTTTAAAAAATGTGTGAGAAATGAGATTCTGGCTTCACTTCACTGAAAGGATGCATTTCTTCCAGCAGTATCCCAAATGCAAAATTGAAAATTAAGTGTTAATAATTGCTGTGAATATGTATGCACCCAAAAGTCATGTACACAAACAAGTCTTTTGCCTTGTAGACAATGAAGAAATGATTTATAAACTACATTGCTAGTGAAAATAAAAATAGCAACCCTATCACTTAGCTTATTTTTAAAAAACCTGAAAAAATCACCTTTTATGCCATTTTCTTATTATCTCTGAGTTTTCAACATATTTTCCCATATATCTCAGTCATTTTACTCATTTTCACAGCCTCTAAAATCCTGTAATGTTCATTTTTAAAAAGTGATTGTTAGCATATCCAAAGAGATTTCCAATAATATGGAAGGAACAAGGGTAAACAGAGTAAAATGCTAAGTGCTGTTACCTCAAGCTCATCAAAAGTGCACCAGGCCCCCACAGAGTTTAGATTTTTAAAGGTGTGTTCTTGTCTTATCTGTACATTCCAGCTGTGTGAGGTGAATCTCTCCCCTACATCTACTCAGAGAAGGATAACTTAGGTTGCAGCTGCATGTGGGAAATTCCAGATCTATCAGCAGATGGAAGAAAAGGACTTATCTCTTGTTATTATGACATGTGTGTGTGTGTGTGTGTGTGTGTGTGTGTGTGTGTTTATTGCCATGACACAAAGCACTTTCATCTCATTTGACCCTCCTAAGGAAAGCAAAGTTCAGCGAGTGAGTAGAAGAACCGATTCTCCATCTTCTAACTTCAAGTCATGTCTTCCTTCGGCTACATGAGGCTCTCTCGTTGTCCATAACGTGATAAAGGGATTGTATTAGTTAAAGGATAAGTGTCATTCAGCTGAAAGTGTACTGACAGTAAACAAATAGGATTTCAATCCCTGGCATGCAGGCAAGTGATTGTATATTTTGCCGTGTTCATTGCCCTTGATTACATTGGAAAGAGAAGCCTGTCCCTGGGGGAAAGAGCTCCTTGTGTCGTGCGGGCTTCATGGTTGTCACTGAATCATAAACTAACCTTCAAAACCTTCAAAGCTCCTACAGTCCTTCCAGACAGATCTGTATACATTTGATCATTTGGGGACTTTTTGTCCTGGTCTCTAAATAACTCAGGTAAGCCAGGCAGTCAGAGAGTTCACAGTTCAATTTTGAAAAATTCCTGAAGCAACTCCTTGGCCATGTGAAGGGCTGGTGTGCTCACAGGCTCATAACTGATGCCCAGGACCTGGAGTTGAGAGCAGCATGCAGGTGTGCTTGCCATGATATGGCAGTAGATGTCATCTCTGCCGGGGACTGCTTGAGCTACTTTCATTATTAAAATGGGATTTAGAAGATAGAGGTTTCTTTCGTGTTGCCTTAGGGAAGACTCTGCTCTTTCTCTACATATTGTTTTGACTCAAGGCAGGACCTTGGAAGGAACAAAACATTAACAGTAGTACTTCTGTTGACTGAAGAGTTATGTTACATGAAGATAAAATGGTTGTTTTGTAAGTTGTTTTATTGTATTTTGTGTTGATATAAATAAACATGGTAATTTAAACAACAAATCTTAGTTGAATGAAAATGCCTTTTATTTACTTAATACAATACTTATTCTTGGATTTCTGGATTCTTCTGTGACCTGTCCTGGCTGCCTTGGTGGTTTCAGTCTAAGACCGAGGAGAAGAGAAAAAGAAGGCAGTCATAGAAGGCACGAGGCAGCAGGGGACCAGTGTCATTTGTTGCCTAGTGACAACACTCACATTATGAAACCTACAAAGACAGGCCTCAACATTACAGTGCATATTGCAAAATCAAGTTCTCTAGAAGTAGTGTCATGAGCTGATATATGTTACTCCCCCCAGTACTCTCCCAAAGAATTCATGTATTAAATCTTAACCCCCCAGTGTCTTAGGATGTGACTGCATAAGGCAACCAAATTAAAATGGGCTTATGGTGTCAGGTCCTAATTCAATTTGACTTGTGTTCTTTACTTTAAAAAAAAAAAAAAGAGAAAAGTAAAGGAGAGTTTATAGATGTATATAGAAGGAAGACCCTGAGAAGACACAGGGTAAAGATTGCCATGTATAAACTAAGCAGGGAGGCCACAGAAGAACCACCCAAGTGACACGTTGCTTTCAGATTGCCCAGTCTCCGGAATGGTGAGAAAGTTAATTTCTGTTCTTTAAGCCACCCACTGTACAGTATTTTGTTATGACAGTCCTCATCAACTATCACAATGAGGTGGTGCTATTTTTCTGGGCATCCATTTGGTAAGCCCCATGGTAGTATATCTATTTTCTTTTCAATTTTTAAATTTTGCATGCATTTGCATGTTCATGTATGTATAAGGATATGCACGTGCGTGAGAATACATGCGGAGGCCAGAGGTCAACATGGAGTGTCTTCCTCAATCATCTTCCACCTTATTCTTTGAGACAGAGTCTCTTGCTGAACCTAGTGCTCACCGATTTGGCTAGTTTAGCCAGCCAAGTCTCGACATTCTAGGGTGTCCTCCTCCTTCTGCGTGTGTCAGCATATCTGACATTTCACATGGATGCTCAGGCTCTAAACTTAGGTCTTCAAGCTTGTGTGACAAGTGCTTTATCCACTGAGAAATCTCTCCAGCCTCTTTTTAAATTTTTGAATTGCATGCAGTGTTGAGCTTCATAAAGACAGTTTCTTTCAAATATATCATGAATGTTGACTCCAATGTCCTTCATTTTATCCCCCTTTCCTTCCTCTTGTTAGTCTACTTTTTCCCAGTTTTCCTGCTTTCAAATCATGTCACATAGATACATGAATGTATATATGACTTTATGTATCTATAAAAATGAGAGAAAATGTGATATTTGCCTTTCTGAGTCTGGCTTGTTTTAGCTTTATAAGCTGCTTTCTGGTCACATCTACTCTTTATGGCTAAATAAAACTCCATTGTGTATATACAACCACATCTTCTTTATCCTTTCGTCTGTTAATGGATACCTAGGCTAATTCCATCTATTGTGAATAATGCTGCAATAAACATAGATGTGTTCAGTTGACTTAGACTCCTTCCTGTATAAACTCAGAAATGATATAGCTGGTGTGATATTTACCTTCTTGTTGCTGGAACAAAAAACCTACCAAAAGCAGTTAATGGGAGGAAAGGATTTATTTCAGGTTTATGATTTCAAGGGGAAGCTTCATCATGGCACAGGAAGCTGGCTCATGCCATCATACATCCAGCAGAGAGAGAACAGCATGTGCAAGGTAGCTCTGAACACACAAAAAGGCTAGACTTGACAACCCCCACCCCCAACTATACACTTTTTAGAGCAAGGCTTCACCTCCCAAAGCCTCCACTAGTTAGGGAATAAGTAGGAAGCTTAATCAAAAACAGTTGAGGCTAAGAGGGACATTTACATTCAGACCACCATAGCTGGGTCACATGGTAGACCTACTTAGAGTTTTTTGAGGAACCTTCATAATGATTTCCATGGTGGATAAACAAATTTACATTCCCACCAACAGTGTATAAGGGTTCCCTGTACCCCACATCCTTACCAGCAATTGTTGTTATGATAGCCATTCTAACTGTGATGAGATGAACTCTCAGTGTGGTCTTAATTTGCATTTCCCTGATGGCTAAGGATTCTGAATATCTTTCACATATTTATTGGCTATTTGTTTTTCATCTTTTGAACACTGTTCATTTCAGTAGCCCATCTATTGACTGGGTTGCTTGGCTGCTTTGTACTTCATTTTCTTTTTAGCTCTTCATATATTTTTGATATTTTTTCTATGTCATATGTATGGCTAGCAAAGATTTTCTCCTATTCTGTAGGCTGTTGCTTCACCCAATAATTATTTCCTTTGTTGTGCGGAAGTTCTTTGTAATTTCTTGCAGCCTCATTTATCAACTCTTAGTATTATTTCCTGAGCCACTGCAGACCTGTTTAGAAATTCTTTGCCTATGCCTATATCTTCAATCATTTTCCCCATGTAGATTAAGGTCTTTGGTATGTTCTGAGTTGATTTTTATATATATTTCATTTTTCTACTTGCGGACATCCACTTTTCCCAGTACCATTTGTTGAAGAGGCAAAATTTTCCTCAAAGTATGTTTCTGGCACCTTTCTCAAAAATTAGGGGTCTGTAGCTCTGTGGGATTCATTCTGGGTCTTCTTCTATTTCATTGATCTATAGGTCTGTTTTGTCACTATGGCTCCATAGTATTACCTGAGGGCAAGTGTCTGATGCCTCCAGCATTGTTGGTTTTGCTCAGAATTGCTTTTGTGCTTCCATATGAATTTTAGGATTTTTTCATAGTTCTGTAAAGAATGTCATTCACATTGCAGTGGCAACTGAATCTGTAGGTCACTCTTAGTAAGAAAGAGCCATTTTTACTGAATCTGTAGGTCACTCTTAGTAAGAAAGAGCCATTTTTACTGAATCTGTAGGTCACTCTTAGTAAGAAAGAGTCATTTTTACTGAATCTGTAGGTCAATCTTAGTAAGAGCCATTTTTACTGTATGCTTCTGTCCATCCATGAACATGGGTGATTTTTCTAACTTCTGGCATCTTCTTCAGTTTCTTTCCTCAGTGTTTTGAATTTTGCACTGTAGAGATGTTTTACATTCTTGGTTAGGCTTATTCCTAGGTGTGCTTTGAAGCTGTTGTGAATGTGATTATTTTTCTGATTTCCTTTTCAGCAATTTGTTATTGGTATGTAGTTATGCCAACTTTCTGAATCCAGAAAAATTAAGCAGAGGAAGATTTTTAAAAAAACTCACAAAAGAGTCAGATTTGCTTATATTTTGGAAAGGTCTACTTCCTAGAAAAGGACAGGTGATGTTAAGGTAGGAGTATTCATTCTCTGAATCACATCATTTCTTATAGATAAAGGCCAAAATTCTGGAAATCCAGAACCTGTTTTCATTTTGAACAGCACTGAGAAAGCCATTTTTCTCCTTAAATTCCTGTATATGATAGTAATAATCCTTGTCTCTTCTAAAACCTGTAACAATCCCTGATGCACAGTAGAGAATTCAAATAAATAAATAAATTCAACAAATATTTATTGAGTGGCCAGAATATGCCATTCTTATGATTGTGGATATAGTGAGTGCTGAAGCAAACAATCTCCACTAAGTGAGCATACCATATTGGGGTACAGACACATTTCTATACATCCCACATCCATTTGATCCCTCTTGCTTCCTGTATCTACTCCTTGAGTCATCCCAGCTCCACTTCTCACCACACTCTTGGTGGCAAAGCCCAACCTTTCACAATTGGCCCTGTAGTCATTCCAGTGCCCATGTCAAGGCAGCTTTGCCAGCTGCTGTCCCAGAGGACCATGGAGCATAACAGAATAGTGTGTATGGGAGTCAGTAAAAAATAAAAAATGAAGAGCCGGGTGTGGTGGCTCATGCCTTTAATCCCAGCACTCGGGAGGCAGAGGTAGGAAGATCACCGTGAGTTCAAGGCCACCCTGAGAATACATAGTGAATTCCAGTTCAGCCTGAGCTAGAGTGAGACCCTGCCTCAAAAAAACAAACAAAAAAAAAAGTAGAGGTAGAAACACGAAGGAAAGAAGGAAGAAAGGAAGAGAGGGAGGGAGGGAGGAAGGGAGGGAGGGAAGAAGGAAGGGAGGGAGGGAGGGAAAGAAGAAAGAAGGAAGGAAGGAAGGAAGGAAAGAAAGAAAGCGTTGGAGCTGAGCCACAGCAGCGGTTTAGTCACCAGCATCCTAGTGCATGCTGTGGGTTTGCGTTCCTCATTCCCTGCCTCGCTGCTCTTTCCCCTGGATGACAGTTCTCAATGAAGCATTTGCGCTTCCATTTCTTGTCTTACAGGGAACCTGAACTAAGATTTTCCAAAGGAGCTAAAAGCTCTGCAGAGCATAAAGTAGGACAAAAGTCCACATAGTGCCCTGTGAGGAAGCCCTTCCCTCAGCCAGAGCTGAGACCTTCAAGCCAAGACCTGTGTAAGGAAGAGAGTGAGAAAACACAATGACACCAAGAAGCCAATACTGTCATAGTGGGAAAAGAACAAGAAGGTCACTTGAGGGAAAGGAAGAACAAATATATATTATATATTAAACATTGAATCAAGTCGTTTGAATCATTAAAAGTGTCTTTTTTTGGACATGGTGCTTTAGGCTTCCATGAAAAGCTTTACACTTCCCAGTACCACTGCTCCGCAATTGCACACATGGGAACACAGTTCAAATCAATTGCCAAGTAGGTTGCTAGATGATAGCCCAGTGTTTTCATTTAAACATAATGCTTACCACACATGGTGGCCTTATCCCTACTCACTATTTCACTTACTAATTGATTATCAAAGGTTATATAACAGCTGCAATTTTTTTAGTTCCTAAGTATTCACAGCCTTTGCTTTACCCCTAGCAAAGAAAGTGCCATGTGTTTTTGGAGGGGGAATTGATCATGACAACTTTCAGATGGTCTTTTATTACAAAGGATCTAGGTAACAAGAAAATGAAAGTTCAAAAATGCATGGTTAGACCAGTATGAACAATAAACTACCATGCCAATCAGGAAAGAGAAAAGAAATTTATTTGGTTGGATTTTGGGAGAAGTCTGGAACTGTTGGGAAGAGGAAATAAGTCTTTGGGCAGCACCTGTACAGAACATCGAGAATGAAACACGGGGATGAGAAGGGAATTTAAATGGACCCATCCTTTGGAGACCATGTGTCTTGACTACTCCCCGCTTATGGGGACAAGAGCAGACAGGTCAGTGCTACAGGGATTTCAGGGAGAAAAGGCCATGGGGTGAATTTAATTTCATCTTCAACACCAGAAACAATTGTGCTCTGAAACACTTTTATGAAATTCCAAGTAGCACATATCAGACCCAGAATCCTCCCAGCTAAACCCAGACTTCTCTGATTCCCCTTTCTGTTTCCCCTTCAGTGACCACACCTTCTAGCACTTCTTAAAGGGACAGGGTACAAGAGAAGTAAGCCCACTACAACATTGGTTAACTGGTAGAGAAAGTTGATTTTTAAAACATTCACTTACAAGTTAATGATGAGTGGGGTGTAGATTCTTGGCAGAACACCGGCCTAACATGCCCTGGGTTTAATCCCCATCACCACACAAACACACAAAGGTCATGATTCATAAATATTCCGTATCAGTCTTGATTTCTGGAAACCTAAATGGAAGAAAAATACCTACAGAGAATAAGAATCAGAAACTGAATGAAATATGATAAATGGAAATACTCCCTTTCATCACACTACAACAAACTCAAATCAGCATGACTGAAAGCAAAACAACAAGGAAGAAGTGAGAGGGGTGGGGGACATACTAGATGAGGATCCTGCAGCTACTGAGGATGAGAGTGGTTGAGCAGAGCCATACCTTGGAGGTGTTGATTCCTTTGGGTTGCAAACTACAGGGTTGGGACTGCTACCTGTCTGTCCTTTAGAGATAAACCAGTGACTCACTGCACCAGCAGAGGGTGGGAAAGTTGATCTTTTACTCCTTCCCACTGGGTGGTGATGGCCTGGGAGGAGCGAGCAGCAGTCTCCCACCCCAGAAGCTGATCTGGAGCTAGGCCTCAGGAGACGGGCCGTGCAAGCACACATTGAACCACCACCCGTCCTTCAGTGCCATTGGCAACTGCAAGGTTCTCCAAATCCCACAGAGGACCTTGTTGCATTTGAAATTTCAATCTGACCTTTGCAGGTATGAGTTTAGTGAAGGAATTTACTGCTCAGATAATATTTACTTTTCAAGCCTAAGACGTATTTACATTCATGGTTTGCATACCAGTCAATCTTCTTCCAGGTCAATAGCTGCAGATACTATCATGAAACGCTATTGTTTGTCAGTACTTGACTGGGTGAAAAGTCACTGTATTTCTTTCATCCACTTGGTTTTGCAATACCAAATATAGGGGTGGATGTTTGTATACATGCACACTGTTGCATAAAGTCAGATGCACAAAGGGGCTCATAGATCTGGTGTTCGCAGTGGCTGAAGGCACTGGCATGTCCAGTCTCTCTGTCGGTCTCTTTTCTTTCTCTTTCTCTGCTTGCAAATAAATGAAAATATAAAACAATATGAAAACCATCTAAAAATTTGACCTCTTAATTGAATCTGTAAGTCAATTTGAAAAGTGGGGCTGAAGTTTGATTGAAAACAAAAGAAACCTGTAGGTATTTGTTGCAGTCAGGTTCGCATTACAGACAAAACACCCGGCCAAGAGCATCTTGTGGAAAAAAAGATTTATTTTGACTTATAGACTCGAGGGGAAGCTCCATGATGGCAGGAGAAACAATGGCATGAGCAGAGGGTGGACAGCACCTCCTGGGCAAAATCAGATGGACAACAGCAACAGGACAGTGTGCCAAACACTGGCAAGAGGAAGCTGGCTATAACACCCATAAGCCCACCCCCAATAATACACTGCCGCCAAGAGGATTCAATTCCCAAATTGCCACCAGCTGGGGACCTAGCATTCAGAGCATCTATGTTTATGGAGGACACAGGAGTCAAACCACCACAGTATTTAAGAGAATATATTACAGCTATTGCCTGCTTTTCTTTATTTTTCAAGTTTCTTATTAGATACATTAGTCATACATAATGGATTTAATTGTGACATTTTCACACATGTATATATTTTCATAATGTGCACCCCGGGACTTTCTCTTATCCTCCTCCCACTGATCCCTTCCCTCTTCCCAACTAGTCAAACTTCTATGTTAGTGTGTGCACGCGTGCATGTGCAATGTGTATGTTTGAGTGAAGGTGCATAGGTCCACAGTGTATTTGCGGGAGTTGAGGACAACTTCTCTTGTCCGTCTTCACCCTGCACATTGTTCTAAGCACCATCTCTCATGGTTCACTGCTGTGTTAGCCAGGCTAGCTGGCCCATGACCTTCTAGCAGATTCTCCTGTCTCTGCCTCCCTTCTCACAATAGACATGCTGGGATTGCAGACATCTTCCTGATACAGGGTCTGACTTAGTGTGGGCTTCTCTTTTAGCTGACCCAATGTGCTTAATTATTGCTTACACGGGCAAGGGTGAGGGGTTCGTTACAGGAGCATGAGCAGTTTAAAAATGGCTATATCATTGAAGAAAATATTTAAAATGAGGGCCCTTTTTTTTTGGAGTATTTGAGCCCAAGTATCCCAGATCTGGAATGCACACTTTTAAACACTGTGCCATGGTGTGATTAGAACCAAGGGGTATCTCCCTCCAAAGTTCTCTGTTCTCAGCCCAGAGCTGTACTGACAGTCCTGGGTAGGACTCCCTGTGTTTTGCCTCTTCTTCTGTGTACGGGAAGGTGTTTCTGTGAATTTGCCTCTATAGGATTTGTCTTAAGTTATGTTCCCAGCTGAAGTAAAGAATTTGCAGTGGTTTGTGTAGAACTAACCACAAGATTATGATGAAATCCAGGTATAAAATAAAGGACTTTTCAGGGCACTGAGCCCTAACCAACCATATTTGCAAAACTGGGGTGGAGATATGTGCCCGGTTCTCATTCCATGGCCCTGCCTTCTACCCTTTAAATCTAATGGACACTGCCACTATGCACATACTGTGAACTTTTATCTCAATATTATGAGTCCTAGGGGGAGGTCTAAATTGTTTTGGAGCTAGGAGGTCTTAACACCACAAGAAATTTGCTCCTGGCCCCAAAGGCTGGCATTTTCTGGGAATGCTCTTGTGTTATGCTCAAATGAGTGTAACCGGTTGTCTGACAACCTATACCACCTGCCTGAGTGCACAAACTGTTAGCCTGAGGGGTCCCTACTTCCCTTTTCAGGAGCTGCAACCAGTAGAAGCAAGCGGTAGCAGAGGTTTTGGTCACTTGACATAGTGAAAATTTGAAGGAAAAAGTGGACATTTTGCCAGTGTCAGAATGTTTCCGCTTCCCAGCTGATGAAGTAGAAGAGGGAAATAGGGATTGAGCTAGAAGTGTGGGTGATGGCAGTTGTAGTCAGGAAAGTGATGACTATGGTGTTTAAAGCTCACCAACATGAGTCATTCTGTAGCCTTTACTTTATGTTCTCCTACCCCCTCAAAGATGCTGAGATGTTATAAATTGGAATTGGCTCTTTAAAAATTGATCCTAATTGTCTTGTGTTAATTTTATTTAAAAGATCTTTCATTGTGTAAAGCATCTTTAATTCAGGTTCCAATACCTTAGTGGAATGCCTTCCAAAAAAAAGTGCATTTTAATGCTACCAATTGATAATAGTATTTCATAATCTCTTTGATCAATAAATAATAAATGGATGAATATTCATATTATCCAGTCTAAAAAATTTCACATCTTTCATTCATGTCCTGTAACAAAGGACAAGGTTCTACTGTGAGCACACTGATTCCTAATAGTTATATAGACACACAGTGAGATCATGAAAGCTTACTTACATGTAAGCTGTTAAATGTATTTTTGCTTACTCTCAGTATATTAAATATCCATTTCATTGAGTCAAGAGGTGTGTCATATTTTAGAACCGTTTTTAATAAAAAGATGGAATTGGAGAGAAAAGATATAAATAACATAATATTGAAAACACTGAGTATAATGAAAGATATAAACTTGTTATCAAGGAAAATATAAACTGGTTTTCTCTGAGGCGTTCTTGATCTTGGTCATATTATATTTCAGCATGGTTTGATATAATCAAGTCTAATAATCATTTGAAGAGATAACCAACTTTAATAAAACGTTGTGATTCATGCAGAAATCTGAAAATGGTTCCAGTTCTAAAGTGACTCAGAAAAGCATACATGATATGTTTTAATTCTTTAGATTTAAAGCAACTTGCTCATCACACAAAGTATCACTTAATATCCTAGACTTCAAGTAAATCAGTGCCTGTTTGTGAATATTTTATGGTATCCTTTAAAAAATACTTTATTTATTTGAAGGGCAGGCAAAGACAGAGAGAGAAAGAGCGAGTGAGAGAGAACGGGTGTGTCAGTGCTTTTGCCACTGCAAAAGAACTCCAGATGCATGTGCCACTTTGTGCAGCCAGCTTTATGTGGGTACTAGGGAACTGAATGCTAGCCAGCAGGCTTTGCAAACAAGTACGTTTTACCACTGAGCAATCTCCCCAGCTCCTTTAATTGTATTTTAATGGAACTTATTAAGAGGTTCATAATGAAAAGATAGCTACCCAATGCATATCTGCTTCTGTATTCTATTTCTAGTGCATTAATCCCACCTACTCTTTAGAGTTTCAATGAGAATTATGACATATTGATGCATTTGGAATAATGTGCTCAGAGAGGTAGCATTCTCTAGCTGAGTGCATCTGATAATCACTTCCTTGAAAAAGAGCAAAGGACCTAAGGTTGGTGTCAAGGTATGATTGGAATTGGGCAACCTGGGCGCGGGGGGGGGGGGGGAACCATGAAGTAAATGAAAAGCGATGGCATAGAATGGTCTCTAAATCTGTGCATTAGTTCATGTGCTGGGTAGTTGTTTCCTCCATGTCGAACCATCGATGAAAGTGGGAGACGCAGGAAAATCACAAAACTTACAGGACTCACCCTCACAAGGCCCCTTCCTGAGACTATGTAAGCAGTGAATGATCACTTGGGAGAGGAGGTGGTTCAGTAGAGTTGCCTGTAAGTTGTACAGGAGATTCCAGGGATTCATTCAGTTTTCATGAGTTGTCACCCAGGTTTTGGTGGGCTTTTTTTGTGATGCAGCTACCTGAGTCACCTGTGTCCCTTCACACATGTTCCTGTAAGCAAACCCAATAAGCTCATTGGCACACAAAACTAGACTGGGTTAAAAGTTTCTTTGGTCTGTCATTGTCATCTTATCTGGGATGAATAGACATTTGTACCTGTCTCCTTGGGAAAAGTCACGCAATAGACAGTCAAATCCTAAGCGGAGAATGCTAATTCTTCGGAATGTGTCAACAACTTCTTAAATCAGTCTTAAAAGCATGATATATAAACTGAAAAGTCTAGCCTACTAAATGTGTGGGGCCCAAACAATTCTAATAAGGAGCGCCTTTGAGACAAGTAGTGTACATAAGAGAGAAGGCACTTCTGAACTAACTGCTAAAGAAAGCTGGGGGCTGGAGAGATGGCTTAGCGGTTAAGGCGCTGGTTCCAATGTCCAGCGGTTCCAATCTCCAGGTCCCACGTTTAGCCAGATGCAAAGTGACGCAAGGGCGCAATGCCGCACTTGACCACAAGGGGGCGCACACATCGGGATTTCGTTCACAGCAGCTGAGAGACTGCTGGCGTGCCCATCTCTGTCTCCCTCTCCCTCTCTATCTCTCTCTCTGTCTCTCTCTCTAAAAATAAATAAATAAATAAAATAAAAATAAATTTAAAAAAGAAAGCTGGGCTCTGTGGTCCAGATGCTCTGGGTGGAGGCGGGTGTCCATAGTGGATCAGGTATCTGTTGCTGCTGTGTGTTGAGCAGAGCCAGGAAACTTTAGGTAGCGGGAAACATGGAGGGAGGATCATGACTGGAATCTTAACTCAGCCAAGCAGTGGAGGATGGAGTAGAACATGGACCAAGATATGGAGCTGTGGGGACCACTACGGAAGTAGCTGCCTCAAGGAGCCTCAAGGAGCCTCAAGTTGCCATGGAGACAGAGGAAATGACTCCAAAGATTCCCAAGTATTGAAGGTGAGCATGAACCTTTTAAGAGCCCCTCAAGTGTTCTAGGTAATAATGCGGGAGGCAATCCACAAAATTGAAGTTTGAATGCTAGAAAGACTTTCTGAGAAAGACAAATGTCGCATGATCTCACTCATTTGGGGCTCCTACCCCAGATCAGCTTGAGTCTGGCATATTGTATAGGCAACTTGAAGCCCAGACAATAGAGATGGAAGGGTTTAGGGGGAAGGGAAGGAGAAGGGGAGGTTGAGGAGAAATAAATACAAAATTAAACCCAAAATGAACTAGTGCCATAGAAATCTTTCTCCTTGAAGGTAGAATATAGGGGGAGCACCTAAAAGAAGGGTCCTGGATGCCAGGTGTGGTGGCGCACGCCTTTAATCCCAGCACTGGGGAGGCAGAGGTAGGAGGATCGTCATGAGTTCAAGGCTACCCTGAGACTACATAGTGAATGCCAGGTCAGCCTGAGCTAGAGTGAGACCCTACCTCAAAAAACCAAAAAAATAAAATAAAATAATAAAAATAATAAAAAAATAAAATAAAATAAAGAAGAGCCCTGGAGAGGATAGGATGAAGTCTAACCTTAAAAAATTTTGGTTCTGACCTGTAACTCACAGTACCAGAAACAGGTGCTACCCACATTGAGCTGTTGATTAGAGAGACCTATCAGGTCCCCAAAACAAGACTGGTTTCTGTCAAAGCACTTGATTACCTGCCTGAGGTAAAAGGTAAGACCCTACTCCTGAAGACACCACATGCTGCTGACGCAGAAAAGAGACATGGTTGGAATCTGGAAGACAGCCAGTTCCCAGACAGTTAGCCCATGTAGTGCTGGAAAGTGCTACATGAGCTACCAGGGGAAAGTGGCCAGCAACTGCTTGAGCAAGCAGGGGTCTAAGCTACTCAGAAGCAACCAGCCTGACAAGAAGCACACACCAGTGCAATGGTGGCACACAGCCTTGGTGGGTAACCAATGGCTTTCTGTTTGGCTAAGAGATCTGCTCAGTGGAAAGGAACCCATGTCTAGAGCTGGGAACCAGGTGAAAATCCTATGGAGACAAAGATTATGCTCTCCAATGTCAAACTCCCACTAGTCTGACTAAAAGAGGGGCTACATCCATCAGAATCTCCCTGAATTAATAACACTTATCCAATTTAAACTACGCTGACTTCACTCTTCATTGGAGAATCTGTTTTTCTTTTTCAGAAGGTAATTGTGCTGTTTGTGAAGGTTGTGGAACCTTCAGGAGGTGGGATCTTATAGGAGGATGGGCTTAAGCTTCATTTCCTGTTCTCTCTCTCTCCCCTCCAGTCTTTTCTGTCTCAATCTCTTTCTCCTTTCCTCATGCCTTCTCTCCCTCTTTGCTTCAGACTTTGACTAAAATGTCATGAACAGGTTTGCCATGCCATCTTCATAGTAACAGACTATATCCCATTGGAATGTGGAGCCCAAATTAACCATTTTCTTCTTTAATTTACTTCTGGTCAATTCACAGCAATCTTATTTATACCCACCAGCTGCTGACACTTGCTCAAAGGGCAGACATGTCTGACATGAAGATAGACAAAGGAAAAATAATCTAAAGCAACATTTCTCAAATTCACATTTGTAGACCCTTACAGGTCATTGCTTAGTTCTAAGTGAAATTTCACCATCATGTGCCATAGTCAGTCCTTTCCCTGGCCAGTAGTCCCACGGGGACAGCCCACAAAACAAATCGCAGGCTTTTCTGAGAAATAGGATGGTGTCAGGAAAATTGTGGGGGACAGATTAGAGGAATAATGTAGGTCATGAAGACCTACAGGCAAAACCCAGAGTACTGATGGAAATCACAAAGCCACAACTATTTATGACAAATGAACAACACAAATGACAGCTTTCAGGGTTCTTTATTCAAGCAAACAAGCCACGACCAGTTCAGATTTGAAGTTAGCCTCTCTGGATAATAATTGCTTTCTACTAATAAACAGGAACTTACCTGAACAAAATGCACAAGTCAAAACACAGAACGATTTAAGAAAAAGATGTACAGGTTTTCAGTAGCTCACACAGATGAGTCACACAATGGCCTCAGGGAATTCAGTTAAAGGGAAGTTTCCAGAAGGTGGAGTAGTTCATCACACTAAGAGAGTGATATGGTTTAGAAAGTACATATTGTGATTTGGTTTAAGCACAACAAACCTCGATCAGGTCATAGAGTGAAAGTATACCAAGCTTAGATTGGGAAAACAGATTTCTCAAAAAGTAAAAAAAGCCATTCCAAATAGAAGTCATTAGCCCTTTGTGAAAATGATTCAGGAGACCATCTTTGAATAAGTGACTCGAGGGGATTTGGAAACTCACACGTAAAATTAAAGTAATGAGAAGAGGGCTGTGATGTGATTTATGCAAAAAATAGGCCAAAGCAAGTGATGCTATTTTTTACTGCTTAGGCTAAAGAAAGACAGTGTTAATAGAGGCCAATGGTCTTCAAGAAACATAGGCAGGATTTGCACTAAAGTTTGTTATAGGAATATAGGGTATGTTGAACATATAAAAATCAAAAAATTTTCTCTATCTTCAAACTATAAAGAAATGGCATGTGATAATCATTGTGTAGATATAGAGACAATATTTGACAGAATCCAGCATCAGTCCTGATAAAAATTAGCAAACTGGAAATAGAAGGGAATTCCCTTAAGCTGGTAGACAACAGCTACTGACACCCTACAGTGAAGTGAACGGTGAAAGACCAGATGCCTTCCTTCTAAGATGGGAACAAGCAGTGAGTACACATGGTTGATCACTTCTGTCCCACATGCAGTTTTAGTACTGAACGTTCCAGTGATATAATCAAGCAAGAAGTAACATAAAAGGCCTTCAGGGCTGGAGAGATGGCTTAGCAGTTAAGCACTTGCCTGTGAAGCCTGAGGACCCTGGTTTGATTCTCCAGGACCCATGTAAGCCAGATGCACAAGGGGGCACATGCATCTGGAGTTTGTTTGCAGTAGCTGGAGGCCCTGGTGTGCTCATTCTCTCCCTTTCTCTCCTTGCCTCTTTCTCTCTCATGTGTTAGCACATGTCATTAACCCTAACACTAAGAAGGAGAGGTAGGAGGATTGTTCTGCATTCGAGGCCAGCCTGAAACTACATAGTAAATTCCAGGTCAGCCTGGGGCAAGATTGAGACCTGACCTCAAAAAAAAAAAAAAAAAAAAAAAAAGCAGATTAGAAAAGAGGAAGAAAACCTGTATTTATAGAAGGCATGATCATCTATGAAGAAAATGTGGTGGAATCTACAAAAATACTACTTAAAACTAATAAGTCAGTTTAGCAAAATGGCAAGATAAAAAGATCAAAAAACAAAAATGATCAAAATTCTTAAAACAATATGATTTAGGGCTGGAGAGATGGCTTAGCGGTTAAGGAGCCTGGCTGCCAAGCCTAAGAACACCAGTTCCATTCTCCAGGTCCCACATTTAGCCAGACACAAAAGTGATGCAAGGGTGCAATGCTGCACTTGCCCACAAGATGGAGCACAGGTCTGGAGTTTGTTCACAGCAACTGAGAGGCCAGTGGTGTGCCCATTCTCTCTCTCTCTGTCTCTCTCAAATAAAAAAAAATACTGTTTATAATAGCATCAAAAACAAAGAACAGAAAGTACTTAGAAATAAGTCTGACAAAATATGTGAAAGATCTGTACATTAAAACTACTAAACAGGTAGACATTGTGGTGCTTAGAAATAGCAGCACACAGGAAGTTAAGGCTATAGAATCACAAGTTTGAGGTCAGCCTCAGCTACATAACAAGACTTTCAAAAATAAAAACAAGAACAAACCAAAAAAACCTATAAAACATTGCTGAGAAAAAATTAAATAAATCAAATTAAATAGCTAGATATTCCTTCCTTCCTTACTTACATAGTCCCCAGTTCAGGGTCTATGGCAGAAGACGTGGCAGAAAGAATGTAAATGTCAAAGGATGGGAGAAGTGCTTTGGAATGCTGTATCCCAGACATAAAGTAGTCATATTCATGACTTCCGAGCAGCTATTGTTATCTGCAAAAGACCTGCATAATATTGGGTCCACGGGCAGGATGCCATACATGATGGAGGAAAGAAAGAAAAAGACATCAATATAGGAGAAGAAATAATGGGGGGAAAGCCGGGTGTGGTGGAGGGGGATGGAAGAGGGTAGATAAAAGAGGGTGGCAGGAGGGGGCTATGTAATTTTTTAAAATAAAATTTTACATTTTATTTAAGAAAATATATTCCATACTCATTTGGTCAAAAGATTCAATATTGTTTAGATATCAACTTTTCTAAATAAAATCCCAGTAAGGAGGCTATGGAGGTTCAGTAAAGTGCTCTCCCACAAAAATGAAGACCTGAGTTTGATCCTCAGTACCTACATCCATGACCTCGTAGTGCCTAGCAATACCTTCACAAGACCCTCATGATAGGAGAAAAAGATGATGACATCAAATTAAAAGAGAGACTAATGGAGAGACAGAGAGGATATGATGGAAAGCAGAGTGGTGAAGGGAAAAGGGGGGAGGGGAGGGAAATATCACGGTTTATTGTCTATAAGCATGGAAGTTGTCAATAAAAATTAAAAATAATAATTTAAAAAAGATATTCTACACTATACCAGTAATATCGGCATTGACAATTTACATAACTTCAAGTGGCTTATTGAAGTGTTAATTGTTGAGCCTTTAAAAAAATGCTAAGTGTAGGGCTGGAGAGATGACTTGGTTAAGGAGCTTACCTGCGAAGCCTAAGCACTCAGGTTCAATTCCCACATAAGCCATTTGCACATTTGCACAAGGTGGCGCATACATCTAGACTTCATTTGCAGTGGCTGGAGGCCCTGGGGTGCCTGTTCTCTGTGTGTGTGCCTCTTTCTCTCTCTCTCTCTCAAACAAACAAATAAATAATTTTTGTGACACATGCCTGTAATCCTAGAACTAGTGAGGTGGAGACAGGCAGATCACTAGAGCTCACTAGATAGCCATAGGCCAACTTGAAACCCTGTCTCAAAAAAATTAAAACAAGCTGAGCAGTGTACCCACTTCAGAGGATGTGATGTGGAGGACATCTGAGGTTGTCCTCTGACCTAAACACATACATATGTGTATGCATACTTGCACATATGTGTACCCACACACATGTACCTGTACCACACACATACACACAATTCCATCAGGATTTTGGTAGAAACCAACAAACTGGTTCTGATACCGGTTCTAATACTCAAATGAGAATAGAAACAAACTAGAATAGCCAAACCATTTGAAAAAGAACAAAACTAGAGGGTTAACATTCCCTGATTTTACTAAATAAATAAGTCTGTGGAGCAGAAGACACAGAAATAAATAGACCTGTCTAGACAGGTAATTTTTAATCAAGGTACAAAGGCAATTCAGTGGAGAAAGGACAATCTGTTCAATACATGTGTCAGAACAATTGGATAATCATATGTGAACAGTGAGTCTTACAGCATGTAAATGTTGACTCCAAATGGAGCAACAAACTAAAAGTAAAATCTAAAAATATAAAGCATGTTGAAGAAAATATAAAGAAACATCTTCAGATTAAGTAGCTTCCTTCAATTCTAAAGCCTGTTTCATAAAACAGTACATTGATAAAGTATACTTCACCAAAATCTAAAATTTCTTCGTTCATTTTCGTCTTTGGTTTTTTAAGGTAGGGTCTCGCTCTAGCCAAGGCTGACCTGAAATCCTCAAGAGTGCTGAGATTAAAGACTTGTGCCACCAGACCCAGCAAATTTCAGATTTTCAAAAAACAGTATAAAAAGAATGAAATTATAAATTGCAAACTGAGAAAAAGCTTTCAAATGACGTATCAAATAAGGAACTTGTATTCGGAATGTATAAAGCATTCAAATAATGGAGAGTAGAGAAGATGGCCCACTGGGTAAGAGCACTTGCTACACAAGCCCAAAGCCGAGTCCAATCCCCTGCACCCGTGTCAAAGGCAGGCATTTCTGTGCTTGCCTGTAATACCAGCGCTGAGGGGAGTGGAGACAGGGGATCACCAAGAGTCACTGGTCAACCAGTGTAACTGGTAAGCTCAGTTCAGTGGCAAACTTTGTCTGAAGGAACGAAGGTGAGAGAGTGATAGAGGAAGACACCCCACACCCTCCTCTGGCCTCTGGTTCTGTACACTCAGGGTACATGCATCTGCACACAATGTGCATATACCTGCCGACCCCCACCCCCCAAACCTCGATGGAGACAACTAAATGAAAAAAGGGAGGAGATATTTGAACAGACACTCTGTCAAAGAAGATATGCAGGTATCAAATGAGCACCTGAACTTGTGGTCAAAAGCACTAGACATTACAGAGATGCTTCAATTTCTGACCATGCCAAGTGTTGGCAGGTGTATTCGTTTCCTAGATCCACCCTAACAAAGTATCAAAATTGAGTGGTTTAGGCTGGTGAGATGGCTTCGCAGTTAAGGCGCCTGCCTGCTAAGCCCAAGAATGTCCCCCAAGAAGGCCTGTCAGTCCACATTTAGCCAGTTGCAAAAAGTGATGCAAGGGCTCAATGCCACACTTGCCCACAAGGGGAGCCCACTCGTCTGGAGTTTGTTCACAGCAGTTGAGAGGCCGCTGGCGCACCCATTCTCTCTCTCTCTCTCTCTTTTTCTCTCTCTCCCTTTCTCTCTCTCTCTCTCTTTCTGTGTCTCTCCCCCCCCAAAAAAGTTAATGGTTTAAGCTACAGCATTGAATTGTGACAGTTCTGGAGGCTAGACATTTTAAATCAGGATGTTGTCAGGATGAGGCTCTTCTGAGAGAGAACCTGTTCTGTGTCTCTTCCTCACTTCTTTCCGGTGCTTTGTGGGTGATATTTGGCCTTCCTTGGCTTGCAGCTGAATCACCCTAATCTCTACCTTCATGTAAACCTGATATCTCTCCTTGTGTTTGTCTGTTTCTCTGTCCAAATTTCCCACCCCACTTTTTATTATTTTGTGTGTGTGTGTGTGTGTGTGTGTGTGTGTGTGTGTGTGTGTGTGTGTGTGTGTGCCCGCACGCGTGCATAAGTGCATGGCACAGTTTGCATATGAAGACCAGAAGACAACTCTGAGTTCTCCCTTGTTTTAGGCACATGTCTTGTTTACCACTGTGAACACTGGGCTGGCTAGCCCCACAAGCTTCCAAGTTCTCTGGTCTCTGCCTCCCATCTTGCCCTAGGAGGGTTGGGATGTCAGACGCATTCTACTGCATTCAGCTTCATGTCATTTCTGGGGATCCAAGCTCAGGTTGTCACTCCTTCACAGCAAGTGCTTTCCCTACTGAGTCATTTCCCCAAATTTCCCTTTTTTTCTAAGGAAATCAAGCAGACTGGATTATGGCTCCCTGAATGACTACATTGTAGTTTGATCATGTGCAAGGACCACATTTCTAAAGTCATAGTAAATCTACTGGAATGTAGAACTTCTACATCTTTTGAAGGGACACAAATCAACCCATAGAAGCAAGCATGTGAAGAGGGAGGACTAGAACTCTCTCACACTACTGACAAAAAATGCTGCAACTATTTTAGAAAATGATTTAATAGCATCTTAGGAAGTTAGAGAAATAATTTCTATGCAATCCAGTCCTTTCTCACCTAGGTATTTAGTCAAGAGAAAAATAAAGTGGTATGTCCATATAAGGATTTGTACATAGATGGTCATACCAGCTTTGTTTGTAATAGCTTTGGCTAACAAAAAAAAATAACAATCCAAGTAGCTGTCAAAAGAAGAATGGAAAAACAAGTTATACTATATTTATACAATGAACTCAGAAACTTAAAAGGGGGGCACTAATGAACTTTTATTCATCAATAGAGATTAAACCTAAAAGTTCGCTCATGCTAGCCACATGCTCTACCACCAACCTATATCCCCAGCTGTTTATTCATGTCATTTTTTTGAGTCAGGCTCTTAAGAAGTTTTTCATGCCACCCTTGAATTCGTTCTATATCCCAGTTAGACCTTGAAGTTGTGATCCTCTTACCTTAGCCTCCCAAGTAGATAGGATTATAGCCCTACACCATCAGGCCCTTCTAAAAAAGTATCTCAAATATTCTGAGTGAAAGAAGCAAGACAAAACAGAATATTACCGTATAAATTTATTTACATAAAATTCTGAAAGCTGCAAACTAATGTATGGTGAAAATGATACAGCACAGTAATTGGCTAGGGGCTGGGATGGGAAGGGGTGTAGGAAAGGGCTTTGCAGAGAACACAAGAAGCTTGCAGGATCCATAGGTTGGTTACTATCTTGATTAAGCATATAAACAAACTCTCAAACTGAACACTATAAATGTACAGTTGATTATCTGTCATCAATATTTAATAAAGGGCTCATATAATTTCATAATTCACTAGAAAAATACTGAAATTTTATTTAATATATCACTTCTGCTTTCAAAAGCAGATTTTTAAAAAATTATTTAGTTATTTATTTGAGACAGAGAGAGAGGGAGGGAGAGAGAGAAAAAGAGTGAGAACAGGCACACCAGGGCCTCTAGCCACTGTAAACGAACTCCAGATGCATGTGCCACCATGTGCATCTGGCTTATGTGGGACCTGGAGAATTGAACCTGGGTCCTTAGGCTTCACAGGCATGTGCCTTAACCTCTAAGCCATATTTCCAGCCTTTAAAAATAGGTTTTTGTCTATAAATTAGCAAATTCCTTCTCTTGCAAAATGGATATAATATATTGATTGATAATGTAGGAAAAAAATT
The DNA here is from genome assembly GCA_036365145.1 of Orientallactaga sibirica. Lineage (NCBI taxonomy): Eukaryota > Metazoa > Chordata > Mammalia > Rodentia > Dipodidae > Orientallactaga > Orientallactaga sibirica. Next base: position 57,106,393 of record JAEOAD010000004.1, read on the forward strand.
AAGTCATAGTCATAGGTTCTTAGTCCTTCAACAGACACATCTTTTCTTATAAAATCCAGTATTTGACAACATTGTAGTTCATGTTTTGACCTTGAAATAAAAGGCAATTTATAAAAAAGCCTCTTATTGTGTCTTGGAAAATTCCTAGAAGAACTAGCAAATAAAGCACTTTCCTTTTGAAGATCTTTACAGAAAGTTACACTTAATTCTAATGTTTAACCAGAACACAATGAGGACCTTTGGTGTACAAGTTTCTTTTCATAGCCCCAAGACTATCTCATGTTTATTCCTCCTTATCTCCTCTACCCTGAGCTTCTGCATTTTGAACTGTTTAGAATAAAACCACACACAGTCTCCAACCTTTCAAGCAAGCAGGATGAGACAAGTATGAACTCATCACAGCTTCTTCAGCCCCGATGTCTTGGGGAAATATCCTGTAAGATGGCTATGACTCCTTCTAGGGGACCCGCTTGTGCCTGGTATTCGGCACACCTAATTTTTCATCTTACAATAACCCTGCAAGGCAGGTTTTAATTGTTTCACATATAAAAGAAGAAATTGTGGGCTAGAGAGATGGATCAGTGCTTAAAAGCACTTGCTTGCAAAGTCTACCTTTACAAGTTTGATTCCCCAGTACCCATGTAAAGGCAGGTGCAAAATGGCACATGTGTCTGAAATTTGTGGGCAGTGGTAAGAGGCCCCTGTGTTCCCATTCTCTCTCTCTCACTCTCTCTGTATCTCTTTCTCTCTCTACTTATCACAAATAAATAAGTAAAAATATTTTTTTTAATTATTTTTATTTATTTGAGAGAGAGATACAGAAATAGGCAGGGAGAGAGAGAGAGAGAGAGAGAGAGAGAATGGGAGGGCCAGGGCTTCCAGACACTGCAAACAAACTCCAGATGCACGTGCCCCTTTGTGCATCTGGCTTATGTGGGTCCTGGAGAATAGAGCCTTGAACTGGGGTCCTTAGGCTTCACAGGCAAGCGTTTAACCGCTAAGCCATCTCTCCAGCCCCCAGTAAAAATATTTTTAAAATGAAAATGAAGGGCTGGAGAGATGGCCAAGTGGTTAAGGCGCTTGCCTGCAAAACCAAAGGACCCAGGTTCGATTCCCCAGGACCCACGTAAACCAGATGTACAAGGTAACACATGTGTCTGGAGTTTGTTTGCAGTGGCTGAAGGTCCTGGTGCACCCATTTTCCCTCTCTCTCTCTTTCTCCCTCTACATCTTTCTCTCTCAAATAAAAAAATGAAAATAAAGGGGGAACTGAGTCTGATTATAAAATTTGATGAAGCAATACAACTAAGAGATAATGGGAGGAAATTGCTCACCCACTGGTTCCAGCCTGCTGTCTACCTCCTTTTTCTCCCCTTGCAGGTACAAACATGCCCAAGACTCAGCTTCTATTTAGGAGACACTTAGGGTAAAATTAAAACATACCAGTCCCTATATTTTATTATTTTTCTTTAAAAAGCATATTGCAATTACAAAACACTATCTTGTATTCTTTTCTCAATATTAATGGGAATTAAATAACTAAATTACTATAAAAATGACTACTTGATGCTAAATAGGCAGTAGTTCCCTCTCTGGCCTTTATGTTCGAGGAACATTATGGAGCCTGTGGGATGAAAGCAGGAGACAGAACCCCTGGAAGATGTCTTAGTAGCATTGGTTCCAATGTAGGGTCCTTTGAGTTAAGCAGCAGCCCTCTTTCTCAACAGCCACCTGTGTCTGTTAGGACTTCCTCTGTTTTGCCCCACCTCCTTTAAGTACAAGACAACTAATTCGAAATTTTATTCTAAAGCCACCCCCTCCCCCGAGAGGTTTGTTAATTCTCATTCATTTTCATGTCCCAAGCATTAGCTCCTTGTCTCCTGAGAGCACAACATGGGACTAAAGCAGACCCAGCCACTCCATCTGTAGCAGACAGCTTCGGGTTCGCTGAGAAGAACTTCCAGACCAGGCACAGTTATGGAGGAAGGGATATTATTTATTGAAACTTACAGATCCAGGGGAAGTTCCATAAAGGCAGGAAAAGCAGCTTGCTCTTCACAGGACCAAGCAGAGAGAGAGAAAGCCAACCAGCCACCACAGCACACAGAGCAAAAACTACAGCCAAAAGGTCACACAGCACACTTCAGGAACTCCTGCTAGGCACATTTGCATATCTTTACAATGGAATCTCAAACCCCCACCATTAACACCTTAAGACTGGCCCCCAGTGACATTGCTTCTAGCAAGGTGATTGCAGATGCAAACTATAAAGTAATAAAACATTGAATATATTGGGGGACATATGTTCAAACTACCACACCATCCTAGCTGCCCATTAGAATCTATCACCTTGAGAGCTTTAACAAAAACAAACCGATGCCCCATCCTACTGAGACCTCTTGAGGCTGAGGGCCTGGGTGCTGATGGGGTTAGAAACTCTCTAGTGCCTCTGGCCATGGGAGCACTGAGCTCTGCTGGGCCTACGTGGATCTTAGAATCGCATGCTGCAGGTGGACATGGTCTGGAAGAGCTCACCTTTCTCTTTCAATGATGCAGCTGTTTGTTCTGTCTGCATGCTCACAACCAGGCTGTGTACAAGAAGTGAGTGTCAGGGGGCCTAAGCATGCAGAAACTAGGCTCAGATCCCTGACCGGGGCAGAAGGACACCCTGTGTAGACCCAATCAAGACAGAGGCTCAGCTGAAACTTCTGAGTGATTGGAACCTTCTTTCTGGCTAAGTACCACACAGTGAAAATGCTGCTAATTGAATTAAATTGATATAAATTGCTGGTTGGACTAAGGTGAAAAGCTAGTTCATTAATTCACTGCTGAACCTGGCCCTTTGCCCAGTGACTTTTCACTTGTTTCCACCTCTTCATACTCCAGCCACTGTAGGCATTATTAGTTACAATGCCATAGTGCTGTAAAGCACAACATAAAATAATATTTTGAACACATCCTGAAGGGTTTAGTAAATACGGGGTGAGAGCTATTAAGTACGCATATTCACTAGATTAGAAAATTCATGTCTTATATAAACCAATATTCTCTTTCATCTATGGTACAGTTCCCTCTTAATGAGGTAGCTTATTGCATGAAGTTATGAGTAGCTCAGGGTAGGGCTTGAACAACCTGCCCCTTGACCTTGTCCAGTGTCCTTATCAGTCTCATCCATATTCCACGGTGTCACTATTGTGGGCTCTGTCTAGTAAGTCACAGTCACCTTTCATCAACACTCACTGTGCTCCAGGTTGTGAGTGCTTATCAGGAATTATACAGTGGATCCTTCATCGTACAGAAAGGAAACTGAGGCTGGACAAGATGTAGGTCACAGAGCAGATTCCTACACAGCCATCTAACTTTCTAACCATTACCCCAGGGACACAACATACCCTTGGTGAGTGGCAGCTGCTCAGAAGAAAGACAATAAAGCTCAATGGTTTTCTCTCACACCCAGGAAGAAATCAATCCATACTCATCATTTGTCCCCAAGACATTTTGTTATGTTTTTTAATTTATTGATTTATTTATTTGAGGGTGGGGGAGAATGGGCACATCAGGGCCTCTAGCCACTGCAAATGAACTCCAGATGCATGCGTCACCATGGGCATCTGGCTTACATGGGTTCTGGGGAATCAAACCTGAGTCCTTAGGCTTCACGGGCAAACATCTTAACTGCTAAGCCATCTCTCCAGCCCCCATTTTGTTATTTTTTTTTAATTTTGTTTATTTTTATTTATTTATTTGAGAGCAAGAGACAGAAAGAAAAAGAGGCAGAGAGAGAAAATGGGCACACCAGGGCCTCCAGCCACTGCAAACAAACTCCAGATGCATGCGCCACCTTGTGCATTTGGCTTATGTGGGCACTGGGGAATCAGACCTTGAACCGGGGGTCTTTAGGCTTCACAGGCAAGCACTTAACCGCTAAACCATCTCTCCAACCCCGATTTTGTTATTTTTAAGTAATAACAACTCACAATACAGACTATATCTAATATCTGTTGGGTATCAGCCAGTATTCTAAGCACTTTCCAAGGCAAGCCAAAGAAGTGAGCTCTGTCATTATTATATTCTAATTTTTCAGATGCCCAATTCACCAATTATGGAGGGACAAAGCAAGGACCCCAAACTGGCGGAGTGTCCCCAGTCCCCTCTGCTGCCACCACTGGTTTATGCGTGACCATGAAGCCAAGCCTTAGGGAATTCCAGCAGAGTCTTTTCCTTGCCAACTCCTTCAGCTCCCTCATGACTGAGTGGCATCAAACTGGATGAATTGTACTGTTTTCCTTCTCCCTGCTGGCATGCTGAATAGCTGAAGAAAACAGTTCACTATAAGCTCACTGGCCCCAGAATTTATGTGGGGGATTCCTGATTCACAGCTCTGTTTCCCTAGCTGCACTCTCTCTGTTCTATCCTGGAGCCAACATCACCCACTCTCTGCTCTCCAACTGAGCAGGTCAATGTCCCTTGAGCTTCACAGAGAAGCTAGAAATTGGCAGATGCAACAATCTCTTCTATACCTTCAACTTACATACAGACTTACCCCTGTGGACAACATCTACTTCCTTCATTCCTGCTGTATGGAAGGTACCACCTTCTTCCCTGAAATGGACCTTTTCTTTCACTTCTTGTTCTGGAAACTTCTGCCTTTTTGAGGTCCTTACTTTATGAATTCTCTAACAACGATCTTTGATTCCTTCCTCTCCACTGGACCTCTTCTATCAGTATTCATAAATGTTCAAGGTGCTTGTCTAAAGGAGATAAAGCTCAGTGCTGAAGTGCTAGCCTCTCTTGCATAAGGCCTTGGGTTCTACCCCCAACATCATGGTCAATCACTTAATTAATACATAATATAAGATAACATAGTCTGGGGGTATAGCTCAGTGACAGAGCACTTGCCTAGCCATGGACTCTCCTCTATACCACCAAAACAATAAAAACCATAAGAACAACTGTAACTTCGTGTGCTCCCAGCTTGTTTGTGACTTTAGTACTCATATAGGCCCCTGCTCCAGAACATTTCCCCGTATCTTCATCTCAAACCATATCCTCATGGCCTATGCATCCCTTTCTCCTTCCTATAACAAACTACACACCGCCTGAAAGAGTTGTCTCACCTTCCTGTATTTGATCCTAGTAACAGACACCATCCCTAAAGCATCCCAGGGCTAGAGAGATGGCCCAGCAGTTAAGATGTTTGTCCCCAAAGCCTAAGGAACCAGGTTAGATTCCCCGGGACCCAAGTAAAGCCAGATGCACAAGGTGGTGCATGCATCTAGAGTTTGTTTGCAGTGACTAGAGGCCCTGGTGCTCGCTCGTGCTCTCTCGCTTTTTCTCTCTCAAATATTCTTTTTAAAAAAGAGAAATCTCTCTAAGAGTGGCTCTGTGGTTGTCAACTTGATGTGTGTATATGCAGAGAAAGAGAGAGAAATGATTACAATAGTCAAACAAATCAACACATATAGCACCTTCCCCCCTTCATCATGTTTATGTAAGAAAAGGTTTTAAAATCTACTCTTGGAGCTGTAGAGATGGCTCAGTAGTTAAGACACTTGCCTGCAATGCCTAACACTCTGGGTTCAATTTGCCAGTACCCACGTAAAGCCAGATGCACAAAGTGGTGCATGCAACTGGAATTTGTTTGTAGTGGTTACAGGCCCTGGTGCACCCATTCTTTCTCGCTCCTCTCTCTTTCTCTCTCTATCCTTGTAAGTAAATAAATAAAATACTTAAAAATAATAATTTTAATACCTAGTCTTAGCAAACTTTCACTACACATTGCAATATTAATTTTAATGATGTAAATTGGATCTCTAGACTTATTCATCCCACTTAACCATAAATTTGTACCCTTTGACCTACTTCTTCCTATTTCTACCCTCACCACCTCTGGAGATCAATATTCATTCTTTGGAAAGATATATAAATGAAGCCACACAGCATTTTTATTTCTGTGCCACACTTACTTCATTCATCATAATGTCTTTAGACTCCTCCCTATTGCTGCCTGGCAGAATTTCCTCTAAGCTGAATATCCGTGTGTGTGTGTGTGCGACACACACATCACACACACACACACCACAATTTCTTTTTCTGTGTGTCCATCCATCAATGGTCTCTTTATTGCTAATGTACTTTGGCTGTTGTCACTAATGGGAGGACAGATATCTTGATGAGGTGTTGGTTTAATTTCCTTTGGGTGTATACTCAAAAAGACTGCTGTCATGTGGTAGTTCTGTTTTAATATTTTGAGGATCTTCCAAAATGGTATGCAATATGGCTATGCCAGTTTATATTCCCACACACAGTATACCCTTTTCTCCACACCCTTGCCAACACTTGCTCTCTCTTGGCGCTCTCTCTCTCTCTCTGTGTGTGTGTGTCTGTCAGTGTGAGTGTGGTGCATTTGTGCATTTTGATGGAAGTCAGAGGACAACCTCAGGTAATGGGCTTCACTTTTTCCCTTGCTTCTGACAGGGTCTCTGGGGTTCATTGCTCATGTCTTCACCTCCCATCTCCCTATAGGAGCACTGGGATTACAGATGCATGCTACCATGTTCAGCATTATGTGGGTTCTGGGGCTCCAAACTCTGATACTCACACTTGGTCCTCACACTCACATGGTCAGTGCTCTACGCACTAAACAGTCCCCCCAGCCCCTTTGGTTTTGGTGTGCTCCAACAGGTGTGATATGATGGTCATTGTGGTTTTCTAGTTTTGGATTTTCAGTGATAGGGATTGAACCCTGGGCCTCACATATGACCTCATTATGGGTTTTGTTCTACATTTTTCTGATGAGTAGCAATGTCAACAGGTATATGAACAGCTGTTCTCTGTTTTTCTTAACTTATTCAGAAACAATTTTCCAGTGTGGTTATACCCTTTTACATCCCATGCTAAGAGGAAGAAAGTTCCAGTTTCTCCACATCATGTCAACACATAGTATGATCAGCCCTTTAAGTTTTAGCCATAAAATAAATAGATAGTATTATTTAATGGTAATTTAAATTTGAACTTCCCTAATGAATAGTCTTGAAAATCATTTGCCATCTAGGCATCTTCTGTCCAAATTTTTGCCTCTTTGTTAGTTGGATTGTTTATTTTCACTTTATTAAATGTTTTTATAAGTTTTAGATACTTCTTTATCAGACATATGATTCTTCCCATTCTCTTTAATTGTATGTATATTTTTAAATTTTTAATTTATTTATTTATTTATTTGAGAGAGAGAGAGAGGGAAAAAGGGAGAGAGAGAGATAATGGGCACACCAGGGCCTCCAGCCTCTGCAAATGAACTCCAGATGCATGTGCCACCTTGTGCATCTGGCTTACGTGGGTACTGGGGAATCAAACCTGGGTCCTTAGGCTTTGCAGGCAAGCACGTTAATCACTAAGCCATCTCTCCAGCTCTGTGCGTATCTTTTGAAGTCAGCTAAACAGCCAAGATGCCAATTCAAAAACCTTCTCTGAGCCTTGAAATCCGTGAAATCCATGCAGAATTTTAAACACATTCTCACTTCCTGACATTATGGCATCTGTTATCACTCTCTGTTGGCTTTCCCCCTGAACTCTCGCCTCTGGGAACCTGTCAAGGACGCATTCTGCCCCATTATCTGTGGCTCAAAGATCAGCAGCAGACACCTGTGCTGGCTGCTCTTCATTTACCTCTCCAGACTCACTGTCTGTGAGTCTACAGCACCACCACCACCACCACCACCACCAGTTCTAAACCCTGGAAGCAGACTTCAGTGGAGTTCCTTGCTTGTTGACTTCCCACCCAGTTTGGCCAGTAAGAAGCCATCAGAGTGCAGCAGGCAAGCAGACAGGATTTATTCTGTTGTCTTCCTTCCTGGCAGGGTCAGTTAGTAGTTGGTCTTCTTCTGTCCTCTTAGTTGTACGCCTGTCTCAAGGGCCCAGATCTCCCTAGACTAACATATCCCTCCATGTCTTCGTTCTTTCAGGCCTAAGTATAGAAATGACAACTGTTCTGGTGCTGGCCAAACTCCATGCTTTGCCATCCTACATGGGCTTCCTTCATTTTGCCTATACTTGGTAAATGTCCTGTGATTAAACTTGCACTACAAATTAATCTTACCCTTTCTTACTGAGGTCCTGATTCATATAATGCTCAAAATACTCCATTCATTTTTAACTCTGTTCACAACCCATGCATTAAGTGAGTTTTAAATCCCATCATTTTCTTCACTGTTTTAATTCAACACAAGTCAGCTGCCCAATTGTTTTTCTTGAGTTTCAAATCACTCCAAATACTATAGTCAAGCTCATTCCTCTATCTCTCCTTTTTTTTTTCTCTTCTTCCTTCTTTTCTTCTTCCTTCCCTCCCTCCTGCAATAGAAGCTCTTTAAAAGGTTACTAAGTAGCAGGAAGTGTGTTGCCCTGAAGATTTGGGGAGAAGTAAAATCCCATCTGTTCATCAAGGAACACACACTCAGGTGAGTCGTAAATACTTAGCCCTGACTCAAAAAGATAAGTGGAACAATGGGAGATGTACAAGGTCCATAGGTGCAGAGTCCTACCTACCCAGTATGCTCTTGGTTAGGAGCAGGAGACACAGTGGCCTCCTCCTCACACACCCACAGCTCCCAGAAGTGTACACCTACGATGTCGGGCTGCACTAAGCACTTTGTGTCCACTAGCTCACTTAATACAACACGGAATAGCACCCAAGTTCAGCAAACATTATCCATCTTACAGAGGCTTAGGGAAGCAGTGCCAGGCCTCCTTTAACCACCCCATTACACTGTCTCATAAACCTGAAACAGAAAACCAGAAGAAGAATAATGATGATTTTTCTCCAATCTAAAAAACGCCACCACAGATCTCTGCCTCAAAGCTGCAATGCTTCAGGAAGGCACGAGAAAGGTAGCTCTTCTCTGAGTGCTCTCGCTTCAATGCGCAATGTGGTGTCATAGGCCAGGAAGCTGTCCTTGCTTCTCTTCATTACACTAATGGCTCTAAAGATGAAATACAGCCTATTTTCCCTCTCCACAGCCTCCTTCCAGCCAGAGCTCCCATACTTCAGAATATTATATGCATGGGTCAGGGAAAGTTTTTTTTCCTCCTCTCATTATACAGAAGCTAAGGCTAAAGTCGGTAGCAGGCGAAAGACTCACCCACATCCCACAGTCAGTGGGAGGAAGCCCAGGGACTGGCTCATTTCCCCAGGGCAGCCAGTGGCTGCCTTTTGTCCTAGCCAGGTACACCTATTCCACACAGAGGCTCATCACTCAAGCCTCTGTGTTTTTCTTAGTCTTCCTCACAGCCACCACCTCATCTGCAAGCACGTGACCTTCTGTGCCCACTGCAGCTCCTCCTGCTCCCGCTCCCCTTTACTCTCGTTGCCCTGTCCCTCCCTCTCCCGAGATTAACATCAGAGCCATGCTGTAACCTAATTTCGCCCTAGACTGCACCTGCCTGCCACAAATGATGCCAGCTGGCTCAGGCGGGGTTGAATCTTCCACTCTGGGGACATTCCCACATCAGTGTGGTTCTGAGGCCATGGGCGAGAAGGCCATAGGAAAGAAGTACCCGAGACAGAGCCCAACGTCAAGGTCTTGCTAGGAAGCTGTCTCCCTGGATGTTAAATGCTTCCAGTGTGTGGTGCTGGTCATCTGCACAGCTGCAGCTTGAAGGACCACCTTCCAATGGGGGTGGGGGTGGGGGGCGGTTTCTTGTTTAGAGTTAAGTGATGAGTTAAGGAGGAATTGAGATCCAACCAAGTCATCGTTCTGCAGGGCTTGGGGTCCTCAGCTCTGTGGTGGGGTATTGGAAATGGGAGGACCAAAGGAGACAGGAGTCAGAGGTTGTTTGAAAATGGTATGGGGAGGGGGAAGGGAGGACAGGAATGCTCAATGCTGGAAGCGCCAGTAGGCTTCTCTGGAGCTGCGACAGAGACCAGGGCGGGCCCCTAGAGATCTCTGGGCCTCTGCATTCCAGAGGCTTCGAAGCGGCCCGAATGGCCCGCAGTCACCAAGTAGCTCTTTTGTACTCAGCTGCCGCCGACCACCCCTGGCTAAGCCCAGAAGTCAGGCTTCCTGTGCCGGCGAGTCTCGCATCGCTGGCTGGCTCACTCGCTCGCCAGCCCACTTGGGCCGCTGGCAAACCCGAGAGTGGGCAGGGCGCGGGCGGAGTCCGGCTTTCCCCCGCACCCCTAAGGCAGGAATGCCTGGGACCGGCCGAAGGCCCGTCCCCTCTTCCTCCTCCCTCCGCGAGTCACAGTGGGTAGGGCGGGGAAAAAACTTCACGACTCTGTCTTCTGCGCGCCCAGAGCCCCGAGTGTGCACTGTGGCAACAAGGGCAGGCGCGTGACTCTCGGGGTTTCTGGGGTGGCCAGGTCCCTGCGTGGGGGCTTGGGAGGGGGCAGGCTCTTGCCTCCTGCGTCGCAGTCCAGGGTGCTGGACTTGGGGCGGCGCTGGCCCGGGTGGTGCAGTGGTTAGTGATGCGTCGGAGGCTCGCGGCGCTGCTGCTGTTGACGCTGCTGCTTCTGGGGGCGCCACCGGCCTGCGCCGAGGACTGGGCGACCCTCACGCGCGAGCAGGCCCTCGAGTGGCAAGGTGAGTGTCCCAGCACCGGTGCACCAGAGCGGGGTGGGTGGGGGCGATGTCCAGGGAGAGAAGGAAGCGCAAAGCCAAGTATGTATAGGGGTCTCGGGTTTGCAGGGAAGATAGGGTCGGTGGGGGTCCCCACTGTCCACTGTCCGTGCGCCCCGTTCCCTGGGCGGTGTATTCCTCCAGGCATCAGCCACAGGGGCGGAGAGGGGCGGGGCCTGGGATCCCAAACAACTTGTCCTGGCTTTGGCCAAGTCTCAGACCCGGGACAAGCCTGGGGTGGGAAGGTAGGAGAAGCTTCAAAAAATGCCAACTTTACAAGGGTGGTTTGGGAGGATCGCCTCTCAGATAAATGCTAACAACAACAACAAAAAGATGTCTCCTTCCAAAGCAGGGGCATGGCTCTTGGTGTCCTCGGCTTCCTGCAGACCGTTTTGCGCCTTCGTAAATAATAATGATAATGATAGTAATTAAAAACAATAATAATACTAGGTCTTACCAAGGCCTCTCAGTCACAAGTGTGAACTAGTCCGACTCACTTGCTGTTCCTTGGTGTTTCTGCGCAGAAGGATGGATCTGTAGCAGTGCATGGAACCACTGAAGGTTAAGTTACATTCCCCTCCAAAAGTATGTGCTCACTGATCCATTTAACCTATCTTTATTGAGCACCTCCCACATAAAGTAAGACTCGGGAGAGATTTACTTATATGCTGCAGGGCTGTCATGCGTGCAGGAATGGGTTTCGGAGGCCTGGGAGGCAAGGTGTGTCCCCAGAGCGGAAGTCTGGGCTGGTGGGAGAAGGCAGATAAAGAGTCTTGAACCAAGAGCCTCCTGGCAGCCTCCATCCACTTTTGCTTTGGGGATAAGCTTGAAGAGGAGGAAGTGTAACACAAGATGTAATCCGTGCCTTCCCTGTTCCCTTCAACATATTAGATATACATTTTTAAGATTCTTTTTTTCTGGATTTTACTTTCTACAATGGCCGGGCTGAACAGCACCCACCTCTTACTGTCAAGTACCCGTGGGTCAGAACTGTCTTACTTTCTGGGTCAGTTAAGTAGAAGCTACTCCTGGGCTTGCATCTGTGAACACACACACACACATGCACATACACACATTTGAATGCACTCCTTTCCATCTTTACATCTGAGTCTTGGCTGAGCATAGGTGGTCAAACAAGGCACCAGCACCTATGGGACAAGCTGGAACTGGGTGCAGAACACAAGCTGGTTATCCTCTGAGCCAGGGTCTGTGCCATGGGCTCATTCTTTCTGTAAGTGACACACCCAAATCCTGGTCTGAGAAAGTGGCTAAAGAGTGCCTTCGTTTTCATGGTCAAGGGCGTTCAGAATTAGAACCACCTGCTCCCTGCTGTACCCCCTCCCAGCCGTCCTCTGCAGATCTACAGCTCAACATCAGCACTGCAGAGCCTCTTCACATAGGAAAGGCGCAGCGTTGAAGAACACAGGCTTTCTCCAGTCACCCTTCTCAGTCCCCCTTTCCCAACACCATCACCAGAGAATTTCAAGAATGGTCTAGACTGTTTTTTGTTTGTTTGTTTTTTGTTTTTCGAGGTAGGGTCTCACTCTAGTCAGGCTGACCTGGAATTCACTATGTAGACTCAGGATGGCCCTGAACTCATGTGGATTCTCCTACCTCTGTCGCCCCAGTGCTGAGATTACAGGTGTGTGCCACCATGCCTTGCTGCTACGCTTAGCCATGATTAACGTCCACAGAGCAGTTGAGAGAAAGTGCACATTCATTTTAGTTTCATGCCTACTATCAATGGACTTATAATGATGCACAGCAGATTGTACATATAGCATTGTCTGAATTGCATGATATATTATTGATCTACCTGATGTATATTCTAACCAATCCTAGGAGACAAATGATAGATTGTACTGTGCTGACTTTTTAATCATTTATCAGCAATCTTGTCCTCAAGAATCTGTAAATGCAACATCATATAGTAGTTAAGTTCATTGAGCACTGGTGCCAGGCCATCAGAGTTCAAAGCCTGGCTATGCCATTTATCAGCTTTGTGATCTTGAACAAGTTCATTGGTCTCTGTGCCTCAGTCTCCTCTTTGGTAAAACAACAACAACAAAGGAACTAATTAGGGCACTTGCTGTTTACACATGAGGGCCTAAGACCTATCAAGCTGGGGGGTGGTCATACACTACTGTGGCCTTGGGTGAGGAGGGGTTTGTAAGACTAGAGAATGGCTGGAGCTTGCCAGCCAGACAAAAGAAAATGACACCTCTATGTTGAGGGCATGGTCTCAAGGAAGTATGTATGCAGTTGAACTATAGAAAAGAGCACCAGAAGTTCTACTCTGGATACCACACACACATGTGCAGTGCACACATCAGCACACACCCATGGATACAACACACATACACACACACATAGCTAATCTCAGTGTTCACCTGAATTTTGTCCTTTTGTTACCCACCATGGTGCCTTCTTCCTCTGGCCAGTATAGGCCATCTTGACAGTTTGACAGCCAGGTATCAAGTATAGTGCTCAGGGTGGTCTGGAACCTGTCCCCTACCTCCAGGAGATTAGACCAAGGACCTTTTCATGGCTTGTTTGCCCTTACTGAGGATCTGAGCCCTTCTTCTAGCCTGTCAATTGATAATGGTTAATTGATCATTGATAACACAATTCTCTCCCGCCCTATACGGAGAGAGCAAAGGTGAAAAGGAAGAGGAGGCCAAGCATCCTGGCAAAGGATCGACACAGGCCTTGCTCAAGGAGATGACCCGAATGAAGATGAAGATATGTTGAAGCCATGTTGAACATTAAAGCCATAAAGGTTAAGTGGCTTCAATCAACGTAGTAGGAGAGTTTTCTCTAGTGGTGTTCAACTCCCCATAGGCACCAGTGCATGAGTCCAAAGCTTGACTCAGTCCAGGGGACAGGCAAGGCGGGCTCCCTGAGCAACCAATGGCCAAGGAGAGTGAGAATGCTGATGACTGTGAGGCCATTATGGTGACCATGGAGCCATGTCTGAAGAGAAGAAAGTGAAGCAAGGTTGGGGAGGGGTGTGAGGGTGAGTGCTGAAGGCCTCATTGTTCACTGTCTGCCCAGCACTCTGAGCTTTCTCTGTGTGTTTCATTCTTGGCTCATCAGAAAGCAGCTGCTGAGACAAACTTTTGTTGCCGTGTGTGTATATTGTTAGTGATTCTAGAAAGTATGGCAAGGAAGCAAGGACATAAGGCAGGGCAGGGAAGAAAATCACTGTGGGTGACTGGGGATCAATTTCACAAAGGCCCCTCTGAGACCCTGTGTAGGTTTCAAGGGACCCACAGAGGGACAGAAGCTGTGATATTTTTCCACCAACACCTACCTTGTCACTTGAGTGTCACTTCCAATGCATTAATCCCCAGTGCTTCTGGCATATCTGAAACACTCAGGTGGAAGCGTATAGAGGGTCTGTTGACCACATGGGCTTGCCCGCACTGAAGCAAGCTCTGGGCTGGGGAGTGTGAGTACCAAACCAGCAGAATCTGCCGTGCCTACCCATACTGGGCATATATAACCGTGGGTAGCATAACACTGTCCCCAAGAACTCAGACACAGACACAGAAGCACAAACAACTGCAAGAAAGAGCTGCAGGTGTTGTGACAAGGGATGAGCAAAGTGCTGAAGGGATACAGAAGAGGGACCGGCCTGGGGACAGGGGACCTGTCAGAGGGCTCTTGTTTTCCTAAAGGTAAATAGGGCGTTAACTATATGGGAAAAGGAGAGCCTTCCTGATAAAGTGTATTTTGGGTGAAAGACCCAGAATCTCATGCCAGCAACTGTAAAAGTTCATTGATGAGGGTCCCTTTGAAAGAGGGAGGACAGGGAAGAGGACAATGGAACCAATACTATGAATGTAAAATCAGAATAATATAAATAAAAAATATATAATAAATAAATAAATAAATCAGAAGAAAAGCAAAAAAATAAATAAATAAATAAACCAAAAGTCTCTATCTGGACTCTTTTAGGTGCAAAGAGAAGAGTATTAAAGGTCAGTGAGGCAAGTGTAGGGCTCATCGTAAGTGCTCCAGAGCCTTAAAGGGACTCTAGAACACCTCCACTAGAGGGAAACAGATTCCCTTCCTCTGCATCTTGCATTCCCCCCCCCACCACCACCACTATGGGCTTTCTGACAAGAGTACCCCAGTGTCCTCAAAGAGGAGCCTGGTCACCCTGTACACCGGCCTTAAACTGAAGGCCTTCCAGTGGCTAACTGGCCCTGGGGCTTGGGGGAGGGGAGAAATGTGAAATGTTGCCTCACTGGGGCCTGCAGATGATATAGTTCCCAGGGTTGGCTTGTTATCAGAACAAACAACTGCGACACGCCTCTATTTGGAAGCCTGGGTTGGAAGCCTGTGAGAGGTGAGGATGTGGCCTGATGGAGGGACTCTGTTTCAATAAACCAAGTTGGGTAAAGTAGATCAGATGCACCACGAAAGAACTCATGGGTTTGGACAAAGACGAACCAGATCGAACTTCCAAGTTTAGGGATGCCAGGGTCAATGTGGGACTGGAAACTGCAAAGAGATCATGGGGAAAGTCAAAGTTGAGTTACATAAGTCCTAGCAGGGATCATAACATCTGTGTCTTACTGCTTCTCTTCTCTTCTATTTCCGTCTGTCAGGCTGGTCAGGACACTCAATTCGTTTCATGACCAAATTAATGGGCACAACCTACAGTGGGCAAAACACTGGACCAAAGCATTGGGACATCTATGTGGAAGTTGAAGACTTTGGGGTGGCAAAGACAAAACTGAGCCTGTTGCTGCCAAAGTCATAGTGATTGCAAGGGAAAGTGATTCAAGGGCTATAGGCGGAAGTAGAGAAGGGAAGAAACATTGTCCTCAAGAGAGGTTTCTGGAAGTGGAGGATGAGAACCACATCTTGGAGGTGGCAGGGGGAGAGAGTCGTGACCCTGAGTTTTCCCCAGGTCTTCCGTGTTTGGTGCCATCATTGAGATGTCCCTCTTGGTTGCTCCTAATATTTTCTACCACCAGGGAGATTTACCTGCATCACATGGACTCTCACTTTAAGGAGTAGGTAATACCAACACATAACCAAGGTTAAGTAACTTGTACCTATAGGAACTTGTAGCATGGAGCCTCAAGCCAGTCCTTGAGCATTAATTCAGATGGGCCTACTTCATCCTTTATCCTGAAGCATGCTGGGAGCATGCAGTTCAAGGTAGCCACACAGGGAGCCCCAGGCCAGCCTCCTGCTCTCTGCAGCTGTTCCCTTCCCAAGCCTCGAATTCCACCCACACGGAGGCGTCAATATTTTTCTAAGCAAGATGTGCCCGAGCTATTGATTGTTCTAGAATTCCCATGTCTCTAGGCAAGAAACCTTTTTTCCCAGTCTGGAGATTTGGAATTTAAGTAAGGC
Source organism: Orientallactaga sibirica (assembly GCA_036365145.1). Classification (NCBI taxonomy): domain Eukaryota; kingdom Metazoa; phylum Chordata; class Mammalia; order Rodentia; family Dipodidae; genus Orientallactaga; species Orientallactaga sibirica. The sequence goes on from JAEOAD010000004.1 coordinate 57,122,376, forward strand.
ATAATCAGACAGTGGTTCAGCTGCCCTTTCTGGGCATATATCACTCCAGCTCTCTGGACTTCATCTCTGCCCATCATCTATCTGTCAGCACCTCAGACTTTATACTGGTTGCATTCCACCTCCTCTGACTGGCTTTTTTCCTCGCAAGCCTGTGCACATTGGTGTGCATTTCCAGTTGTCCTAATCCTTTTTATTCTCGCCATTAAGCTTCTAATCTCTTTTCCCATCTATGGTTGTCACAGTAATGGATACCGTCCCTTGCAGGTTCCAAGCCAATAACTGGAAAAGTTGAGCCATACAGAGCCCAGCTGTCCCCTCAGTTCCTCTTCCTTGACCTTATAATTTGCTTATGTATCTCAGGTTTTTTGAAGCAACAGTGCTTCTGTGCTATCTCTTCTGAATGCACCCCTATCTGCTCAGTTCTCATACAATCTATTGAAGTAACATATTTGTGACATTTGCAGACCTGTTCTTCCATATGCTTTCAAAAACTATCCTTGAAAGCTTTTCATGAGATGTTCCAATGCATAGTTAGGAACGTAAATTATGTAAATTACACTTTGAATTGAGCAGGGTGAAAAGAAACATTATAATTCATAAAAAGAAATAAGTTAAGGAGCACCTTATAAATGCTATTTTAAGTATAGCATTTACATTAAGTAATACCACTCAGGAAAGACAGGATCTGTGAAAGAGCTACACAAAGCACAAGGTTCCTGCTTGGATGACTTTTTAATTTATGGTAATTTTCAGATTGCTATAGTTCCAAAAAGATGTCTTACTGTTTCTGGTGTTTTGGTGTCTTGCTCTTGAGAACTTTCCAAGGAAACAATATAAACAGGAAATTCTAAGTGGTTATTTAACTATAAATATTTTTCCCATGGCCCTTTCGTACCATCCATGTTCACTGTCAACATTTACTTTTCACTTTTGTTAATGTTTGTTTGAATGTAAGATGTCTCCATCATCTTATGTGTTTTAAGACTCCCTAGCTGGTGGAGGCTCTGGCAGTTGGGTGTCTTGCTGGAGGTGTGTCACTGGAGGTGGGCCCTGAGGTGTATTAGTTCAGCCCACTGGGTGTTCACAATTAGCTCATTCAATGATTTCCTCCCTGCTGCTGATATGTGACAATGTGAGCCGGCTTCCTGCTCGTGCCATGCTCTTTCCCTGCCATGATGAAAGTTCCCTCAAAACTGCAAACAGAAATAACCCCCTTCCTCTTATAAGCTACTTTTGGCAGGATGTTTTTGTCTCAGCAACCCAGAAAGTAACTCCTTCGATGCTGATAACGTGATCGTTGTGACCGAGGTCATCTTCATCGGATGCTATGCCTCCAGCACTAGGATGAACCTTAGTCTGCATATGGGGAAATCAAGGCAGAAAGGTGCTCCAGTTTGCTAGTCTTTTTACAAAATGCTAGTCTGGATCAAATAAGAGCAGGAAGGACTTCATGGGCATGTACCCAGTACAGTCTCACAGAGTCCAGTGGTCAGAAGTCTTAGGTTCCTCCTGCTTCTGGTTTAATGCACAGTGGTTGGAGTCCTTATAAGTTTTCTTTGAATTTGTGTATCTTACTGAAGTCTGATGGGCCATGACATTGCCTGGCTGTATCTCTTTACCTTTTCTGGGATGCTTTTTTGGCTGCCTCCTCTCTACTGCTGGCCGCTGCTTTCCTTCCAGAGTGGCAAGCACACTGAAGCCTGGCAGTGGACACCATGTGACATCTCAGGGCAGGGAAGCTGCTGCCCCCCTGTGCCAGCAGCCTTAATGCCCGTTTTGTGAAGACTGAGTAGGAGCTTATCACTGCTTGTTCTTGGCGAGGTATAGGACAAAAGTACCTGTGGGAAGGAGAGACTGATTTTACGTGCACATGGCCAGCCACACTGCATGTTTGTATTTTGTCTTAGGTACGGCAAATAGTGTAATGTGGACAGAGACTATAAATGGGTTGAATTTTGTCCTCACCCCCAAATATATGTGTTGCAGTTCTAACCCCCAGGATCTCAGAATGAGACCTCATTTGGAGATACAGTCTTTATAGAGAGAAACAAGATTAAAATGAGATGACTAATGTCCCTTTAATCTCATGATAGGAAGGGGGAAATTGAACACAGAAATATGCAAAAAACAGAGAAATGATATGACGAGACCATCAAAGAATATGTATGTAAGATCTGTAACCAAGGAGAGAGGCCTGCAGTAGGTCCTTCCCTCACAGCTTGCACAAGGAACCAACCCTGTCTGGTTTAACCTCACCCTTTAGCCTCCAGACTTAGGGAAAAGGGAAAATTCTATTGTTTAAGCCACCCCCCCCCACATTTGTTATGGTAACTTTAGCCAACTCACAGGGATTAACAGTAGATTCACCATTAAAAATTGGTTGGGGGGGGCTGTAGAGAAGAACACATGTTCGATTCTCCAGTTCCCACGTTTAGCCAGACACAAATTGATGCAAGGGTGCAATGCTGCACTTGCAACAAGAGGGTGATTGTGTCTGGAATTCATTCACAGCAGGCTGAGAGGCTGCTGGCGTGTCCATTCTCTGTCTCTCTTTGTCTCTTTGACTCTCTCTCTCAAAAAAAAAAAAAATGGTTTTGGGGCATGGTGGTGCACACCTTTAATCCCAGCACTTGGGAGACAGAGATAGGAGGATTGCCATGAGTTGGAGGCCACCCTGAGACTACATAATGAATTCCAGGTCAGCCTGGGCTAGAGCGAGACCCTACCTCGAAAAAAAATTGGTTTTTGTTTGTTTTCTAAATCGCTACCTTGTACTTATGTAAATTTTTAAACAGGCACATTTTCAAAGCAGAATTAGGATGGATAGCTCAGTGTAAACTCTTGCCTCCAGTGAAGGCAGATCATCTCATTTCCTGAGTCATTTTAGTTCATGGTAAAGCCCTGTTTTCTTCTTCTGTTTGCAGCCATGACCTAATCTGTATCATTTCCCCCAGGGCTTTAATATGCAGGCATTTGTGAGGACAGTTTAACAGTGTCTGTCTTACTGTGCCTTGCCATAACTTGCTCTTTGTAAGGAGGCTCCCTGGAGACTCAGATGGTATAGTCTCAACAAAGTCTAGGATAATAACACAGCCACTGTGAATAATGATTTTTATACCAGAAATGCCTGTTGAGTACTTTCCAGTTAAATAAAGGCAAAATGATACCAAAATAGACTAAAAACTAAAAGAAAGAAAAAGGTTTTCCATTCCATTTAAAACTGCATTGGTTAGATGCAGAGTTATGGCAAAGAGCCAGGACAAAGGAGAGACAGGGGCAGGGATGGGAATAGGCCGGGATGGCCAAAAGCAGCCAGAGAGGTCTAAAAGGGTTAACCCACCGCAGGGGTTAGAAACAGGCAATTTGAAGCCTCACAAAAGTGTACCCAGTGGAGCTGATTAAGCTGGGTTTCATTTTTCCCACATGTGACAGAGTATTGTGTGCCTCATGGAACTTGGAGTAGTGATTTGGAGAGATTAAAGAGAAAGGGGAAGAGACCACATAAAAAGATTTAGCAAGAGGGGTCCCGTGGGCCTGGGGAGGTGGTGATTATCCAGGTTCGAAAGCTGCAGGAGAATAAAAAGCCTTGGAATCAAGGACAATGCTAGGACAGGGAAAATGAAGGAAGTTCTGAGGCAGGAGGAGAGCTTTTCAAAGTGCATTTAAGTAAGTTTTTAATTGATTAATAGAAGGCAATTGACAGGAGCCAAAAAGCTTCAGTGTTAAAGACATTCACTACCACTCAGATGATTTGAGATAAAATGTACATTTTCATGCAGGGAGGCGTGGAAAGGACTGACACACTTTCGCTTTCTTTTGTGGAGCTGTTCTTTCAACTGTGCATGAGCTGCTTGCAGGAAGCATAGCAAATTCCTCACTTACTGGTTTGCAAAGAACCCGGATTTCTTTTCTTTTATCATTCAACTATGAGCAGGGTTTGATTCAAAAGCTTACAATGTCCCTTCCTGGCTCAGATTCATCTTTAGCATGCAAGCAGGTCTCAGTCCATTTGTTCACTGAGGGGAACATAGACAAATCCAAATTCTTGAAGCTAGAATGGCGGATACATCTCCAGAGAGAAACTGCTCACCTTCAGACTGGTTAGAGAGAGAGGCCTTCCCCCACTGCCGTCTACATCCCTTCCTTGTGGAAACAAGCATGGTGTCAGATCAGCAAAGAAGTGGACTCAAGAGAGGCTAAAGGCAAGAAGTGTTGATATGGGAATATGGGGTGTATCTGAGAATGATGGAGCCCTTTTCAGCTCTTGAGTAGGCTTTTAAACCAACAGGAGTTTGAGTGCTGAACGCTCACAGTCATGCAAAACTTCCACTGAGTCAATGGCCTTGATGTTCTTGTGAATTTGCTGAATGAAACCCATAGACCACAGAGGGTATGGTTTAGAAAGATTTTATTATGGTGCTTAGGAGAAGGAAAGAAGGCAGAGCTCCATGGAGCACAAAGGATCCCCAGAAATGGGAGACCATTAAGCAAGATTTATTTTTGGAAAGAAAATAAAGCAGAAAGCTCCCCATTGGGGGTGGGGGGGTCCCAGAAAGGGAATCTGCATGGTGACTTGGACCAGGGTTTCTTATAACCTTAGGGATGTAAACACAGCATCCCTCTGGGATGAGCTTTATTGGTTAAGTTTAAAAGTAGAGGACCTTTACTGGTTGGTGGGTCAGGGAGAAGAATGCAGGCTCAGGATACTGGATGAGGGGATGAGTTGGTCAGTCTGTTTTCACGTCTAATTTCCAGGAAAGGGGAATTTGTTTAGGGAAAAAATAGATAAGGAAAAAAAAAAAAAACAGACCCTTCCTGATGGGCTCAAAGGCGTTTCCTGCTTTTAACTAAGAAAAAATAAAAAATGATAATTAAAAAAAACCTGTTCGCTCTTAGTGCACTGCTACCCTAAACTGCCCAGCCAATGTCTACTCTGTAGTTACCGTTTCATTGCTGGTATAGAGCACCTGACGCAAAGCACCTGAACTGAAGCAGCTCCCTTCATAGCCTTTAATCCCAGCACTTGGGAGGCAGAGGATTGCCATGAGCTCAAGGCCACTCTGAGACCACATAGTGAATTCCAGGTCAGTGTGGGCTAGAGTGAGACCCTACCTCAAAAAAACAAAAAAAGAAAAACCCACCACACTTTATCTCCTATTCTTCAGCAGCGTGTATTTGGCTAGATGGAGGTTTCTCAAACCCAAGGGAGTAGGAAGGAGATTGCAACTAGATCACAGCATGGAAGCTGTGGTTTCCTAATAGTTGGTTTAAACATTGTACTTGATGAAAACTGACTTTGAACTTTTCCTTCCAGGTGCCTTCATGTAGTGTAGCATAGAAGCAGACTGTGGTAGTTCGAATATATGACCCCAATAGACTCAGATGTTTTATTAAAGTTTGACTCTAACTGCCTAGCCAGAGTGAAATGGGACTTACTTTTGGGGGTTCAAATGTGAACCCTAAACCTGAGCTCATATCTGCTTTTTAAAAGATTTTATTTTATTTATTTATTTATTTATTTATTTATTTATTAGAGTCAGAGAAGGGGAGAGTGAGAATGGGCACGCCAGGGCCTCCAGCCACTGAAACAAACTCCAGATACATGCATCACCATGTGCATCTGGCTTACGTGGGACCTGGAGAATCAAACCAGGGTCCTTAGGCTTCAAAGGCATGTACCTTAACCACTACGCCATCTCTCCAGCCCTCATATCTGCTTTTTTAAAATTTATAGATTTTTAATCTTTTAAAAATTATTTTATTTAATTTATTTGAAAGAGAGATAGAGAGAATGGGTGTGTCAGGGCCTTCAACCACTGTAAACAAACTCCAGACTCATGCATCACCTTGTGCATCTGGTTTACATAGGTCCTAGGGAATTGAACCAATGTCCTTTGGCTTTGCAGGCAAATGCTTTAACTGCTAAGTCATCTTTCCAGACTTCATATCTGCTTTTGAACACAGAATTGGATAAACCAGACTGAGGAGGTTGATTATTATTAAATTAATATGTTTATTAAGTCAGAGGGGTTGATGGAGAGTCCACAGATCAAAGAAGGGAGACTGTCAAGGGAGGTTAGCCTAAGAACCAAAGAGTGAGGAGAGGAAACATCCACATGGTCTAAGGGCCCATGCATATCCTTTCCCATCCTGGTAGCAGCTCAGCTGCAAGGGTGGGGAAGGACAAAACCTTACCAGTTGGTGAAAACCTCAGATGCTGAGAGACAAAAAGTCCAGGAGCCAAAAAAGAAAAAGCCCACCAAAAGCCTATTGAGCAGCCAGGCCTTTTATTTTGGGTCCTGGGCTGAATCCAGAAGAAGTCATCACATCTGGGTACAGGGTACGAAAGGGGCTGGACTGCAACAGATGCACCTGAGTAATTCCAGCTTGGCAGCAGCCTCTGCAGATAGCAGGGTGAATGTGTGGGGCGATTTCCCCCTCAGGAGGAGGTGTCACTGAGGATGGATCCTGGGGTCCAGCCCTAAGGTATTCTTGGGGCTGATTTCTAGGCCAAAGGTATGAGATGCTTGTGGTGCTGGCTGTTTGGTGGTCTCTCTTTGTCTCTTTCTTCTCTCTCTCTCTCTCTCTGTGTGTCTCTCTCTCCCTCTCTCTCTCTCTCTCTCTCTCCTTGGATCTGTAAAAGGGCTCCAGACTCTTCCAACATTATGGAATTTCCCTAGGATCTGTAAGCTTCAATAAATCCCATTCTTCCCATAAACTGTGTCTGTTTTCAGGTTCATCCAGCAGTGTGGAGCTGACTAGGACAACGATTTTATGTGACTTGTTGGATTCAGTGAACTCCATCACGGCATAACTTACTCAACACCAGAACACGCTGTGCTTGTCTAAAATGCCAACATGAAATGAGCATCTCTTTAGGAACTTTGCTTTCTTGTCTGTCTCAAGTCTTTTTTTTTTTTTTTTTTGTGGGGGGTGGTTTTTTGAGGTAGGATCTCGCTCTAACCCAGGCTAACCTGGAATTCACTCGGTAGTCTCAGGGTAGCTTTGAACTCATGGTGATCCTCCTACCTCTGCCTCCCAAGAGCTGGGATTAAAGGCATGTGCCACCACGTCTGGCTCAAGTGACTTTTCTTAAAAGTATAGATATTTCACAGAGGCTTAACAGTTCAAACCTTATTTTAGCCACCCAACACTTCAAGTCTTCATTTAGCTACTTGTAAGAAGAAGATGGCAGAGTAGAAGGGACTGGGAAGATGGCTCAGCAGTTTAAAATACTTACTTGCAAAGTAGACGAAGATACCAAAAGGCAGGTAAAGGTGACCAGAAGGGGTGCTGAAGATCAACTGGGAGGACCTCAAGAAACACTTCCTATAGGTCCTTCCAGTGTGCACTAGACAGATCTCATGGGCCTAATGGCCCCAGACTTTCAACTCTGACTTTTCATGGCATTATAAAGATTGGGAGATATCTGATAGGTGTTTGAGGATTTGAAGCTAAAAATCTTTCCAGGGTAAGTACCTTTCCAGAATCCTCATGTATTGGCCAGTTTTTGGTTACTTTAACAAAATAACTAAGGTCATGCATTTATTTTTAAAAAAATAAGTTTAGCTAGGCATGGTAGCACATGCCTTTAATCCCAGCACTTGGGAGGCAGAGGTAGGAGGATCACTGTGAGTTTGAGACCACCCTGAGACTACAGAGTGAATTCCAGGTCAGCCTGAGCTAGAATGAGACCCTACCTTAAAAACAAACAAACAAACACAAAAACAGGTTTATTAGCCTGGAGGCTCTTGAGCATGGTGCTAGGTTCAGCTCAGCTCTGGTGAGGAGCTCACAGTGGATGGGCATCACACTGGCAGAAGTGGATGCAAAAAGAGAAGACCCTGGCAAGACAGGGCATCAGAGAGATGACAGGAGCCAGTTTTACTCTTTTTGTGACAATCCTCTTGTAATCAAACCAGCCAAAGTCTCATGAAAGCCACATCAGTTCTCTCCATGGGCAGGCCTGCCTTCAAATTGCTTTCCTCAAGGCTCTGCTTCTCGCAGGCCCCAGTGCCTCTCATCTCACCACAATGAGATGCAAGTTCCCCATACATGAACGCTTGGAGGACGCACTTAACCCAACCACAGCCTCTGGCCTTCCGTGAATAACCTGATGCTGCCATTTCTTCCTCACTTTGAAATGTCTCCCCTTTGACTAGGACTGTAAATGTTCCCTCTTTTCCTTTGGTCTCACTCTTGCATGTGATGCCATCCGTCTCCCCTTGTGGGCCACTGTTCCTCTGGTCCTCTCATGTACCATCTCACTCACCTACATGAGAACACCTCTGGGGCATGAGCTCAGTTATTTGCCTTCGAAGAGTTATCTCAGCATCCGAGAGAATTCTGGGCACACAGTAGGCAATCAACAAGTGTTGAGGTTGTATATTATCTCCATCTTCTATACCCCAGCCCCAGTCATGTTTGATTTCAAAAGCTCCCTTTCATCTAAAGGATGATATAAAACACTTTGTTTTTGAATAAAATTCAAGAGCTTCATAAAATAACCCCAAACTACCTCTTTCTAATTTCATATACTGCTACCAAAATCCAGGAGCTGGTAAGAATGCTTACCATACAGGCATGAGGCCTGCGAGGGCCGGATTCACTCTGAGTTCAATCCCCAGCACCCACACACACAGCCGGGCATGTTCACGCACACCTGTAACCCCAGGTCTGTCAAGAATGGAGAGTGAAGAAGTGCTGGGGTTCTTTGGTCAGCCAGTCCGACTGAAAACATAGCTGCTCGAGATTTACTGAGAGATTCGGTCTCAAAGAAACACAGACGAGCTATTGAGGAGGTCACCAACCCTCTCCTCTGGCATCCACATGTGCACACATGGGACATGTGCATCTACATACAAATGTGCATACACTATATATATATTCCCCCCATCTTTCATATAGCTAGGCTGTTGTATTAGTTACCTGCTATCTGTTGTCACAAAACACTTGACAAAAATCAATTTAGGAGAAGAAAGGTTCATTTTGGGTTATAATTCCAGGTTACAGTCCATCATGGCGAGAAAGGCATCATGACTGGAGCTTGAGGCAGCTGGTCACATTGCACCCATAGCCACCCAGCACCGAGAGAGGAGTGCTGGGGCTCAAGCCAGCTCACTCTGGTTAATACAGTCCACAACGGCAGCCCATGCAATAGTGCCACGCACGGTTAAGGTGGGTCTTCCTGCCTTGACTAACCTAATCACAGGCAGGCCCAGAGGCTAACCTAATCTAGGCCATCACTCACAGGTGACCATAACTCCTATCAAGTTGACAATTAATATAAGCCCTCACAGTTGGCATTACCCAAAGCTGATCATTTTTACCATCTCTGAGCTTTGGAGACATTCTCTGTGTCTATCATATCCCCTTTGTAAGATTTCATGTCTCTTCATCTACGGTTGCCATACCTCCCCACTGCTCTGAATACTCTGGGACAAGGTCAGGCATCATGCGTCAGCAGTCTATTACTGTTGCCAAAATTATGCCGTAGTCAGTGTTTGCTGGATGGAAATAGGAGGCCGACTAGATGATTCTATGATAGTCGAGGCTAATATGATGTATTTTACTCGTGGCTTCCACCCCCATTATGTTTATATCTGTTATATCAATGTATATGTTGTCATGAAGTTGTAATTACCTGTGTCCATTTCAGTGGTCCCCAGGGAGAATATGATTTCCTTGAAGACAAGCACCATGACATATATATTCTTCCATCTTCAGAGTTCCCATATCAGAAACTTCCATATTAGACACTTACTACATGTTTGTTGTTTGGAACCATTTATAGCACTTTTTTCTCCTTCTTTCTATGTGATGACAGGATGCATACAAATAAAGCTGCACAAGAAGCTGGTCCTGAGTAAATTTCAAACTTGCATTCTAAGACAAAATAAAATGGATTTAGAAGACAGACAACCTTCCAGTCACATCTACTCTGAAGCTCATGGTTCGGAGTTTATGTGACGTCACTCCCCTCTGCTATCCCCGTGTCCCATCCCACACTGCTCTGCTTGGTCCTCCCTGTGGGAAACGGGTCAAGAGAAAGCGCACACACACTCCCACTCAAAAAGAATCCCAGCTACCTCATACATGACATCACTTGAGGAGCCGTCAAGTATCTTTACATTTGATCTATTTTATTTGTTTTGTTCTCTAATCATTTTTAAGAACTTACTTTAAGCACAATTACAGTCATGTTCTTCTTTAAAACTGATTTTTTTAAAGCCTACTTTTTATTTGCTAGGCAGTTTCAACAGATACACATTTAAACGAATAATTCCTATCTGTTTCCCTAGCATTATATACAGTGCCTCCCACATAGCCAGCACCCATGGACTTGTTGAGTGAATGAATGAATGAGTGGATGTTCCACATACAGTCATGAAGAAGACACTCTAAGTTCAAGAGCTGATCAAGCCAGCACATTCCTCACACTCCTTAGTGGAGAAAGTGTTAGATCATGGGGCCACAAAAAAAAAAGTCTGAAATGATCATGTGGTCAAAAGAAGGGTCTGAAATGTTCTCTTCTAAGAGGAAACCCTGAAAATGAAAGCATTGTCTTCCATGTTTTTTAAAGATAAAAATTAGTTTATAAGTTACTTCTAGTAAATCTCTCCTTCTCCTGCTAAACTTATAATTATGAAGGAGAGTACATAACATTTTCCTGCAAAGAGATTTAGTAATTCTGGCAGTACTTCATTAATCACTTAATCAGTGTTCAACCAGAACTGATGTCCTTGACATATATAATCAATCTTGATTCCTCCCTCACTTGATTTTCATCCTTTTTGAAATCCAACAACTATGTACACTAAGGATTAGTGGCCCATTATCACTGTAGATTTTTAGAGATAACTAATATGTGCACATAATAACAAACAGTGCAATAGTGAGACCAATGGTCTATTAGAAAACTGTTTTCTCTTAGGTGAATTTATAGAAATGAACAGCGCTGAAAACTGGGTGTTGTGGCTCATACATATAAACCCAGCTATCAGGAGGGGGAGGCAGAAGGATGGTGAGTTTAAGACCAGCCTGGGCTATATACCAAGACTCTGTCTCAAAGAAATAGACCAATGACAGCCAATAGGATCAGATTCTATTATAGCTCAATGGTAAAAGGGGCTCGGGACATTTGTTAGTATATTCAGAGGTAGTATGTTTGTTCTTTTTCTTTGTTTGTTTTGTTTTCTTTTTTGAGGTAGGGTTTCACTCTAGCCCAGGCTGACCTGGAATTAACTATGTAGTCTCAGGGGATTCTCCTATCTCTGCCTCCCGAGTGCTAGGATTAAAGAGGTTTGCCACAATGCTTGGCTAATGTTTGTTCTTATAGGTGAGCTGTAGCTACTTGTTTGTGATGTACACTGAAGAACTCTTCTAAGGCAGCATGCTAAGGGAAAACTTGCCATGGAAATATGGTAGGACCCCAGACCTGAGAAACATGGATTAGGTGTATCTATTATCTTACATTTTGAAAGTATTTTGTGGTTATATGTATGAATACACAAATTCTAATTCTGTCACTCTTTTTCTCTATTATTCTAGAGATTTAAATATTATTTTTTCACCCAAATCCTAGTGATAATTTCCTTGTCCCCTTAGTTATAGGCCACTCATCCCACTATCCATACACTGTCCACTTCATATTATTTTCTTATTCATTTTTTAAAGATTCAGTATAGATTTTTCAAGCAGGGAGTGTGGAAGAACAATAAATGAAGAATTTTAAGAATTGCACATAAATTTGAATAAATGAGGTAGGGTTTATTTTGGTTTCTCAATTTTTTAATCTGTTTATTTGGAAACTAAATTCCTTCATAAAAAGTGATAGCATGGGGCTGGGAAGATGGCTCAGTAATTAAAGGTGCTTGTTTGCAAAGACTGCCAGCCCAAGGTTCTAGTTCCAAGCCACCCACAGAAGCCAGATGTTAAAAGTGGCACAAGTGTTTGACATACATTTGCAGTAGAAAGAAGCCCTGCTCTCTCCCACACATGCACACATGCAAATAAATTTTTAGGAAGTGATAGCACAGGCCGGGTGTGTTGGCACACACCTTTAATCCTAGCACTGAGGAGGCAGAGGTACAAAGACCACTGATTTCAAGGCCAGCCTGAGACTACTTAGTGAATTCCAGGTCAGCCTGGGCTAGAGCAAAACCTTCCTAAAAAAAAAAAAAAAAAAGTGACTGCACAATGTCTGAGAATTGTTTAAAACTAAAAATCTGCCCCAAGTATGTATAATAGAACAAAAGTAAAGATATTATGCTAATGTTGAAGACAAGACTTTGGCACATGCTCAGATTGGAACTTGATAGGGTTCCACCAGATCTATAGCTAGATGGATACATGAAGAATCAAGACATTGAGGTAACTCTGTTTACTGACGGCTTCCCACTTCCAATGGTACTTTGTCATGGGTTATTTCATAGACCATCCTTGACATCCTTTTGGGGTCAGTGTCATACATACTCCCAGGACAAAGAGAGAAAGTGAGGCTCAGAGGTCATCTGCCCAGAGGTACATAGTTGGCCTATGGTGGATCCACTTGTACCAAGAGCTGCTAGCCATTAGCAACTACTCTGTGTACTCAACTCAGATGTATAAATTGAGGCCCAGGCAGAAGATTTCAGAGCTAGATATATATATGAATATATATATGTGCATATATATATATATATATATATATCAGATAGCTGCTAAACTACAGAATCATTATAGTAAAATAATTATCCTTCATTGAAAAGTTAATGAAACTCTGGGCTAGCTGGAAAGTAATTAGTAGATTACAACAGAAATTAAGGTTAACATTCTATCCAGGCATGAAAAGGTGAGAAGAAGCTTTGGAGGGAAGGTTAATTATCAGACTCCATATCGCATTGATGAGATTTGATTTTGAATGACTGTCTCTAATAACAACATGGACATAGCCTTCATTAGGAAAACAAATTTCCTGATCTAAATGAAATCTCCCTAAAACCATTCATTCTCTACTCCCCCACTACCACTCCCTTCTCTTTTTCTCTGATATATGGTGATCAAAGCAATTTTCTGACAACTAATTTAACTCCTCAAATACATGGCTATAAGGAAGGTTATTTATTATTAAAAGAGGGATGGCTTTCATTAATACACTGTCAATGTTTTTAACGGTGTCTTAAGTGATTTTGGTTACTATAAATTCAGTTCTCTTTAGTCTGATTAGTTTTGGAGATACTAAAAGACTTTACCTTTATACCCATATGTGAGGAGGCTCATTCTTCATTCTTTCAAACTCCCAAAGGGTCTGCCTATCCCTGATCTGCCCCTGCCATGTGACATAAAGTATCCTAAGCACCAGCAAGTTTAAGGAACTTGATACTGTCTCTTCAGACTTCTGAAGAATGAGTCAATAGTAAAATATAAGATGAGGATCTGGTTAAGGGAGGACAGAAGAGCTCGTGGACCTGGCCAGACATTCTGAGCTGAGACCACCTTAGCCATTTTAGGCCTTAGTATCAGCAACTGTCATGTGCAGTCAGCATCAAGCACAAGGCAAGTTTAAATGATGTGTTTAGTATATCCTTGTGCTTAAACCAAAGAAATAAGACAAGATTAGTGTCTTCAGAAGACCCAGGGAGAAATAAGCTCATAGTCAACTGCGAAACAGGTGACCTCCAGGCCTGCAGCTTGAGGAAACTTGAATGGAAGACAAGTGGCCCATATGCATTCTCTGGCTGGATCCTACCAGCTTTTCTCCAGGAAACTAGCCCAGATCACTTCTGCCTTCACCTGGGGATAAACGCAGGGAAATAGAACAAAGGCATTTTCTTCATATTTCCTGGTGGCCTCTGGTTTCTACCACTGCCATGGTGCTACAATAGCTCTTTGGTATCTAGGTGTAGCATATTAGATAAGGTCCTCTCAGTGCACAAGGATACTCCTGTTAAGAGGTTTTCCCCCAAAACAAAATGTCATCACTTTTCCACTCCTTGTAGACTCAGTACACAAAGCAGCATGCAGCAGCATTACATTCTCCTAAGCACTGACTTCTCTTATCAAGACACAAAGCATCAATTTTGTTTATTTTCTGGTTTTCCACCAAAAATTGATGGTAGAGACTTTTTCTCTCAGGCTCTTGACGGATCTGCCACACTCATAACACTAACGTCTGAAGAATGCCAAATTACCATCACACACCAGATGCCCAGCAGCCCTCCTTACTGACCCTATATATTATTGCAGTTTGACAGGAACCTTTTCTCATTAGTACCACTGAGAAATTGGCAAGTAACCCTGTTCATTCATGTCCAGTGGAGTCTTAGATCAGGGGTCTCATATTAGCACCAGTAAATCCAGTAATGCTTCTCAAGAAACTCTTGTTTGTCTTGAGCAACTGAAGACCTTCTGGGTGGCTCCCACCCCTCAGCTCCAAAATGACTGGCAGCTGTGACTTATCACAGCTAAGATATACACAGTGGGATCATCATAACCCTAGGTAATTATATATGAAAATTACATGCCACATTTTTTTTTCTGTTACAGAGAAAGGAATTTTCATTATCCAAAGTGAGATCCACCAGACATGTATGCAAGCAGGTAAATCTGTACTGACCTTGGAGAACTGCAAGGAACCAAACAAGTACATGCTATGGAAATGGGTTTCAAACCACCACCTCTTTAATGTGGGAGGCAGCGGTTGCCTAGGCCTCAATTTATCTAATCCAGAGCAGCCACTAAGCATATATGAATGTGATTCTACCCTCGTTTCCTTGAGATGGCACTGTGGCAGGAAGATGCTCCTGGGCCCACTCCAGTACAAGGTCCAAGTGAAGCATGACAACACGATTGTGGCCTCCTCAAAACATGTCCACAGATGGATCTCCTATCTGTCAGATGGTGGAGACATTTGTGAATATCCTCAGCAAGGTAAACGAAATTGACATCAAGGTACTCCTACATGGGTAGACAATATCTAGAGAGTTTTTCATTCATAAAATTTATAATTCATTATGTGAAAAAGGGTACACAGAGATGACAATGTCAGGGGACTTCTGGTAAATTTTAGTGGCTTATGGAAAAAGGATTGATATGCCAATTCTGCTAAAAAGGCAGTGGCATAGTCAGCTTCAATGTTGCTGGGATGAACTTCCAAACAGGGCACAAGTTATGGGAGGAAGGGGTATATTTCTGGCTTGCAGATCCAGAGGAAGTTCCATAATGGCAGAAGAAGCTGGCCCCCTTTCACAGGTCTATGCAGAGAGAAATACCACCAGCAGCACCATAAGCAAGCATGCTCTAAGAACCTCAGGCAAAGCGCATGCACTCTGCATACCGTATGCTAGAATTTAGATCTGCCCCCAAAGACAACTTAGAGCTGGACCCTAGGATCCACCCATAGTGACACCTCTTCCAGCCAGGCAGCTGGAAAAGTGCAAGCTTTCATAAATGGTTGAATCTATTGGGGGACATCCATTCAAACTACCACAGACAGCAATCTCAGAATTTAAGGTATCAAAAAGAAAAAAATACATTTAACTAGTTTGAGGAATCAATGGAAAGGAAAAGAAAACAAGAGGGAGAAAGAACAGGAAAGTAGAAAAAGATATTTAAAGAGAAGGCTTTTATGTTGACAAGTATAAAAACATCCATGTTTGCCACCATTTCTCTGATTATAGAAACTCAACCCCACCCATAGGGGTGTATCTGTGGGACATTCAAGTGCCTTCTAAGCTGAGCCAGTGCCCACGTGACAGTCATGCTACAAGGCACTGGAAGATAAATGACACACAATCGTCAAGGGTTATTTGTTGTTTGCTAAGCGTGGATTGTTGGAGAGGCATGATTTATAGGGGGACTTTTATTTTCCACAGTTCTGTTATCTTGGCATTTTTAAACAGAAGAAGATACAAAAATAAAGCTTTGCAGTTAAATTCTGACACCCAAATTCTATACTAGTTATTAGAAGCACAGCAAGGAACTCCCAAGGTCCACGGCTGGGCCTTCTCTGTTGCTACAAGGCTGGTGTGAAAGGTCAGGGCAAAAGCAAGACATTTTTCTGAGCTTAATTGCTACAGTGAAGCAAGTCCTGCAAAGCAGCAGCACGCTGAAAACCCTGCCATTCTAGGGAAGCACTTGTTTTTGCTTTGTGTTAACATTTTAGCTCTGTGTCCACACTGACAGTACACACAGAAGACCCAGAAACACTCGCATCTGAGTAGAAGGCAGGCGACTAAAACAAGAGAATATCCTGAAATCCCTCAATTTCTCAATGTGCTGTGCCCTCAGTGCGGCCCCTGACAATTGTGAGACAGTTTTAGGAATCTCCAAGGCCAACCCGTTTGGGTGGACTTGATTGCAGATGACTCTTGACACACCTCACTACAGAAAGCACCTCTTGGATCCTGACTAGTTTGTATTGATTGCTATGTGAGACCAAGGATGAAGGACGCTCACAGTACCCCTGTGTGGTCCTCTCTCTGGACCACTGTAGAGGCCACCTCAGCAACAGACCTACTTGGCCCTCTCTCTGTGCAGATTGCATGTGACACTGCACCTGTTATTTTCTTGATGCTGGAAATTTGACTTTGTCACTTTCCCAATAAAAATCTGCCGATGACTTCCCATTGCCCTCAGAATAAAGACCAAAGTATATAACAACAGGCCGAGACAACACTTTCTGGGTTCCACTTCCTTCCCCTTAGAGCCTCATTGTTCTTCCTCATTCACCATTAAAGCTTTCTTTCCTCCAGTTCTTTCTATACACTATTTCTCCTGCTGGGACAACTCTTCCCCAGACCTTGCTTCACTCAGTGACCACCCGACCCATTGCAGTCTCCTCTACTTCACACACGTGTACACACACACACACATGCACGCACGCACGTGCTCAATGTTTATTTGTATATTTGCCTTCATTTTCTCTCTTCTCCACTCTACCAGCTCCTCACGCATAGGAATTTTTGCCAGTTTGCTCGCTACTATATCCCCAGTGCAGAGTATAGTAAATGCTCAATAAATATTTATTGACTGAATGAATTAAATGTCTACAAAACTGCTTAGTTATATGCTGATGAGAGACTGTACTTTTAAATTTTCTAATTAAATTTTCTTTTTCATTCATTAAAAAATTTAGAAGCTGCTGAAGAACTACACTAGAGTAAATAAACATCTAGATAAATATAGAAGCAAACTGTTGGCCAATACTTCCTCTGAGCACAGCACTGGGCCTGGAACCAGACAGTGAGGCCAAGAGGGCTGGCTGAACTTTACCAAATGTTTACCATTAAGAGGTTTTTTTCAATCAATAAAAATTGTGGGGAGGCATGATATGTAGGGTGGCTTTCATTTTCCACAGTTAATCAGTTAACCACATTTATTTGAGTCTGTACATTTTTCCTTCTAGATTTGCATACAATCAAAGGGAATGCCCACGGGATGCCTTGTATGTTTCCCTTCCAGTACAACCATCAGTGGCACCATGAATGCATCCGGGAAGGCCAGGAAGGGGACCTGCTGTGGTGTGCCACGACAAGCCGATACGAACGAGATGAGAAGTGGGGATTCTGCCCAGATCCCAGTAAGACTAAGTGTAATGTCTCCATATGTCACCAATGAATCAAGGATGATTAGAAAGTTCTCTGTATCTAAAGACAAGCACCAGGATGGGTGTATTAAAGTCTAATAAGCACTCTGATTCCATTAATCCCGATTTTGATTTGGGGCTTGTTTTTGACTTGAAAAGACAATTCTGGTGTATATTCCTTCTTCCCTTTACATTCAAAAGATGTTAATTAGCCATTCTTCATTAAGCTCAGTGCATAAAGATGCTTTAACCGGAATCAAATTATAATACTCTGTGATCTCATTAAGCCCAGCTTCCCAGCAGAATACTTCAAAACAAACCTGAATGCAAATAAAGCCTAGTTCTCTTTTCAATCGCTCCCTGTTATGAGCTGCCCTAATTTCTCCACATCCACACTGCTTGTCTTGCCCGTTGTCAAGCCCAGGCATCAGCTGCTGCTTGATGATCCTTCTGTAAAATCACAGTCGCCTTCATTAATTCTCAACACTGGGGTCTAGTCTTCATGCACTTTCCTTATACTTACTCACCAGTATATTAACTATAGCCCTAACACCTTTTTCTTTCTTAACCTAGTTCTCAATGGTCACTGCCAGCTGCAGTATCCTAATTTTTTTTTCAGTCAACACTTCATTATTTTATTTTACTTTTATTTTTCTTTAACTAAAGATTTCCTGTTGTTCCTAAGTACTGGCCAGTACTTACATTTACCTTGTGCTTTCTGCATTCCATTTGCTTCACCTTGGGTCCCAAGTGAGAACTATGACTTTAGTACTTTCCTTCCATGCCTGCCTCCCCTCCCCATATATGATAAGATGCAACAAGTAAGTTCAAAGCAAAAGTAAACTGAGCCATAATGCCAAGGAATCTGATTGCTAAGTTTTCTGTACAACTATTTTTAATGTAAGAGCCAATGTGACTTAGTAAATAAGAAAGAATAGTGGTTTTGGATTTAGACAAACCAAGGTTGGAGTCCAGCTTCCTCCCACTAGTGACATTTTTGGGAACCCCTCCTCTGTCTCTCTAAGTCTCATCTTCCTCAGTGGTGACATGGAGACAATATCATTGCCTCTTTGGCTTACATGTGGATTCCATTAGAAGATGTATCCAAGGCACTTATAGTACCTGGCATAAAGGAGGCACTCCTGGATTGACCACCATTTATCTTTCTAATATCTTTTTAAAAATGCTTTTTATTTATTTGCAAGCAGAGCGAGACAGAGAGATAATGGGTGTGCCAGGGCCTCCAGCCACTGCAAACGAACTCCAGATGCATGCCCCCTTGTGCATCTGGCTTAAGTGAATCCTAGAGAGTCGAACTGGAAACCTTTGGCTTTGCAGGCAAACTCCTTAACTGCTAAGCCATCTCTCTCCAGCCCAGTATCTTTTTTTTAACCAGAAATTGAACCCAGTTCCTTGTGTAGGCCAGGCAAGCATATTATGACCCCAACCTTCCAGCATGCCTCTGAATGAATGATCTCTCTTTTTTGATATGGGTCAGCAAGCACTCGATTAGGCTTAGTGGTGAATGCTAAGAGGTTTAGAACTTTGCTTTCTTCAGAGGGCTTGCCATCTAGATGAAAGATAGGATAGAAGGCTTACTCTATGCCAGAAAAAATGCAGACAATACTTTATATGATGCCCTAGAATCACTTTGGATAAGAGACTTGGTGAGTCCAGGATATAGGTCTGAAGTGTCCACATTTCTGATAAGTACTTCATGTGTTCCTGATGCAGGTAATTCTTCACAGGGAATTCACAACATGCGTGCAATTCCATGCTACCTATATCTGTATGTAGGCATGTAGTCAAGACATATAGCAACCAATATGGCACAGGGTATCAACCTTTCCAGGGGAGACCTTAGTGTGGGGGTTGGAAGTTCCACAGGTCTTCTGCTGCTATTAACGCGTTAGCTGCTAGAACATGGGGGAAGGAGGTATAAGGAAGGCTAGGCCAGCAGGGGGCTCAGGACATTAACTGTTCACCAAGTAGCATGAAAGGATCTTGTTATTAAGTATTGCACCTTCTCTGTCTGATCCAATTGTATGCATGCATGTAAGGGATATATACACGTTATCCCTATACCCTTTGAGTTCCTAAACCAGATGTCATATTATTTGCATCTTCTGTTTCTGTTCTATCTCTAATACATTTCATAATTAAGACCTAATTCTAATAAGATCTATACATACTTCCTCTGGTTCTTTTTTTTTTCTGAGGTAGGGTCTCGCTCTGTAGCTCAGGCTGACCTGGATTCACTGTGTAGTCTCAGGGTAGCCTCAAACAGCAATCCTCCTACCTCTGCTCCTGAGTGCTGGGGCTAAAGGCATGCATCACCCCATGGCTCTTTTTGCTTTTCACATGGGACTATCTTTTTTTATGAGAGAGAGAGAGAGAGAAAGGGAGAGAATTGGTATGCCAAAGCTCCCGGCCACTGCAATTGAACTCCAGACACATGCACCACCTTGTGTCCATGTGTGACTTTGTACACTTGTGTCACCTTGTGCATCTGGCTTATGTGGGACCAGGAGAGTCTAACATGGGTCCTTAGGCTTCATGGCAAGCGCCTTAACCACTAAGCCATCTCTCCAGCCCAGGACTGTTCTTTAAAGTACAGTGTTCTTAAGTTTCTGAGATAAGTCTTGCCACCATCCCCTGTCACTTGCAGCCAAATACAGTTTCCCAGTGGGAGCTGATTGTCATGCGTACAGGGGCTTCTCACGCCAGATGCCAGCTCCCCTGACCTCTACCACAACAGCAGAAAGTGTGCTATTTGCATGGTGCTAGATTACAGTTTTTTTCCTTTCTTGTTACTTTTGGTTCCTGGTGGCCAACATAACTGCAAATGCTGTGTCAAAGAATGACATCTGAGCAAGTGGGTAGCTTTTTACGCAGAGTCAACAGGTGATCGTACACAGAAGAGCAGGATGAAGTTAAACCCCTTGCTTCTGTATCTCATCTGTCTCCCATACAAATTACGTGTAAAACAATGCTGCCTTTATTTAAAACTAGATTGTCAATGAACAAGATTCAAACAGAATACTCACACATGCAGGGCACACTAACCCTGTAGATGTGATAAAACATCTTCAAGAATAAGCATCATACAGGAATCACTCTGGGCTTGTTTAGAGGCAATTCTGGGCCATTCTCAGCCTCTCAAGTTGTAGGTTTTCCACAGCTGGAAAATTCTATTTAGAGAATTTTTAAATTTTATTTATTTGGGAGAGAGAGACAGATAGAGAATGGACACACCAGGGCCTCTAGCCACTGCAAACGAACTCCAGACACATGTACCACCGTGTGCAGCTGGCTTTATATGCGTAGTGAGGAATCAAACCTGAGTCCTTTGGCTTTGTAGGTAAGCACCTTAACTGCTAAGCAACCTCTCCAGCCCTAGAGATATATTTAGAATGTCAACTTCTGAAATGTTCTGATTTGCCTTTGAACTTTATTCAGTTGATACAGGTGTTTTTTTTTTAAATCAGTAACTTAAATGATATAACAAAGTAACTGATATATATACATATGTAATTTCCATCCTCACCTGAGCTCTCAATAGGGATCAGCCAGACTAGTCTCTCTTCATCAAAATGATGGCTGCAGACTGCTTTGACCATACTAAAAACATTGAATTGTGTATTTGAAAAGACTGAATTAGATGGCATATGAATTATATTTTAATAAAACTGTTTTCAGGAGATGAGTCAGTATGTATCTAACATATTTAGCTATTGAGATCATGGTATGTAGCTATTGAGATCATGTAAAGGCAATAATTGGGGATGGGAGACCAAAGTAGCATTTTTCATTTTTTTTTTTTAAGTATGAGAGATGCTGAGCTATCATGAAATTCATCTAGCTGATTCGCAATATAACAAAGGAATGAAGGGAAGTAATTGTTGGCATCTATATGGTCTCTCACAAAACAAAGGGAGTAGAGTGCAGATCATAGACGTGTAACTGACCTGTTATCAATGTGAAAACAATTCCCCATTGGAGAAAGGAGGTAGATGATAGTCCAAAGAAGGTGAGGAATTCTGTGAAGGGAATTCTGAACTGTGGAAGACATAGGTAGGCCCCGTGGCTGTTGGGAGGGCAGAAGCTTACTAACAAAACTCGGAATGTTTCCAGGAAGCATGGGGTGGTTGGTAAAGAGGCATTTAGGATTATTTCCTTTCAGTGCTCATCTGTTAGGTACAGGCAGCAGTAGGCTGGTGGTTGGGCTCTGTCACTAAAACACTGCCCCATAGAGTCACTACTGGATGCATCTTGGTCATAAGCAACAACTAACAAGACTAACACATATCTTTCCTTGGTCTTCTATAACCTATTTGTTTCCCCATTTTCTTTGTGGTTACTACTTCTTAGTTTTATTTGATCGCATGTTCATCTGTACCCAACAGCCTTTAAATGCTGACAGGAAAGCTTAGGGAATAGTGTGAACAAGATGGAACATGCCTCCTGCTTTCCTGACAGCTATATTTTATCAGGAGAAACAGTTTATCCCCAAGCCATTACAAAATACATCAATCCATCAGTTGTGATCTGGGTTACTTACCAAGAAGTATGTAACATTGAAAATATAAATTCATTGCAGGAAATCTTGACTTGACCTGGTGTCCTTATAGTGTGACACTCACCAGTCTACATGCAGAGAGCAGACATTCAAAAGATATGTACTGAGTCTATGAAAGACAAGAGAAATATCAGTAACTTTGCAGCTAGGTGTTCAATAGTTTCTCTGATGTTTGCATGTGTATGTATGTGTGTGTGTATGTGTGTGTGTGTGTTCACAAAATGAATTCAACAATTTTAAAAGGTGGCAAGAGACAGTATACCTGGGACAATAGCACAGCTAGGCCCTTGGGGAAGAAAAACAAGCCACATTGAGACAGGAGAGTAGGAGAAATCTCAATTACCCTGAGAAATCAAGGTGGACATGGATACACCTGGTTCATTGCAGCAGAGGTATTTGAGAGAAGAAAAGAACCAACTTATGACGTCATGCAAAAGACTTTAGTAATTTCTTGTCAAATAATGAGACATTTCCTCAAGGAGCTCAAAGTTTAGGGATAGAAAAGACATTATAAAGAAACGCAAATGTGCAAAGATGATGCTAATCTTTAGGTTACTTTTTTTTCCCAGAATAATTAAAATACACCCAGACTTGTTCAAATGCCCCAGGCCACAATAGGCACTTGTAATAGTGGGCTCCTGAGAACAGTCTTGGGAAAGAGCTGAGCATGCAAGAGCCTTCTCAGAGAGTCCTTCCTGGTTGCAAAGGAAGGGAAGATGACAGAACCTCACAGAGGCATTTTCATGCCTGGTAACTCCTAGACCAACCCTATGATGAGTTTTCAAGCTGGGGCACCCCTCCCCCACCAAGTTGCCCCTGGTCAGAATGAGCCCCTGGCCTCATTCCTGTGTTAGTGAGCCATGGTCCTTAAGTCCTAAAAGCTTAAAGCTGAAGATATTTGATAATTGGGAACGTAAGTCCTGAAGGGAGATGGGAGCATGCCAGAACATCATTTTTATTCTGTTTGCTTAATAACCTTTGAATGAAACCTGTAGAGTAACACAGCCCACCCAAAGAAGCAGACAACACTGTGGTCTGCCTGCACAGAAGTACACATCCTAACATTTTAGTTAAACAAATTTCAATAATAAATGAACCAAACTTGTTAGGAGAATATCTGCTGCAAATATTTGACTGAGGTTTCTCTGTGAACTCATCTTGAAAATTGACACAGATAGTCCAAAACCAAGGAAAATCTAACTTTAACTGGGCTATGTAATACATGACCTAGATTAAATTACCTGCACTCCCTTCACCTTAACTGTTTAATATGAGAATTCAAGCAGGTCAAGGCAACAGCCTTACTGAAAGGACAAATCCAGCTCTTGGCAAAAATGCCATCAAGATCGATTAAAGTGTCCTGCAGACCTTTCTGTGCCATGCATATTTGTATGGTCTGGAGGCTTATAACTGAAGTTATTGTCAAATCTTTTCCCATAACAGAAAAGAGGCAGGTACTTCCTTTCCAAAGTTGATGTCTCCTCTTCTGAGATCTTCCCTTCTGCCATCCTGCCATCCTCTAGTTAGCCAAGGGCCATCTAGACCTACCCTCCTTGGGAAGGGCTTTAAGTGTTTTTCTTTAGATAGTGTTTGCTTCATGAAACATCTGCATTAGAATCAGGAATGTGCTTTAACTATATGTTCGGAATCCCACTCTGGACCTGGTTCAGAATCTCTGAGAATGAAAGAAATCAACTTTACCTCTTCCTTCACCCTCATTCTCACAAGCAGGTTACAGGACTCTTCTGCACAATGACTTGTACACAGTTCCCTGCTTCCCTTCATGCATGGCGTCAGCTGTCACACAGGATGAATATGGCCAATCTAAGGTCTGAAAAGCCCAGTGCATTGCTCATCTCAGGGAAGGTCTAATGTTTTCAACTGAAGGCAGTGTTGAGGGATTCCATCTCAATAGGAAAATTTCTACCACAAGGCAAGGTAGTTTCTGAAACTTCCTGTCTCTTTCTCCTCCCTTTCTTACCTTATCCTTCAAATTCTTTTATTCTTTTAATTTTTTTATTGTTTTTTTTTTGGTTACAATCTTGCTTTTTATTACCTTTAATCTTAGACTCTTCTATGAATATGGATCTCAGCCAGAAAATGCTATAGACAGCTTTAGATTTATTCATAATTTCATAAATTTCAATTAACTGATTACGTTCTGTGAAATGTGTGCTGATGCCAGACATGAAAAAAAAACTTTCCCCGTTTCTCAAGGGGATCATCTGAGTATTATGGAGCGGGGGGGGACAAACGATCTCCAGATTCATGCACCACTTTGTGCATCTGGCTGCACATGGGTACTGGGAAATTGAACCCAGGCCATTAGGCTTAGCAAGCAAGCTCCTTTAACTACTGAGTCATCTCTCAAGCCCCAATCAGAGATTCTTTACTGATAATTTCTTGAATCTCCTTAGATAAATTTTGAAGGAGTTTAACTGTAAGATGTTGGTAGATATCAATGCAAACTTCACATTAAGACCTAATCAAGACACTCAAGTTTTAGAGGTTGCAAGTTGGATTCATTCTATTCAAATTTATCTTAGAAACAGATTACTATACAGATAAAACTACTGGATGTTTTTAATGGGCTTTATTTCCAGCCTCCGAAAAGAGCAGCTGTGATGCTGTCTGGGAGAAGGACTTCAATTCAAGTATTTGCTACCAATTCAACCTGCTTTCATCTCTCTCGTGGAACAAGGCACATTCTTCATGCCAGATGCAAGGAGGTGCTTTATTAAGTATTGCAGATGAAAATGAAGAAAATTTCATAAGAAGTAAGTAGGTGGATGACACACATTGATATTGACAAAATAAAATGACTATTATGAATAGCTTTATCTATGGATGCAAAAAGTATTCTTTAAATATTCCTTTTAAGCTGGGCTTGGTTTGTGCATGCCTTTAATCCCAGCACTCAAGAGACAGGTAGAGAATCTCCATGAGTTTGAGGCCAAGCTCAGAGCTACAGAGTGAGCTCCAGTTCAGCCTGGGCTGGTGTGAGACCCTACCTCAAAACAAATAAATTTTAAAAATTCCTTTAAAACACTGGTCTTTTCTTAATGTGACCCAAACTTTAATCTTGTGTTTTTACACAAATCCTAGGCCATTCTCCTTGGTAGGTAGTCATGTCTTCCTTAGTTTTCCCCTTGGAGAAGATAATTTGAGGCCACAACAAGGGACCCAGGGTAGGAGCAGTCTAGACAGTGGGTCAGAGAAATTCCTAAACTTAAGTACCAATTGTTGTTCATCTGGGAACCTAGATTTTCCACTTAGATTTACAGATAATTGAATTGTACATTGTAGGCCTTTTGGTGGATGTGAAAGAACTTAAAACTTATAGGTAAAAGCAGAAGTATCCCCATGTCAACTAAAGACAAAGACATGATAATATATCAAGGTAAATGTGCTAACGAGCTGGGACTTACATGTTGTCTATAGAACAAATGCTTTTGTGTGTTTCATCAGATTGTTTGAAATGTTCAGATCGTTTACAAAATTAATCACTTTGATTGGATGTTTCTACTTTTTCCTCCGGTTTTATTGCATTTATGTTAGAATCTGAAATTCAGCTTTATAGAAAGAAAAACAAATGAAAAATCTCTACAGTTCATGTCCTGCAAAATATGTAAATACATAATGCATTATTCATTCATAGGTCTATAAAAATTGTTTCATATGAAAACACAAGGCAGCTATTGCATAATGATTCTGTGTAGGAAGCAGAGATCACCTGCTTGCATTTGAATCCTGCCTCTACCACGTGCTAGCAGGTTTATTCAAGCAAGCGACTAAGCCCCTCTTTGTCCAATTTCTCCCTCTATCAAGTGCAATAATAACAGCATCTTCTTGGAGGCCTGGCTTGTACCTCAAAATGCAGGTGAAATCTTAGAAAAATGCCAGCAGACATAACAAATCCTCAGTGTTGGTTAACCATTGAACACCTATGCACGCTTTTTAAAATTCATTTGTTTCATTTACATGCAACATATTTATATATGTGTAATATATATATATATATATGTATAGTTACCTCGTAGTGTAACTTTTGTTTGTTGCTAGTACCAAGCATGCCTACATATACCTTTGTTCAGTTTCCCCAACTCCCAGTTCCTTCTCTCTATGTTTATAGAGATATAGATGTTTACTGGATAGAAGAGGAGGCATACTGTAAAGCTTCATAGAGTCAGTAACGCCTTCCAGAATGATCGTAACAAGTTGATGCACAGTGCATGCTTGCCCTCCCCACCCCCCACACTGTTCTGCACAAGTGGGGATTTATCATTGAAACTAATTTGAATGAGTCATATTAAAGGAAAACACCAATTTCTAAAGTCATTACTAATCATTACTAATGAGTTTTATGTAAAAACTTGCACACCATTTATGAATTACAATTGTTATCTCTCTTTAACTGTCATGATCTCTCATGAGAGGATTTGGACTTACTCATCAAACCTGAATAGCAAATTTAAAAAAATAAGATATGTCATTGACTTTTATTTGAATACCTCAGTTCTCTAATCAGACTTATAGGACTTTTTGGAAAACAGAAGTGTATTCATAAAAATAGAAATCTAGACTAACCAAAGAATTTTTTTGTTTGTTTGTTTGTTTTGTTTTTCGAGGTAGAGTCTCACTCTGGCTCAGGCTGACCTGGAATTCACTATGTAGTCTTTGGGTGGCCTCGAACTCACCGTGATCCTCCTACCTCTGCCTCCCGAGTGCTGGGATTAAAGGTATGCGCCACAACGCCCGGCTCAAAGTATTTTTTAATGATGAGAATTGTCTAATGTTTCTTACTAGTAGTTATGGTTGAATATAAACTGTAATACAAGGACTTATCTCAGCTATCACAAATGCCAAGAAATAGCCAAAGAAATTTAATCTTGAGGTTTTTTTGGGGGGGGGTTTCATTTTTCGGTTTTTCAAGGTAGGGTCTCACTCTAGTCCAGGCTGACCTGGAATTCACTATGTAATCTCAGGGTGGCCTTGAACTCATGGCAATCCTCCTACCTTGCCTCCCGAATGTTGGGATTAAAGGTGTGCGCCATCACGCCCTGCTAATCTTGCATTTATATTTATAATATTGCATGTCAATTTTTCTATGCAGTTAAATAGATTGAATTCTTTTTGTACCTTTGAAACGTGATTTAAACAAATTGCATGATGATTTAGGTATGTTTCAATAAAACAATTGCACAGTTTTGGGTATTTAAAATGATTTGAAGAATAACTAATATTTTAATTAGAGTAATTAAATATATATCTTAACACTTTTTCTGGATATGAAATAAGGAAATCTCTCCTGTCTTGTCGATGCATCTTCCAGTCCACTACTGGCTTTCACAGGAAAACCTGCTAAGTGATTGTGCTATTGGAAGGAGTAAGCAAATGGACATTAGGAGGGGATTGTTCATGCCCTACAAAGTTGGAAATGGGCCCATGCACAATATATTGTCTCTGTCTAGTGATTTGTGAGGTTTTGAAATTATAAAGAACCTTTTTACTCTTTTTGTTAAATGGGCCAGGGTCCTCCAACTTCCACTGTTGTATTGAAACATCTAGTCATTGAGGTGCTCCAGCCTCATGATGTGAATACACTGGCTCTATAACCTGGCAGTCACAGTCTATCATCTAGCCTGCGAACAAAGGGAGGTGCCTTTAATAATTGATCTGGGGCTACTAGCATAAACCATGATTTCTCAGGCAAGCCAGGACAGACAATCACTCCCTCTCTAACCCCAGTCTGATTCTCCATTTAGGTGTTGCTTTTGACTCCAAAGAGGGCGAGGATAGTTCTGAAGCTGATGAACCAGAAGAAATATAACTCACTTGTATAGAAGAAATGACTAAATGGCAACATTTGAAAGTGCCACAGAATTAGCCATTTTCATTAAAAGGTGTTAACACTGTTTTCCACCCAAATTTTATCATACAAATAGTATGTGTTTAGACACTTCCTTCACTGTACAAAAAAAGAACAACCAACAAAATATTCCCCATACTTTAAAATTTTGAGACCCATATTTTCCTATACCAGCATGCCAATGTATGTTTAGTTATAATATCTGTTACAGAAATGGGATTGAATTAAACCAGGAGATGCTGCAGAACCATGGTTAGGAGCAAGGGCTGCACAGCCAGGATGCCACAACGCATTCCTCCTTAGGTGTGCAGTGCCATGGCCTTCGTGCCCAGGAACTCAGGTCCCTCCAGAGCTGCTCTTCGTACTACACTGCTTCTCTTGTTCAGACCACTCTCAGTGGCTCTGGTGGGTTTTCCTTCACCTTAACCTCCACTGTCTCAAACTAAAGTGTGTGAGCTCAGGAAAATGAGCTAGGCCCAAATTCTAAACTGGGCCTTCTGTATAGATTGGTGATCAAAGATGGCATTTCTGGGTACCTAGATAAAACATTCGTGCTACAAGTTGTCTGCAAGCCTTCAGCAGACCGCTATGTGTTTAAGGTGACGCTGCCTGACTTTGTCACTCTGAAGCACCAGGGGAGTGGTTCCTTGCACCTAACCCCTTTCTTGTCAAAGGCTGAGATTAATCAATGGCTGCATGATATGCAGGAATAGGAAATCAAGACATAAGTGAAACAAAAAGAATTTTTTTTTTTCTAGGTAGGGTCTCACTCGAATCCAGGCTGACCTGGAATTCACTATGTAGTCTCAGGGTGGCCTCGAACTTATGGTGATTCTCCTACCTCTGCCTCCCAAGTGCTGGGATTAAAGGTGTGCACTACCACGCCCGGCTCAAAAAATTTTTTAATAAGCAAAACACTGAACTTGATTTGATTTTTATTTTGTTTTGTTTGTTTTCTTTTCTGTTAACTCCCTAACTTTCTTTTTAGAGCACATGAGCAGTACACTGGTAGAAGCGTGGATGGGTCTGAACCAGCTGGATGAAAGTGCTGGCTGGCAGTGGTCTGATGGTACACCCCTCAACTATATTAACTGGACCCCAGGTAATACGTGCAGAGATGTCGTGATCCTGCATGCTTAAACAAAACAGCGCTATGAGATGTGCTATTCTGGGAACTGAGAAAGGGCTCAGTTGATAAGTGTTTGCCATACAAGCATGAGGACCTGATTTGAGGCCCCAGCACCCACATAAAATGGTCATAAACACACATTCACCACACATACTAAAGACAAGTTGTTCTGAGAGTGGTTTATATTTTTTCCTGAAGATATATTATTATTAACATGGATTATATATGTATATTTTTTTTTTCGCGAGGCAGGTCTCACTGTGTTGCTCAAGCCAGACTAGAAGCCTAAATCCTCTTGCCTTACCTTCTCTAGTGCTAAGATCCCAGGTATACACCATCATACCGGTGGTTTACATGTACTTTTTAAAAATTATTATTTTATTTATTTTTGGAGAGAGACACAGAGAGAGACAGACAGAGAGGGAGAGGAAGACAGGTAGAGATGGGCACGCCAGCAGTCTCTCAGCTGCTGTGAACGAAATCCAGATGTGTGTGCCCCCTTATGGTCAAGTGCAGCATTGTGCCCTTGTGTCACTTTGCATCTGGCTAAACGTGGGACCTGGAGATTGGAACCGGGTTCTTAGGCTTAGCAGGCAGGCGCCTTAACTGCTAAGCCATCTCTCCAGCCCGGTTTACATGTACCTTTTTAACCTTATAAGTCAAACTTGGCAGAAGGTGAATGCTAGGAAGGTAAGATATTTAGCCCAGCTTACAGGAGAATTAAGATCAAAGCCAGACTTCTGTTTTAAAAATAGAAACAAATTGTAAAATATTCAAACAATAGAAGGACATCAGTTCATTGGCATGCTTGCACTTCAACTGCAAAAATCGTGGCTCTAGCATAACATCTTGTCCAAAAGAGGGACTATCATCTGATGTTAAAACTACATTTCAAATATTTTATTTATTTGACAGAGACAGACAGAGATATGCCAGGCCCTCTAGCCACTGCAAACAAACTCCAGACTCATGTGCCACCTTGTGTATCTGGCTTACGTGGATACTAGGGAACTGAACTTGGGTCCTTAAGCTTTGCAGGCAAGCACCTTAAGTGCAAAACCATCTCTTCAGCCCTTGAAACTACATTTTCACGTGTGTTAAGGCTAATATTAAACACACACACATTGTGTTTTCAGAGTTAAATGTTGGGCCATTTGTTGAATATCAGTGTGGAACGTTTACTCCATTTGTGCCAACTGCCTGGAGAAGTAGAGAATGCGAGTCCACCTTGCCTTACATATGTAAAAAATATCTAAACCACACTGATCATGAGATTGCTGGTAAGTGCTTTTATTTTCAGTTATTTTGTAGTGTTTAGTTGTGCATTTAATACATTAAAATCTATTTTGATAATAATTGATAACGTAAGCTTAGCTAAAGTTGATTTCTATTTATATGAATAAAAATATATGACTAGCTAATATCTGACATTCCAAAAAATTGTGAGTCTTACAATTGCTCTCAATAAAAATTGTAACTGAATAATCTGAGCAGATAAACATTTTCTTCCTTTTTCAAAAATTTTTCATTTTTCATTTATCTACATTAGGAAAAGTATTCTCCCTTTTGTCGTTTTGAGTTTTACTTATGGAAAAAAAAAAACTTTTTCTTTAACTTGGCACCCTATCTGTATCCTATTTCTGACCCCAGCTTCTGTTGACCACTATTCTACTCTCAACATTGATGGAATTGTGGAAAGTTAAAAATAATGAATTCAACATCAATGAAACCCTTTTTTCATTCCATATGCTAGTGTCTTTTTAAACTGGCTTAGTTCACTTACCATAATGATCTCTAGTTCCATCCATGGCGTCCAAAGGACAGGGTTTCACCCTTACATGGCTAAGTAGCATATACAGTAAATGTACCATGTATTTTTATTCATTCATCAGTGGATGCACACTTACTTTGTTTCCATTTCTTAGCTATGATGAATAATGCTGTAATAAACATGACAGAATTTTAGGCGTGTATTTGACATGCCCATTTCATTTCATTTGGATATAGATACACAATAGTAAGAAGACTGTGTTGCATGATAGATTATGCTTTTTAAAGACTCCCTAATATTGTCTTCCATAATGGATAATTTACATTCTTCCCAACAGTGTGTGTAAGTATTCCCTTTTCTCCTCATCCTTGACAGCATGATTATCCTTAGTCTTTTTGGATAGTAGCCACTCTTACTATGGTGAGGTGATATGTCCTTGTGGTTTGATTGACATTTACCTACCCTCTGATTAGTGATGCTAAGTTTTTGTTCATACCTTGTTAGCTGTAGGTCTTCTATTGAAAAATGCCTATTTAGAGCTATTGCCCAATTTTAATGGAGGCATTTGGGTTCTTTTATTTTATTTTGTTTGCTTGTTTTTGTTTTGTTCTTACAGGGTCTCATCTGGCCTTGAACTTCCTATGTAGCCAAGGGTGATCTTGTTCTCCCGGTCCTTCTGCCTCCACCTCCCAAGTGCTGGGATTATAAGCATGGATCACTACTCTCAGCTCTGGGTTTTTGCTACTGATATTTGGGAGTTCCTTATATAGTCTAGATATCAATCCCTTGTCAGACACATAGTTTGTAAATCTTGCCTCCTGTTGTTTGTGTCTTCATTCTTTTGAGTGTTTCCTTTGTTGTGCAAAGGTTTTTAGTTAGATTTGTATGGCTTTGCTTTTGTTTGCCATGTTTTAACATCCTGTTCAAAAAATTCTTTGGTCCTGAAGTAATAAATAGTTTCATACTTTGGGGCATTTCACATAATTATTGGTATTTTGATAAAAATTGCACTGACTACATAAATGGCATTGAGTAGCCTGGCCATTTTAACAATATTGATACTTCTGATCCATGCACAAAAGATGTCTGTCTTTTTTTTAAAATCCTCTTTGATTCCTTTAATCAATGTTTTATAAATTTATTGTAGATATTTTTCACCTGTTTGGTTAAACTTATTCCCAGGTATTTTGTCTCATTCTGTTTTTCATAGTTATTATAAGTTTGCTTTCTAGAATAGATAATTTACTATTAGCATATTTCATTGGTATTGATTTTTGTATGTTTTGTACCCTGAGATTTGGCTGAATTCATTAATCTTGATAGATTTTTTTGATAGATTTTTTTGGTGAAATTTTTGGAGGTCTCTCTAGATAAGATCATGTCATCTGCAAGTGGTGACAATTTGACTAATTATTCTGGATAGCACTCCCAGAACTATATTGGAGAATAGCAATGGAAGTGGCAATCTTTTTTTGTAACAGATCTTAAAGAGAAAGCTGCCAGCTTCTCCCCATTCAGTATAAAGTTAGCTGCTAGCTTGCTATAAATGGATTCCACTACACTGAAGCACATTCCTTCTATATCTCATTTGTTCAGCATTTTTATCATGAAGGGATGTTAACTTTATCAAATGTCTCTTCTGCATATGTTGAGATGACCAGATGGTTTTATCCTTCATTTTGTTAATGTGTGCCATGCTTACTGCTCTGTATAAATTGAAGCATCCTTCATTCCTGGGTGAATCCAACTTGATCATGGTGGATAATCTTTTCAATATGCTTTATTCAACTTTTGGGTATCTCTAATGATCATCAAAGACAATGACCTGAAGTTTCCTGTTTTGGTATTTTCTTACCTGGTTTTGTAAAGGGAAAGCTGGCCTCATAGAATGTATTTGGAAGAATTTCTTCTTTTAGTCTTTGGAATAAATTAGGAAGAACTGGTGTTAGTTCCTTCGATGCTTGGGAGAATACAGCAGTGAAACCATCTGGACGTGGAATTTTCTTTAATGGAAGCATTTTTAATAATGATTTAATCTCATCACTGTTACTATTCTGTTGAGATTTTCCATCTATTTTTGATTAAATAGTGATAAAGTGCCTGTTAAGGAACTTTTTGTTTCTTTTAGGTTATCAAATTTATCACCATATAGATCTTTTTAATAATATCTAATGATAATTTGTATTTCTGGGATATTAATTAGGTTTCCCTTTCCTCAATCTTTTTTTAGTGTTTTCTTTTTATTGTTTCTTTTTTAATATTTTACTTGAATTGGTATATAAAGTGATGAGTTTCATCATTGCATTTTTCCCAGCACCATTTATGAAAGGGGCTGTCTTTGCTACTACATATATTTTTTGCCAGCTTTGTCATATTTTAGACAGACATAAATTGTTGAATTTATTTCTAGGTCTTCTATTCCATTTCACTGGTCTACATGCCCGTTTTTATGTCAGTACTGTGCTGCTTTGGTATAATGTAATTCTAAATTAGGTGTTGTGATCCTTCCAACAGTACTATTCCGGCTAAGTATTGCTCTGGCCCTTAGAGTCTGTCCTTTGTGCTTCATATGAATTTAGAGTTGTTTTTCCATGTTCTGTGATGAACAGACTCATGAAGTATGATCTTCTTAATGTAGTCTTGGATTCAATTTTCAAGAGTTTTATTGAGAAGTTTTGCATCTATTTTCATTGGGGAAATTGCTCTGGGGACTTTGATGATGATTTCATTCAATCTGTAGAGTGACTTTGATGATAGAGCCACTTCACAATACTAATCCTGCCAGTCCATGAGCATGGGAGGTCTTTCCATCCTGCAGTGTCTTCTTCAGTTACCTTCTTCAATATACGAAAGTTTTTCTTGTAGAGATAGTTCACCTCTTTGGTTACGCTTATTCCTAGATTATTCTTGATATTCTTTTATTTTTGTTTTTTATTTATTTATGCACAAGCAGAGAGAAAGACACACCCACAGAAAGAGACAGAGAGAGAATGGATATGCCAAGTGCCTCTAGCTGCAGCTAACAAACTCCAGATGCATGTGCCACTTTGTGCATCTGGCTTTAGATGGGTACTAGGGAATCAAACTGAGGTCATTAGGTATGGTAGGCAAGCATCTGAACTGCTGAGCCATCCCTCCAGCTCACCTAGGTTAGTTTTAAAGTTATTATAAATATGATCTCCATGCCCCCCCCATGATTTCTTTCTCAGCAAGTTCACTATTGGTATATAGCAAAGCTACTGTTTTTTTTTTTTTTTATGTTGATTTTGTATCCTGCTGCTTTCCTAAAGTGTTTATCAGGTCTAAAAGCCATCTAGTGGAGTCCTTAGAGTCTTTTAATTATAGGATCATGTTATCTTTAAGCAGATATAATTTTACTTCATCATTTCTTTTGTACTTCTTTTCTTCCTCTTGTCTTATTGCACTAAGACTTCAAGAACTATACTGAATAAGAGAAGAGAGAGTGGACACCCTTGTCACATCCCAAATTTTAGAGGAAATGCTCTCAGATTTCCCCATTCAGTATAACTTTAGCTATAGTTTTATTGTATATAGCTTTTATTATTATGTTGTGGTATGTTTCTTCTGTTCCTGGTGTCATCAGGGCTTTTATCAGGAAGGTATGTTGAACTTTGTCTACAGCCTTTTCTGCATCAACTGAGATGATCAGTAATTTGTATTCTTGTCTGGGGGCTCAGTTATACTTACTGATATGTGGAAAGAATCTTGCATCCCTGGATTGAAACCCACTTGGTCATGATGTATGATCTTCTAAATTTATTCTCGAATTCAGCTTTCAAGAATTTTATTGAGACTCTTTTCATCTATTTCATTAGGGAAATTGGTCT
Organism: Orientallactaga sibirica; assembly: GCA_036365145.1. Taxonomy (NCBI): domain Eukaryota; kingdom Metazoa; phylum Chordata; class Mammalia; order Rodentia; family Dipodidae; genus Orientallactaga; species Orientallactaga sibirica. The sequence continues at coordinate 57,157,138 of JAEOAD010000004.1, forward strand.
TTAGTTTTCTTTCTTTGATGTGTCCTTATCCAGTTTTCATGCTAAGATAAAGCTAGCTTCACAGAATGTTCTACTGTATAGAACAGTTTGAAGAGTTTTGGTGCAGCTCTTCTTTAAATGTTTAGTAGACTTGAGCAGTGAATTCATTTGGTCCTGGGCTTTTCTTTGTTGGGAGATATTTTCCATCAATATTGTTGATTATTTGGTCTGTTTAAGTTTCTTATACCTTCTTGATTTAAGCTTGATGCTCATATGTGTGAAAGAATTTGTCTATTTCTTCTGAATTTTCCAGCTATTTTTAATAGAAATTTTCAAAGTCTTCCCTAATGATTTTCTGTATTTAATTGAAAATTTTAGTAACTTCCCCATTCTCGTGTTGAATTTATTAATTTGGGGCTTATCTCTGTTTCTTTTGGCCAGTTTAATAGAGGTTTGTCAATATGGTTTATATTATCAAAAAAGCAACTCTGATCAATTGCTCTTTTAGTGTAACATACTTCCTGAATTCTTCCATGACCCATTCAAGAGTGTACTGTTTAGTCTTCTTTTACTTGTGTAGTTTTTATAGTTTTTCCTGCTATTGATTTCCAGCCTATTGTTCTATGACTTCATAAGACACATGAAATTATTTCAATTGTTTTGTATTTCATAAGTTGATTTGTGGTCTAGAATGTGGCTTATTTTAGAGACTACTCCATGGGCTGCTGAGAAGAGTCTATATTTTCTTTCTATTGAATAAAATATGCTATCTATTAACTCTGAGGTTTCTTTGTTAAATTTTAGTTTGAATGACCAATTTAGAAAATAAGAATGGGGTATTAAAAGAATGGGTAGGGGTGGGGATATGGCTCAGCCATTAAAGGTACTTGCTTTAAAGTCTTCCAGCTCAGGTTCAGTTCCTCAATACCCATGCAAAGCCAGATGCACAAAGTGGCACATGCATTTAGGGTTCTTTTTCAGTGGTTAGAGGTCCTGGTGGGGCCTATCACTCTGTAGCTTTCTCTCTGCTCACAAATATATATATATATATTTAAGAATGAGGTATTAAAATCACTATTATTGTATCAAGACCTATTTGACTTTTTAAATTTTTTTATTTATTTATTTATTAGACACAGAGGGAAAGAGAGGGGGAGAGTGAGAATGGGTGTGCCAGGGCCTCTAGCCACTGGACGAGCTCCAGATGTGTGTGCCCCCTTGTGCATCTGGCTTACATGGGACCTGGAGATTGAACCAGGATCCTTAGGCATTGCAGGCAAACGTCTTAACTGCTAAGCCATCTCTCCAGCCTCTATTTGACTTTTGATGTATGTTAGTGTTGATTTCATGAAATTTGGAACATCAATATTTGGTGTACATATTTCCAATTGTTATATCATCTTAATTGTTTCACTTTATTAATATATAATGGTTTTTATTTCTTCAGACTAGTTTTGATTTAAAGTCTATTTTATCAGATTTCAGAATAGCTATTCCAGTTTGTTTAAATTACATTTGCTTGATAGTTGATTTTCCATCCTTTGACTCAGTCTGTGGATGCATGTGTGGCGAAGTATCTTTCTTAGAGACAAAAGCTAATTGAATCTAATTTTTTAAAATCTAATTAATGGTCTGCATTCTTTATTGGTCAGTTGAGGCCATTTAAATTTAAAATTATTATTGACAAATACTTCCCAATTCCTGCAACTTTGTTGGTTGTCTCCTTGTTGGTTGGATTATTGTTTATTCTTTATTTTCTCTTTATCAGTGTTAGTGGTTAGCTGGTTTACTATGGGGCATGATGAATTCCTTCCTAGCTATCCTTTATTTAGCTATTCCTCCTATGAAGTTTATTCTGTCCCACGCTTTGTGATTGAGAACCTTTTTATTCTTCCTCAGAATATAATGTCCTTTAAGTGTCTTCTGCATGCTGGCTTGGTCATGAATGCCTTAGTTTGTGATCTTCTTGAAATGTCCTTATATCTCTGTCAACAAAGATAGCCTTGCTTGAAATAACAAGTTTGTTTAGCAATTATTTACTTTTATGACCTAAAATATATCATTCCTTGCCTTTCCTGGCTTTGCAGATTTAAGATGAGAGATCTGATGTTACTCTGAAGTTTTTGCCTCTGTTGATGAATTCTTTTATTCCTTTTCATTTTCAGTGGTGTTTCTTTGCTTTGTACCTTTTATATCTTAACTACAACATATCATGAAGCAGTTCCTATCTGTTCATAACCATTTAACATTCTAAATGCCTCTTGTATTTGAATGTCTTTTTCTCTAGATTAGGGAAGTTTTCTGCTATAATTTTATTGGATGGATTCTCTATGCCTTTAGGGTTAATCTCAGCTCCTTCTTCTATCTTGTGGATCTTTAGATTTGGTCTCTTGATCATAACTTAGAGTTCTTGGCCATTGTGTTCATGCTCATTAGACCAGCTACTTTATCATTACTGAGACAAAACACCTAACCAGAAGCAGATTGAGGAATGAAAATGTTTATTTCAGCTCACAATGTTGAGAGGAACTTTTATTATGGCAAAGAAGGCATGGCATGAGCAGAAAGCTGGGCATCACATGTAATCACATCAGAATGGAGGAAGCAGCAAGCATGAGCTGCTGAACACCCAGTGGAGCTGGACTAATAAACCTCAAGACCTGCCCCAGTGACACACCTCCTCCAGCCTCCACCTCCCAAAGGCTCCACCAGCTTAGGACTTAAGTATGAGGCTTAATCATGAACACATGAGACCATGGAGGACATTTTTTAAAAAAGATTTATTTTATACATTTATTTATTTGAGGGAGAGAATGAGCATGCTAAGCAGAGAGAGAGAGAGAGAGAGAGAGAACATCAAAGACGTTTTAAATTCAAACTATCACACTCTTTTTTCTTTAGTCATATTTGAATATCGTGTTTCTATATTTCACTTGGTTGAGCCATATTGGTGATACCTTCCACTGTATTTTTTTTATTCATTGAGTCTTTTATTTACAACATTTCCATTTTATTTTTTTCAAAATCTCAGTTTCCTTGCCCAATTTGTCTTGTTTCTGACTTTTTCATCCACATTGTTGACTTTCTCATCCATTTTTATGACTTTTCCCTCCATGCTACTGACTTTCCTCTCTGTGTTCTGGATTGAATTCATTTACTGAATTATATCTTCCTTCAGGTCATTGGTCATTTTTACAAGAAAACTTTTCAAATCTTCATGTGCCACTTTACCTGTTTCAGTATCATTGAGTCCTGCAGTAAAAGAGCTAAGATCTTTTGGAGAGATCATGCTGCCTTGCTTTTTAATATTTCTTGCATTTCTATATTGCAATATGCTCACTTTTTAGATATATCTTTAAACTTTTGTGGGGGAGGGGAGAGTTTTCTTATTAAGCTATCTACTCTTGAAGAGTCAATCATAGCACTGCATGGCAAATAGAAAGCAAAGTGCTGAGGCAACAACATCAAACCACACAAGATACAAAAATGCACTTATGGGCTGGAGAAATGTCTCTGTAGTTAAAGTGCTTGCTTGCAAAGCCTGACTGCTTGGGTTTGATTCCCCAGTATCCATGTAAAGCCAGGAGCACAAAGTGGCCCATGCATCTGAAGTTCATATGCTTCAGATAAATAAATAATTTTTAAATGGACTTAAAATCAATGATAGTCCACTAGTACATCGCAAATAATCAGAAAACTGAAAATGGTAAATTAACTGTACAATATGCTATAATGTTAAATTTTATTTATGGATATAGTAAATGAATATAGTAATATAATAAATGATATAGTAAAAGAAAGAGATAAAGAGAGAAATAGAGGAGAAATTAGATTAAATAAATGAAAGCAGAAAAAAAGAAGAGTGGAGGGCTGGAGAGATGGCTTAGCGGTTAAGGTGCCTGCCTGCTAAGACTAAGAACAACTGTTCAATTCTCCAGGCCCCACTTTTAGCCAGACACAAGTGATGCAAGGGCACAATGCCACACTTTACCACAAGGGGGCTCACACATCTGGAATTTGTTCACAGCAGCTGAAAGGCTGCTGGCATGTCCATCTCTCTCTCTCTCTCTCTCTCTCTCTCCTCTCTCAAAAAAAAAAGAGTGGAAAAGAAAAAAGAAAATTGGAAGAGAGTGTTTCGAAAAAAATAAAAAGAGAACAAAATGAGAACAAAAGAATTCCTAATGATGAAAAATCAAGAAAAAGCTAAATGTATAAAGAATTAAAAATGAAAACATAAAAGTATTTTATTGAGAAGAGAGCGAGAGAGAGAGAGAGAGAGAAGAAGAGGCAGTGAATGGGTGCACCAGGGCCTCTTAGCTGCTGTGAATGAACTCCAGATGTGTGTGCCCCCTTGTGAACATGTGCAACATTATGCACTTGTGTCACTTTTGCATCTGGCTAATCATGGGACCTGGAGATTTGAACAGGTGTTCTTAGGCTTCACAGGCAGGTGCCTTAACTGCTAAGCCAGCTCTCCAGCCCCATAAGAGTATTTTTAAAAATTAAGAAAAGACTGGGGATGTAGCTCAGTCGATTGAATGCTCACCTGGCATACACAAAGCCCAAGTCATACAACATACCAAACAGGGATTTCTCTCTACTGTTGACCCATCCACCAGAAAAAAACACTGTCTCACCAAAACTCACACATAGATTTGAGGCTTCTGAGGGCTGTGGGCTTGTCCTGAGGCTAGCACTGGCCAGCTCTTCTCTGGAGGGTTGCTGCTTGCTGACACTCTGTTCTGCTTGCTTTTCTGGTCATGTCCCCACACACACAGCTTTTTTTTTTTTTTTTTCTTGCTCTTTTCCAATGTCTTTTCACTTCCATTGCGGATTTCCAAAACTCCTCTGTTTCTCTCGTGGGGAAGTGCTCTATTTTTTCTCACTCTGACTCTCTCCTTCACCACCTTGCACTGAGGCAGGTTCTAGTTTAGTCCTCACTCTTACTCAGAAGTCCTAATGTCTCCCTTTCTTCTCTGATCTCACTTCTCTCTGTCTTAGTCTACCTAAGGGTTGATCTCTTTATTCATGAAGAGCTAACACATGGGCTCATCAACCTTTTGTATTTTTTAATCTTCATTTCATTCATATCTGCTCTGCTCTTTATTGTTTCTTTCTGTTTACTAACTTGGGGTTTAGTTGTTTTTTTTTCTAATTACTTGCGATGTGAAATTGGTTGTTTATTTGAGATAGTTTCTAAGTTTTCCATGTGAACATTTGATTGCTATGAACTTCCCCAGTAGTGCTGCTTTTTTTGAGATAAAGAAAGAGGGAGAGAGAGAGAAAAAGAGAGAGAGAGAGAGAGAGGAAGAGCGAATGGGCTTGCCATGGCCTCCAGCCACTGCAAATGAACTCCAGATGCATGTGCCTTGTGCATCTGGCTTACGTGGGTCCTGGGGAATGGAACCAAGGTCCTTTGGCTTTGGAAACAGGGGCCTTAAGCACTAAGCCATCTCTCCAGCCCCCATTAGTGCTACTTTTGCTCTGGCTCATAAATTTTGGCATGTTCCTTCTCCATGTTTGTTTATATCAAAATAATTTATTTTCTTACATGCTCTAAGACAAAGCCCTGTGCTCCTTTCCCTCCCTGCTCCACAGCAGGTGAAGTCTTGATCCCAAAAATGTAATTACCAGTCAGGAACAAGCTCTGAGAAGGGAGAGCTGCCTTCTGAGGTCGATAGAGGAGAAATGGCTAAAGTTAGCCTTCAGGCCTAATGCAATTCTTGGGGTTCAATCCAGAGATACTGGCCTTATGGTAGTGATTGTTGGGTTTTGCCCAGCACTAGATTTCACCATGGCAGGCCTGGGACTAGATTTCAAGTCTAAGGCCAGGACTTAAATCTATCTCCCTCACTAAAGTAAAAGAAGTCTCTGTTTGCTGGGCTGCTTGGATGTGCAATAGAAACAGCACAAGCACCTCTTCCCTTCCTTCGTACTCATTTTCCTTTCATGTTGTTATGTTGAAAGCAGGCCGGCACTACAGTGTCTTGTCTGCTGTCCTTGGCTCTTGTGAAGGTAGTTTGGTATGTGAATAGGTATTCAAGTGATGTGCCTAGAGCAGGACCATCAGGGAGAATCTTACTTGGCTGCTAAAGGTTTTCTGTTGTTTGTGTTCTTGCTTTTTCTGTGCAGTGGAGAGTGGAGATGAAGCCTGAGGCTTCCCATATGTTAGGCAAGCACCCTGCCGCATGCCAGCCCTTGTTGCTATCTCATTCTGCCTTCCAAGGGTTCTTGCTTAGCCCCACCTTTGCTTCCATCAGCAAAGTTCCTCACTTAACCTTTGCATCTTACATTGAGAGTGAGCTTTACAACTCCCTGTTTGAGAGCAGTTCCATGGACTCTTTCTAAGGTTGACAACCATTGGGGTGGATGACATCGAAATGTTCTAACAGTCTTTGTGGCTCTAATTGCTGTCAGAATCCTAAAAGCAATTTTAAAAGAATGGGTTGTTTCCCAAAAGTGAAATGACACCTATGTTCATTCTTATGGGTATTCAAATTAAGCAAAAATGCAATCCCCAGTCAGGGACAAGCTCCTGAGAAAAGAGAGCTAAAACCAGGCATGTACACCTCCATCTTCCCTCAAGTGTCAAAAGCATTATGTAAGTTGATCCTGGGAAGTCTTACCCAGAGCTCACATTTACACTGGGTAACACATTATATTGTGTATAAAATCCTTGAATTACCATATAAACTATTCCATAATAGTCTTTTTTTCTTTTTCTTTTTCTTTTTCTTTTTTTTTAGGTAGGTTCTCACTCTAGTCAGGCTGACCTAGAAATCACTGTGTAGTCACAGGCTGACCTCGAACTCACAGCAATCTTCTTCCTACCCCTGCCTCTCGAGTGCTGGGATTAAAGGCATGTGCCACCATGCCCTGCTATAAGTCTTTTTACAATGTAAACAAGTTTCAAAAGTGGGCAACTTTGTTAAATTTTATCTGTAACTCTGACTTCCACTGTAGCAACCTCTGCTTCCTTGTGCCTTAGATGTCTCATGTGGAAGACGAAGCCCTGTGACTCATTAGACCAAGGTCTAGATCCAGATAGAGGGGAGACTCCTCATTCCTCAGGATCAAGAAGTCCGTGATTCCTGTGTCTTAATGACATTTCCTATGTTCTTGGGTTTCACCTCTTAAAAGTAATCATTACTGATGGCAATTTACATAAAAGGTGTTAGGTGATGTTAAAGTAATTTTTAAATGTCATTGTTTTTGTCGATTTCAAAAGGAAAAGATGTGTGGAAATACCATGCTACACGCTGTGAACCTGGCTGGAATCCATACAATGGTAAATGCTATACACTTCAAAAAGAAAGAAAGCCGTGGAACGAGGCCTTGCGTTCTTGCCAATCTAATGACAGTGTGCTAATACACATGGCTTCATTAGCAGATGTGGAGTTTCTTGTGAACTTCCTGGGAGAGGGTGAGTATGCTGCCTTTGATTTAGGAGATTTAAAGATGATGTGTTTAAATTGTAGTTTAAATTGATTTAGGAGGTAGAAAGAGGACCTGTTTAAATTGTACTTTAGGGGCTAGGGAGATAACTCAGTGAGTACAGTGCTGAACCTGAATTCAATCTCCAGGAGCCATGTAAAATGACTGCACGTGGTCCTGTATATGATGTGCTCGTGTAACCCCAGTGCTAAAGAGGCAGTTGATTCCTAGGGTTCAGTGGATAGCCAGTTAGGCCAAACCAGTGAGCTACAGAGCAAAGAGAGGCCTTGTCTCAGAAAAGGCAGAAGGTATTCTTGAAGATGACACCCAAGGCTGTTCTCTGGCCTCCACACACACGCACACAGATGTGCCCATATGCCAGCATACACATCACATGTACATACACACATAGGCACACATGTATGCACAGACATGAAGGCAAAATAAAATAAGAGGCTGGGAAGATTTCTCAGGTTAAAGGCACTTCCTTGCAAAGCCTGCCAGCCCAGGTTCAATTCCCAAGCCACCCACATGAGCTGCACACAAAAAGTGTGCAAACATGTGGTCTTTGTTTGCAGTGGTAGTAAGAGTCCCTGGACCATGTGCATGCACATATGTGTATACATACATACATTCTTAAAATATTTTATTTATTTGAGAGAGAGAAAGAGGCAGAGAGAGAGAGAATGGCTGTTCCAGGGCATCCAGCCACTGCAGACGAACTCCAGATGCATGTGCCCCCTTGTGCATCTGTCTTATGTGGGTCCTGGGGAATCAAACCAGGGTCCTTTGGCTTTGCAGCAAATGCCTTAACCACTAAGCCATCTCTCCAGCCCCATACATTTTTTAAATAGATAAATAAATCAATTTGAGTTTGAAAGAAATTTAAGCTATTTAGAAGTGAATTGTGTGGTGTGTGGGTGTTTACACATTCATGTATTTGTGCACATGTGTGTGGGGGTACATGTACATATGTATGCATATGCATATGTATGAAAGCCAAAGGTTGTTGTTCTGTGTTGTCTTTAATCATTCTATACTTTATTTTGGGGACACGGTCTCTCACTAAACCTAGGATCTCACCAATTAAGCTAGATTAACTGGCAACTGGCCAGCAAGCCCCAGAGGCATTTCAGCCTCCATCTTTTCAGCACTAGGGTGATGGGTGTGCACTGCCACACTCAGCTTTTTTTTTTTTTTTTTTTTTTTTTTTTTTGGTTTTTCGAGGTAGGGTCTCACTTTAGCTCAGACTGACCTGGAATTCACTATGTAGTCTCAGGGTGACCTCGAACTCACAGCAATCCTCCTACCTCTGCCTCCCGAGTGCTGGGATTAAAGGCGTGCGCCACCACTCCCAGCTCACACTCAGCTTTTTATGTGGGTGCTGTGGATACATCAGCTCCTCCTGCTTGTACAGTAAGCATTTCACCAACCAAGCCATCTCTTTGGCCCCTAAAAGTGATTATCTATAGTATGTATACTTACAGTTTTTCAGTAATATCCAGCAGCACAATTCATTGGAGTTTTATAAAATACACATTCTGAAACTTTGTAACATCTTCACATTGCCAGACAGATTAGATATTTAAAAAGAAAATATTAAGTGCTAAGTCATTTTCTGAAACTTTTATGTAAAACCTAAACCTGTGTTTTAACTTTATGGTCATTAGATAGCAGTAGAGTGCTATGGTCATATAACAGGAGTTTCTTGGGTAAATAATATTTAAATAACTGTAGCCAGTGAAATCGGATCTATTATTGAGCATGGGCTTGGGTGTCAAGGCGCTGGGTCACGTTCAGGAGTTCCAGGCTCCTGTGCAGCCCCTGTCTTCAGTTCATGGGATTCTGCTAAAAAAGACTTGAACTCATTAGCTTCATGTCCTGGTGTTAAAAAATGAAAACCAGAAATATCCCCAAGCTCTAGCTGATGACCTTTCCAATGTTAGGCTTTATATTGAACACAAATCCTTCGATGTCATTTTCCCTAATCCTTTGCATTTGGGATTAAAAGACTCCCGCAGCTTTCTCTATGTCGCCAAGGACACTTGGACATCTATTTCAGCTACGTAGACTTTTTGCCTTTTTTTTAACCCCACCCTGGGCTCTCAAGCTTTAGTTACTTTTCTGGCAACCCCATTACTCTCATTTTATGGGTGGGGAGGGATAAGGGATAAGGGACAGGTATTTAAATAGGTTTCATCATATGAAGAAATAAAGAAAAAACACATGCCAATATGGGTAATAGTTAATGCCCTGAAAAAATATATATATTAGCACTTTTGCAATTAACAGGATCTTGTGAGTAATTTACATTTATCTCTTTCAGAAAATGCATCAGAAACATGGATTGGTTTGAGTAGCAATAAAATTCCAGTTTCCTTTGCATGGTCTAATGGCTCCTCAGTCGTTTTTACTAACTGGCATGCTCTTGAACCCAAAATATTTCCAAACCTGAGCCAGCTATGTGTGTCAGCAGAGCAACCTGTAAGTTGATTCATTTGATCTGTGGTCAATTTGTGTGCACTAGCTTTGAGAGCCAGCTATGTCTTGGGCTTGTGTCATGGCACGGGAAAGAGAGGCACAGTCCCTGCTCTTCATGGGAGTAAACAAGTACAAGTGGAAAACATATGGTCTTTATAGCTGTGGTGAGAAGCTTGGATTGGGATAGATGCTGCAGACAGCAGTAATAGGAGGGCTCTCTTAAGAGGTGACATTTTGGGCTGGAGAGATGGCTCAGTGGTTAAGGCGTTTGCCTGCAAAGCCAAAGGATCCCGGTTTGACTCTCCAGGCCCCATGTAAGCCAGATGCACAAGGTGGCACCTGCGTCTGGAGTTCATTTACAGTGGATGGAGGCCCTGGCATGCCCATTATCTCACTCCCCCCCCTCAAACAAATAAATAAAAAATATTTTTTAAAAAAACAGGTGACCTTTAAGGTAGGATTTCACACAACTGAGCCAGCAAAAAAAAGCTCTTATGCAATAAAGGAAGAGCATGTCAGGAAAGGACAGAAAGGGCAAAGGCCCAAATATAGGCCAAGACTTGCCATCTTGAAGGTCAAAAGGGTGACTGGTGGTAAGAAGGTGCTAAGAGACAGGGTAGGAAGAATGCCAGGCTTAAAAACCAAGGTATAGAAACCATTAAGGTGCTTCCAGGACATAGGGCATTTACATTTAAAAAATAACTGTGGTTGCCACACAGAGAATGGACTGGAGAGGGTTAAAATAGAAGCAGAGGCTAATTTTGGAGACTGCTCATGGTTGACTATGAAGGGAATTAAACAGATTCAATGGTGCTTCAGAGGGCGAGATCTGTTGCTAACTTAGATGTGGAGGTTACAGAGGGGTGGGTTTTTGACTTGAGAAATCACCATTTTGGTAGGTGGTAGTGGGGCTGACCATGGAGGGTGAAGTGATGGGAAAGAACTAAGGGCCGGAAGATGACTCTGGAGAGTGATGGTTTTAAAGTCCCATCATCTTATGAATGTAAAAGGGAGTTAGTAGCCTGTGTGATTTCTTTACAAACTGTGGATTAATGACACATCTTATTCTCATATCAATGGAATGCATACACTGACTTTTTTTTTTTTTTTTGGAGAAAGACAGAGAGAGAGGGAGATGTAGACAGATAGAGATGGGTGTGCCAGCAGTCTCTCAGCTGCTAAGAAAGAAATCCAGGTGCGTGCGCCCCCTTGTGGTCAAGTGCGGCATTGCGCCCTTGCATCACTGCATCTGTCTTAACGTGGGACCTGGAGATTGGAACTGGTGTTCTTAGGCTTAGGAGGCAGGCGCCCTAACCGCTAAGCCATCTCTCCTGCCGCCACTGACTTTTTAATACACTACTGTGTTCTCACCTCCCACTGAGCTAAAACATCAGATTAGGCAGAATTAGTTTAATCTCAAACCATCTGAATGGATTATTATACATTTAAAACAAACTTACTCTCTTTGCTCAGATAGCTGCTGAAGGCACTGGCTTAGTTTTAGGAGGCTCTTAGGACTTGATAGATGTCTGCATTCTTTCTAACCACCAGGATTCCATGTCAAAGTTCCCCCAAGAGGGCGTGGTGGCACACACCTTTAATCCCAGCACTGGGGAGGCAGAGGTAGGAGGAATGCCATGAGTTCAAGGCCACCCTGAGACTACATAGTGAATTCCAGGTCAGCCTGAGCTAGAGTGAGACCCTACCTTGGAAAATACACACAAAAAGTTACCCCAAGAAGCAGCTTATTAAATGTTACCTAAGTAACTTGACACAGAAAATTGTGCCCACCAAACAGGAAAAAATTTTAAGCACTTGCTTTTGTGACATGTTTTACTTTGCTATTTTTTTGAGGCTTGAAAGAAGCATGCAGTAATAATTATACATGCTCCCTATGTGTCTCGAATGGCATTTGGGGAGGGAGAAAGAATGACCTCTCTAAATGTTTGTCATGGATCTAGCTCTGCTTAAATCCACCAAGTTATAGTAGTTGATGGTGTTTGAGTCAATGGTTTTAATATAATTAAGATGACCTTCATTTCCTATTGGGTGGCATACATGTTTCATATAAATAGAATCAGAGCCACCATTTGGAAAAGAACTTTTTTAGTGTATATTCATTATACAATGCAATGAGCTTTCATACTAACATTTTTGTTCATGTTTATCATGTACTTTGAACATATTCACTCTGTGTTGACCTCTCCTGGCCCCTTCTACTTCCTGCTAGTCCTCTCCTTCTTCCCAGATAGTCCCCCTTCTATTTATGCATGTGTGGGTATATTTAAATTATATGTAATTTAATGTACAATATCATATACATATAGTTATATGATCTTCTAGGTCTCATATGGAACATTTGTCTTTTGGGGTTTGATGATCTCCAATTCCTGTAAAGGAATTATCCTTGTAATATTTTTATTTATTTATTTGTAAGCAGACAGAGATAGAGAGAAGAAAGGAAGACAAAGAGAATGGGCATGCCAGGGCCTCCAGCCACTGTAAATGGACTCCAGATACATATACCTCTTTGTGCATCTGGTTTTATGTAGATACTGGGGAATTAAATCTGGGTCCTTAGGTTTTGCAAGCAAGTGCCTTAACCTCTGACCCATCTCTCAAGCTCCCTGAAAAGGAATTATTTTTTAAAAAGCAAGGGTGGATATTAACATTATTGGATGGGTCCAGGACAGTGCTGCACAAGAGATGTTTGTAGCCCCCGTTTTTAAGCAGCTGAGTAACTCATTTAATAGATGTATAAAAATTAACATTTATATCCATTGAGTAGATCTCAGTGTGAATATATTTATTGTAATTAGTGTTACCTAACTTGGTTACCACCTAAATTTGAATGTGACAGTACAGGAGTCTATTCATACATGTGTCCTCCTTACAGCTATTAAGCAACTACAGTAGGCCTGACACTATGCTGTAGCTGGATGATGGCTGTGGGGGGGGGGGGAGAGAGACACAGTTCTGCTCTTACAAGTGAAGATGTCAGTCCCTAAGGTCATGGAAGCTCTCCATATTTCCCTAAAATCCAGAAAACCTGAAGTATCACCTGAAATTTCTTTTTTTTTTTCTTTTTCTTTCTTTTTTTTTTTGGGGGGGGGGTCAATTGTGTGGTTTTAATCATTTGGGCCAGGTGGTGGTGGTGTATGCCTTTCATCCCAACACTCAGGAGGCAATGGTAGAAAGATCACCGTGAGTTTGAGGCCAGCCTGGAACTACAGAGTGAATTCCAGGTCAGCCTTGGCTACTATGGGACCACACCTTGAAAAACTAAAAAAAAAAAAAAAAAAAAAAAGAGAGAGAGAGAGAACAAGAGAGATTTAAATCATTTGGGAAGATAGAATATATAAATTTTAACCTGTTAGCAGTTATTGTATCATTAGCAGTAAAGGGTCTGAGAGCAGCTTTCAGCAGAAGTGGGAGGAGACCTGAAGGTGACTGTTTATCATATGAAGAGAAAGCCAGAGCCAGGCATGGCGGCACATGTCTGTAATCCCAGCATTTAGGAGACTGGGGCAGGAGGATTACTAGCTTGAAGCAAGCCTAAGTTATATGGTTTCAGGCCAGCCTGTACTATATGGTAAAATATTCCCTTAAAAAAAATTAATTAATTAATTAAATAGAAAGCTAGGTGGTGCTCCGAAAACAGTGATTTTATTATTTTTTATTTTTATTAATTATTTATTTATTATGTGTGAGAGGGGGACAGATAGAGAGAGGATGGTAATGCCAGGGCCTCTAGCCATTGCTAACAAATTCCAATACACATGTGCCACCTTGTGCATCTGGCTTATGTGGGTACTGGGGAATCAAACCTGGGTCCTTAGGCTTTGCAGGCAAACACCTTACCACTAAGCCATCTCTCCAGCCTCCAAAAATAGTGATGAAGGACACAGCATTAGTTTCAGCTATGAGAATGTTATCCAGGACGATTCACATAGTTTCCAGGTATGGACATCAGGTTTAGGAAAGTAGCAAAACCTTTGATTTAACCCTTAGATAGTAGGAGAGGCGAGTCAGCATTCTTACTGGGTCAGAGGTAGGACTTCATCCTTAGAGTCTCAGCTAGTGGCCCCAGACCACAATGTCTATATCACCTGTCCGCATCATTGCTACAAAATGAATTCTCTTTCCCAGCAGACTCACTGAGCGAGACAATGGGATCATTGGCCCATTCATCAGCATTGCAGTAGCACCTCCACAGTGTGCTGGGACACACTAATAACTGAAAATTACCGCTCTCGCCCATATTTTCAAAACAAAAATTGGCAGCCTTGTTAATCAACCCTAGCTCCAATTTTTGTACTGACTATGGGGCTTTGTACAAACTATTCGACCTAATCTTTAAAGTTGGAGTAATAATCACTACCTCATAGGAAGGGTGAGGCACGTGAAAAATACCTAACAGACCTGCATACCACAGGAAGCAAGAAAACTTGAATTTCTTGTTTCTTCTTGCCCACCTGCTTTGGGATTGCACACATGGGTACAGCGGACGTCTGTCCACAGACAGCCTGCTTTCCCTTTGTGCAGCCAGGCAACTGAGAACTCTTGTTAATCACAGCTTGACTCCTGATCACTGGTATTGCCATCGGCAGCCTCGCAGACTACACTCATTCATCTCCTAACGCTTCTCCCCTTAGGAAGGACACTGGAGAGTGAAGAATTGTGAAGAGACGCTTTTTTACATTTGTGAAAAAGAGGGTCAAATCCTTTCTGATGCTGAGTCAGGATGTCAACAGGTAAGTGTGGCTAACACTTCAGTGTGGATATGGGAACTAAGGAACTGACATAATCTAGCCGCCATGTGACCTTTGCCCCACCCCTCTTTCTTTGTGATGGATTTTTAACACTTTAGAGACTAGTTATCAGCTGGAGGCACTGGAAGAATTTTCAGCCTCAGAAATATCATTGTTTTAGCCCAGTGTAATGGTGCATGCCTTTAATCCCAGCAATGGCTGTGAGCTCCAGGTCAGCCTGGGCTAGAATAAGACCCTACCTCGAAAAATCAAAAAAAAAAAAAGAGTGCTTTTTGACACATGACTACTTTTTTGAGCCAGAACTATAAAAGATCTTAAAAGATCCTGTTAGTCCATCTGTACAATGATGGCCATGTGCTGCCCATGTCACACATGGTTTTCACAGTTCTCGAGAAGGGGGTCAGAGAGAAAGCTAGCGCAGGCTTGGGAAGTGGAGAGTGAGCTTCTGCTGCCAGCATCTCACCTTCCTTTTCTCCCTTCTTTTCACTTTTTTATTTCTTTTTTTTTTAAATTTTTTATTTGCAAGCAGAGAGATACAGAGAAAGACAGGGAGAAAAAGTATATGGGCACACCAGGCTCTCCAGCCACTGCAAATGAACTCAGATCCTTAGGCTTAGCAGGCAAGTGCCTTTAACTGCTAAGCCATCTCACCAGCCCTCACTCTTCTTTTTAAATGTGGGTGCTAGGGATCAAACTCAGGTCTTTATGCTGGTATACACTGAGCCAAACTCTTCAGCATCACTTTCCACTCTTCTTAGACTTAAATATTGGAGCAGAATATAATGATGGAGGGAAGTGTGTGCTTGCATCCATATTTATTATTTAGGAAAGGGATGGTAAAGATATATTTAGTGTAAGTGACAGAGTATTTTGGATACTTAAATAAATGATATTACTTTAGGTTTAAACATAAAAGGTAGAATATTATTTGATTTAAATTTCTTCAAAATATTTACTATCCTGCAATAAACTTTCATAAAATCTGTCAATGTGAGCACATGTATTCTTCTCTCTCTCACTCTTTCTCTCGAAATTTTTAGCCTGTATTCTTCTTAAAACAAAACACCTTTAAAATTTTTATTTTTATTTATTTATTTGAGACAGAGAGAGGCAGAGAGAGAATGGGCATGTCAGGGCCTCTAACCACTGCAAATGAACTCCAGACGCTTGTACCACCTTGTTCATCTGGCTTACATGGGTACTGGAGAGTTGAACCTGGGTCCTTGGGCTTTGCAAGCAAGCACCTTAACTGCTCAGCTATCTCTCCAGCCTAACTTTTCAAATGTAACTCTGCTTTAATTATTTTCTGATATAATTATTTTGTTTTGTTTTGTTTGGGTTTTTTTGTTGTTTGTTTGTTTGTTTGTTTTTGTTTTGTTTTGGTTTTTGGTTTTTCGAGGTAGGGTCTCACTCTAGCTCAGGCTGACCTGGAATTCCCTATGTAGTCTGAGTGGCCTTGAACTCATGGCGATCCTCCTACCTCTGCCTCCTGAGTGCTGGAATTAAAGGCATGCGCCACCACACCTGGCTCTATTTCTATTTTAACTGAACAGAAATGCATCTCCTCAGAAGTTATGTGTTATTCATTAATCAGTGTGTAAAAAAATGAGCGAGCCTTCATACTCCAGCTGGACAGTGCCTGTTCCCTAGCTGACATGTCACTAGACAGCTTATCACAGGACAGCAAGTTCTGAATTAGGCTAAGCTGATCACTGACTTATTCCATAACTTGGTAGAGCTTTCAATGCAACTCAACTCAGTTTTTTGTTGCAAAAGCAATTAACTTCTTGCACAGCAGAAACCATAGATGCTATCTTTGAACTTTCATTCACTGCTTCCTGTCTGACCAGCATCACCAATATTTAAAGATTCTGAATTCAGGGCCACTTCTCTAGTTTTATGGAAAATTTCCCATTAATTTTATTTTGTATCCATCTAATGAATGTGATTTCTACACATTCCTTGGCAAAAAAGCTCATTGCTTCAATGCAACTCTCTAAATAGTCTGTACATATAAAAATTAATTTATAAAATCAGTCATGGAGCCAGGCAAGGTGGTGCTGCCTTAATCCTAGCATTGAGCAAGCTGAGGCAGGAGGATCATGAGTTTGAAGTCAACCGAGCTACAGAGCAAAATTTAGTCTCAAACCCAATCAAATAAGCAAACACACACACAAAAACAACCCAGCCTTGATCAGTTCAAAGAAAAACAGTGATTTATATTTCTCCCTGAGTAACTTTTGGTGGGCAACTATACAATATGAGCAATTATCTTAGTATTATTTTGGTATTATTATGGTCATTCTTTCATTTAAAAATGAATGGGCATCTGGTTACCCTTCTCTGTTCTTGAAGCTGTTCAGTTCTTGGACTTTGTTGTTTTGCTAAGCAGCCGTTGATCCTAATGAATAAAAAATACCCTGTCAGAAAGGTCAACTTGTCAGCATCCCTCCATCTGTTCTTCCCAAAACAAACCGGCCTGACCTCGCTGCTGCGTCCTGGTGTGATGCTTGCAGGCTGTCTGGAGCTGTCAGTCACACACACAGGCTGGGAGCAGAGGCAAGGGGAGGAGTTTGCCATAGACCCTAAGTGGCTGGATATGAGAGAACTGATATCCACTCCTCATTTCATGAGGGATTTTGAACTAAATAGCTGACTTCTAAATTAAAGTTTTCTTTAATTAACTGCAAGACTGAGACCTTTTCCAAGAAATATTCTCGAAAGCATTTTATGCCTGATGATAAGCTGGCAAGCATTAGCATGGCACACAATGAATATTTTTAAATTGGTGTTAATGTAAAAATAGATATGAGTTATGTGATATAATAATACTTGGAATAAAAGGACTAAAGTAACTCAGGTGAGGAAGAATGAATCCATGTCTCCTGAGCGACATGATTTTAAGGAATGAACTACCCCACCAAGCTGTCTAAGCCACAGAGGTACATAGTTGTCGTTTTGATTGCCCAAGCTTACTTTCTTCCTCTCAAAAAGCAAGCCAGATAACTTAGGAATCATCATAACTATATATGCATGTATTTGAGGGTCCATACTTTATTTGAACACTTTATGATCCAATCCTGACCATTCTGGGGCCGCAAAGATAGTCCAGTGAGTGGTCAGTGCTTACCTAGTATGCAAAAAGCCCTGGACTCCATCCCCAACATGGGGGGAAAATTACTTTAGATGGGCTAATAGCTCTTATAATCCCAACACCCAGGAGGCTGATGTAGGAAGATCACATGTTTGAGGCCAGCCTGGGCAACCTAGGGAGATTATGTCTCAAAACAACATTAAAAAAAAAATGGGGCTGGAGAAATGGCTTAGTGGTTAAGGCATTTGCCTGTAAAGCCAAAGGACCCAGGTTCGATTCCCCAGGACCCACGTAAGCCAGATGCACAAGGGGCACATGCATCTGGAGTTCGTTTGCAGTGGCTGGAAGCCCTGGAGTGCCCATTCTCTCTCTCCTTTATCTCTCTCTATATATCACTGCTTGAAAATAAATAAATAATTTTTTTTAAAGTCACACAGGGGGCACACATGTCTGGAGTTTGTTCACAGCAGCTGAAGACCCTGATAGGCCCATTCTCTCTCTCTCTCTCTCTCTCTCCCTCTCTCCCTCTCTCCCCCAAAATAAATTAATTAATTTAAAAAAAATCCTGGGGCCGGGAGTGGTGGTGCTCACCTTTAATCCCAGCACTCAGGAGGCAGGAGGATGGCCATGAGTTCAAGGCTACCCTGAAACTACATAGTGAATTCCAGCCTGAGCTAGAGTGAGACCCTGCCTCAAAAAGGAAAAAGGGGAAAAGAAAGAAAAAGAAAAGAAAAGAAAAAAGAAAGAAAAATCCTGGATTACAGAAGAACTGTGTAGAATTATATGCCTCTTTATAGTTGATGTACTAGTGAGTGACTCTACTAAATCCCTAATTTCTATAAATCTCAGTGAGATGAATTGAAACAGTCAGTGTGAAAGGGAGCTGAAAAGTCTGAACACTAGTGGCTCTAGTAGTCCAAGACCTCTCCCTGAATTATCTCCTTTTGATTCTCACAACAGCTCATGAATAGTACTATGATCCTAATTTATAGATCAGAAAACTAGATATAGAGATATTAAATCAATTTCTTAAAATATATGTATTATTCAAAAAATAAAGCAGCACAATAATAACGCCAGAATCCAACCCATACCTTCGTTGTCTGCACTTGTAATCTCTACCCAAATGTGGAGACCACTTACACGAAATTCTGTGAGTGTGAAAAGAGAAAGAACAGTATCTCTTAAGTGAGCACTTCATTTTCTTCTTGGTTGGGTTTGTTGACTGTTTTGCACTGTCTTTTCCTTTATTTTCATTTGTATTTGTTTGAGTCAGTTACACTTTTAGATTTTTATAATTAACTACATTTAAAAGTGGCTAAACACTCTCTCTCAAATAAATATATAAATTAAATATTTTTTTAAAAAAAGTTTAAAGGACTGAAAAGATAGCCTAGCAGTTAAGGTGCTTGCCTACAAAGCCAAAGGACCCAAGTTCAATTCCCCAGGACCTACATAAGCCAGATACACAAGATGGCGCATGCATCTGGAGTTTGTTTGTAGTAGCTGGAGGCCCTGGTGTACCCATTCTCTCTATTTGCCTCTTTTGCTTTCTCCTTCCCTCTCCCCCCACCAAATAAATAAATAAATATTTTTAAGAAGTTTTAAGTGGCCATAGCTCATGGCAATACCAGATAGAATAAATATAAACATCATGACAAAAATTCAAGGAGTTTTGATTACACCAGAAAAGAAGACTTTGGTAAATTCGAATGTGAAAGAGCAAAAATCTCTTTATATTTAATTAAATCAGATTATGTCCTCAGTTTTTCTTTTTCTTTTTTAAGGGATGGGAGAGGCATGGTAAATTTTGTTATAAAGTTGACACGGCCCTTCGAAGCTTTACCCACGCTTCCAGCGGTTACTACTGTCCTCCTGCTCTCATCACCATCACCAGCAGGTAAATGCAGATTTTCCAGCAGAACCATGACTTTGCTTTGGCATGGGGGCTCCTGGAATAATAAAATCTAACTATCAGCAGCATGTGTCCATACCTAAAGGATGCGTGTGGTAGAGTATGAAATTATGTAATTAATGTATTTATTGAGATGAATTTAAACCTGATGTTATTTCTAACTTGATTTTGAGTGGTAAATAGTAAAATTTTAAGGTGATATTTTACTTTCCAAGGACATATAACTTTGCTAACATAGTCAGTTGAATTTACATTTTATCATCAAATTATCATGGGAGAAAATGTCATTTAACAGCATCTTAAAATATGATGTTTGTAAATTGTGTGAGGTTTTTTGTTTTTATTAACAGAGAAGGAATTGCAAAGAAAAGGCGCAGGGTATAAAAATGTGTCACTGCTTCTCGGATCTATTTTATTTAGAGTTCGATTTCTTTGTGCACGGAGTGTCTTCCTGGTGCATACAGAGAGATGGTGCCTTTCAGACTGCATACAATGTGAAGCATGCTGTAGATGTGTAAAGGGGGATCAAAATCCCATAACAAAGGTGACTTCCTACCACTGTCAATGTCAAGAATTTGAGGGCTGGGAGACCAACTCCTCCCTGCCTAAGACAGAAGCAGGGTCAACTCTTCTCTTTGGAGGGTCCATGAGAAAGTACACCAGCAAAGTGATGTCACTTGCTTTGTGCCTAGACTATTGCCTTCTCACAGGAAAAGCCCCTGAAAAGCTGTGTGTGGTGGCACACTCCCACCTACCCAGGAGGCTGAAGCAGGAGGATCACTTGGGCAGTTCAAGACCAGCCCAAACATATAGAGAGACCTTGTCTCAAATTAAAAACAAAACATGCAACCTCCACGGGATACCAGGAAGTGGAGTAACTGGTGCTACCTTTTCTGTTTCTTTTACTCATAAGTCTGATTTGCAGAGGGGTCCCTGTATGCTTTCTCTTCTCTCCCCCACATTGGAAGTCAATATTCACAGCCATCGGTATCTCCTTTCTCCTCACATCCTCCTACTTCCCTGTTTTCTTTCCCAGTCTTCCCTCCACACAGTTGCAGGCATGCATGCTCACCCAGACGAATGGATTGACAGCACTTGGCATACTGACTGACTCTGGTGTGTGGCACTAGCTTTTCCGTATTTCATGGTTGCTTTCAGTTCTGCCCCCAGGTGCAGCTACCGGGCGGAAGAACGCTTTCATCTCCTTAGCTTGCAAGGCTACCTCAGAGCTTCCAAGAGCATCTTAGGTCACAAGTCCCCCAGTGAGCTAGTGAGCAATGAATATCACAGGAGCCTGACCAATGAGAAGAGTCTCCTTTGTTTTATGCCTTTTTTTGTTTGTTTGTTTTGTTTTGTTTTTGAGGGAGGGTCTCACTCTAGCCCAAACTAACCTGGAATTCACTATGTAGTCTCAAGGTGGCCTCGAATTCATGGCGATCCTCCTACCTCTGCCTCCCAAGTGCTGGGATTAAAGGCATGCACTACCACATCCGGCTCTACACTCCTTTGTTATTTATAACTTTATTGCTTTGTACTGACAAAATATGTCTAATTATTTCATCTACTTTTGTAGGCCTCACTGTTTTCTTTTGTTGTTGTTGTTGTTGTTTTTCTTGCTTGTTAAGTGCCTGTCACATACCTGACATGGTGTTAATTCCCTTTTGCACATTATCTATCTGACCATGCCAAAAAAAAAAAAAAAAAAAAAAACAGTAGTCAATAGTTATTAGAAAATTATTCATTGATTTCTGTTTTGTGAAGGGTACTGTATTAAGAACAAAATAAAAAGTGGAAGTAAGAGCTGAAGAGATGGCCTAGCAGTTGAGGTACTTGCCTGAAAAGCCAAAGGACCCAGGTTTAATTCCACAGTACCCATATAAGCCAGATACATGCGTCTGGAGTTCATTTCCATTGGCTAAAGGCCCCGGCATGCCCATTCTTTCTCTCTCTCTCTCTATCTGTTTATCTATCTATCTATCTATACACACACACACACACACACACACACACACATATATATATATATTTCTCAAATAAATAAATAATATATTTTTTAAAGTGAGAGTAAGTGTGCCACTTGAAGAGATAGAAATGAGTGCAGGAGACAAATGAAGAAAGTGGGGTAACATGACAAGTGTGTAAACTCAAGTAATGTTTTAGAGTGCCCACAGTGCCAAAGGGACCCAAACTGAGGAAGGAATCTGTCGAGCTCAAATGCTTCAGATTCTTCCAACTATTTGGAGACCTCATACACTTGTTAGAAGGTTTTTAGGAAAAAATAGTTCATTTCCCCCAACCTGGATACAAAAAGATATTTTGAACACTTTAAACTTTTTCTCTGATGAACTATATTTTGCAGAGAACTCATGTCTAGTCCAACTCTAAAACATAGATATGACATAGATAAATTCATTTTAATCCCAATGTTAGCCATGTAAGTCCATCCAAGTTGTCATATGCTGCATTATACTCAGAGCATGCCAGGACTGCATTAGAGCAATAATGTGACACCTCTCCAAGTCAGTTAGCACAGGGACACAATATCACAAGACAATCCAAAGCAGTGACTCCACCACAGACTATCAACTTAAGGAAGAAGAGCCCTCGAGCTCTTGTTTTTTCATTCAGACCCCACTGGAAAACTGCTGTGGGATAGTACACCTTGAAAGGGGCCCCAACAATAACTTTTTTTAAAAAGAATTTGTTTTATTTATTTATTTATTTATTTATTTATTTATTTATTTGAGACAGAGAGAGAGGGAAAGAGAGAGAGAAAGAGTGAGAATGGGTGTGCCAGGGCCTCTAGCCACTGCAAACAAATGCCAGACACATGCGCCACCATGTGCATATGGTTTACGTGGGACCTGGAGAATCGAACCCGGGTCCTTAGGCTTCGCAAGCGTGCACCTTAACTGCTAAGCCATCTCTCCAGCCCCCCAACAATATCTTTTGTCTGAGAAAATAGGGCAGTGTGGGAAGTCTCCTCAAGTCCAGGAGTGTCCTCTAGCAGGCTTGGGAATCATTTTCCTCCATGTCTGGTTTCCTGTTTGAGTGAAGACACTCCTGTCACTCTCCAGTACCCAGGCTTGTAGTTGCTAATTGATTTTCCACTCTTCTGCACAGTAGAGTGACAGGTTTGATGGGTGCAATTAGAACCACCTGCTTCAAATTACTTATTTCTTTTGTTATTGGGCAACTGCTTTTGGTCTAAGACTCTTTAACACTTTGTGGAATATGGAGGGAACAAAACCAGACTTGTACTGCTGAGTAACAGGCTTTAATTTGTTGGACTACTGTGAATGAAAAATTTTTGATCTGGCCACTTTGCTTCCAGACAAAGCAGAAATGGAAAACTTGAATTCCAAAGTTACTATAGACAATTGTCTATGTGCAGGATACCTAAATCTGCAATCAATCGGCTGTAGAAAATTTGGCACAAATAATACAAATTACTTTTGATTATATGAATTTTACCCAAAGAGAAAATAAGCGCGTTTTATGTTCCCCAGTTGCTCTCAAGAACTTTTATAGCTCTGTCATTTCCTAGGAACTGAATGTCCCCCAGAAGACATTTCCAGTTGATGTGGTAAGATATGCATGGCATAAAATTTACCATTTTCACCATTTCTAATGCACATTTCCATGGTCTTACTTGCATTCACACCATCCATCTCTTCTTCCCTCACTGAAACTCCATTCTCATTCAGTAAGACTCCCAACCCTCCTGGAATTTTCTCAGTTCCAGATGGCAGTCCTTCTATCGTCTTCTTTGAAAGTTGGACTGGCATAAGTACTGGATATGAGTAAAATTATAAAATATGTGTCTTTTGTGCTGGCTTGTTTTGCTTAGCATAATGCCTTCAAGGTTTATTCATGTTGCAACATGTGTCAAATCTTCCTCCCTTTTAAGATTCCATCATATATATATATATGATATTAATATATATAATACATGTATAATAATATATATTGTACTTATATACATATATTACTACTTCCCATCAATTGACATTTCTTTCACCGTTATGAATATATTGAGAACATAAGTGATTGAGTCATATGGTACTTCCATTTTTATATTTTTACAAGCTTCCAGTGTTTTCTATAATGCTGTCATCATTTTACATTTCCACCAGTAGTGCACAAAAAAAGATTCCAGAGTCTCCTTTCCTGGCCAGTATTAGTTAATTTCTGGTTGCTTTGATTTGCTTTCTTGTTGTTTTGATAGTAGCCATCCTATTGAGTGTAACATGGTATCTCACAGTTGTTGTGATTTAATTTCTACTAATGGTTAGCAGTGTTGAGCCCAGTGTAGATCTTCTTTAGAGAAATTTACTTTTGGGGCTACAGAGATGACTTAGTGGTTAAGGCACTTACCTGTGAAGGCAAAGGACCCATGTTCTATTCTCCAGATCCAACATTAGCCAGGTGCACAAAGGTGAGACAAGCACATGGTCGCACATGCCAACTAGGTGGCACAAGTGTCTGGTGTTCAATTGCAGGGGTTGAGGCGCTAGCATGCCAATTATCTCTCTCTTTCTGTGTCTCTCTCTCTTTCTGTCTGTCTATCATCTCGCTAAAATAAAAAAAAATTAAAGAGAAATTTACTTTCAATTCCTTTGCCCTTTTTTAACCTTAAGATATTTGTTTTTATGTTGATGAATCATAGGAGTTCTTTGTGTTCTCAATATATTACTTCCTCATCAGATATATAACTTGTGAATATTTTCTCCTGTCTTGTGATTGCCTTTGCACTCTGTTATTCATATCCTTTATTACCTCAAAACTTTCATTTTGATAAAGCCCAATTTAGCCATTTGTTATTATTGCATACATTTGTCATTATTGCATACATCTCTAGAAACCAGTTCCAAGTCCCATGTCATGAAGCTTTTCCTGTGTGTTTTCTCCCAAGAGTTTTATAACTTTAGCTTTTATGTTTAGCTCTTTGATCTATTTTGAGTTCAGTTTGGTATATGATATAATGTCCACCTTCATTTCTTTGCAAGTGCATACCTGAATGTCCCAACACCATTTGTTAAAAGGACTGACCTGTCCATACTGAATGGTCTCAGCACCCTTATTGGAAATTATTGGACCACATATGCAAGACTGTTTTTTTCTGTGTTTTCTACCTTGAGCTATATGTCATGCTTTATGACAGTTTAACACTATTTTGATTACTGAAGTTTGGAGTAAGTTTAGAAATCAAAAAATCTGAAACATTCAGCTTTGCTCTTTTGCATAGTTGTTTTGGTGATTCAAGATGTTTTGAAATTATACCAAAACTTTAGAATAAACTTTTCTATTTCAACAACAAAAAAAATTGGGATTACATTGAATATATAAATGACTTGTGTAGTATGGACATCTTAATAACAGTAGACTCTCCAAGCTATGAATCACTTTCCATTCATTTTTGTCATTAAATTGTTTAATCAGCATATTGTATTTTTTTTTCTCTTCCTTTGTTAACTTTATTCCTAAGTAATTCATTCTTTTGGTGCTATAATAAATGGAATTCTTTGCCTAGTTTCCTTTTGAGTTGTTCATTGTTATAGATAGAAATACAACTGATAGTAGTGTAGTTTAACTTTGCTTAATTTTTAATATTAGATAATCTTCACTTCACTGAATTCCCTGCATATAACATCCTGCCCTGGTTCAAATAACCACATGTAGCTGTCTATGTGAAGAATTTGGGTTTCTTAAACCATAACAACATTGGAATTAACCTCAACAAAATCAGACAAAAAGGCCAGATAATGTAAATTTTGAAATGTGGCCTTATGAATAATTCTAAAACACTATGGCAGAAAACTTTTAAAAAATTTTGTTTATATGCAAGGAGAGAGAAAGAGACAGAGAAAGAATGGATATAATAAGGCTTTTTTTTTTCTACTGCAAAAAAACACCAGACACATACACCACTTTATGCATCTGGCTTAATATGGGTACCTGAGATTGAACCCAGGCCAGCAAACTTTGCAATCAAGTGCCTTTAACCACTGACCCAGCCCCAGAAAAAACTTTTGAAAGGTGCTTACTGTATTCTTATAAGCCAGAGTTTTTAATAACCATTTCAGTGTTTGAAACCAGATAGTAAGTGGTAAAGAATATAAAATATCCTCTTTCTTTGCCAGCTGGAAACATACTCAAGCACTCACATAGATCATACACTGGTATCTAGAGAACTTTAAACTTCTTTGGAAGAGGATCATATTTGGTCTAGAATACAGACACATGTGTTGAATCATTTACAAACAATGCCATCTTGTAAACACAACTGAGAAAATTTGAGTATTGTTTTTTGATTGAAGGGTTTTAGAATTTAATGTGTGAGTCTTGCATGCACTGCTTAAAAATACTTGACAATTCAAGATGCAGGTTTCTATTGTTCCGAGCAATGATAAGAACAAAAGAGCAAATCATTGTGGACTAAATAAATCTATAACCAGCAGAGGATAAAAGCAATACATTGCCATGAGTAATGATACTTGAAACTAAGTTTATGGACACGGTCATTTCCAGTGTTATCTGATAAATGCCATCTTGAAAGGTAATAGAAGCAGCCCCTGGGCTTATCACCAACATAGTGAATAGTCATGTCTAGCCACAGCCCCTGTGGTGTAGTCCTTTGCTGGCCTCTAACATGACAATTTCGGGCACCAGAGGGGATCAGAAAGGCAGATTTTCTGTTATTAGAGACTGAATTAGTGAAGAATCAGGAAAGGTACAGCAGCATCTAGACAGTGTGCAGCTTTACATGCCTTCCTTCTGAAACATGGTTATGTAAGGTTCTGCCCCCGAGATGTGGTTAAACAGGCACTTTTCTGATTTAAAGTGTGTGCTATGTAGACTGTTAACAGACAGTTACAGGAAATATGTACCACAGCCTGGTGCAAATGATATGCTCGGCCAAGATGCCCTAATCACTAGCCATCATGGAGGATGTCCCTAAGGCACTGCAATTTTACTTTTTGTTCTGTTCTCTTTTCCCTCCTATTCCCTTTGAACCTCCTTAATTTTTAAATGGTCCCATTGTTTTTGCTCAACAAGTTAAGAATGCATGTAATGTTTAAAAACCCAAAATTGAATTTTAAAAGTCTTATTTGCAGCCAGGCATAGTGGCACATGCACTTTTAATCCCAGCACTCGGGAGGCAGAGGTAGGAGAATTGCAGTGAGTTGAAGACCAGGGTAATTTCACTAGGTCTTACATTTCTCTTTGACTCGACAGATATGGCCAGAAGTCATCACTGGCTAGAAATCACCACGGTCTAAAATTTCTTCTAGCTTCACACATTGTGAAAACCGATTTCTCAAGGTAGTTTGATGTTGTTTAAATTGTATTACTCTTGCTTTTGTTGTTAGGTGTGCATCTGGAAGCACATATGCAAGTTTTCTAGATCTACTTTGTTTAGGGAAAAATGCTAGAGGGTGCATGGCCTTGGAATAGTTCCTAGAGTTGAAATGTATCTTCAGTGAAAGGCACATTTGAACACATTTGAAAAAGTCAAAGACTCCATATGCCTGTGAAAAAACAGATTTGAGAGACACAGAATTCCTACTCCAATTCCTTTCTCACCCAGAAAATGTGGTGAGTGGGCACATGTGAACTCTGTAGTATTCAATGCTCATTTAGGAAAGCATGAACTGCATCCCCTTACCCCCTGCCCACCCCCAACCATGCTCATTATGTCACAGTGTGTGGTGTGTGGCCTGATTATAAATAGACCACATCTCTTGCCACAAGATGCATGGCTGTACATGTGAATGGTACCACTAGCCCGTGAAGCCAGAGCTGGACCCCATGCCTTGAAACAATTATGAGAATTAAGTCTGTAAGAGTCAAATTCTCCTCACTTATGTATTTCTGGAACATTTGGTATCCATTAGTATTATAGGGATCTTTGTGTATTTTTCTGCTCTTTGTTTTGGAGAATTAACAAGAAATGCTTACACTAGTGCCACTCTGTGCACTTCATTATGTTTTAATGACTTTTTTGTTGTCTAGAAACAATGTAATAATTCCATTTATCCCTCTCTTTCAAGGTTTGAACAAGCTTTTATTACCAGTTTGATCAGCAGTGTGGTAAAAGCAAAGGACACTTATTTTTGGATAGCTCTTCAAGACCAAAATGATACTGGAGAATACACATGGAAGACAGTGGGGCAGAGGCCTGAACCGGTGCAGTACA
Organism: Orientallactaga sibirica; assembly: GCA_036365145.1. Lineage (NCBI taxonomy): Eukaryota > Metazoa > Chordata > Mammalia > Rodentia > Dipodidae > Orientallactaga > Orientallactaga sibirica. Next base: position 57,185,013 of record JAEOAD010000004.1, read on the forward strand.
CACACTGGAACACACATCAGCCCCGTGAGTAAAGACAACTGCAATGCCAGCTTGTCCTCTTGCCACACTTCTGTTTTCTTGGCCCCAAATTGCTTCTTCTCTTTGGTCCCTTCTTTGGTTCTTCTTTAACATTTGCTTCATGCTGACATTAACTGCAAGATCTCTGCAGGTCTATAGGGGCTGACATATGGCTGGTCATTTCTGAAAGTAAAGTTCTCTTGCCATGGGCTAAATAAATCTATAAACCGCAGAGGATAAAAGCAATACATTGCCATTAGCTTCATTGCTTGAGACCACACTTTTCTTTACTATCAGAAGGTTCAGTTTCTCTCTCTTAGGATCTTGCTCTAGACTCTCTTCACTGTACAGTAATCACAGGGGCTTCCTTAATCTAAAATAGTCCGTGTACAGTGAACAGGCACATCCAGTCCATTCACTCACTGACATATGGCTTCTCTGTGGAATGTTAGCCTATTCCTGAGCTGCCATGCTGGTGGATCTTCCTCTTCTTTGGACATCTATAGCTCCTTAGCTATATTTCAAAATTATCAGTTCTATTAGTTTATTCTTGTTGTGTATCTCTGGGCCCCAAAGCATAAATCAGTGCCAGGTTAGCCAGTTCCAAAGAAGCAACTGGCTTCATCCACAACCTATACCAAAACCAGAGGAAAAGACACTTCAGGCCCTTGTGTTAAGCATAGGTCAACAGCCTAGAACAAACACTCCTTCCTTACTTCAGCATGAATGCTTTTGGAAGCTTTGATGCCTTTCTTGCCTGCAGGGCTAATCTGAGCTCCATCAAGAGACATCAGGCAGTAGGCATCTAAGTTTGTATCTGGAGAAATGGGTGAGCAGACTCACGCATTGGAACCATCATTAGAGTTCTGTATACCAAATTGAAGATAGTTTTATTAAGCTGCAGAGGGTGAGTACTTAATAATCACAACTAATGAAACAGAAAAATATCAGATAAGGCCAGGTGTTTTGCAGCATGCCTGTAATCCCAGCACTAGGAAGGGAAGGAGGGAGGGAGGAAGGGATAAAAGGAAGGCGGGAAGAAGGCTGAGGCTGGAGGGTCACAAGTTGAAGGCTAGCTTGGGTAACATACAGAGTTGGAAGCCAACCTCCATAGGACTACATAGAGAGCATGTTCCAAAAATCAAAAAAGCTTCTTGATCCTTTTCATTATTATAAAAGTCCAGGTCCAGGGCTGGAAAGATGGCTTAGGGATTAAGTCACTTGTCTGCGAAGCCCAAGGACACAGGTTCTATTCTCCAGAACCTACATAAGCCACATGCGCAAAGTGCATCTGGAGTTTGTGTGCGGTGGCTGGAAACCCAGGCACACCTATTCTCTCTCTCTCTCATAAATAAATAAATAAAATAAAAAATGTTTTTTAAAAAAAAATTCCAGTCCAGGGGCTGGAGAGATGGCTTAGCAGTTTAGGTGTTTGCCTGCAAAGCCTAGAGATCCAGGTTCGATTCTCCAGGTCCCATAAGCCAGATGCACGAGGTGGCACATGCATCTGGAATTTGTATGCAGTGGCTGGAGGCCCTAGTGCACCCATATTCTCCCCCCACCCTCTCTGTCTCTAACAAATAAATAAATAAGAAGAATTTTTTTTTAATTCCAGTCCAAAGAGACAAAGTGACACTTTGTTTTGAAGTTAAACAATAATTATGTAAGTACATTCTCACTATAGATAAAGCAACTATAGGTCGCCATTTGCCCAAGCCAATTCCAATCTATGTTTATTGTTCTACAGCAAGTAACCACACTCCTTTTCTCAGCCTTTTCCTGGTTGTGATGGATCTACATGAATTGCATAGATGCTCTAAGAATAAGAAAGTTCACTAAGTGAAATGTGGAAGTCCTCGACTGCATCCTTCTCTTCACCTCCCCAGTGTCAGCATACTTTCCTTCCCAGAAATAACCACTTAACTGCTGTCAGTCTCCTGTTGCTTGTCTTATATTAACATCCCCACAGGCAGATATGATTTATAAATGGAAATAGGATTGCATATTTCTAACTTTTTTTACTTAATATGTCCTGGAGAGCTTTCCACATCAATATTTATAAGTCAATACTTTAAGTGTCACACTGATTATTGGGTTCCAACATACAATTTCCAAATTTTGGAACGTTACCTACATTCAAGTCACAGAAATAGAAAAATGTGTAATGAGTGCAGTTAAAAGTGCACAATAGGCTGGGCATGGTGGCACATGCCTTTAATTCTAGCACTTGGAGGCAGAGGTAGGAGGATTGTTGTGAGTTCAAGGCCAGCCTGAGGCTACATAGTGAATTCCCGGACAGCCTGGGCTAGCATGAGACCCTACCTCCCAAAGTGAAAGAAAAAGTACACAAAAAAGCACTTGCAGTAAATATTTCCCTAAAATCACACACTGCTGGTATTTTAACTTGTGTGTGACTATATAGTGAGGACTTTTTATGTATCAGCTACCCTGCAATGTACTCTCTTATGCTTTTATTATCATGCTATTTAATATCTTTAACAAAGAATCAAAACAAGGTGGATCAATCATCAATAATCATTAACATACAACCAAAACAAAATATGGTAAACTTAATGATTACAGAAATAAAAAGATTTTTATATAAATAAGCACAGGGTGACAAGGAAACACTAAACAGCACTGAGGGATGTTTGTAGGTCCTCTAACTAGAGGTAGGATATGTGGAAATGAGGGCACTGGGGAGATGGCTCAGCAGGTTAAGAGCACTTGCTGCACAAGCATGATGGTCTAAGAGGGCCTGAGACTGTGCAAGTTTGATTCCCCTCAAAAAGTGTTTGCTACAGTAAATAGAGACTCTGAGGGAATCCTGTCACTCACACCCAAGTAAAAGCCGGAACTAACCATGAATGTCTTTAACCCCAGTCCCCAGTGAGAGATCCTGTCTCAAGGAAACAGGTAGATAGGACACAATGGTCTTCTCAGGCCTCTGCATGCATCTGCTGAGGGCACGTGCATTTGCACACACGTGTGCATACTACACACATGAATGTCTTTAACCCCAGTCCTGATAGGGAGGCAGTGTCCAGAGAATCACATGCATCTGGAGCTCATTTGCAGTGGCTGGATGCCTTGGTGTGCCAGTTCTCTCTCTCTCTCTCTCTCTCTCTCTCTCTCTCTATTTTCCTCTGTCATAAATAAATAAATAAAATATTAATATTTCTTTTAAAAGATTAGGATCACAGATGGGAGATAGTATCACCCCCTAGAATTATTGTGAGGAGTAAATGAGTTTCCCTGCATTGTAAATAATAAATATTAGTCTTTCTTACCACCATAGTCCCAGAAAACAGTTTGTTTGCAGCAGTTCCTTATCAAATACATCATGTCTACCTAGCAGCAAACGTCCTACAAGACATTCTTAAATGAAAAAAAAAAAAAAAAACCATTTGAAGAAACTGAACAAGCACTGGAACCAGTCATGCACAAAGGGGCACATCGTCTGACAGTGGGGATGCCCATTCTCTTTTTCTCTCTGGTTACAGGGTATTACTAACAAGTCAAATGTTTAATCATAATTAATATGCTAAGAGTTTTAATAGAAAGCATAGAGAGGTTCCAAGGAAAAAAATTAAATGCTACAGATAGAAAACACTAACAGAGTGAAGAATGTTTTTGACAGGCTTCCTAGCATACATTACATGGCCAAGGAAAGACTCTTGGAGCTTAAGAGTATGATAATAGAAACTTGCAAAACTGGGCAACAAAGGGGAAAGACAAAGAAAGCAGAATATCCAGAACTATGGGATAACTTCAATACATAGGAACACTAGCACTGCACCATCAAGATTTCAGGAGGAGGTTCAATTCCTGAAGAGGGGAGAAAGGAGCAGAGTTCTCTCTCTCTCTCTCTCAATTTTTTGTCATAAATAAATAAATAATAATTTCTTTTAAAAGATTATCCCTAAAGCCCAGATTCAGGAAGCTCAGAGAACACCAAGCAAGTTAAATTCCTCCCCATTTAACTGAACAACAGCCAGTCATATGACAGGGATGGGGGTATTACCAAGCAATGTTTTCCAACATAGAGAGGTTCAGAAAAAATAAAATAAAAGACAAAGAAAATAATCTTGAGAAGCGGAATTTCAGGAGGAAAGAGAAAGGGGAAAAAGCTCAGACACCAAACACCAAGCCATATTATATTATATTCATATCTAAAATAGAGCAAAACTGGGCAAAGACAGGAATTACTTCTGACTTCTCAGAAACCATGCAGGCAACAAGAAAGTGGTATGAACTATTTTAAGTATTAAGAAAGGAAACAAACCTGACTGCTGGACATGGTGGCGCACGCCTTTAATCCCAGCACTCCTGGACGCCGAGGTAGGAGGTTTGCTGTGAGTTTGAGGCCTTTTAAAAGTTAAGGAGAAAAATTTTCACAACACAAATGAAAATATGCATCTTCTTTGCCAGTAGACCTGCCTTATAAGAACTCTTAAGTGATACTCATTAAGCAAGAATGAAAATGATATAGAAACTCAGACACACAAAAAGAAAGGAAAAGTTAGGATGAATAAGTGAAAATAAAATAAAAATAATATGTTCAAAATAATAATAGCTCAAATATAAATCAAATAAGAATATATATTATATATTTATATAAATTATAAAAATTTATATTATACAAATCATATATTTACATACATAATTTATAATATAATACATAAAATAGTAAGTTTTTTCTTCTATATAAATGGCATGTGAATGGCATGGATGAGAGGGACTTTGTGTTCTATTGTAACAAATGTGCCATTGTGATGTATGCCATCTACAGTGGGAAGGGTTATCTGGGAACTCTGTATATCCTACTTCATTTTCTCTAAACTTAAAGACTACTATTAAAAACTTTTTAAAAATTCTCCTTTTTAAAAACACATGCAAATTGAAAAGAAAAATCAGTTTGTGCATACGTGTATGTTTGTGTGTAAGCATCAGTCTGTGGAGATTGCTAAATCCAGAAGATAGTGAAGCTTTGCGTCACCCTCTACTACAAAACATAAAAGAACAAGTATCATTTCTATATACTGGGGGACTTGGTTAGGACTGTCTATACCTGTCAAAATAAATTAATACATTTTGAGCAGACGAAATTTTGGGGTTTTACTGTTAACTTCCTTGGGGCATATTTAGATGTCTGAAATGTGGAAATGAAGCAGCGCTCCTTGTCATTCATAAGTTTCTGCTGTAATTTATTTGAGTGGCACTACTCTTGTTCTCTTCTCCCTGAAGCAAGAATAATGCCGTGATGCTCAGTTTGGCTGCTCATGCTGATTGACATTGAGTAAATTGTCTCTGAATAAGATGAAAATGTAAATCGTTTCTGAAGAAAATAGCAATATAAAAGCCCCTGTGTTTCTCTTTTTCTTTTAAATTGCAGCTTGTAGAAACACCACCCTAAATCACATTTTCTTTCCTGCCTGTCACAAAAGAATCCATTAGCTTGGGCCCCATGTCAGAGTCTTAATCCAGCATAAACTAACTATTTGAATTGGCCACTGAACAGGAAGCCTGCAGCTTTTTTATAAAGTCAGCCAAGACCATCCTTCTAGCATACCCACAAAATATGCAGCCCATGGTGAAATCACAGTTCTCTCATTTTTTCCCAACTCTGTATGATGTTTATGAAATAGTATAATGAACCACCAAGTACCAGCAATTATCAAATCACAGCCAATTTTGTTTCAGTTATACCCCCGGCCCCTTCCCATTTTATCTCAAACAAATCCCAGACATCATTGCTTCATCTACAAATATTGTAATGTTAGTTCTAAAAAAATATGAGTTCTTTGTTAACAACATAACACAGTAATCACATTTCAAAGTAATTGACTATTATTGATAACGTCCCAAATCTTCCGTTAATGAGCTATGAAAATTATAACTACTACATAGTATATTTTAAAGTTTGTTTAAATAAGGATCCAAACAACACTTTCAGATTTTAATTTGTTAATAGGTCTCCTAGAGTCTGTTTGAATGTCTAGGATTCCTATGCCCTGACCCTTATCTTTTATTTCTCTTAAAATTAATTCATTGGTGCAAAGGAATTGTTCATCTTATAACTTTTTTCTGAAGGTTAGACTTTGTTGATTGCCTCCCCATCACATTGTTTAATGTGTTTATCTTCTTTACTTTAGATAAAAATCAACATTTCTACCCTTAAAAAGTTAAAGTTAGAGCCCTGATCAAAATTGAGTTTTATTTTAGTTTTTTAGAGAAACTCATTCATAGGTAGTCGTATGTTCTGTCTAGAAGGACAGAATGTCTAATTGTCTCTCTTTCTTGTGATATAAACAGTTTTTCATTATCAATGTGTATAGGCCCATTGATCCATAGACTGCCCCCTCCCCACCCAGTAATAAAGATTACACTCAGAGTTCCTTAATTTATGGATGGAATAGTTCTATAAATAAATAACTCCCTGAAATTGATATTTTTGTTATTTTTGTAATAGTGTTTCATAGGAAGTCCAGAAAAGATAATATCTTCTCTTTCCTAGTTTCCAAAATGATTATTTTTTTTCATTAGTATCCTCCAACAGTGAGTGATTAGAGGTTTGGGGGTTCCTCTGGCATTACTGTGAAGCAACTTTTTTATAAATTTTATTATATAGATAGATAGATGATAGATAGATAGATAGATAGATAGATAGATAGATAGATAGATAGATGATAGATAGATAGATAGAGGCAGATAGAGAAAAATGGGCACACCAGGACCTCTAACCACTGCAAATGAACTCCAGATGCATGAGTCACCTTGTATATATACATGGGTACTGGGGAATTGAACCTGGGGTCTTAGGCTTCACAAGCAAGCACCTTAACTGCTAAGGCATTTCTCCAGCCAATGAAGTAACCTTTGAAACCAATTTGGTGTATTTCCATCCATTGCAATTCTCCTTTAGAATGCTCAAGTTGCCCCCGCTGTGTGATGGGCATGCCCTCAAGGCCTGTCTCCCAAGCACCACTGCCTCAGTGACATCAGCACTCTCTCGTGGTCCTTGCCCTTGCTGTGTGCTATGACAGGACAGAGACTTCTGCTCCAGACATACAATCTAATCAGTCTTGGCGTTTTGTGGTGGGTTTTGTTTTTTTTTCCACATAATCTGGGCATAACGGGTTCCCTGACTTTGTTTCTTATTTCTGGGCAGTGTCTGTGCACACATCTAAGAAGGGGATGTGTGTATGCGAAGATGAAATACTTTTTGAGTTCAGACTGATGCTTTCAATTTGAATTCAAGTTTTTACTTAATCTGCCTTCTTTTTTCTTCAATAAGTAGAAACTTTGTATGGACACGTTATGTGTTGGTACCATCATTTCTCTCCTCCCTGACCCCATTTCACTGAGGGCCCTCCTCAGTGAGATTGCTGGGATTCACCATAGGGTTGTAGGTTATGAGTTGTGAGAGCAGCAGTTAGTCATTGTTGAGGGAGGAGAATTGCCTCTGGATATTCCCTCCCACCCTGTGGCTTTTACAATCTTTTCGCCACCTCTTCCACAAAATTCCCTGAGCCACCATGGGTATGGTTTAAGACTAGTTTAGTATTGAGCTCATAGTAGTGTCTGGATTTCTGCTTTGGTACGTTCCGAGTATCTTCAGTATTTGTGTCCATCACCCTGGCCCAGGTGGTCAGGCTTGCTATGGAAGCAGCACTCTTGCTCATCTCATCAGTTCTTCGGTGGTTTTACCTGGGCTCCAGCTGATGTGCGAGGAGTGGTTCATCTCCTGCCAAGGAGTCAACTATCTTATCTTACTTATCTTATTGGTAGAATTTGGTTGTCTTCAGTTCTCACTGTCTTCTGAAAAGGCAAAACAGATTCTCCAACAGAGAGTGAAATCAGCATAGGTTACAGGGGATAGGCATTGTTAATTTAGAGGTATTTTGATGGATGTAGCCTCTCTTTAGGTCAAAGACTAGTGGGAGCTTCTCACTGGACTCCCTAATCTTGGTTTGCCATAGGATTCTGACTCGGTTCCCAGTTCCACTTATGGGTTCCTTTCTACTAAGTAGACCTCTTTATCGTTCAACCAGTGGCACCTTACAAAGCTAAAAAGCTTTTGTACAGACAAACATACCAAAAACAGAGCCGACAGACTACCTACAAAATGGAAGAAAATATTTACCAGCTATACTGCTGACAAAGGCCTCTAGAATTTTCAAAGAACTAAAAAAAAAAAAAACTAAGCAATAAAAAATAATAAAGCAATCTACTCAAAAACTGGGGTAGAGAACTATATAGAGAATTCTCAATGGAAGAAATATAAATGACTAATACTCACCTAGGAAAATGTTCAACATCCTTAATTACCAGGGAAATGCAAATTAAAACAATGATGAGATTCAACCTCTTTCTAGAGAGGATGGTAATAATTAAAAAAAAATCACATGACAATAAATGTTGGTGAGGACATGGGAAAAGAGGAACCCTCATTCACTGCTGGTGAAAGTGCAAACTTGTACAACCACTATGGAAATCAATAAGGAGACTCCTGAAAAAGATGAAAATGGCCCAGCCATTCCTCTACTGGGCAGCTACCTTAAAGGCTCTTCTCTTCACTGCAGAGAGATTTGCTCAACCATGTTCATAGCTGCTCAATTCACAATAGCTAAGAACTGGAATCAACCCAGATGCCCATCGTTTGAAGAATGGATAATCTGCCTTTTTTAAAAAAACCTAATCAATATTTTCTTTTCTCATGCCAAGATTCTCTATACTCAGAACATCAGGACATTATAGTGGTTTTTTATGAGAGAGAGACAGGGAAAGAATTGGCATTCCAGGGCCCTCTAGCCACTGAAGTTGAACTCCAGAGGCATGTGCCACCTTGGGCTCATGTGTCACCTTGTGCTTATACATCACCTTGAGCATCTGGCTTACATGGGTTCTGGGGAGTCAAACCTGGATTCTTAGACTTCGTAGGCAAGTACCTTAACAACTGAGCCATCTCTCCAGCCTAGTGTTTTATTTTTAAAACAACAGCAAAGGAATTCCATAGCCCTTGGTATTTTGAGAGATATAAATAATAAAGTGAAATTTAAAGAAACGTGGTTTTAATTCACACCAACCATTGCTATAGATTAAACAAATAAATGATAAGTTAGCTTCTCATTCAGAGTGACACTAATGCATAGAAACTTAAATGTTCTTTGCACTTAAATGTTCCATGAGTGGAGACTGTGGTTTGGGAAAGCAAAAAGGGAGTCTAGCCTTGTTAAGTTTGCACAAAGCTTTTCTACTGTCTATGCAAGCATCATAGGTGTCCCACCAGGGAAAAGAACACTTGCATCACTATTTCGCAACTATCCATAATTTTAGTTCAGCACCAAATTCTTTCCTGAACTACATGTGGAAGAGGCATGTTTTTCTCATAGGACAACTCCAGGACATGTGCACCACAATTTTCCCAAGCCAGTAGAAATCTACCATGTGAAGACAAATGGGTCCCAGCAGAGGAAGTCAGGAGTTTTGTTTTTGTTGTTGTTTGTTTGGTTGGTTGGTTTGGTTTGGGTTTTTTTTTTTTTTCCTTAAAAGTGAGAATAAAGAAGCCCATTGGGTCAACAAACACAGCTCGTCAGGACAGTCCAGTTTAAGGCTCCTCCAAGTTCTGAAATGAACCTACATAAGGAGGATATACTCAGCCTTGTTTCTGAGCACCCTCTGGACATATCCATATCACTTCATTATATTAGTAACTACCTTACAAGATAAAACTGACAGTAGCTGTTCAAGGAAATGCTGTGTTCTTGTAAGGAAGAGAGACATGAGTAGAAGGGTGGGAAAGAGCTCTGTGGAAAAAGAGTCTTGAGTTTGATTGCAGTGGCTCGAGGCCCTGGCATACCAATTCTCTCCCTCCCTCTCTCTCTCTCTTTCTTTCTCTTTCTCTCATTCGCTCTCACTCTCTTACATTAAAAAAAAAAAAAAAAAAAAAAAAAAAAAAAACGGGCCAGTCTGTTGGGCTTGCTTCAATAGAAAGGGGGGGGGGGGGCAGGCAGGGCAGTAAGGAGACTCAACTGAAATATGCAGCTCAGCACCGAGGAGAAAGGATGGCAGTGTCTCTTCCCTAGTGGGAACTGGATGGAAGAATAATTTCTTTGGGAGAAAGCCTATGCCTGCTCTTTCCCCTACACCCCCCCTTCACTCTTTGGCTTGGCATGTCTCCCCACGGACTGGCTTATAAATTCAGTTTATCTCTCCCTTAGCCTGGCTTCCCTTTATTACACCACTTTACTGCTTCTTTGAGGCTGAGACTCTAAAATTTGGGTCAAATGATACATTAAGTTAACCACTTTAAAATACCAATAACATCCCTGCAGTACTTTTCATATTCATGGTGGGTCACAAGCATCTCCTTCCTCACTAATGAAGATGAGGTGAATACCCCGGGCATCTAAAACCATGGCTACTTAATCATTGTCTGCTGTGGGAAGCAAGACAAAATGCAAGACCCACAAAAAAGTATATTTCATTTTAAACTTGCTGATTCAAACCTTTATCAAATTCTTGAACATGCAGGCAGAAGTTCTGTCATGGAATTCCAGCATTTGTAATGAAAATGAGCAGAAGTGTAGGGGTGTGTGTAGCTCTTTTGTTTTACAGAGTGTTTTTTAACACATTATTTTATTTGATCTTTGTGAAAACTCCTGAAATGGAAGAAATATTACCCATATATTTTCAATAAGATAGTATGATTCATTAACCTGGTCAAGTGTCAAATTATTAAATGTTTATGCTGGGACTAAGTTCCTCAGATGTTGGGCTCCTAATTAGAAGTTCTTTCTAGGTTTCTCACCTATGCCCTGAAGTAAATGGAAGTTTGGTGGGAGGGGGGCTCAAAGAAAGGACAAGGGGGTCAGGCAAGGCATGCATGTTTTCCTTCCTCTTTCAACCAGCGCAGCTCTCCAGGTTTAGTTGAGGCGTCTCTGTGGATCTCCAGAGACCAGATCCATTGCAGAGAGCAAGCAGCCTCTCCTCTACTGTTCACAACCCAGCCAGGTGGTGAACTGCCTTCAAAACAATGCTCAGCAGACCTACAAAACTTGATGGCAGAGCCAGTCTCATATGAAGATATCTGACTGCTGTTGCATGTCGCCCACCTCAGTCTGCCATCACTACAGTTCTGGGCCATGGAGAGATGGCCTTTGTATGAACCAACACTCTTCTTTTTCTACTGAAGACACAACTAGCATGTTGCTCTTTTATAGCTGCTTAGTTTCCCCTTTATGGCTCTCCATGATACATCAGCTTGTGAATATACACAAGGATGGCACCAGCTACCCAAGAGGATTTTAAAAATGAAGCCAGGGCTGGAGAGATGGCTTAACAGTTAAGGCACTTGCCTATGAAGCCTAAGGACCCATGTTTGACTCTCTAGATCCCACATAAGCCAGATGCACAAAGGTGAAACAAGCACAAGGTTGCACATGCTCACTAGGTGGCGCAAATGTCTGGCGTTAGATTGCAGTGGATGAGACTTGGGATGCTAATTCATTTCTCTCTCTCTCTCTCTCTCTCACGCTTTCTCTAAAAAAAAAAATGAAGCCATTTCTTCTACACAAAAATTAAACAAGATAAATTTCTAATAGTAAGTGACTACATTTTAAAAATATTTATATGTTTATTTGAAAGAGAGAGAGAATGGACACACCAGGGCTTTTTGCCACTGCAAACAAACTTCAGACACATGCACCACTTTATATGCCTCTGGCTTTATATAGGTACTGGAGCATCGAACCCTCATCATCTCACTTTGCAAGCAAGCACCTTTAACTGCTGAGCCATCTCTCCAGCCCTTCCCATGTTTTAAAGCATTTTTAGATCCAAAATTACCACGTCTTCAGGTGTTGCCTCCGCTATCCTGTTTTTCTTACAAGCCCACCTTGCAGTCTCAGTTCTCCTTTTTCATCTTTCAAAGTTCATGTCAAATGCCACTTCCCACAATTCTTTACTGATAGATATCACCAGGCACCTCCCATCATTCCTTCTGAAGTCTCCCCCAGAACTTTTTATTTTTATTTTTTTTTTGAGAGACAGAGAGAGAGAGACAGACAGAGAGAGGGGAGAGGGAGATAGATAGAGAATGGGCATGCCAGCAGTCTCTCAGCTGCTGTGAATGAAATCCAGATGTGTGTGCCCCCTTGTGGTCAAGTGTGGCACTGCGCCCTTGCGTCACTTTGCATCTGGCTAAACATGGGACCTGGAGATTAGAACCGGGTTCTTAGGCTTAGCAGGCAGGCGCCTTAACCGCTAAGCCATCTCTCCAGCCCTCTCCCCCAGAATTTTTGAATCACCCTTTTCTGTCTCATTACATATTAGGTCTATTGCAATTCATTGTTTCCCCATCTTTGTCTCACACTAATCTAAGAGCAGCATAGTATTTGTTTTGTTTTGTCTTTTCTCTGTAGAAATTAATATACACTACAGCCAGGCATGTTGTAGATGCATAATTTTTATAATTGTTGAATGTAAATTTAGTTCATTGAATGGCTAGCCTGGACTCAAAGGTGTGGGGGGAGGGCTCATTCTTAGTCAATTTTTAAAATAGAATTGTTTTCTGCTTCACTTCACTGAAAATTGAAGTGTATTTTTTCAGCCATCTTACGAGTTGTATGGATTTTTCACAAACTTAGCAATCTTAACTTGCAAATTGTGGCTATTGATCAATCATGGTGGTACACACCTGTAATCTCAGCATGTAAGAGGCAGAGATAAGATCCCAAATTTGGGGGCTGAAGAGATGGCTTAGTGGTTAAGCACTTGCTTATGAAGCCTAAGGACCCTGGTTTGAGGCTCGATTCCCCAGGACCCACGTAAGCCAGATACACATGGTGGCACATGCGTCTGGAGTTCGTTTGCAGTGGCTAGAGGTCCTGGCATGCCCATTCTCTCTCTCTCTCTCTCTCTCTCTCTCTCTCTCCCCCCCCCTTTCTCTGTCTCTAATAAGTAAATTTTAAAAATTGAAAAAAAAAATCCCAAATTTGGAACCATCCTGGGGTAAGGAGAAACACCTTGTCTCCAATAAAAATAATTAATTAAAAAATCTACAAACTTGTTTCTATGGAAAATGTATTTCATTTCCAATATACAAAAAGAGAAATTGAGTTGGGCGTGGTAGCGCATGCCTTTAATCTCAGCACTTGGGAGGCAGAGGTAGGAGGATCGTGATGAGTTTGAGACCACCCTGAGACTACATAGTGAATTCCAGGTCAGCCTGGGCTAGAACAAGACCCTACCTTGAAAAACCAGAGAGAGAAAAAAGTTTTGTCCACAACTGAAGAGTTGTCATCTTTGTCAATATTTCACGCAAAACTGTGACATCTCTGTATTTTGTTTCTCATTTAAAAGCTGGCTCATGAACCCAATATCTGCCCCTGCATCTGCCTGCCCCTTGAGCACTTTTCCTATACCAAGAATTTATCTCATTCTCTCCATTCCCCCACTGATGGCTTACAGTTTGAACCTGTGTTGTGTTTCTCGTCACCTACCTTGAACCCATTACTTATGTGACTATTTCCCCCAGTGTCTCTGAGATTCAGGGGGTGAGCAATGTGCACGTTCTGTTGCATTGTTCACAATGGGATTTCCAAGCACAGCACTGAGCTGGGGGTGGGGAGGTGCATTTCAGCTCCGTGTAGGGGCAGTGCCTAGCTTCCCATCATTTGCCATCTGAGCTCAAAGCAGACAATGTCCAAATTTCAGGCTTCGCTGCCTCTTTTCTCCTGTTTTCCCGTCTTCTGAGCTATTCTCTAGAGATGAAGAGAAGTGAGATAATCATGCCAATAAAGCATCCTTTTTTTGTCTTTATTGTTCTTCTCTGGTGCTTCATTATGATTTGTCAGTCACTCAACGCCCTGAAGGGCTGTCTTCAGAGCCCAGGATGTTTTAATCGGCAAACGCTGAAGTGATTGTATTCTGCTTTTAGGCTTCAATGGTGGCTGCGTTGCCATGAGAGGAAGAAGTCCACTTGGCCGCTGGGAAGTGAAGGATTGCCAGAGTTTTAAGGCCATGTCTCTGTGCAAACAGCCAGTCAAAAAGTGGGAGAAGACAGAGCATGAGGAGAGGTGGCCATTTCACCCCTGTTATTTGGACTGGGAGTCAGAGCCTGGCCTGGCCAGTTGCTTCAAGGTGATGCTGAGGCTGCACGGGCAATCTCAACAATACTAACATCACTTCATTTGATCCACTTGTCCCAAATTACTTCATTTTCAACAGCAGTGTCTTGCTCACAACACATATGTATTCCATTTGTATTTCCTATCTCCTTCCTTATGACATAAATAATATGTCACATAGTTTTAGGTCAAAATTGGCATATAAACCCACTGACATTGAAAGCCTCCTCCTGAAGTTTGATGTCTAACAGGCAGAATTACCATGCACTGGTATTAATGCCAGGGAGAGGAGCTCCATGCCCTGCTTATCAGGCCCTCGGGAAGCAGTCTACACACCTCACCAGTCTCTAGTCAGCTTCACAGCTCTGGCAGGAGATTTTGCACAAACTCGGCTGCCAGAGTGCGAGTCCAGCCTGGCAGTACATACCCACAAGCCAGGCACAGCAACTTCTGCATTCACAGATGGGCCACAAGAAGCAGTAGAAGCCTAGCATCCTGGTGAGCCTGTCCCCCAAGGCCCAGGAAAGCTGACCACGTGGCACACATCCCATTTTCCACCACAGCTCAGGGACTTCAAAAGCACTCCTCTCTAGCATTGCAGGACTCCTTTTTCTAGGAGGGATAGGGACAGTTCTTCTTCGCCTCATAATGGTACATTCTTAGTACATTCTGATAAGAACTGCAATCAAAAGGCTAATAAGTGAGGTTAGCCAAAGTCACTTATGAAAGAATCCTGTAAGGCTGAAGCATCAGTCATTGTAGCTTTTATTGCCAAGCATTTACCAAATAAAGGAGGCCAATACTCATGGGTATTAAAATGGTGCCTTTCTATATTGTTTGTAAGCCCTTGAATAAAGTTCTTATTATTAAATAATAATAATTGTTACACTAAAATTAAGGTAGATTCTGCAACCTGCTAGAACCGAAAATCAAATAAATTAATACATCTAGCTAACGTGTGTGTGTGTGTGTGTGTGTGTGTATATATGTATATATATATATATATATATATATATATATATATATATATATATATATATATATATACACATACATATATACACATACATATATACACATACATACTTGGAGAGAGAAGTGTTTTGGATTTAGGATTTTTCAGTACTTACCTAATGAGGTTACTTTGGGGTTGGGACTTAAGTCTAAATACAAAATTTGTGGTTTAGGTATACCATACACAGAAAGTGTTAAGGTAATTTTATACAATGGTTTTGTTGTTTTCTGAGGCAGGTGCTGAGATTAAAGGTGTGAACCATCACATCCAGCTATTAAACTGTATTTTAATGTTTTATTTTTATTTATTTATTTGAGAGACAAAGAGGGAGAGAGAGAGAGAGAGAATGGGTGCACCAGGGCCTCTCACCAGTGTAAATGAATTACAGATGCATGTGCCACCTTGTGCATCCGGCTATGTTGGTCCTAGGGAAATGAACCTGTGTCCTTTGGCTTTTCAGGAAAGTACCTTAACCACTAAGCCATCTCTCCAGCCCTGTTATACTATATTTTAAATAATTTTGTGCATGAGACAGTCTGTATATTCAGAAAACAAAGATGTTACTATCACAAACATTTCAAATTTTGGAGTATTTCATAATTTTAATTTTCAGGTTAAAAATCTCAACATATATGTGAAATATACATATTACCTATATGTAAAATTCTTGAAGAAATATCTCTTTGCCAATCAGCACTAGTTACTAGAATTTAAACAATTTCTACAATATACTTATCAGAAATACATTTTTTGAAATATGACTGTTAATGTTTGGCAGTTTTGTCTTGGATTGTTTTACAGATACACATTCTCCAAATTGAAGGAGAAAGTTCTTCCCTATCGGCTAAGTGCAGGGAGAGCTGCTTGGAGACAAACCGTATTCCACAGACCCCACAGCTCATAGACAGCAGAAAACACCAATGAGTGCACTCCACTGAAACATGCAGGAGTCAAATCCTACATGAAATTCACAGAAGAAAAGGTCCAGACATGACCTCACACAGCAATAAGTTAAACTTTAGAAACGAGTAAACTGAGGCCAGTGTGATAAAGTGATTTGCCCAAGACCACATTTTTTTTTTTTATTGGCAGTTGGAATAAATCTCTGGTTTGGGGACTTCAGTGCTTTTTCTACTATATATCATCCTGATGTGTCAACAAATGCATGGTATGCTTGGTGTCTGTGGTGGTAGGATTTATGAATTTAGAGTGATTCAGGAAGATGTTCCCAAAGGAGGCAAGTTTTGACACATAATTTAGAAGATGGAAAGGCTGTGCTGTGGTCCACAGGACTTGGAAAGACATTCATTCTGGTCTCAGCAAATCAGAGCCTAGTGAAGGCTGGCCGCAAAATGTACCTGCAGCACCAGCTAGTCAGGCATAGTGCAAGGCTGTTCCAAAATACATGCAGAGGCTTAGAAGCAGGAGCTCTGGGTCCTACATGACCCACCTTGGTCTCAAAACAAAGCATTTAACCCATTGTTTTTCTGATTTCCATGAAGACAGAAAACAGCAGAGAAATTAGACACACACCACAACAGCTGTCAATTCAGCTAAGATGCAAAGACCCTAGAAATATACCCTCCCTGGGCCTCATTGTTTCTCATTGCTTGTGCTGGGTCCACTAATTCTAAAGTGTCCAAAAGCAAACTGCTGGGATGGACATGTGTGGATTCTGGAAGTAACGAATCCTAGGTCTAATCCTGGCTTTGCCAGTGTGTAGGTGTGTGACCTGACAGTCTTAACCACTCTTAATTGACCCTCCACATCTCTTGATAAACATTTATTAGGAGAAAATATATGCCAGTCATAGGATGGTCAGTGAAAAATGTCTTCAAGACTTTTGTATATTCTCCTCATGAATTTGTTGTAAGGATAAAATGAGCTAATCATTTAATAATGACTATGCACATCCTAGTTCTCCAGATCAAACTTGAAATGAAGAACTATAAAGGGCTGAGGTATGACTCACTGGTAGGGTATGTTTAGCATGCAAGAAGCTCCAGGTGCAGTACATGCACACACTTGAAGAAAAAAAATAATGAAAATGATATTGCTATTATTATCATAAGTAGAGTTGAGTAGCTGAACCTTATCCATAACAGTTTTAATTGTTTTCTGTTACTGTGCAGGTCTTTCATAGTGAAAAAGTCCTAATGAAAAGAACATGGAGAGAAGCTGAAGCATTTTGTGAAGAATTTGGAGCTCATCTTGCAAGCTTTGCTCATATTGAGGAAGAAAATTTTGTGAATGAGCTTCTACATTCAAAATTTAATCGGTAAATTTAATTAATTTTGAAAATTTATAGTTGAATACTGGTTCACAGTAGAAACTTCTTAGGAATGGGTATCCCATATTTGAAATTTTTTCTATGCACTTGAAATCAGTTTTTAGAGCTTTGCTGCTCCCCTTCCCCCCCCACACACACACACACAAAGAAAAACAACAACAAAAAAACTAGCCTGGTGGTTTTTAACATGTTTTCTGGGGATCCTGAGGATTCTGGAACCCCAAGAGCAGAAGGTCTGTGGGCAGAACTCCAGCTCTACTTGCTCAAACTCCCCAAAACAATTCCATACAGTTCTGCTGTTGAGGGGTTTCTATATGCAAGGAGTTCATTTCCCTGTTTGTTTGACGATCCAATACACTTATGCCATTTCTGTTTATATAAGTGCTCACACTTGAAGTTGCTAGTAGAATTTTGTGCCAGGCATCTATCAAATTACTAATCTTTAGCATCTCATCATAAAAGTTGTATAATGTATGTTTTATATCTTGCTCAGGCTACCCAGGGAATACAGCCAAATCTACATATATATGAATTAATCTAAAATTAGATGTTTAAGGGCTGGGAGATTGTTTAACAATTAAAGGTGTTTGCTTGCAAAGCATGCCGCCCAGGGTTCAGTTCTTCAGCATCCACGTAAAGCCAGGTGCACAAAGTGGCACATGTGTCTAGAGTTTGTTTGCAGAGGCAAGAGGCCCTGGTGTACCTGTAGTCAGTTTCTATCTCTTTTTGTCTCTCTCTCATACACACACACACACAAATAAATATATATTTTAAAATTAGAAAATTTTTAAGTTTAAGAAATTGTTGCACAGAAGCATTCTTAGCACAGAGAGTAAGGTGGACTTCCAGCTTGTGCCGTGGCTTGACCTCACGGGGGTCTCCCTCAGTGTCTTATAATCTTAAATGTGTCAATGTAAAGTGTCATCATGACAGGGGACCAAGGATGTCTCAGAGCCTCTGCCTTGCATGGGATTTTGACCTGTGTCATTCAGAGCAGCTCAAATATCAGAGAAGTAATACTGCCAAGACTGCAAAGCTCCCTCACGGTCTCTGCACTAAGCAAAACAAAGCATCTGTCATGACTTCTGCATCTTTTAAATCTTTAATTCTTCAAAATTTTTCTCAGAAAATTCTGAGTGAGAGGGTTCATTGTACAATTAGGCTCTAGTGCTTGATTTATTGAGTACTCTGCTGGTTGACATATTTGTGCTCTGCCTAATAGGCGGGAAGATGATTTTCTGGGGCGCTCTTTGCCAAATTGAAACCGGTGGTGACTGCTCGAGTTAATCTACCATGGCCCAGGCTGATTTACTGCAGAATTATTTATGTTGGGAACTGAAAAAAAAATCCCTGAGCCTTCTGTGTATTTTTTATTAAATGGGGATGATTAACTTTTAGAAGCTTCATGAACATTTGATAAAAAGGCAACAAGTCCAGGCATAAGACAGCAGCTCCGAAAGTGTAGGAAAGTAGTAAGTAAACAGGGAAGCAGTTACTGTCCTCTAGGGAAATGATGTTCCAGAATTTCTTACCAGCTAGTTTTCATATGTTCTTAACCTGATTAAAAGGCATTCTCATTACTGATTTAAAAACCCTACATTCTCAATATGGGTCGATGTACCCCCACTGCACATGACCTATGAACAAACCACACACTAGGATGTGAATTGAAACCATGCGGTTTAGCTGATTTGGGAGCGTGGGGTTTTTGCATGCAAAATAATGTTTGCTCTATTTCTGTTGGCTTGATCAATCCTGACAGTAGCACCAGCTGTTTCCTGTGCACATAAATAATTTACAATGCTGTGGAACCTTTTATTTCATGTTGGGAATTTGACAAGAAAGGCAAAGTCTTTGTTTCTTCTCTGCCTAGGACAGAAGGAAGGCAGTTCTGGATTGGATTAAATAAGAGGAACCCGCTGAATGCTGGCTCTTGGGAGTGGTCTGATGGAACTCCTGTAAGTCTTTCCAAAGTCAAGACAAGTGGCCCCGGACCAACTTGGTAAACCGAAGAGAAGTATTGACCTCAGCTCCCTTAGTAAAGGTGCTCTAGGCCTTGGCCAAAGGAGTTACTGGGCAAGCTGGGATGATCAGATTTTTCTAAAGCTCCATAGCAGCTCATTCTGAAAAGAAACCAAAATCTCCAAAAATCCCCCCAAACTCTCTCCCATGTGAAGAGTCATCTTACAGAGAAACAGCTGTTCTTTGAAGCAGTACCAGGCTTCCCACCCTGCCACTCCTTTCCTGCTCAGTGCCTCCGTGCTCAGTGTGAGCCGGAACCCTTTTCCACGGCCCAGTGGAAAGGACACTGTTTTGGAGAATGCTTTTCACTTAACCTTCCTGTAACAGGACAAAGATACCACAGCCTTAGAAATAAATCTACCTTGGCCAAAGTAATCAGTTCCAGAAACAAAGTTAAAAAAAAATCTTGCTGTTCATCCCACTCCACACTTGAAAACCTCTGTGAAGGAGAGACAGAGCTCACACCACATACGTTGTTTCCCCGGGGGGGCATTGAGGAATTCTCACATTGTCATCAAGGCAGCAGGGGAAAACCTGCAGCAATATCCAGACTGAATTAGGCACATACGAAATCAAGTGAATTCATTTCACCAATGGTAAGAGGCTTGTAAGAGCCTGTAGTAAGCATTTAAGGCAACTGCTTTCTTCATAATGAGTCATCATAATGTCCCATGCACTGGGTTGAATGAGCTCCTCTATGACCTCATTTCATCCTTCCAGTAGCTCAAGGCCATGGCCAATAGAATGATTAATAATAGTCTGCCTGACATATTACAAAGGACAGCCAGGATTTGCACACAGGTTATCTAACTCCAATCCACAATGCTATGACATCTCCGAGTTTGCAAAATACCACCAGTCAAATCTGAAATAGTAAAGAACAACTGAGGAAAAACACATTCAAAAGACGGGGTTCAAATTTGTAGCCAAGAAAGGATTTAAAAGAAAACAAAAGCTCAGTTCTTCAAATGGCAATAATAATAACAGTAATGAAATGCTAGTTTGTAAATAATACTAATAACATTTTCCATTCCAACACTGCTTCTGTAAAAAGGGTGTTAGGAGCAAAGAGCAGGAAGAGAGCTCAACAATCTCTCAGCTGTCCCACTGACTTTGCTATGAAGAAACTAAGGCCCAAGAATGGAAGAGACATGGAAGACTCATACATATCACTTGCAAAGCAAAATGTGATACATAGAAATTGTAATACTTCTTTTCATTTCACTAAATCAGATTCACCAATAAGAGAAAAGGAACAGACAATTCAATTCAGAATAAAGGAGAATAAGACCATGAAGTCATACTCTGAGGTTTTTGAACTCCATTACACAAAATGAATCCTAATTCACACAATTCTCGAAAACTGAGGATATGTATATTTGATGTATTGTTGCATAGACGTATACATATTTGTATAATTCAAATGTTTTCAGAGTGTCATCTTATTATCCATATTTTTACACCCTATTCTATTAGGTAATCACTAAATAGTTGAAAAGGTTAAATCTTTATTGAAAACACCTGTTATGGGAATGATGCATGTTCATAAGAAGTATTGGTTAGTTTTCTGATTTAAAAACTAGCTCTGTCTTAGAATTTAGTCATTAAAGATTAAAAGCTTGGCATCTATGCCAAAGAATTTTCATCAAAGGTGACAGGCAGATTGGTGCACCTAGGGCTACACTAATTCATCCTGTAAGAAAACAGTGCAAGTTCATAACAAAGCTTGCATCTGAATTCTTCTGCAAAAAAGAAGTAGCACATCTCTTTTTTTTTTTTTTTTTTTTTTGCGAGGTAGGGTCTCACTCTGGTCCAGGCTGACCTGGAATTAACTATGTAGTCTCAGGGTGGCCTCGAACTCTCGGCGATCCTCCTACCTCTGCCTCCCGAGTGCTGGGATTAAAGGCGTGCGCCACCACTCCCGGCCTCACATCTCTTTTTAAGAAAAAGAATATTTAAGAAAAAAGCAGGAATAAGGGAAAAGGCTAAACTTGTTCTTGTCAAGTGTGGAACCACCTTTAACTGAGTGACATCCAGATGTTTCTGAAGCTTCCTGTGGTTTTTTTAATTTCTGGGGGATATCATCCTTGAGGAATAATGAATTTCATCTATTGCAGGTTGTCTCTTCGTTTTTAGACAACACTTATTTTGGAGAAGATGCAAGAAATTGTGCTATTTATAAGGCAAACAAGACATTGCTCCCTTCATACTGTGGGGCCAAACATGAATGGATATGCAAAATTCCAAGAGGTATAAGATCTTTATTGTGTTTAATTTTTACTAATATGCAGTACTTTCCTAAAGTATTAGAGAGATTCCAAATCTACACTCATCAGCACCCAAACCACAATGCCAACAACCTGCCTGATGGACCAAACAACACTAGTTTAGTAATGAGTGTGTCCCAGGGAAGTGAAGACCAATAGCACAGGGAGGGATGCCAAGTCATTCATTAGGAATGGAGGTAACCAGCTGACATTGTGGAGTAAGTACATGTGGACAGAAATGCCACTCTGACATGACAAGCACACAGAATTACTTGCACAATGAGTTTGTGGAAATACCAAGCACAGTGTGCGACACATAGTAGCCCCCCTCCAGCAAGTCTTCATGTCCTTTCTTTAATCAGAAACCTCTTAAGTCTCTTCATGTGTGAGAACTCACCACAGAGTCGAGCAGCACAACGTTCCTATTGGTAGATGATGTGCTTTGAGCGTGGCTAGAGCTGAAGTAGTTCGAACACTGTTCCCGTGATGAAAGATCAGTCAAGGTGCTTTGCTTTCACTTTGCAGATGTGAGGCCCAAGATTCCACCCTGGTACCAGTATGGTAAGAACAAACCCAGCAAGTCTCCGACTTCTTGCAATATGAGGATTTATATACCATTAGCATATTTTCATAGGCCTCCAGTTTTGTTCTTTTACATCAATCTAGAGCTTCTGTTTCAAATTAATAAATTAATAACTAATGATCAAATTAGTACATGTAGCCATTAAATAGTATTGAAATTGACATCACAACTATATTTTCATGAGACATTATTGTAAAATACATACATACCGCTGTCCCTTGAAAGCTAGTGAGGAGTTCTTGCAAGAAAATAAGCAAGTTGCATATTTATTTTTGTTTATGCTCATGCGTGTCTATGTATGTGTTCCTATATATTTATGCCTGTTTTTTAAAATGTCAATTGACCAAATTACATTTGGGAGTTATAGCCTACACTATTTATGTCTCATTGTGTATCTCATTACTTTTGGCATGGTGAGCACCATTGGGTTTTTTTTGTTTGTTTGGTTGGTTTGGTTTTTTTATTTCAGATGCACCCTGGCTCTTTTATCAGAATGCGGAGTATCTCTTCCATACCCACGCCTCGGAATGGCACACCTTTGAGTTTGTCTGTGGCTGGCTGGGCGGTGATTTTCTCACAGTTCATTCTCCACAGGAGCAAGAATTCATTCACAGCAAAATCAGAGTGGTACTTGAATACAATTTACCTCAAAAAACTCAAACTTTAGCACCTTCTTCTGTCCTGGGGAGGTGGGTGTGGAATTTGACTACATGCATTCATTTTACTTTCAGTAAGTCATAGCTTGTTTTTCTTCCTGTTCCAGAGCTTAATAGAACACAAAGGAGAAGCAGGCTTACTCTGTTGCTCAGTCATTTTACTTCTCTCCATTCTTTGCTGGCAACAATGTTAAGTAAATCCATTATTGTTCTGTGAGATTTATTCAGTCACCCTCTGGGATCCTTTTTATAACGGCACTAATATCATTCTTGAGGATTCCATCTTCCTAATCGAGCCACTTTCCAGAGGCTCCCACCTCCTAACATATCACCTGGCAGGTTAGGATTTCATGTCATTTGAAGAAGACACAAATATTCAGTCTATAGTGAGATCCAAGAAGAAGAGGTATCAAATTAAAAGAACACTGTCCTCTCTCTCTCTCTCTCCCTCTCCCTCTTTCCCTTGCACAAATAAATAATTGTGTGTGTGTGTGTGTGTGTGTGTGTGTGTGTGTGTGAATAGAACACTGTAGAATTCTAAGCAATTCTTTTTAAAAAGATCACTTCCTTTTTTGTTGTTTTTTTTTTGTTTGTTTGTTTGTTTGTTTTTTTCGAGGTAGGCTCTCACTCTGGTCCAGACTGGCCTCCTACCTCTATCTCCCGAGTGTCAGATTAAAGGCATATGACACCCTGCCTGGCTCAGTTCTGTTTGTTTAAGATTTTATTTTTATTTATTTATTTATTAGAGACAGAGGCGGGGAGGGTAGGGGGAGAGAGAGAGTGAGAATGGACGTGCCAGGACCTCTTGCCACTGCAAATGAACTCCAGACATATGCGCCACCATGTGCATCTGGCTTACATGGGACCTGGAGAATCAAACCTGGGTCCTTAGGCTTCGCAGGCATGGGCCTTAACCACTAAGCCATCTCTCCAGCCCAGCAATTTTTATTTCTACCTACAATGGACACTTTTTGTTGTATATAGTGATAGTGGTATTTACCATCAACACTTCACAAGTATGAAATCTCATACCTAAGAATGTCCTACTAAAGCAGGTCAATCTAGGAGCAATTATTCTAGGACGAGGCTCTGCACTTATAAAGGCACACCCATCCTAAAAATGTAGGAAGAACTAAAGTGAGTAATTACTTTTTCAGTGGTATAATTTTATATAGCTCCTGTATGAACATCCATAACTACATGTGTGAAAAACAAAATCATTTATTTATAATATAGAAATTATGGGCCAGAAGGCTAGAAGGTTTTAAAAGTCTAAAGCAAAAAATAAATAAATAGCCAGAAAGCAGAGGTAGGAGGATCACAGTGAGTTCGAGGCCACCCTGAGACTACATAGTGAACTCCAGGTCAGCCTGGACTAGAGTGAGACCCTACCTTGAAAAACCAAAAAATAAAGGAAGGAAGGAAGGAAGGAAGGAAGGGAGGAAGAAAGAAGAAAAAAATTATAAATGTCAGTGTTTTCTTTTCCTTAACAGAGGACCACATGGCATGTTTAGAATATTTTGAATATTTCATACTCTACCAATGTTGATAATCAAATCAATTATGGAAAAGTTAAAGCTATAAGCATATTGGGGTCATTTGACATGTCTAGCCAATCTGATCTCTTGGCTAACATTTTTATCTTGTGGAACACAATATCTGCATATCCAAATGGAAAATTTGCCATTATTTTTAAGTTTTCAGTTTTGTATTTCTAAATGTTTAATACATATATGCACATACACATTAGTTCTCCAAAATCTGGCTTTTTAAACTGTTAAAATAAATTGTTGAGCCACTTTTTGTGGAAATATTTTAAAAGATGTTATATTGTTCTCTATTATATAATTTTTGTAGATTAATATTGATTTGGGTGTTTAAATATCTTTGGAAAGTGTTCTTCCCATACAATGTTAATTGAAAAGGCTATTTGAATATAGCAAAACTACTGTTACAAGAGGCATGGTCATATCACATTTCTTTTTACAAATACTATTTTTTTTCTTGAGGAAAAGTCTCACTGTTAGCCTAGACTGACCTGGAACTTACCCTGTATCCCAGGTTGAGCTCGAACTCATGATGGTCCTAAGTTGTGATGTGTCATGAGGGAGATTGCCACACCATAACAGACGTGATAGCAAACCTACTTAAGATGCAGTAGTTGAAATTTCTCTTCAGAGGTCCTTAATTGGGAAAGTGACCAATCAAGTCATGATTTACACCGTTGCTGTGCACGAGACCTTTCTAGATGGAACTGTGGTTCTCCCACTGCATTCACCTCCAGTCTCAACAGAGCCATTCCACTCACAGTCTGCCAATGGTCATCTAAATTCAGGATGTGAGAACTTGTTCATGAAATAACACTGCAGGGTAGCTCCATCTTTCATTATGCTCAAACTGCTGACATGGCAGACAGCCACGCTATGTAAGGCATAAAAAAATACCTTGCTTACAAGTGGGAATGCTAGCCAGTTATGAGGTTCTGTTGCATGATGAACCCCAAATCCAAATGGAAAAAATAACATTTCTTAAAACTTATTCCCAAGTCTTTACTAAAAGAAATGAGAGTGCAAATTTAAATACATAATACCTTCACATTAACAGGTCTTTAGCATATGAAAATTAATTTGTATTTTAACACACACACACATCATGAAGTATGTAATACATGAGAAGTCTCAGAGAAATCCTTGCTGCCTCTTTCCCTTTTCCAGGGAAAGAGGGAACTTCATTTTCCTGGGTCATAAGTCTAATATTACATCTGCTCCAACATGTGTATTGTGTGTACCTGCACATCTGTGATATTTCAGTTTTACACTCTATTATCCTTAGACTGAGTGATTAATATTGCTGTTGAATTAATAAAATATATTTTAAGGATAAGTTTCTAGTTATCAGATGTTAGAATTCTATAGTATTCTTTTGTACTATGTTGGGTCTCTCTATTTGAATGGTAACCCTAAAGCTTAACAGACTAATACCTAAATTCAAAATCTTTATTCTCTTAATGCCTTTCTACCTTGTTTGTCAAATAGATGTGACATCTGCAGTGAGCTTCCATAAATCACTGAGAGAAGAAGCAATAACTATAGCAGAAAAAGACTGTCTTTTACTTTAGACTATGTCAAATCATTTTTACAGAGTGAGAAATTTTACTTTTTAACTTGTGCAAAAATGAAAATTACTTTTTTAATGTTTCATTTTCTTTCATAATGTGTAAAGAACATTTTAGAATAATGAAGTTTAGGTTTTTCCTTGATGCTAGGCCTTAGTTACTCTTCCTTAGATAACTGGGTAAAATCCCAAAGAATCAAAAGCTATTAGCAGCAACTCCATTGGTCTTAATAGTGGAAAAAACAAAAGAGAATCAATGCTGACATTTTCTTTCTTCCTTCCTTTTAACAGCTATCAAAGTTTGGTGTGAAATGGTGGATTGGACTTCAAGAAAGAAATGCCAATGATGAAATTCAGTATGAAACTTGATTAATTTGCATTTAATTTTGTTTGACAAGCTTTATGCAGAGAATGATGGGGTAGATCTTAGTCATCAATTTGTTGAAGAACCTTTCAATTTTATCTTTTACTTATGCATCTTACTTTTTCTGGCCAAAGAATGAGTGTTTTTAAAGCATATACCCACAAAACTTCCACCTGTCTATTTCATAAATGTTTCCATTACCTCCAAAAATTTCCTTCTACCCTATTTATTTTTGTGATAAGCACCAAACTTAAAACTTAATCTTTTAGAAAATAAGCATGAGTGTTTTCCTAAATTTAGTAAGCTATGATACCTTCAATCCATGCCCTAGCGGTCCAAGAATGGTTTTGGATACTGAGCCTGCAAAATGAGAAGAATTTTACATTTGAAATTTCCCTACAGCTGGAGCGATGGATCACCAGTGATATATCAGAACTGGGACAAAGGAAGAGAAAGATCTATGAATAATCAGGGCCAGAAATGCAGCTTCATGTCTTCCATAACAGGTGATTGTATTGATTCATGTTTGGTTGATAACACAACATTCCCAGAGGCTGAGATCCCCCCCGAAGCTTAAGCCATCATCAGTTCGGGGGTTGTTTTAGTTTTTAGATGACAGTGTGTATCTCTGCTAGCCTTAAGGATGATGGATGGCCACTCCTGTTGGGTCCATGCATTCATGTTCCTGGAAATCAGTTACATCTAGATTAGTCCTTTCTTGTGAGCTAACAGCATCAAAATGAGGTCCACTGACACTTAAAATGACGCCTTGAGAAATAGTACAAAAATTAATTTTTTTTTGTTTGTTTTTCAAGGTAGGGTCTCACGCTAGCCCAGGCTGACCTAGAATTCACTATGTAGTTTCAGGGTGGCCTCAGACTCACTGAGATCACTGACCTCTGCCTCCTGAAGACTGGAATTAAAGGCATGCTCCACCACGCCTGACTAATCTAAATCTTGATATGTACTTATATATCCAAATGTAAATAAAATAGATATTCCTTGTCACTGTCCAACAATTAAGACTTGTACAAGGAAATATGCCAACATTAGGAATGAAGTGGGAATAGAATATTTCCAATATACACAAAATATCTACCTACATCAGTGATGAAAAAGAAAATGTACACAACTATATTGATCATTCAAATAAATTATAAAAGAAAATGTGAAATCATTAAATGACTATATGCAGGGCAAACATATATTTACTATGCATATCATCATTTTAATAATACGTATATTTACTGTGCATATGTATTCAGCAAATACTATTCTCTATGAGATTTCAGGATGGAAGCATTTTTCATTTTTCCGTTTTATAAGTTTGCCAGTTAGATCCATATCAAACCTGTAGCCCAGGTCAGAAGGGGGAATAAACATGAAAGGGGGGACAAACATGAAAAGAAATCCTAGGTTAGCAGTGCCTCTGCAGAGTTAGGGAGGGTACTGTTTGGTTAATCAGCTGGCTTTTGCCAGCAGGTGTCACAAGAGCCTACAGAACGGGCTGCTTTGTGAGGCTGGGAGAATAGCAACTGATCTGCATTGCAAACAGCAGCCTATCCCCTCCTTCCAAGGCAACATTTTTTGACTCACATTTCTGATAGGAGAAACTGAACTTGCCCTTGCAATTTGCATGCATTCTGCTCTGTCTGGAATGTATGACTTGAATGCTAACGAAATGCATCCTCTAACCCTTGCTCTGAAAATATAGCTCTTCTGAATTAAAATTTTAAAGATCAGTTTGCAGCAGGCTAAAGAACTCAGGACATATCTTACTGAGGGCATGTTTTATATGTTTTATTCAAGGGTCAAAACTGAGAAATACTCCTTACTTAAAAGTTCCAGATTTAATTTTTTTCTAAATTATTTATATAGGTTGATTATCAAGTATCCAAAAGAGTGAGGATTAGAAATATTTAAGATGTTGGCCATTTGGAGGATATGGGGAAATGTGCATAGGCTTTACCAGTTTAGCATCCTTCATTTAAAAATGCCTGCAATGCTTCAAAATATGACACTTTTTGAACATCATGTCAACACTCAAGTTTTGGACTACAGATGTTATGGGTAGGGAAATGAAAGCTGTATTTTCTGAAGAACTATACAGTAGAAATAACCATCTATCATTTTAAGACCTTTTTTCTCTGTATATTAAAGTGGAATATTTTTAAACAAAAATATTACTCTGTAAAGTACTACTTTGCTATCCAAGTCGAATATTCTTGGGGTTTTTGTCAGTTCTGTGTTTCAAAGACAGATTTATTTAGCTACTTTTTTGTGTGCAAACTTTTTACACTCTTACATTAGAATTGCTCAGTTGGCACCTTGCCCAGTTAGCTGCTGTCACTAGGGAACTCTATAATTAGTAGTTAAGTTTAGTTTTGTTACCAGATTTAAAAAAATAAATTACGAGATGGCAGAGCAGTCATAAAAAGCAATCCAGAGAGAATGCCTGCAGAGATCCACCATTGCTCTTCAGCCAGGGCTGACCCACTTTCTCCTGCAGGACTGTGGGGAAGTGAAGAGTGTTCCGCTTCCATGCCTGCTATTTGTAAGCGAAGAAACATTTGGGTTATCGAAAAAGAAAAAGATATACCAAAACAGCATGGAACATGCCCCAAAGGATGGCTCTATTTTAACTATAAGGTAAATTCATTCTCATAAAGTTATATATATATATATATATATATATATATATATATATATATATATATATATATGAAATAAATTTTCTAAAAGAAGATGGTCCTTAGGAAACGTAAAGTTTTCCTGGGGCGGGGAATATCTTTGTCACAACTTCCAAAAGACTTGAGTTTCTCATTTAGGCACAAACCTTTAGCACTCCTCATTTGTAGTCATCCACTGTGCTGTATGGTTCTCTAGATGTGGGGTGTGTGTGTGTGTGTGTGTGTGTGTGTGTGTGCTTGCCTGCCTGTGTGTCTAGGCCCTGTTTCTCAGAGGGCACACACCCATGTCCTCCTTCTGTGTCCTCCTGCCCAGAATCAGCAAAGAGCTCTACCCACTGTGAACTGTCAACTAATAACGGTTTGGTCAATGTCATCTTGAGCCTCATAAAGTTGATGCTTCTTTACAGAATTGAATCCAAGAGAAAAAGATTGCCAGTGGGGATATTGTAAACCAGATTTATTATTTCTGATGCTGCCTTCAATTAAGGCCTAGTCTTACTCTGCACTCCTTATGTTTTGTAATAAAATAACTTTATAGGCCTGAGGTGGAAGTAATTAAAATGCATCCCAAATTATAATTGTTTAACTCTGAGAGAACTGAAAAGCTGAAAGTGTCATAATTCCATACGCTAATAAGAAACTGCTCTTCCATGGGGGATGGCCAGGTTTGAATCTATGCTTGGGTCCAGTGGAAGGCATGCTCTCCTTTACAACCTTGCTCTCCTTGTTCACTTTTCAGTGAAGCTTTTTGTATTCTGTATGAGTAGCCTGTATGTGTGCTAAATTTTTTTAAATTACTTGTGGTAAAATGCACACACTATAGAATTTATTATCTTAACCACTTTTAGTATGTGGTTCACTCATGTGAAGCACCTCCCACTGTCACATAGCACATGTGCAGATGAAACTCTACACTCCTTAAATACAACGTTCCTATTCTTCTTCCCCTCTCCTACCCTGACTCCTTGTAACCACCATTTTAATTCATGTTTCTCTGAATTTGAATACTTTAGGAGCCCCGTGTATATAGAAAGATGCAGTATTTACCCTTTCATGACTGGTTCACTTCACTGACTGAGATATCCTTAACGTGTGGCCGTGTTGTCACATGAGGCACAGATAGGGGTTAGGAGCAAGGTAGCTTTCTCCTGATAGATAGTTAGCCAGGGACTGGTCCACAGAAACATGGAGGCTACCATGCCTGCCCTGGCACAACTAAAACTTGCATTTGTGCCAGTCTTATCCCAACCACCAAGCCAGACCTCCCAGGCCAAGAAAAAGGGTGAGGGAATGGGGTCATTCCTTCACTATCTTGCATTTATCTACAGGGGCCCCTTTTCCCTTTCTTAGGCAGTATTTATACTTTTCTGCCTGTGAATCTGGTGACCTTGCCCCTTTCTTATCATCACAAATAGAAGTGCTGTAACAGTTAAGTTACAAGTTCCTATTCCCATCCCCTCTTTCTGCAGCCCCTGGTAACCCTTATTCTAACTCTATGAATGTGCTTAATATTTCATATAGGTGACTTGTGCAAATGTATCCTTGTGTCTGACTTATGTCATTTAGCATTTGCATGACCCAAAATTATTCCACTGCATGTCATATGAATAAACCACATTTTCTTTGTCTTCATTTATCTGTGGATAGAGAATTTGTTGTAATTTTCAGAGTCCCCATCTTCAGTTCTTTTAGAGATATAACCAGAAGTAGAATTGCTAGGTCACATGATAATTCTTGTTTAGCTTTTTGAGGAACAAATGGTTTTCCACAACAAATAAACTACCTTGCAATCTTGCCAGGAGTATACAGGTTTCAATTTCTTCACATTCTTGCCAACATTCATTTCTATCTGTCTTTACTTCTTTATAACCATCTTAGTACAATGTGAAGGGAACAAACAAGGGGTTTTATCTTGAACCAGGAGCAGAGAAACAGAGGGAGAGACTGGGGTCCCACCGTCCTTTTGGAGAGCATACCTCCAGTTACCTAAGGATCTCTCTCTATGCCCTGACTCTTAAAGGTCTGTAGCTCCTCCCAATACAGCCACCCTTGGAAAGCAAGCCTGCACATAAGGACCTTTGGGGACCACACACCTATGTTAAAGCTTCATTTGTAAATTAGGTACATTAAGCAACAGAAATAACAATACAATAAATGATAACAGTGTGTTATATATATGATCTCTCTTTCTCTCTCCCTCCTTCTTTATCTCCATATTTTATACTGTCTTCACCCATGATTTAATTGACTGTTGGTAAAAGTGAAACCATGGCTAGTGTAAATGGGTTTTAGCAGACTTTTCTACAAGCTGACCCTGGAGATTGACAGGCAGGAAGAATGACAAACCAAGATGGACTGTTTCCATCACTAACAAAGCAATTTGTTGGAATTGCTGGAATTGTTGGAATAAGGAAGAAAACCTGGGAGATGAAAATGATAGACCTGCATTTCTCATTTCTGAATTTCAATGTTGGTTATTTTAAAGAATTCAGTTGACAAGACAATCATCTTTTAGAGTTTTAAAAACAAAAAAAAAAAAAAAAAAAAAAAAAAAGTAAGATGGGGGCTGGAGAAATGGCTTAGAGGTTAAGGCATTTGCCTGCAAAGCCAAAGAATCCTGGTTCGATTCTCCAGGACACACGTAAGCCAGATGCACAAGGGGGAGCATGCACCTGAAATTCATATACAGTGCCCATTCTCTCTCTCTCTCTTTCTCTTTCTCTCTCAAATAAATATATAAAATCTATTTTTTTAATTAAGCATATTTTCCAAAGTCTCAAAAATTATTTTCTCCATGTTTGAAAGTGTAGTCTAATGACATGAAAGAGGCTTAACAAGGAATCACTTGAGGAAAAACAAGTCAGGAGAGCTCAATGAGACAGACAGACAAACACTGTAACTCTTGGGCTTTTGCTCTCACTTTGTAGTCCAGAGCTGGACAGTGAGAATGGGTCCTTCATAACATTTAGACTGGGATTAGTCAATGTTTGATTTCATACAGAGTATAGTTTCTCCTCAAAAATACTCTCTCCTGGCCAGGCATCAAAGATAGACCCTGTCAAAACAAAAACTAAAATAGATTGTTTTCAAGTTCTTAGCCCTTTACTCATTCATTTAACAACACTGGATGTTGGGGTTTTAAAAAGAGACTCTTTTAGAACACACAGACTAGGGAGAGAAAATATTAGTAAATAAACTGGAAAAGTAATTGTATAATCTGAAACTGTGATCTACATGATAAAGAAAGGTATGCAGGCTTGTGAGAGTGGATAACAGGAGGACCCGACCTAGTGTCAGAGGACAAGACTCACTGAAAGTACCGGGAGTTGTGAGGGAAGCTGAGGCAGGAGGGTTACGAACTCAAGACTAGCCAGTGCTACAAAGCCAGATTGAGACCAGCATACACAGCATGAAACATTGGCTCAAAAAAAAAGTACAGGGAACAAAATGGGCTAATTTTTTTGGTGAGGGAAAAGATAGCATTTAAAGCCACCCATTTTAGATCATGCCTTTAATCCCAGCACTCGGGAGGCAGAGGTAGGAGTATCTCTCAGAGTTCAAGGCCACCCTGAGACTACATAGTGAATTCCAGGTCAGCGTGGGCTAGAGGGAGACCCTACCTCAAGAAACCAAAAAAGAAAAGAAAAAAGAAAAGAAAAAAGAAAAAAAGAAAAATAAAGAAAGAAAGAAAGGGAAAGGAAGGAAGGAAGGAAGGAAGGAAGGAAGGAAGGAAGGAAGGAAGGAAGGAAGGAAGGGAGAAAATATAGCATTTAAAAAACTAAGGCACTGGTAAGGAAGTTCAATAGTGAAAGGTGAGTTGAAAGAAGTAGACAAGGGTGGTAGAATGTAAATGTTTCTGGACTTAAGCTAAAAACAATGGGAAATCCCTAAAGGGTTTTTACTTAAAAAGAGACATGAACAAAAGCAAATCTAGGAAAGCATCACTTTAGTTGCAGTGTCAAGGATACACTGGAGGAGGGAAGGGAGAGGAAGATGAGAGAAGTCAGGTGGCCCTCACAGAAGCTCAGGCAATAGGTTGGTAGCATGGGCAAAGGTGGCAAAGGTGGAGATAGAGAAGTGGTGTTCTGGTGAAGTGGGGTGTCCAAGTGGAGGTGCTGAAGCAGGAACGGATGGGAGGGTGAGGATGCTGCCCAAGTTTCAGGCATAAATACTTGTACCACTCGATATCAGTAAGAACACAGAAAAAATACGAAATACAGTGGATTCCACTGCCAAATGTTGAGCTAGAAATGATTTTGAGGGAAAAATAAAGAAAGGAGTTGTATATTTAAAACTTGGACCTTGCTGATTCACAATGATGATCAGAGATGCCCATCACATTTGGCAAGTAGTAAGTAGGAAAACAATTTAAAATTAAGGATGCCATACTTCATCTTGCCTCTTTGGTTTAGTTATTAATGACAACACTTCAGGGTGTGTCAGTGGATGCGTTGTATTTTTAGAACAATGAGCCTGTGGTAATAATAGGCCACACTTCCACTCTTGAGCTAGTAAGTCATGGCTGAGGGGAAGCAATGTGTGGGGCCGTGCGAGGAGTGTTTCTTCAGAGACGCATGGAGCAACCTGAACGAGGAGGTTCATTAGTGTGACTATCTGAACACAAGGTAAATTCACATTAAATGATAAGACTTCCTAATAATTAGTGTGTGCTGCTCTTTGGAATTTGCAATTAGGGAAAAAAAGGAGGCAGAATGAAAAGAAAGATAAAAGGTTTCTATAAAATTAAACTCCTTTAACGTCCACTCCATTTCTTTGTGAAGCAAACAAGGAAAGAGGAGACCAGAAGAATTGGAAATACGCTTCCTCTCTTGACTGGTAACCCAGGCTCAGGCTACATCAAGGTTTCTGGTTGATATCCTAAAAGCGGTTGGAAAAATCCCTGAAGGGCTTAAACAGAATGACATGAACAGGACTGAGTTTGAGAAGAATGACCCTGGCACTGAGAACATATGGACTGGATACTTCTTTATTGTGGGGATGTGAGCTGAGCATACAGTGCAGTGTTTACCAGCATCTTTGGACTCTACTGTTAATGCCAGCAGTGATCTTCCCTGATGTAGTTATAACTAAAATGGTCTCCAGAATCTGTCAAAATATCCCAAGGGGCAAAATTATTTTCTTTAAGAACTGTTATTCTAAATCTAGAATTCCTGAGAATGTCATTTTGTAACTGAACACAGTGAATTCACTTCTTGGTAAAGGTTAAGCCCAAAACAACAACAATAACAAACCCACAGCTAAAAGATGAGAAAGTGAAGAAGAGTCCTGAGGTTATCGCCCAAGCAATGCTCTCTCCAAGGAATGGAAGCATAGAACTTTTATTGGAGAATCTATATATACTCATTTAGGAAAGCACTCATTTAGGGAAGTCTCAGTTTAAGCATGTTCAGTTTAAAGTCAACGCTGAAGAAGGAGAGAGCATGGGCATAGTACTGAGCATGCTCAGTTCAGAATCATAATGATGGAAAACACAAACATTTTTGTTTCAGTATTATAAGGTGTCAAGTTTACTCTGGAGATCTAAAAGAATGAGTTTTAAAAAAATTAAAGAATAAGTTAGAGTGCCTCCATAATCTTGGTAATTTTGACCTGTTTTTTCTAGTTTCTCCAAAAAGTTTCAAAGAACAAAGAAAAAAAATACTTTGAAGGTATTTTAATTTAGGGGTTTGCCCCTAACAGATACCTGCCTTACTTGATAGTTCAAAAGTTAACAACCATTCAGGGTCTATGGCATTTTATTTTATTCCATGTTTATTAGGGACTTGCTTTGGTATGATAGTCAAAGAGGACTTGATGTTCAGACTTAGTCTCTGCTTTTATGGAAGTTGTGATGGTGGGAGGAGGTGGAAACTGACAAATTGGGAATTGAAGAATGATGGATAATGCCATTCCAAAATAAGATAGGGAAGGAGGCCATCTTTAATATGTGTTTCTACCATAACCTGGAATTGCTAGGTAACTGTCATTTTCTCTGAGCACAATTTTAGGATCTGACCTGCAATGGCTGGAATTGACTATGTTCACCAAAAACAGAAAGGAGGGAATATCCCTGGCATAAAAATCTCTTCTGACTTCTCTGGAACTAGGGTGAACAGTTAACAGCCCTTCTAGGCTCTCTCCCTCCTGACTAATTCCATTGGGTCCTGCATGTTTATATCTTAAGCTTTGGGGCATAGACTAGGCCAGTCCTTTCTAGTATTTATCCCTACTTATCTCATCTCATAGCAAGGAAGCCTGTGTCATGACTTGAGCATGATCTTCTATAAATTAATGATCAGCTTCCATTGCCAAAGTGCATGGCCTTTCTTTTTGAGTTCTGTTGAAACATGGATGCCCCACCTTCTCTTTTGGCTTCCATCTCCCCAGGATTCCTCAATTCTGTTCTCAATTCTCCTCCCAATGGACTTTCACTTTTCTTTTCTTTTCTGGCTTTTTCTGTTGTATTTACTGATGAAATGGCTGACTCAATATCTAGTGAATTAAATTCTGATCTAATGGAAATGGTCTGATCTCCCAGCGTCCCTCTCTCAGTTCAAGTGAGGAAGTGTACTTACAGACAAATTCAAGCTAAGCTTCTTACTGCCACACCTAGATTTCTTTTTGAGATTAAATCCACCTGTAAACTTTGCAAGCAGCTGTACACCTTTGTAAAAAAAGTACTGTTTCCCATAAGGAGAATGCTGCTCTGACATCCTTCATGACAAAACATGTCCTTACTAATGTTCTGTCTGATGTGAAATGCAGACAAGTCATTCATTCTCCCCAAAAGCTACTCCTCTTCCTGCCACAGCAATAGCTTTGGAGCAGTTGGGAAAAAAAAAAAAAAAAAAAAAAAGAGTTCTTTTTGATCAAGAAAGCCAAAGCTGAATTTCAGTGCCTTCGGGAAATTTTAAGTTCACTTAGAAAAATGTAAAAATGAACCATTTGTTTTGATGTTTTTCCACAGTGCTTTCTGGTGAGGGTCCCCAAAGACCCAGGCAATGTGAAGAACTGGACAAGTGCCCAAGATTTCTGCTCTGAAAGAGGGGGGACACTGGTCACCATTGAAAGTGAAGTGGAGCAAGGTAGAGACCCAGCACTCAACCAAGACAATAGCCATTTTCATTCAAGTTTCAATTAAAATATTCCAAAAAACTACCATTTTTTAAATCAGCACTTAAAATATTCTATTGTTCATGACACATAAAATTATAGTTGACCACTAAGGTTTTATGTCATGACATCTATAAAAGTCAGTATGCTACATGGTCCATAGTTGCTGTTCTGGAGGCTTTATCTTCATAGTAGCAGTGGAAAGAATAAAGACTCATGATCTGTGCTTCAAAATGATTATTCTCAAATAGCCGAAATAGTAATTTGATGGTATGGTTTTTTAGGATATACTTAGATTCACTTATTTGATACCTAGACAATTATATAATTCAGTTTAAATATAGTATATTAAATCCTATTTTGTTTAAAAAGGTCTTAAGTGAACACTGGAAGTTGTTTTGTTAATGATCTGATGAAATCTCGGAATACCCAGTTAACTTCTGTCAATTTAAACTGATATGAAAATGGAAGAAGCTGCATTACCCAAATGAGAACACAGTAACAAAGTGCTGCAATTAATTCACAGTGAAGCTTTGCTGTCATCTAAGTGTGATCATGCCTGTAAACAGAAATCCATGACTTAAATGGTTTTAAATTAGCTAATGTATTCCTTTTTTTTTTTTTTTAGCTTTCATTACTATGAATCTTTTTGGCCATTCCGTTAATGTGTGGATAGGGTTACAAAGTGACGATTATGAAAAATGGCTAAATGGAAAGCCTGTGGTGTATTCTAACTGGTCTCCATCCGATATAACAATGAATGTAAGTTTTAAGATGTTTGTGGTGGGACTGAAGATTAAATGAAGAGTATTGTACTTATCAGACAAGCTCTCTATCCACTGACCTATGAGATTTATGCTCTGGAAGTCATTTGAGCAAGAAATTTCACTTGAGACTTATTGCCTAAAGTCTTTTTTGTTCTGTTTTGTAGTGATAAAGTTATATTAGTTTAGTAGTGGTATATTAATTTTTAATAATATAACTTCACATCATTTTCATGAGAACCATAAACATAATGACTTTACTCATCAACATGACTGGTTATCTTAAAGGCCATAAAGGGATTTCTGAATGGGTTTATTACATTTAAATAGTAGAATACTGGTGTTTTAATTTTAAAATACTATGTCCCGAATAAGAATTACAATGTTGCAATAATGTTAAGTCACTGTATTTTATAATATACATGTTCCTTTAAAGATTCCAAGTTATAACACCACTGAAGTTCAACAACACATTCCTCTCTGTGCCCTGCTGTCAAGTAATCCTAATTTTCATTTCACTGGAAAATGGTACTTTGATGACTGTGGAAAAGAAGGCTATGGGTTTGTTTGTGAAAAAATGCAGGGTAAGAACATCTTGGATTTTATTCCTTTCATTTCCATCATCTTCCATATTTGTTTTGCAAAGCTATATACCAAACAGTTTTGCCGCCAGCAATCTGAGGCACAGACTTTCTGTCTTTCAGCATATTTAGTCATTTAATCTCTGCTTCCCTAGGATTTTGCCCTTCTCCTGTGTTCTGACCACAGAAGCCTGGCTGCTGATCAAGTTTATACATCTACTTTAGTACCATGCAATAGCTTTACTCCTTTGTTCTGGGATTATGTATCTGTGTTAATCCCTTTTCCAAGAGTACGATGAAATTATCAGGCTAACTGACAAAGAAAACCACTATCTTTTTGCCACAGTTCTGATCAGAAGTCAAAGGTCCACATCTAGTGTTGTCCATCTTCCCACCAGACTTCCAAGGTGGCACAGGGAATCACACAGCAAGAGTGAAGGAAGGCACATGTATTCTCTCTGCTTCTCTCTTTCTCTCTTCCTCCGTCCCTTCTCTTTCTCCTTTTAAAGGCACCAGGAGTCAGTCACAGGAGCTCCACCCTCATAACCTTGTCTTCTCATTCTTACCTCCCAAAGGCCCCACTTCTAACCCTCATAGTAAGATTGTTTCTGCCCTCTTACTACTTCATAATGGAGATTAAATTTCAACACATAACCTTTTAAGGGGACAGATTAAAATGGATCAAACCATACAAGTGTCCGTTGAGGCAGTGCATTAAGTCACCCAAACAATGACAGAGAAGAATCAGGAGCCACTCTTGGTGGCTCATATCTATAATTCTTGTACTTTGGAGGCAGAGGCAGGAGAATCTTAAAAAGTCTGGCTGAGCGTGGTGACACACACCTTTAATCCCAGTACTTGGGAGGCAGAGGTAGGAGGATCACCATGAGTTCAAGTCCACCCTGAGACTACATAAGTGAATTCCAGGTCAGCCTGGGCTACAGTGAACCCTACCTCTAAAAAAAAACAAAACAAAATAAAACAAACAAACCAAAAAAAAAACTTTTGGGGCCAGCCTGGGTTATATAGTGAAATGCTGTCTTAAAAACAAAACAAATAAATTATGGTAGTAAACTAATTCATATTCATTCCTTTGTTGGAGCCCCCAAAATGGTGGGTGTCTTTGGCTAAATATGACATGCAGCATATTTCTAGATATGGTGAGTAAAACACCCCAGTGATTTCTGGTGCTTGTCAGCTACCCATCACTATAGCAAAACACCTGCAATGATCATCTTATGAAGAGGGAAGGTTTATCTTGTCTTATGGTTTTGGAGTTTCCAGTCCATGATTGATTAAACCCATACGGCAAAGCAGAACATCACAAGGGGGACACGTACCACAACAAAACCACTCCCACAATTCCCTTCAGGTGCCTGTGCTCAGAAACCTAAAGACCTCCCATCAGGCCTCTCCTCTTAAAGATTCCTCCAGCTCCCAAGTGCACCAACATAGGGAACAAGCTTTTTAATACATGGACTGGTAGGGAACACTTAAGATCCTAACTACAGGACCTGGGGAGATGGCTCAGTGGATAAAGCATTTGCCATGTGGAATGGAGTTCAAATCGTCAGAACCCACGGAATACATCAGCTGGGCATGGTAGCCCACATGGTATCCCAGCAACAAGGAATTGCCCTAGGCAAGCTGACTAGCTAAACCAGCTCAACCAGCAAGCCCCAGTAAAAGACCCCGCCTAATCAAAGAAAAGAGAGTAATTGAGAAAGGTATCCAGTGTCAGCCTCTGGCCACACACACACACACACACACACACACACACACACACACAAATGTGCCTCCACTCAGATGTGCACATGCATACACACAACACATATATGCACACATGCAAAAAAAAAAAAATGATCCCAACTGCAGCACCATACAATCACAACCAGGCAGTGAGGTTGATAAGCAGTATGAATGTCCTGTGAAGAACCTTGATCAAAATAAAATTTTAAAAATTAAAATTATATCATAATCATAAAAATTTTTTTTTTTAAAAAAAAAGCACTCTTGTTTTCCTTGAATTTAGTGTAGCTCTGCACCATACTCCAGATAGGCCACAGTTAGTGTCTGGGGCCATGTGGCACTCCAGGTCGCCTGGCATGTGCGTGCTTACTAGGAAGATGAGCCCTGCTGAGTGTTGTGGACCTGTGAGCTCTTTGATGGTGCTCTCATCCCTTCCTCAACAGCACAGCTCTGGGGTAGCTCCACCTCAGCTTCTTGCTGATCACTTAAACATAATAATCCGGAGCTGACAGAAAATGCTAGATCTGTAATAGTAATAAGAACTTGGGGTGGGAAGAGTCTTGGAAAAGAAATCGTGCCAGCATGACATGTACTCGGACATGTATGATGTACCTGGCACATAGCCTTGTGTGTATGAGCACTGGCCATCAAATCCTCAGGACGTCTCTACAAAATAGGTCAAGCTCTCCACATTTTATGATAAAGAACTTGAGGCTTAGGAAAGCAGCTATCTCCGTTACTTTAGTACTTCTAACACGGTGATGTTAACCTCTTCTGGAATTTCTTGCACTGGTCACCATCCTTGGCATTTGGGGACTAGCAATGTACATGCTATTTCGGAGACACTGCAGAGCAGTGATGAACACAGGCCTGGAGTGTCTGCCTACATGGGTTCCCACCCCACCCCTGTCAGCAAACTTCAGTCAAGTGGCTTATCTTCTGTGAACCTTGATTTCAACATCTATAAAATGAGCTAACAACTATTTCGCGTGCTCTACACATACATAATGCTTAGCTTTACACATCCCAACACATGTTTAAAAACTGATACTTTTAAAATTATTTCTACTGAGAAGTATTATGAAAGCTGGGAATTGAACCTAGGACCTCATGCATGCTAGGCAAGTGCTCTACCACTAAACTATATTTCCCACCCCTGTTGTAGTGGGATTTTTTTTTTAATGAAGAATTTTTTCCCTCTGAAAAATATTATTTATTTATCTTAATAAATTCTTTTATCATGTGTGTGTGTGTGTGGGTGTGGGCACATGTGTATGCGCAGGCCAGAGGACAACCTTGGGTGCCTATTTCTTTGGAGACAGGGTCTCTCACAGACCTAAAGCTCACAATTAAGATAGACTGGCTGCCCAGAGAGCTCCAAGGTCCTCTTGTGTCCGCTTTCCCAGTGCTGGAGTTACAGGCAAACACCACGTCTGGTATTTTACATGGGTTCTGGGGATTGAACCAAAATTCTCATGCTTACGAGGCAACACTTTATCAACTGAGTTGTCTTCCAGCCCTCCACAAATTCTTGTAGTTATAACAAATACCCAAGTCCTGTTCCTCTTCTCTATTTGTCATGCTTTGCATTGGGCTTGAACCAGAAGTTGTTGAAATAAACAAAAATGCATGCATAGAAAGGAAGGCAAGGGCAAAGTCCAGTCCCCAGAGTTGGTTTCTGTTACATCTTTCTTCTTCAGGCTAATGAGTGATGGATCATGCTGCTCAAAATCACCTGTGTTTTATTTTGAAACTTGATGGAATTAATTGCACTGGGAGAAATTTCTATATGAAAAACAATGGCATAACTTGTGAGGGAGAGGGTTCAGTAAAGTTGGCATTTGGGTGATATATTCAAAGAATTCTGGTTACTCTAATTGTACTATTATTTTGAAAGAGTATTTTGGTATTATACTGATTTTATATAGACAACTGGACACATAGGCTGGTAACAGATGTGCAATCCACCACAAGTTAGGTAATAAATTTCACCTTTGTTTTGCAATATTTGCCTGCTATATTGAGGTAACAGTTTGAGATAAAAGTCAACTTCCCACTTTGCCATTTTTACTGAGGCGACCATGAGAAGAAGGGAAGACAGCAGCAAGAAACAATAATTGTTGAGTGGTTGATGTGTCCCAGATGCAACAGTCTGTGTCCTGTGTGGGGAATCTCAGAGAAGTCTTCTCACATGCTTCTCAGGAAGTCCTGATCAGTTTCTCATAGACCAGAATTTTGACCTTCAGAAAGATTATGCCCCCGGTCTCTTAGTCACTTAACAAGAATGGGATAAAGTCTTCTTGCATATTCACACCACACCAAGCTCCTTTCTAAAGTCAAACTACTTACTGACTTGGGTTTTTAAGCCTAGCACACAGAGAAGGATTTGTCTTTGTGTTTTGGTTTTTCTAAACTCACTCTGTCCTAATCAGATCCTAATCAAATATGGTACAAAAATGCACAGAGGGGGGATGGAGAGATGGCTGAGCAGTTAAGGTGCATGCCTGTGAAGCCCAAGGACTCCAGTTCGATTCTCCAGGTCCCACGTAAGCCAGATGCACATGGTGGTACATATATCTGGAATTCATTTGCAATGGCTAGAGGCCCTGACATACGCATTCTCTCTCTCTCCCCTTCTCTCTGTCTCAAATAAATAAATAAATAAATAAAATAAATAAAATCTAATAAAATACACATAGAGAAATCATCTATTTAAATCAACACAGGTCTGGGTTTCACATCTCACAGCCATTCACAAACAGCTAAATGCCAATGATGATGTGTCAGAAACCCTTGCCTTTTAATTTATAAAACTTAACTCTGGCAGGTGACATAGTACTAACAACTGTTTATAGGTCCTATATGTCTTTATAGCACTTACTAACTTGAGTCTTAAAAGTCTTTTTCAGAACTTTTTCAGAACATTAAATATGGCTATAATACAATCTCAAAAGTATGACCAAATATTTCAAGTTAAAAATATGGACTTGTACCATTAAGTTTGCACTGCAGTCCATCACTACATAATATGAGCTAATATTCTGTTACTCAGTCTGAAGTTCTGCCAGGGCAGTGTACTTAGCAGAGTATGACTACTGGAGGGAAACCTATGTAAGAAGATTACTAGCAACTTACCACAAAGGCAGTCACTTTGACTCAGGATGATCACAATTAGAGAGGGCCTTCTAGAAATCATTTAACCAATATTTGTATCTTTGAAGAAACCCAAATGTCCCAAGTGTTCTTCAGCATCATGCACACTTTCAGGTACTGTCTTCACTGTGAAATAAACAATTCCCAGGCTGGAGAGATGGCTTAGCAGTTAAGGCACTTGCCTGTGAAGGCTAAGGACCCATGTTCAACTCTCCAGATCCCAAGTAAGGCAAATGCACAAAGGTGAGGCAAGCGCAAGGTCGCACGTGCCCACTAGGTGGCACAAGTGTCTGGCGTTCAATTTCAGTGGCTACAGGCCCTGGCATGCCAATTCTCTCTCTGTCTCTCTCTCTCTCTCTCTCTCTTTCTGTCAAATAAAATTTAAAAAATTCTAAAAATAAGACAATTATGGAAGAAAAGCTATGGTTACCATGGACTTGGTGATGAGGATACTAAGTTTTGCACCTCCTTTCTCATCCAGATGCTACAAATGACTTAGTTATTTTTGTTCTAGATACTTCTGGACACCATGTGAATTCATCTGAAATGTATCCAGTCCCCAATACCTTAGAATATGGAAACAGAACATACAAAATAATTCGTGCTAATATGACTTGGTATGCGGCAGTGAAAACCTGTCTCCTGCATGGAGCAGAGCTGGTCAGCATCACAGACCAGTATCAACAGTCCTTCCTCACTGTCATCCTTAGCCGGCTGGGACATGCCCACTGGATTGGGCTGGTCACCTCAGATGTACGTATTTATGTCTTGTGGAGCATCTTTGCATAATTAAATCTACCTCCTTACTGGTTGCCTCTGAATTTACCACAGGAAAAGAAGCAATTTCCTAGAAACAATAGTCAATGGAATATTTAAATAATTGGTTATACCAAAACTACTGACTAGCTTTGGGAGTAGCCTGTAACAAAAAAAAAAAAAAAAAAAAAAAAAAAAAAAAAAAAAAAAGTGTACCTCTTTTGAGGATAAATGTTCACTTGCCTGATTAATGGATATGATGATTCACAGGTTCATTGAAATTTTCCAAGTGCCCAGTCTCCCCAGTTCTTCCTCAACTATGCACTGGGACAAACTTACAGCCAAGTAGTACACCTGAGTAATTCATTGGTTTTCAAGAATCCTCATGAACAGTGATTCATGTCTCCTGC
The DNA here is from genome assembly GCA_036365145.1 of Orientallactaga sibirica. Classification (NCBI taxonomy): domain Eukaryota; kingdom Metazoa; phylum Chordata; class Mammalia; order Rodentia; family Dipodidae; genus Orientallactaga; species Orientallactaga sibirica. Next base: position 57,228,690 of record JAEOAD010000004.1, read on the forward strand.
TTAGAAACCTGATTATTAATTAATCATTACTTCTTGAAGTGTAACTATGGGGTTTTGTTTTTGTTTTCCACTAGGAATGTCACTTTCAGAATAAGATATTTGGAGACTTTCTTTATTTTTTTGGATGTTTAAATAAAAGTGTTACACATTGCAAGTAGTGAAAGGGAAGATCTATCCTCCCCCCACACACACAACCTCTAGTTCTTCTGAAAAAAGAAAATATAGAAACAGAAATCCAGGCAGGAAGGACAGGATACTCAGGTGACATTGGGTGGTGCCACTAGCAGTATCAGCAGTGAATTGATGGTTCACTTTCCCACACAGGATGGACCTAATTTTGACTGGTCAGATGGCACCAAATCCACTTTCACTTATTGGAAAGATGAGGAGTCACCCTTCCTTGGTGACTGTGTTTTTGCTGACACTGATGGGCGCTGGCATAGCACAGCCTGTGAATCATTTCTGCAAGGTGCCATTTGTCATGTTCCCACTGGTAGGTCCAATTCTAACTCAAAACATGTATCCTGTGCTCCTACTCTATGCATGTCTGTGCTCGGCAGGGAATATGATGAGCAATGAATAGTAAAAAGTCTCTGGCCTCACAAAGCCTCTAGCCTCCTGGTATATGATATAAAGACAAATAAATTTTGCCAAGCTTAGCTACCAGATGGGATGAGAGAAGGAGCACATGTTGGGGGGTTGTTAAGAAAAGGATGCATATATTAAAAAAAAAAAAAAGAATGTATCACATCTGTATTAGTCAGGGTTCTCTAGAGGAACAAAACCAATAGAATGAATTGCATTAAACAGGAATTTATTGGATTAGCTTATAGCAGTCCAACAATAGCAGTCTGCAGGCCTGAGAGGGAAGGAACCCCATAGCTGCTCAGTCCACGAGGCTGGATGCCTCAGCAGTCCCAATCCAGCACTGAACGCCTGAAGGCATCCTGGAGATGCTGCTCTTCAGTCCAGCCTGGAAGGCAGCAAGCAGCACAGGCATCAAGGTGGGAGGAAGGGATTCTAATCTCCCAGAGCTTTCTTAGATAAAGCCTCCCCTCTGAGAGGGGCCACTCACTCTGGGGGAAGGACTTCCTCCTTCAGTTAATCCTTCCTGGAAGCGACCTCAGAGACAGACTCAAGAGGAATGTCTGTGGATTCCTAATTAGATTAAGTTGACAACAAAACTTAACCATCACAATAAATTTGGAGAAGGGCATAAAGGTTTCTTGAAGGACACAATAGTGCTTCTGGAATCTGAAGAATAGATGGGATTAATGGATATTAATAGGATATGGGGTGGCAGTCTAAGAAGAAAAGCCTAGGCCAGACCCACAGAGTGATGGCATGACTGGGCATGTGTCAGGCAAAACTGGTGTCAAAACTTGACAGCCTCACAGGTTTAGACAAGGTGGCAGCGCTGAGGAAACAGACTGGAGGTGGTCAGGAGCTTGAGTAGAGGATATGAACTGAGGATCCATACTTAAGACAAAGGCAAGCAGTATTCGTAAGTGATGTTGATGGTGGTGGTGATGCTGTTGGTAGCTGACCCTACATTTTTCATAATATCCTATTCATACAAAGTTCACCTGGCCCAGTGCCTTTGTTGAGTATGGACCTTGGCTGAAATCTTTAAATGGATTCTTGAGGATCTCAGCTGTCCATCAGCAGTGCTTCAAGAAGAAACTGGGTGACTCTCTGATGTGACATTTATCCCATTGTACCAGGTTTCTTTTCCCTTATTGTATAGTCTGCACGAAGAGCTCCCTACATGATCTCCTTTTAAATCTCTCATTTCAGGGGTTGGGAAGATAGCTCAGTGGTTAAAAGTGCTTGCATGCAAAGTTTGCTGGCCTGGGTTCAATTACCAAGCCACCCCCAGAAGCCAAATGCAAAAAATGGTGCACGTGCCTGATGTTTTTTTCAGTCACAGACGCCCCACTCCCAACCCATGTGAGCATGTGCGTTTGTGCGCATGCACACATGCACACACACAAATAAATAAATAAATAGATAAATAAATACATATCTCTTTTCATAAAAATTTATTATTTACATCTGGGTACTGTAACAACTAGCACATACACTGTGTAACTATTGGTCAAAACAGTTCACTAGGTATAAATATTTATATGTACTTATGGAAACATGAGAAATGTATACATACATACAGAAAAATGAAACCCCATAAACACCTCTCAAATACCATAAAAGTTTCATTCTCTTTTAGAGAACAATGTATTTATAAAGTACTTAATAAATGCCAGGCACTAACATATTTAAACTGCTCAAGTTGTAAAAAGATATTGCTGTTAACTCCCTTTTACAGATGAGGAAATTGAAGAATCAAGTGATAGACTTAAAGACCACACAGCTAAAAAACAGCGGGGCCAGGATGTCAGCATGAATGTGTCTGACTCTTAAGCTTGCTCTCGGCAGTAAAGTACCTTCTCACTTTCTTCTCGGTCTTATGTTGGGCGCCTTATGATCTTTTTAAGTGCTATTTTGTCTCATAAGCTTATTACCAATAGGACTTTATAACACCTTTTTTTCCCCCCAGCATCATTAAGCTTCCACTTCACCACAGCCTCCAGATGTCGCAAGCTTTAGGACACCAGTTGTAGACAGCACCAGCACTCCAAGTAAACCCACAAAGCTATGCTTTCATAAACCCTGTTATGTTTAGGTAAAGATTATCTCGGCCCCAAACGTTACAACTTAACACTAGTTTGTAGTCATTTACATCAAATTCACTCTTTCAGGGTATTACCATGAAAATTTTATTACATGTATTCATTTTCGTTTGCCATGGAATGTGATAAAATGGGGTTGAAAGGATGGCTTAGCGGCTAAGGTGTTTGCCTGCAAAGCTAAAGGACCCAGGTTTGATTCCCCAGGACCCACATTAGACAGATACACAAGGGGATGCATGTGTCTGGAGTTTGTTTACAGTGGCTGGAGGCCCTGGCACACCCCTTCTCTCTCCCCCTCTTTCTCTGTCAAATAAATAAATAAAAATAAAATATTTTTTAAAAATGTTCAACTCAAAATATGAGCCCAGTCACCCACCTGAAATCATAGCTGGTTTTTCTTCCTAGAAACCAAGCCATCTGAGCGCCCAGCGCTGTGCTCCGAAACATCGATTCCCTGGATAAAATTTGAAAGTAATTGCTACAGTTTTTCTACAGCTCTAGACAGTAAGACTTTTGAGGCTGCTCATGAATTTTGCAAAAAGGAAGGTAATTCTTTTGTGATGGTAAAATGCTTCTGTGTATTCCTCCTAGATATTTCCCTAAACAATGTGCTTTCTCTCCTCGCTTGCTTATTAGTAACTTTGGGGCAACAAAAACGACGGGAAAAGTAACTACTACTGAATTTGCTTCTTTGGAGGTGGCTATTATAGGCAATTCAATGTCCAGGGCAGACTTTGAAAACCCAAGATGATGTCTCAGCAAACAGTACTTTCCCAAGCTAATGTTCCCTTTGAAGCCATGTGCATCCTGAATTTAAAATGGTCTCTAAAATTAATCATCTACATTTTAAATTTCTAAGTGCAAGCTTGTACCTTTTAATAAATGTGGCTTTGCTTTCAAAGTTTTATTCAAAAATCACTTCTTAGTAGTGGAAATTTGGGGCTGGAGCTTAGTGATAAGAGCACTTTTCTAGCATATGTAAGGCTTTGGGGGTTCTAGCTTTACACCAGAAAGAAAGGGGAAAAAGTATTTATAGTGGAAAATTTTTACTTTTCAAAGTCTGAGCTGCACAAGTAATGATGTAGGATTTCTAAGTTGGAGCTACGTGTTCACACAAATACTTGTCCACTTTCTGCTTTCTTTTTGATAGGATCTAATCTGTTAACAATCCAGGGCGAGGCTGAGAATTCATTTCTCCTGGAAGAGCTTTCTGCTTTTGGTTCTTCTGTCCAGATGGTTTGGTTGAATGCTCAATTCGACAGTAGCAGTAAGTGATTTGGGTGGAGAGGAGGAGAGGCCGTAAAGAAACACACAGTTGTTAAGGCTAATGATAATGTCATCTGTGAGCCAGAAAACACTCCTCTGAAACATTTGCTATGAAAAATAACACGAATCCTAAAACCATCTTTTTTTTCTCCAAAAACAACATAATTACCCCTTTCTATATCTTGTATCCTTTTAAATAAGTCCAAATACCAAAAAATAAAAACAAAAAGTTTACCGTTTATACTTGCTATGAAGACACTTGGCTCCAACTCTATGTGCAAATTTGGTTGTAGCAAAACCATATTGACTTGAAAAAAAAAAAAAAACAGCCCACATTCTTAAATGTTATAAAAGCACAAGCGAGTTATGGAAATGTTTCAATGATAAATTGTGCTATTAGAATTCTTACTTGCTACTCATAAACACCAGAGTTTGTAATAAAATGGAAGCCTAGTGTTCTTTCTTCATGTAATTGATGTTTATTGAATGGTACTTGTAAAGAAAATCATTTTAATTGGCATGGAGTGCTTGTTTCAGTGGTATACCAAAGTGGGTGGTGAGCCCACCCTTGCCAGGAGTGTTTTAATCACTGACATTGTTTAGAATCTCTAGCAGATGGTGATAATAAAAGGCAGACTGACTTTTAGTTAGTTTTATTGTTAGTTTTAAATTCTTTTCATTCAGTGCACTGCACCGCACACCTTATTGGCTATACATGGGTTGAACTTTCCCACTGACCCTACTCCCTTAAAATAATGGCTTGCTATTTAAAGCTCATTGTGAAATTCCCTTAAGAGAGTGAGCAACTTTGTCATAATGTAGATGTAAGGCTTTCAAAGGATTCTTTTTATATTATTAACTTTATTTACTAAAAATATCTTTAAATCAGTTAGAAATGTATGGACTATTTCAAATGGGATTACCTACTAGACTAGGACATTATAACTAAAATAAACAGAGGGCTGCTTGCAAGACAAGTCTAATTAATACCTACCTTTTGATGTTTTGTCCACGGATGTACTTACAGAAGCAAACGCCTCTCAGGACTGAGTCTCATTAAGTGGAGGGGTTTCTTTTATGGTTTATCCCAGTCTTAGTAAGCTTGATAATCATTTGCATAATTCATAATGTTAGCATTTTTATCCACAGATGAAACCATAAGGTGGTTTGATGGAATACCCACTGATCAGGCAAACTGGGGCCTTTGGAAGCCAGACCTGGACCACCTCAAGTCCCACCGGTGCATTGTTCTGAGAATCCCTGCAGGAGTGTGGCAGTTATCCCCATGTCAAGACAAAAAGGGATTCATATGTAAGATGGAGGCAGGTGGGTGAAAGGAGAAAAAAATTCTTTGTCTGATTCTTCCTTAGCTAATGATGAGGCAGCACTTTAGTATTTGGTGTTTGAATCCAGGTATTCTAGAAGGTACTCACATACACTCTGGCATTAGGTCTTGTGTGACAAACAAGTCAGAACTCTTCAGCTCCTCTTTCTTCTCTAGTGAGGGAAAAAAAATCATTATAGGCAAAGTCAACTGCCCATATGACTTTCCTGTGTCTTCCTGGCTCTTAATCGAGTAGCCAAAAAAAAAAAAAAAAAAAAAAAAAAAAAAAGGTTTGCCCAAAGCAAATAGATGCAGAAAGGAAACCAGCAACATCCACCCCAGAAGTACAGAGTGTTCAGGTTGGTCTGCAGCCTCAGAAAATATCATCTATTTACTTGGTATTATTTTTACATGGATAAGTATGTGATTATCTCTTACAAGTACAGTGTTTCATAAAATCACATTTAACTTCATCTTGAGCAACCTATTTAGTTAACAGTGATGAGAAATAATTTCACAAATCTAAGCAAACAACAGCAGAGGTTTCTAACATAGCATATTAGGGTCATGAACAGTGGGAAGCGGTTTATAATCCCAAATTTCTAGATGCAGATTTATCAAGAAGGAGGAGCTGCTCTGGCTCTCGGATGCTCTGAAAGCTTCAGGGAGAGAAGGTTCTGGGATCTAAATGAGAAAGGGAATTTTAGGAGCTGGAACAGAGAAGGAAATGCACTTTAGACCAAAGATCCAGTGTGGCTAACTAAAGGCAGGTATGTAGACTGTGTGTAGCTTGAGTAGAGGGCTCAGCTTAGAAATAAAACTAACTGGTGAAGCAGAATCCACTCACACAGAGATGGAGCTGAGCTTCCTGAGCGGCGGGGATGCCCTGGGTGTTCTGTAGACCCCTGCAGTGGACGGGTACTCCCTCAGCACAAGAACAGCATTTGCAATTTGAGAGATGGGACTGATAAGGGGAGAAATGGGGAGAATCATCAGGCCCCAGTGACTGATTAGACACAGGCAGTGGAGGAAGCTGTGGGTGTGGATACCAGTGTTTGAAACTCCAACCATGTACAGTGTATCTCCTCCGCAGGAAACTTGGCTGATAAATAAAACAAATAGCACTCCCTTGTTATGACTGCCACTGAAACACCAGAGCAAAAAAACAAAACAAAACAAAACCAGAAAAGAACACCTCCTGTCTATATGGGATTTTAAAGCATCCTATAATAATACATTTCACCCCTTTCATTGTTCACAGCCATTTTCCAAGGGAGGGGGAACAGTTCCCTCACATCCATCTTACAGAGGAAAGTGCTTGTCCAAGCGCACTTAGCTCTGAGGACCACACTTTTCTTGCTTTTTCATTTTTCTCCTCCACCTCTCCTTCTTTTCCTTTTTTTTTGAGATAGGGTCTCACAGCAATCCTTCTGCCTCAGCCTTACAAGTGCTAGGATTAAAAGCATGTGCCGCCATGCCCTGGAATACTCTAGAATTTCTAAGTGTTTCTTCTATGCCTCCCACTGCTGTTATCCCAAGAATAAATATCTTTTCACAATCTTCCATCAAAATTGTCTGCACACACACAATACATGTTTTCAATAACAATGCAAAATTACACGACTTATTTTGAGATTAACAAATGAAGGATTTTCAATGTGGTTTTGCCCTATTGGGCCAGTGTAAATGGAGCACAAAGGTATTTCCTCCACTCACAGCTCCATTTGCTCATTTTCTCTAGGTCTTTCTCTCTTTAGCTTTCTCTGGATGTCTACACAAGCCAAAAATTGCAGAATTTAAACCTTAAGATAGTCTTCTTCAAAGTAATGTGTTTTTACAGAAAAAGTCCTAATACAGTAACCATGTTACTCTTTTGAAACATCATTTGTTTGTTTGTTTATTTATTTACTTAAAGGGAGAGAGAGAAAGACAGTGTGTGTATGGGTGCGCCAGGGCCTCCCTTACTGCAATGAGGAAGTGAATGCATGGGTACTAGGGAACAAAACCTGGGCTGTCAGGCTCTGCAAGCAAGTGCCTTAGCCACTGAACCATCTCTCCAGCCCCCATGTCACTTTTGAGTGGAAGTGCTGATTATTCATTTCCTAAGACTCTTGGGATTTACAGAAGTGAAAAAGAGCTGACAACAAAATCCTTGTGTACAGGCAGACAGCCTCTCATTGTTGGGTGCCCTCCCCATCAGATCCCAACATGTACAGTGTGGTCAGCAGGACCACACTATACATGTATTTCTAACTTTCTTTTTTTCTGAGGTAGAGTCTCGCTCTAGCCCAGGCTGGCCTGGAATTCACTATCTAGTGTCAGGGTAGCCTTGAACTCACAGCAATCCTCCTACCTCTGCCTCCCAAGTGCTGGGATTAAAGGCATGTGTCACCACACCTGGCTGTACATGTTTTTCTTGTGGGACTCGGTACAGAAACTGGATAGGAATTTTGTAACTTACATTAATACATAAACAAGAGAAGTGGTGATGTGGCTGTGGGCACCAGTACTGCTCACTATAAATCAAGGACCACCAGGCTTTTCTTGCAAAGGGCCAAATAGCAAATATCTTGGTCCCTGGTCTGGAGGCCATACGTTTCCTGTCACTCTGGTGTTGCCTCATTGAAATATCCATAGCCAACTCATAAGTGAATGAATATACTGAGTTCCAGTAACACTGTATCAAGAACAGGTGGCCAAATTTGATCCATGGACCATAGTTTGTTGATGTTTGCTATAGGTAATGATATAACTTTGCTGAATTAAAAGAAATATTTCACTTCATTTTTAAAAATTTGATTTTAGATGTTCCCACTGAAAAGGAGCATGCCGGTAAAGGTAGGTTTGGAACATTCTGATTCTTCTTAGAAATCATAACATGGAAAGTGACACTGTGACAGGACCTACGTTCTCCTTTCTTTTACCTTTTTTTCAGGACCAAGTCACAGCATTGTTCCTCTCGCAGTAGCACTGACATTGATAATAACCCTGGCCGTCTTCATACTCTCTTTCTGGATATACAAGCAGAATAGTGGCTTCTTCCACAGACTCACAAGACTTGAGAATCCTTACTATCCTACAACTAACTTTAGTACCGTGCATTTAGAAGAAAACATTCTCATTTCGGATCTTGAGAAGAATAATTAGTAAAAGTGAAGTCACAAAATGCCACAGCTTTAAAGAGAATCACAGGATACTGCAAAGGGAGTCTTGTCTGT